>OU343224.1:56739987-56946548 GCA_910596185.1 Chrysanthemum makinoi
AACCTAGTAATGATATGATATATATGAGTTGCCATGTAATGTTATGCATGCACTTAATATGTTATTTATACCATTTACAGGTTTTGAAAACATTACTGTCGTCAGAAAATACTCTTTTGACGTCTTGACTCTTCAAAAATGACTTTACAAGTTTTTACGTCAAAATGTCATCCTACCGTTTTATAATGATTTTTGGTGAAATTACCAATTTCGTCGCAAAACAATGTCAAATGGAAAAATCATGAAATTAACAAAAATGGCTTTGGAAAAATGGTCGTAAAACAGTGTACGTCGATCGTTGAAACGAACTCGACGTGTTTTGGAAAGTTGTATCGATATCTAAAAGTTTCAGTTCGGAGTTTTCGGCCCAAAATGTCTCAACATAAAGATAATAAGGGTTAAAGTTGGTGGTTTTGGCAATTGAAAGTGGAAAATTAGTTACGCAAGTTTATGAAAAGTGCATATCTGTCGCTTCAAACTGCTTACGCTTAATATGTCCTTAGCTTCGTATTGGAGTAAATAAATATTTTGACAAGTCGAAATAATTTCCAGCTTAGCCATACCGAAAATACTAAAAACATGTTGCTGAAATTTCAGAAAATAATATATTCCGTCGTCAAACTTGTAAAATCCATAACTTCGCATAGTCCGCTTTATCCGCTCAAGCGCCAATGGATTCGTTTTAAAGTATATTTCTAAAAATCAAGGCCAAAGTTTCAAAACAACAGCAGGTTTTTCCAGAAATTCGGATTAAGGACAGAACGTAAAATATAGTTATCGAAAATAGTTTTTCTCGGACAAAACCTATTCTAATCCCTTCAAATCAACTCCGAAACTAATCTAATCCTACCATACACCTTCTTAAGGTGTCATGGGTTCCTAATCACCATCAAGACCAAAGAATACCATGGGGATAATTATAGGATGACCATAGATATAAATATAACTCTAAAATCTTGAAATAAATGGCATAAATCACATAACTTGCATATCATCTCCAAAAATGATAAGAAACATATGAAAATGACAAGGAAACATGAAAATGATGAAAACATGCTTACTAGTGAAAATGAAGAGGTGTAAGTAACAAGGATTAACTTAAATATCCTTGGTTTTTATTTCAAAACCATATAAAGGATATATACTAGGTTGTAATAACACTTGATCTTGAAAATTTTGATCCCTTGTGTGCTTCTCTATGTGGCCGGTTTTATGGTGAACCAAAAGAGAGGAGAGAAAATTTTACTAACACTTGAAGACTTATGAGGATGATGAATGAGATATAATGTATATGTAAGACTTAATGCAAGTGTGTAATAATACACATTCAAGAACCATACTCCATAAATGCTTTCCCCCCCCCCACTAGGCCGGTTTTGGGGGGGCTTTGTCTTCCAATTATATATTTTTTTTTTTTAAAACATTTACTTGCATGTATATATTGTGTATTATTTAAGAAAGTGTAAGTTAAATAAATGTAAAAGTAAATGGTAGAATTTTTGGTACAAGTAAGTTTTTATTAAATCAAAATAGATTGTATTGAGGTGATAAAAATTGTAAAAATACTTTCCTTGTGAAATTTGAGTGATATATAAATTATCGAGTAGTTTTTAAGAAAAACGACGTAATAATTAAATTTTAACGAGTAATATACCAAATAAATTTGAAACACTAGGAAAACTAAAAATATAGTTTTTATGAACTAAATGTAAGTTTAAAAATACCTCGGGATCATTTTTGAAAGTAATGGATTAACTATACAAAATAATAACTCACGCGATAAAGATTATTAAATAAAAATTACGCGTTGAAGGTGAAATGAAATGTCATGAAAGTACTAATGAGATGCACATGATGAAATGTAGACTAATCATAGTCCATATGAAATGTACGTGATGTCATGATCATGAATTCGCCGCTAAACCTCCAAGGTTACGCGAATTTGAAACAAGTAAACCAAGTTTACTATAAATGTTGAAATTGTGAGACATGAATCGTGTCGAGAAATGACCTGAAAGTACGGGTTGTCACATCCAAGTAATGAGAAGTTCCAAGCAACCCAGAATCACTGAGTCATCCTCAGTCTCCAAATGCAAAACCTGTGGTATCACAATGCACTCAACCACTGACCATGAGTCAATTGCCAAATTCAAACAGACCTTTAGAACCAAGCCCACTAGTATGGGTCTCAAGAGAAACTAATACTTTTACTATTTTTGCAGAGACACGTGGAGCCTATTTGGCATCTACAGAGTGGATGCTCGAGAAGCATGACTGGTGTTAAGGAGTATCTGCACAAATATGTAAAGGAACCAGCACCCAAGGTAGTATTTGGTGATAAATTATCATGTCCCATCAAGGTTATGGTTCAAGATATCGCAATGGAATAGTTTTCTAGAATAGCTTATGTCAATGGTCTCAAATACAATCTCATGTCGCCAACTCTGTGGATGCAAAGTACATTGGTAATTCAATTACAAACAAGGCACCATTTTCAATGCCAACAAAGAAGTTGTTTTGATAGCCTTTAGAAGAGATGATGTTTATGTCTTAGACATGTCAACACTCTCTCAAACCGAACTTGTCTTTTGCCAAAGCCACCGAAACTATCAACCGGCCGCACAAGAGACTCTCACACTTAAATTTCAAAAACATTAACAACTTGGCAAAACAAAACAAGGTCATTGGCTTACCATCACCGGTTTTGCAAAACATAAACCATGCTCAGCCTGTGAAAAAGGCAAACACCAAAGAGCATCTTTCAATACAAAACAAAATTTCAATCGTGCCTCAAAGATATGGATCCCTCGACCAGTCACCCTAGATCAATCCAAAGATGAGAAGTATACACTTGTCATTGTTGATGAGTTTTTGAGATACACTTGGGTATACTTTCTTTCCAAAAAGAGTCAGCAGCTTGATACTATAAAGTCATTCATCCGAACATTGAAAACCGTAATGACATTACTGTAAACAAATCAACCTAAAAATGGTACGAGTTCGTAAATGAAGAGCTTGAGAATTTCGTGATGAAAAGGGAATCTCCCAAAATTTTCATCTCCTTACACCCTTGAACAAAATGGGGTAGCCGAAAGGAAAAATGTAACTCTTATTGAGCTGCAAGAACTATGTTAAATGGCTCTCTATCAAAACATTTCGACTGAAGGAGTCAAAACAAAGTTACACTCAAACAGTCAATCATTGTCAAAAGACATACAATAAAACCCCATATGAGATATATTCAAAGGTAGACTTCATGATATCAGCTACTTACATGTGTTTGGATCTCCAAAGCCTTCAGGGTATTTAAATCAAGGAGACAACAAGTTGAGGAAACCTTTCATGTCACCTTTGATGAGAGTTCAAAGCATCAGTTCACCAACACCAAGGAGGAAATAGGAATTGATAACTCATCAAGATATCCTCCCGATGAGTATAACATCAAATCAATTCCTCATACCAAGCCGATGTCGACATCTCATATTATGTCTCTACCTCACACTGCGCCAACCAACTATCGCGAATTCTTATTAATCAACACCGGGCCGATAGGTAACACTGAACCAAATGTTCAGAACCTGTGATTCAAGAACCCCAACCAACAAGACATCACAAATGATGATCTTAATAATTGCGGGTCCTGACCAACTCACTCTCGAAGTTTCCAAGTGATCTCTTCAAGCTCAGATCCTAGACCACAAAGTTAGTGGAAAAAATCTCAAGACATTGAGCTTGTAAACATCATTGGTGAACCCATCGGCATGTTACAAGAAGCATGGTGCTAAACTAACGCAGCCTTCAAAGAAATAAATGTCTATATGTTGATTACCTATCAGAAATAGAACCCAAAAGTGTCACTGAAGCTCTAAAACACCCAAGATGTTCAGCCATGCAAGAAGAACTTCGACAGTTTGATAAAAACAAGGTCATGACCTTGATCAAATGTCCTCAGATGTCATTGTCATAGGAATGAAGTGGGTTTTCTAAACAAAACCGATGAAAACAAAGACTGTCATTAAAAACAAAGCCGACTTGTAGCCAAGGTTACAAACAACAAGAAGGCAATCGACTATGATGAGACATTTGCTCTTGTAAGAATGGAAGCCATCAGATCTTCCCTAATATGCTACCTACATGAACTTCAAAGTTTACCAAATGGATGTAAAAAGTGCATTCGTGAATGGTGAACTCAAGGAAGATGTGTATGTTCAGCAACCTCCTAGCTTTGAGAGTAGTGAATTCCATGACTATGTCTATAAGCTTGATAAAGCCCTTTATGGACTAAAGCAAGCTCCTAGGGCATGATATGAAACTCTCTCAGCCTTCTTGATTCAAAATAAGTTTGTCAAAGGAAAGATAGACAACACATTTTTTATCTACACGACAAAACAAGATGTGATACTAGTCCAAGTATATGTTGATGATGTCATCTCTGGCTCAACAAACTACACTCTTTGCAAACAGTTTGAAAAACTGATGACAAAGAAGTTTGAAATGAGCATGATGGGGAAACTCACATACTTTCTTGACTACAATCGCAAACCGATAAAGGAATCTTCATCAATAAGAGAAGTACACCGTAAATCTCTTGAAGAAATATGAGATATCCTGATCTGTGCCTCGAAGACACCAATGGTCCCTCCTAACAACCTTGGACCTGATCTCACCGGCAAATCACCAATCAAAACCCATTTCAGAGGGATTGTTGGCTTACTAATGTATCTAGTTGCTTCCAGACCAGACATATAATTCTCAGTCTATCTAATTAAGGCTGCTCATCGGTCGAAAACCGACCGACGAGAAAACCCGCACCGACCGAGACCGATCCGAAAAACTCTAGACCGAGACCGGTGTGGTCGGTCCGGTCCGTCTCGTCACCCGTCGGCCGGTCCGTCCAACAAGGCTATTCGGTTTGTGGTCCGGACCGACCGAGACCGAATCGGGCAAAACCCTGGACAGGACCGACCACGGCCCATCGTCCCGGTTTGGTTCGTCCGGCCGGTTTTTCGGTCGGTCCGGTCCATCCGGTTCGTTTGCTCACCCCTATATCTAATAGCAAGATATCAGTCCAATCCCAAAGAATCCCATCTCACCGGCAGCCAAAAAATAATACTCGTGATACCTGGCGGAACCCCAAGCCTTGGACTCTACTATCCAAAGTGCTCAGGTTTGATCTCAAAGGATATTCTCGACTGACATGCTAGCTGCAACATGGACAAAAAGTACCGTGGTCCTGTCAATTTCTTGAGGTAAACCGGTTTGTTGGAGTGCTAAAAGCAACAATCATTGGCTATGTCTTCACCTAAAGCCGAGTACGTGCTGCCGCAGATGTCGTGTTAATGTTTTATGGATGAAAAGTCAACTCTGACTATGACATCCATTACAAACCGTACCCATCTTCGTGACAACACCTCGCCATTGCAATTCCAACAACCCCTCCCTTCATCAAAGGACCAAACACATTGATATCAGATATCATTTCATCAGAGACCACATAATGAAAGGAGACATAGAACTTCATTTCATCCCTACTGAATATCAACTTGCTAATATCTTCACCAAACCCTTGGATGAACCTACCTTCAGAGACCTAAAAGCTGAATTGGGAATGCTAGACATTGAAAGTCACAACCTCAAAACTAATCCCAATCTCGTAAGTTTTCTTAAATGATTCATCCTCCCCTAACAATACCCCAAAACAACCCTCTCCTCAATGAGTAAGACTCATTCAGGACCGTGACTTCATTAATCCAGCATTTAATGAGTAACTAAATGCACCAAGTATCATTTACTTAAATGTCCTAGGTTGGTAACCATGCCAATTTAATATAGGAATATATGTCTCCTTGTCTTACTGTCATCCAAGTCAAGGGTCTCTCAACACCTTACCTCACCCCACTTGGCATTAAATGCCTCCTCTCACATAAAATATCCAGTGGATATTTTATTATCGCAAAGTGCACTTTTATTGTGCATCGAATCGCTTCCCTTGAAAACCGATTGCATTACGTAGTGGAGTGGTGGCATTAAATGTGGAAATTCAAACGCTTTTAAAACCTAATTTTACAAATTCACATTTGTGCATAAACTACCCCTCTCATCACTCTATAAATACCCCTCACAAAATCATTAAAACACACACAAAGTATTTCTGCAACAAAACGCTGTTAAAATACTCTTTCAAACCCGTGAAATTTTTGTGTTCTTCAAACCTTTTCTAAAAATCTTCTCTGAAACATTTACAAAAGTTTTTCATCACAAATTTAAGAGATTTAAAACTCTTTGATTGTTCTTGTCAAGTTATTTTTTTCAAAACCCTAAAACCTTTTAATGGAAATGGCAAGAACACAATCTCTTCAATGCACACCACAGTGGGTAGGGGATCTCAAGAATGTTGAATTTAAAACTAACAATGTCATAGCAATTAATACCCCCAAAATGTCCCACCTATAAGGACATAATGAAATTTTATTCAACGCCACTTAAAATGGCCTTTGTTCGTCCTCTATACTGTACTAAAACCTCCTCAGGAGTTTTGGGCAACAGCTATGGCTTTGACCCGACAATCTCTATCGATGAGAATAACCTTAGACCACTGTGAGTATCTCATCGTTCAGATTTTTAACGGGAACAAATACCACCTTGGACTATAGAACTTTTGTACTTCAACAGGTTAGACTATAATAATGGAGTCTATGTTGCCCATCCTCAACCCTCCACGCTTAAGGATGGGTTAAAACAAACTGCTTTGGATCCAAAGTTTTTGGACGTAACACCACCACCAAGAATTCATTTCCTGTGGCTTGGAGGATCCTATTCACTTTTGTGATTCGTGTCCTCGGCGGAACCACACATCCACTAACAAGTTAACTCTATTCAGCTTGATGATGGCATACTGCTGATGAATGGGGTCACTTCGATTTGGGGAGATCATTTATAATGATCTTGTAACTGCTACAAGCTTTCGTATCCTAGGTTTGTCTCTTGTGCTTTGCAAGTGTTACTGGGTTGCAATTATCCTTAGGAACAAAAATATTGTGCTTTACCTGGCATCCTGAGTCAATCTAATTTTCAAAAGGACCCATCCCTTGTCTCTAATATCGAATTGACGGCCCATATGGTTGCTGTAAACAACCAGAGGGACTTAGTGTCTCCTAACCCTACTCCTAAAAAGAGAAAGGGAAGTCTCGTGACGGGACTAAGACCAAACCCAAGTCTCAACCCGAGGCTTCGTGAACACAGCCCCAAAAGGCAAAAGAAGCCCAAGAATAATCTGCCACCCACTCGAGACCAAGCAACATCCACCCCGGTGACAACGGCGACACCGATAAATCACAATCGCGCCCTTGGTCCCAACTACTACTCCCCAAGATCCAGAGGGAAACATACAACCCACGGTAGGGGAGCGCCCACAACGCCCAAGGATGACATTCGCAAATCACAGCTTTTGTCTGAGGGCCAACTAAATGATCCCAAAGACTCAGAGGGAACTAAACAACCCGCTGATAGGGATCTAACTACCACTGAATCCACAAAAGGCACTGGGAAACACCCACCAGTGTCTCAGGGGTCACAGGGGGACAACGACTTAGAGGGAAAGAAACAACCGCACGATACGGAACCCACCACCAATCCCTCTGGCGAAGGCACTAGGAAATGCCCACCGTCCGAGGGGTCACTGGGGACAAAGACTCGGGGAAACATACCACCCGCGATACGAACCCATCACCACCACTTTGTTAACAAGCACAGAGGTCACCGATATCCTATTTTCTGATGATGAACTTGCTGCAAAGGACGATGACATACTCGAAGACATAGACTGGAGATTCAACCACATGAATAAGAATCTTAGCCTGATCCAACGGCCTCGAGGAGTCACCTTTTCAAGCTGATGATAACTCTTCTCTCCTCGCACTCTTCTTCATCATCTGATGAATTTAAAGGGTTTGACAATGTTCTTCCACCGACTGAAAGACACCGTTGTGATCATAAAGGCTTCAAGGAAGCTATATTATGGGGTCAGTGAAACATTGTGGGATCAACACACTGAAGCCGCCACTATGCTGATCTAAAGTCTGATGTGCTCACTTTCAATGCCAACACTAATGAACACAGGGATTTCAGGTACCAACATCTTCATAGACTAGATGAGAACCTGGTTAAGTTTCTTAAGCATCTTTAGACTTGTGGCGTTACAATTAATGAAATCAGGGATGCTGTCAAAGAAGACCCAAAGACTCAAATCTAAAGTGCTGGAGGCTACTGAGGCTTACTTGAAGAATTCCTCAGACCTTACTGAACTAATTAATATGCTAAAGTCTGCCAATGTTCAGGGTCTTCAGTATTAGGATTTAGAAAATCCAGTTGTTAAAGTGTCGGTCACCTCAAGTATATGTAATCGTTAGAAAGCTCGTAGTCGTAGTTATTTAATGTTAGTTAGTATTTATTTAAGTAACACCGTGGAGGACGGACGGGTCTTTACCCACTGTATGCCTGATCCATAGCTTGTAGGAGACGTATTTTGTAAGATACTATAAATACCCTCTACCTCCTAAGGTAGAGGGTTGGAGCTCATAATAAGATTTTTCTTTCTCTCTCTAAGTTCCCTAAACCTCTAAACTTTCTCTCTCTAAAACCCTTAAGTCATGCGCCTATATACATCATGGTTTGATGTGTTTATGAAATCCAATATGTTACAAATGGTATTAGAGACATGGTTTGATCATCTCTCTTACATGCTCTTGGATTTCTAGTGGTTTTATATGGTTTTTGGGTTTGAAAAAGTTTAGTGGTATTTGCATTATTTGGACCATTTCTTGTGTTAAAGTTTGGATTTTGATTGTACTTTTGTGTTTAGAATCATTATATGTGCTTAGGTTTTGATTTGGAAGGCTTGAATCAGCGTGGTTGGGTTGTTTTTGGATTGAAAAGTGGTGTTTTTGAATATTTCATCCTAGCGACTTGTGTCTCGTACTTGATTTCTTCGTAGCTATTTGTCTCTACGTTTAAGCGATTTGTCAAGATTCTGTGAAGCCACTTGCATAAGCGATTTCTTCTAGTTAATTTGTCTGTGTTTTGTGAAGCGACTTGTGCACTAAGTGATTTGTCTTTTGAGACAAAACGACAAAAAGGACAAAGTAGTGGACGTACTTTTTGTCTAGCAATTTGTCACTAGCGATTGTCTCTTCTAGCGATTTGTTACTCTAGCAACTTGTGTTCAGCGATTTGTCACTAGCGATTTGTCTTCATAGCGATTTGTGTCACACAGTTTACTTATCTCTAGCGACTTGTCCTTTTGCAACTTATATACCTAGAGACTTGGAGAAAAGCGATTTGTCTTCAAGTTTTGAAGCGACTTGGTGAATTATTGTTTCTGATTGTTACGTTTTACGGTTTTCTCTTGATTCAGTAAAATCCCGTGAAAGAATCTATTTCCTGGTTTAATCAAAGAGTTATAAAATCCCATAGAATCTGTAATCATGTCTACCAACGTGCCTACAATCATCTCTTCTTTCTCAGAGTCGAGACGCGCTCGAACATCGTGATACTCATCCACCCATGTTAGATAGATGATGACTGATTATGACTCATGGGCTCAATGAATCAGTTGTACTGCTGGGTAAGGAAAATGAGGTTAACATTCTCAAATCAATTGATGAAGGACCATACCAAGTTGAGACTACCAAAGACATACTTGAAACTCACTGATGGCTCGCTGACATTAGGATTGGATAGACCAAAGACATATGATGAACTTTCTGATAAGTAGAAAAGAGATACGATGCCGATATTAGGCCTCAAACATTGTACTTCGTGGTCTACTAAAGGACATCTACAAGCTAATCAATCACAACACCAAGCCAAAGCAGTTTGGGACAATGTCAAGATGCTTCTCTCCGTTCGAATTAACTAAAGAAGACAGAGAGTCTCAACTGTATGATGATTTTGAGAACTTTAAAATGAACCAGGGAAAATGTCATCAATACTATGTGAGGTTCCACAAGCTCGTGAATGACATGAGGAATATCAAGATGACAATGCCAAATATCCAGCTAAATTCAAAGTTTCATAACAACATGAATCCCGAATGACACAAATTTGTCACTGCCACAAACTTAACAAAGGATTGAGGAACACCAATTATGAGCAACTGTATGCTTATTTACTACAAAATGAGAAACATGCTTCATTTGAGCGAATGATCATGGAAAAGTTCAAGACCAATGCTGGTGATGCAAGCTCTTCAAATGACTCAACTGCATTCTACACCAATGTAGGGATTACTACCAAAGCATCACAAGTCATACCTACTGGAAATGGTAACCACAAGCTCATTCCCGATATGGGTATAAGCCTCCTGATGCCAAGCATCATGGAATACTTTGTCATTCAATGCTCTTATGGTCAAGTAAAACTGAATTCACCCCATACGCCAACAATCATCTCAGAACTGCTTCAAATCTTCACAATCATGCTATCAAGTAAAGAAGGAAAGATAGTGGTGCAAAATGTGCAAGGAAGATTAAATGCATACCTTCCACATAATGAGAAGGGAACGCTGGAGTCTGGATATGGGAATGTTGAGCTGGATATGGGAATGCGCCGTGCGATATGGAATGCCGCAAGTGGTGGGATATATGGGTAATCAGAATCGTGGAAGGAACATGGCTCAAGGTCAAGTAAAGCCTATTAAATGTTACAATCATTCCAAAACGCCCACAAAATGCAGAGTACTCGTGGATAAGATGTTGTGGAGTAATGCTAAATGAGGAAGAATTGCTATTTCTTGCTGAGGGAAATGTAACTTATGATGTCGATGTAGATGAACGACCAAGGCAGGTATGGGTTAGAACAATCCCAATGCATTTCAAGTCGCAGACTATGATGAATTTGATCGGATGTTGATGATGAACCAACTGCCTGCACCATCTTCATGGCTAATATCTCACCAATGGTAACTCCAAGGGCTTCTTCACCTAAACAGGTCACTCTTCCGGGAATCTATCATCTCAGAGGTATTAAAACTATACGATGATGTTGATGTGCAAAAGATGCACGACAAAGTACAATCAAATGAAATTATTGAATCAGATATTGAAAATATGGGTAATATCAATGTTGTCCCATATGTGAAACAAAATGAAAGTGAAATTGTACCAAGTAATGCATCTTCTCGCAATCAAATATTTTTGATGAATTCACCGCATGTGCCCCATGATTCTATTATTTCGAACTAAACCTATAAAGAACAAGTTGCTATATATGAACAACGTGCTAAGTTTGAATTGACCACCCGTGACCAGGAGATGGATAACCAAATACGCATGCAGCTTATTAGAAAAAGTAATTTTAGAGAAGAAATGTTAAAACAATAGTTAAACTCCTTACAAGAAAAGCTTACAAAAATTGTTAAGCAAAAGCAAGAACTTCAAGAAAATGTTAAAGTGCTTAAACAAGAATTTAATGCTAAGGAATCAAAATTTTGAATGACTTTTCCAATCTAAAAACTTTGAAAAATAAACTTGAAAACAAACTGTACGTACAAGGGAACACCATTCAGACTGCTCACATGATCACTAAGCACAGAGTCTTAAGCGAAAAGCATAGTATTCCCCTAGTAGAGGAGCCAAATCCCGAGTACTGTAAAAAGGATAAATCTTACCATACCATCAGTATATAAAAGATGAAAATTAGAAGATCCTCATTAAGAAAGATAAAACACCATCATGTATTAAAGCACCTGAAACCATAATGAATTTACCTAAATAAAATTGGATTTCCCTGAACATGTTTAAGCCTCAAACTCAATTAACCCTAGAACAAGTTTTTTGGAAAAAAGACATGGATAAGCAAAAAGCAAATGTACTTGTTGAAACAATCACTCCTTAGAAAGTGCCTCCACTCGTGGTATCCTCCTAATACACCAATGCATTTAGTCCCTAGAACTATTCCCACCAAGAGCAAGACCTTAATCATCCTCAGATGTTGTTTATCAACTATTCGTTGATTTTGAGAAGACTTGTAAGAAAAGAATCACACCTATAGGGATAATCAAGGGAGAGGGGGTTTTGAGCAAACTAAAGAATGCTATTTAACTGAGGTCATACCTTTCTTTAAAAAATTAAAAAATCAATTTGAGAGTCTTCAAAAGGGGATAGACTCAGAGATTAAAGAAATGGAAAATGAATTCGATGAAATGATAGTTGAGGTCAATAATTATGAACGGAACTCAAATATAATGAAATTGAAAGGAAGAATCTGCATATCTTAAATGAGAATTTGATATCGAAGTTGTGGCTCAAGATGTGTTTTATAATGTTACTAAGTATTCTATTACTGCTCAATTTCATGAATTATCTGTTGCTTTGAAAGTTTCCCATGATCGTGTCATTGAGCTTGAAAACAAAAACTCAAAACTAAATGAGAAAAGAACAATGTGACTGGCTCAAACCAGGATGATCACGATAACTTGGTAAAACACTTTTCTAAGCTGGAAGTTGAACATTTTGATTTGCAACTAAAATATCAACATCTCAAAGAAAATGTTAAAACCTCAAACATCAAGATATCCTATGATGTTCCAGAGTTTGTTGCAGTTTTTGAAATAAACAAATGTGACGAACTGATTCGAGCTCACTGTAACACGATCAGAAAGTTAAAAACCCAAATTTCACAATTAAATGGTGAAAAGAACAATGTGACTGGCTCCCAAATGCCTCCTCCTTTAGATTCTCAATTTTCTCAAAACTTTCATCTTCAAAACATCATTAACGGATTACAACAAGAAAATGAGAGTTTTCTAGAAGAAAATGAAAAGGTCAAACGACACTTCAAAGAGCTATACGATTCAATAAAAGTCACTCGTGACAAGAACAATGGAAAAATAACTTCATTACAAAAGGAAATTGAGAATCTGAAGAGTCAGGTAAAAGGGACAATGCCACTTGTCTTTAATGAGAATGTTGCATCAAAGGCATCTGCAGATTATAAGTATATTGTGACTGTTAAATACATTCCTCCACATCTTATAAATAAGGAACTTGTGTTACATAACTATTTCTGTCACCTTAAGGATAGTCTAGAATGTCTCCGTGAGATTGTAGAAGAGGATCGCATAAATAAGCCACTTAATAGTGAAATTAGGTATGCATGCTTATATGCCAAACGATCTCAGGAGCTGTTAGAATGTTTAAGAGCAACATGTCCTAAATCCTTATGTGAGAAAGATAAAGTTGTGATGCCTTGTTCTATGCCTAATGCTAAGTATGCAACCCATTATATGCCTTATTCTATACCGAAAGTCAAGCATGTGAGCTTTGATGTGCCTATAAGTACTTCAGATGCCAGCACTTCTAGATCAGGAATGCAAAAGCAAAAAACCAACTAATGTTCCCATAATTCCCTCTACAGAGTAATCGGTACAAAAGCAAGCGGGTCAAAGCCTCCGTGCAATACAAAGAAAGATAGGACCTCGCAAGCTAAGAGTGATCAATGGAGGAAAGTAGAAGACCACCCTAGGAACTTTAAGTTTGAATTGAATAAAACGAATCTTGTTGATTCTAGTATTAGCTATAAGCGCATGTAATTAATTCATTCCGCTACTATTTGCAAAACATGTAATGAATGCTTGATTTCTGGTATTAATCATGAATGTGTTGTGAATGAGTTGAGTAATCGCAAAATCTCATGTTAAAATGGTTAAAACTAGCAAACAAGATAAAAAGGTCAGAAGACCAAGGAGGAAGAGGGCTAGAAAACATTGGAAACTAACAGGAAGAAATTTTAGTAATGTAGGTTATCATTGGATACCCATGGCCGTAAATTTAATCTTAATGAGTTGTGCCCTAAATTATCTAGATCAATGCCCATTAGGAAATGGATGCCCACTGGTAGAACTATACCTTTAAGAAGTGAACATACGCTGAATAGATCTACTGTTTCTACTAGTCCGACATCTACCTCTAATGATTGTATTGACTCTGTTTCTGATATGGATGTTCCAATCTCGTTTTCTAACCAAGTGGAACTCATTCTTGCATGGGGATCCCAATTTTCCAGTTATCCATTCTTGTTTGTGTTCAACTGCAGGTCGTTCAAATCGTTCTGTGGTACCTGGACTCAGGTTGTTCTAAGCATATGACTGGAGATCGCTCGCGGCTCATGAACTTCATGAGTAAATTTATCGAGACTGTTAGATTTGGGAACGACCATTTTGGGGCAATTATGGGTTATGGAGATTATGTGGTTGGTGACAGTGTAATTTCCCGGGTATACTATGTTGAAGGTCTTGGTCATAATTTGTTTTTTGTTGGTCAATTTCAGATTCTGATTTAGAAGTGGCTTTTAGAAAACATACTTGTTTGCTAGAGAACTTGATGGTGTGGAACTTTTAAGAGGTACACGTGGTACAAACTTATACACCATCTCTATCGAAGATATGATGAAGTCTTCTCCAATCTGCTTGTTGTCAAAGGCTTTGAAAACAAAGTCATGGTTATGGCATTGTCATCTCAATCACTTGAACTTTGGCACCATTAATGACCTTTCCAGAAAATACCTAGTAAGAGGCTTACCAAGATTAAAGTATGAAAAAGATCATCTTTGTTCAGCCAATTGGGAAAAAGCAAGAAATATGCCCACAAACCCAAACCCAAAACTCGCTTATGGAAGTTCTTCACACTCTTCATATGGATCTGTATGACCCATGAGAGTGCAAACGATAAATGGGAAGAAATATGTATTAGTAGTTGTTGATGACTACTCTCAATTTACTTGGGTTAAGTTTTTGAGGACAAAAGATGAAACTCCATATGTCATCATCAAACTTATCAAACAAATTCTGTGTTCGACTTAACAAGACTGTAGAATCGTTCAATGCACAATGGCATGGAATTCGTTAACAAAGACTTAAGTCAATTTTATGAAAGCATTGGAATCAGTCATCGAAGAAGTGTTCCACGCATGACGCCTCAACGTAACGGTGTAGTTGAAAGACAAAATCGGACCCTTGTTGAAGCTGCAAGAACAATGCTAATTTACTCAAAGGTTCCAATGTGTCTTTGGGCTGAAGCCATTGCCACTACTTGCTACACCCAAAATCGTTCCCTCATACACACCACTCATGGAAAACTCCATACCTAACTTGTCCATAAACGAAAACCTGATCTCTCCTACCTTCGAGTATTCGGTGCTTTGTGCTATCCAACGAATGATGCTCAAGATTTAGGTAAATTAAGAGCTAAGGCGACATTGAGTTTTGTGTGGTTATGCACCTAACAAGAAGGGTTACCGAATCTACAACATAAGAACCCGAGATATCATGGAAACTATTCACGTCACGTTCGATGAGCTTTCTGGGCAAATGGCTCCAGACAATCAAGCTCGGACCCGATCTCAACATTCATTAAGTAATCCCATTAGTTCTTCTCTTGTACATAACCCCTCACAATCAATTCCATATGTACCCTTCGAAGATGATTTGAAGAAATTGTTTGATCCAATGTTTGATGAACACTATGAGCCTATTGCTAATGATCAGCCAAATCCATCAACAGAGGTTGCCCCTAACCCGCGGTCAACGATAACCCTTCGCCTATGTCATTGAGTCAAGAAGCGCCTACTGCAGATCACTCATCCTCATCATCAAATCCTCAATCATCGAGTGTACATCATGGAATTGTTTCTGGAACCTATGATGGAGATAATCCCTTTGCTACTCCCGAAGATGCTCCATTTGAGAACATATTTTCTCCTCAACCAACTTCGAACCATCTTCATCGAGATCCAAACTCTGCTACTTCGCCTCAACAACAACCACACGAACACCTTAGAAAATGGACACATGACCATCCATTGGACAACATCATTGGAAATCCTTCGCCCAAGATCCACTCGTAAACAACTTGCAAGTGATGCCTTATGGTGCTTCTTCAACTCCGTACTATCTAAGTTCGAACCAAAAGACGTTAAAACTACCATGACTGAAGATAGCTGGTTCAATGACATGCAAGAAGAAATTCATGAGTTCGATCGACTAGATGTATGGGAATTAGTACATGCTTCTGACTGTGCTACGATCATTGCTCTAAAGTGGATCTTCAAAGTAAAACTTGATGAGCATGGTGATGTGCTAAAGAACAAGGCTCGATTGGTTGCAAAAGGATACCATCAAGAGGAGGGTATTGACTTTGAAGAATCATTTGCTCTAGTTGCACGTATCAAGGCAATCAGAATCTTCCTGGCTAATGCTGCAAGTAAGAACATGGTAGTCTATCAGATGGATGTAAAGACAGATTTTCTTAACGGAGATCTGAAAGAAGTAGTATACGCCACCAACCCGAAGGTTTTGTGAATCCGAGCATCCTACTCATGTCTTTCTCTTGAAGGGCCCTTACGGTTTGAAGCAAGCTCCAAGGGCATGGTACGACACGCCGCTATCAAAGTTTCTTTGTATCTAATGGATTCAAAGAAAGGAGCAGTTGATCCCACATTGTTCACCGAGAAAGTCAGGCAAACACTTAATTCATGTTCAAATCTATGTTGATGATATTATTTTTGCCTCGACTGACCCCAATGAATGTGACCATTTTTCTAAGGAGATGGGCTACAAATTTCAAATGTCAATGATGGGACAAATTTCATTTTTCTTGGGATTACAAATTTCATAATGTCTCGGAGGCATTTTTATCAATCAATCTAAATATGCTAATGAAATCTTAAAGAAATTTGGATTTGATTCTTGTGACCCTGTTGACACTCCCATGGTGGAGCGTACTAAACTGGATGAGGACCACTCAGGGATCATGGTTGACCAAACTAAATATCGTAGTATGATTGGATCCCCGATGTACCTTTCATCGCCAAGAGAGACCGCATATTCTCGTTCGTTGTATGCATGTGTGCTAGATACCATGCTAAGCCTCCACCTTGAAGCACCTTGAAGCGTTAAACGGGTCTTTCGGTATCTCCAAGGAACCATCAACATGGGACTTTCGTACCCGAAGGAAACCGGTATGTCACTAATTCTATGCGATGCCGACCATGCAGGGTGTCAAGATACACCGGCACGCCAGAGGTGCTCGTTTTGGGTGATAAGCTTGTGATCTGGTCTTCAAAGAAACAAATGAGTACTTCTATATCCTCTACAGAGAAGAATACATAGCCATGTCATCTTGTTGTGCTCAAATCCTATGGATGAGATCCCAATTATCTGACTATGGCTTTGAATTCAACAAAATCCCTTTATATTGTGATAACAAGAGTGCCATTGCTCCCTCATGCAACAACGTTCAACATTCAAGAGCAAAGCATATCGACATTAGAAATCATTTCATCAGGGAGCAAGTGGAGAACGGTGTGGTGGAACTATATTTTGCGAAGATTGAATATCAGTTAGCAGACATCTTCACCAAAGCTCTTCCTAGAGAACGTTTTGAGTTTATCCTTCCACGACTTGGTCTAAAGAGTCTACAACCGGAAACACTCAAACGTCTTCAAGAGGAAGACGAGGAGTAAAAGTTTTTCTTCGTCCATCTCTTGTAAATATTTATTCAAAAAAAAATAAACAAAATACAAAATTATAAAACCCACAAAAAAAATAGAAAAATATAAAATTTCAAAAAATCTATTAAAATCAGAAAATCTTTGAAAAAGCTAAAAATTATTTTTTTCCCATCTTTTTCTATTCTTCGATAACATCTACGGTCTTTGATTTGTCACTCTAAGAATGACACGGGTCTTTAGATGAAGTTCGATTGTATATAAGCTTTATATATATATATATATATATATATATATATATATATATATATATATATATATATATTGTAGGATCGTAATATTATTATGTTTGATAATTCGGGTGGTCTTGGATGATGGAAATACATGTTAGCCATTTTAGAGAGAAAGAGATGAGAGGGTGTTTTCTTGGTAGAGACTTGCTTCACAAATGTAAGGTTAGATTATGAGAAAGCACCACCCCTTCCAAGGATGGAAGGGGTATTTATAGTTACGTACATAACGACCTTCTGACCTCACTGTGGATCGTATACAGGGTAAAGACCCGTCCTTCCTCCACGGTGTTACACTAAACTAATCTACGCTACAAACTAACTAATAAACAACTAAATAACGTAACAAACGACATGTCTACGAGCTAACTTGTGCTAGACCATAATTGGGGTGACCGACACTTTAACATGGAATTTACTAATTCCTAACAATCTCCCCCTAAGGGAGGTCACCCCATGTTTTACATTTTGAATCCTAGCATTCTATTCTCGACTTTGTTCTTGAGCTCGTAGACTTCAATTCTTCAATTCCGCAATCTTTGTGCTTTTGTAGCGATTCTTCAAAGTCCGTATTGATTTGTACTTTTAGTGGAGGCCTTTAACTGATCCACATCTTTGATGATCTTTGAGCTTTTCATTGAGATCATCGTACCACAAAGAAATCGATCACCCTTTGTTGTTGCCATCATGTGATGTTGTGACTTTTGGACCGACATGCTCACACTTTCTGGATCATGACATCTTTTCATCAGAGTAGCAGAAGCTTTACTGAGTCATGATTTTTGCAGCAGCTTAGCAGAAGCATCGTATAAAAATATCAAAGCCAGGTTTTGTAGATATGCACAAGTGATTCGTTGTGAAGTGTGGTGAAAAACACAATATCAATATATCAAATTATCCGTAAGATTCGACAAATCGACCCTTTAAGAAAAAGGTCAACGTGCCAAACCTCACGGGGTGTGATAAAGTGATACCGAAGTGAATTCCCGGTCGTGGTCCCAACGAGGTGTGAAATTGACGGGATCGTTGAGTTTCGTGATTACGGACTTGAATTGGTTTAACAAATTTGGATTTTGATTTCGCTAATCTACAAATTAAAGAACGGGAATGAAAATAAAGCATGTAAAACTAAGTAAACTCTAAATAAATTACGACTAAGCCTAAGAAACAATAAAACAATGCTTAATTACATCCTAAGGTGCTAAAATGCAAAAACGCTAAAAACCGGAAACACACCGAGCCATAAACGTAAAAGTTTTGCAATTTAAGGGCTACGGGTGTGAAACTGATTTTCCTACATTCTATTTGACTAAAATAATTTTAGGAAAAAGCCGGGAATTTTTTCGACTTTTGAATTATTTATTATGATTTAAAAACTAATTTAATCTAATTTAATTATTAAAAATACTAAATGATTTTGGAAAAATCTGAAAATTTCACTAAAAATACTCTAAGCCTAACTGATTTTAAGAAAAATAAAAAAGGGTACACTACTTTTGGAAATAAGTCATGATTTCTTCAATTAAGTGTGGATGCTGTGAGCATGCGGCTTTATATTGACTCCTCAATTCTCGATCAAACGTCCAAATGTACTCAAGCAAACAACAGTTAGCAATAAACACACGAGAGTGTCTTTGATCACTCGTTGAATTGAGGTACACGCCCACGGTTCCCCGTTGATCAAGCATACACCGCTGCGTGACGTAGTATTTCCAAGAAGAATCTCCTTGGACAGGTTTCAAGTAGCGTTCTAGATGTTCTCAAACCGGAACGTCTCAAAGAAGACAACACGGAGTGAGTGAACCAGCGAATTGAGATTCACTGATTGATGAATTTTTTTTGAAAACAATCGCGTATTGCTTAGAATAAAGATTTTTGCAATACGACGAAGGTTTTATAAGAAGAATCAATTTTCAATCATAAATACCCTTTTAATTTTGAAAGATTAATACACAGTCGATGTGCTGGAGAAAAGAGTTTTAAGCACAACGACCGGTTTTTCAAAGGTATTTTTTTTTCAATCAGAGATACTTTTTGTGTTTAAAAACATGAGTCCACATTCGATGTGCTAGTTGTTAATACAAATAAGCTGTAAAAACGTTTATTTATATTTTACGATCTTCTAATGTTTTGTCGATAACAAACATAAAATCATTTTAACGAAAAAAATAAAATACATAAATGGTTTGAGCTAATAGTTTCTAACATATTCACATTTTCACATAAAATACTAAAACAAGTATAAGTGATTTTATGATTTAATATTACATATGTACAACCACTAGTGTTTACATATTTGGGTAAAATATACACATAACTAGTATGTAGTATATTGGGTAATATAAATGGGTAGAAACTTAAGTATCATAACCCATTGGGCAAATACATTGAATGTAGTTGGGTACAACCCATAGCCCATGACCCATGGAGCTTGACCCATAACCCATTGCATGACATCATGCTTATATCATACATGGATAATATCCATAACCCATGGATCAACCCATACCCAAGTGACTAAGTGCATTGCACTCAAGAGATACATTATATCTAGCTAAAGATCCATGGTTCAACCCATGACCCATGACCCATAACCAAAATACCCATGGGTAAAAGGGAGCGTCCCACGGATCCCTAGCTTAACGCTAGACGGATCCCAAGTGGGAGGGATCCGTGGGATCCGGGGAACAGTAGAGTTTTTCTTCTATAAATAGTGAGCCATTTCTTCATTATTCCACACCCCTTTCTAACACACTTTCTCCCTGAGTTTAAATCTCATTAACCTCAGATCCAAGAGATCTATGTTTGTAGTTTTGTTTTTGTGTGATCTTTTAGGTTCCTCTTAAAGGCAAGATCACCACCTTTGAAGTAGAGCGAGCTTAAGTCCATGAGTTACCATGCTTCCTCATCATCAAGGCTACTGAAGTCTTCTTGTTGATGATTCCTTTCTTTCTTCAAAGAAGTGTAGTGTTGAAGACATTAGTGAAAGATGTCTCAAGAGTCAAGACAAAGATATTAGTGAAGGGTATCTATCGTCTATATCATAAGCACTTGTGGTAGGTGCTTAGAAGTCAAGATTAGAAGCATTAGTGAAAGGTGCTTAGAAGTCAATACTAGAAGCATTAGTGAAAGGTGCTTAGAAGTCAAGACAAAGAAGCATTAGTGAAAGGTGCTTAGAAGTGAAGACACAAGACATTAGTGAAAGGTGTCTTGTAGATCTAGTCAAAGGCATTAGTGAAAGGTGCCTTAGATGTACATTCGATATGGTGTGTTTTCATGTACAAGATAGACTAGTTTTAGATCCAAGGATATTGATATCCTTGATGATGTTGTAAAGGAGTAGATCTCCTTTGGGATTAGTCGTTGGTGTAGTGTGGTAGTAGTTCCTCCGTTGCAGTGGAACTAGGTGCTTAGCCTAGTACCTAATAAAGGGTAGGCGACGTTGTGAAAGGTGTAGTTCACCTTGGAGTGAAAGAACTAGGTACTTATCCTAGTACCTTTTAAAGGGTAGGCGACGTTGTGTTAGGTGTGGTTCACCTTGGAGTTGAAAGAACCCTGTGGTTAGCCTAGCAACTAAAAAGGGTAGGCTTATCGTTGGAAGGCTTCTCCGCCATAAGGAGATTGGTGTAGTGTTTACTTAACTCTGAGTAGGTGACTCGGGGAGTGGAGTAGGGCAAGGAAGGTGTCCTTGTATCCGAACCACTATAAATACTCGCGTTGTGGTTTTGTGCTTCTTACTCTTATCTTTTCATTACTTACCTTTATATGCTTATCCATCAACATCCAACACACACATCCAAATAGATTGACATAAGTCGATCTAAATAGATTAAAAGGAAGTTTTAATTGGCAAAACTATTCAACCCCCCCTTCTAGTTTTCCACAATTGGCATCAGAGCTTCGTTTCCAAGTGATGAGTGTGTAAATACTCATCATTTTTGTACAAAATAAACTGCAAAATCATCTGAAAACACTCGGAAACACATCAAAATGATCAAAATATCACAAATCAGTGTTTTATGTGTTTTAAATGCAAAAATATCAAAATCAGATGAAAAACATATCAAATTTGCAAAAATTGCAGTTTTAGTCCCCCAATTTTCAAAAATTGTCAAAAATAGTCCCTGAGCCAAAATTTCAAAAGAAAAGTCACCAAAGGTCTTTTTAAAATCATAAATTGTCATATTTAGTCCTTTGGTGGAAAATCTTAAAGTTTTGAGAAAATTACGCTTTAGTCCCCTAAAATCCAAAATTGGTCAAATTTAGTCCTTGGAAATTTTCAAAAATGTCAAAATAGACCTTGGTCTATTTTAGGTTGGCAACACTAGTCCTTGGATTACATCTTCATAATTTACATGTTTGGTCCCTTGAATTTCAAGTTTTACATATTTGGTCCTTAGAGTTATTAATTCTACAAACCAAACCGGACCTAAATAATTCCCCAAGCCCAAATAACCACCCCTGGCCCAAACTGTTCTACCCGTCCAATACCTTAACCCACCAAACCCAAACCCGTTTAAATAATATTAACCCGCCTCCTTCCCCTGCATCCCCGACAACTCCCCCTACCTCCTCCCTCCGCCACCACTCTTGCCACCCTACTACACCCTTTGTCTCCCCCACCTCACCTAACATCCCACCTCATTAAATGCATCACTTTCCTGCCGTCTCTATATCAAACAAGAAATTGGCGCCAAAACATGATTAATGGCTAGATGAGCTCTAGCCAATCAATGGCTCTCAGATTGTTGCCGAAGTGTCCAGAGAGAAAGAGAGACTTTGGGTGTATAAGAAGCTAAGATGCAACATGGAGTAGTTAGTTTTAGTTTTTCTAAAATATATGTCGTTTTAATAACATTATGCTTTAATTAGTTTCTTAAGTGTATTTTCAAGTTGTTTTGTACTCAACTTAGTAGTTTCAGTGTATTCAAACTATTATCAAGTTTCAATTTATGCTCTTGTTCACATTTCCAATTTTATCTCAACTGTTGGAATTTTCCATATCATATTCTGTTGCTAAAGTCTCAAAAGGTCTCATTACAATCTCAAACAAGCTTCAATAAGTTATTCATAGCTTTTACAAGTTAATTTAAGTTTCAATCACTTTGGAACACGGTCAACAAAAGTCAAAGCAAGAACCAAAATGGGCGTAATTGATTGGGTTGAGGCAAGGATGGAAATGGGTTAGTTTAGAGATCAGTGGGTTGATTTGTATAGGATAGTGTTCTTGGTTTCAATGTGGCGTGCCATAGTGGCTTTGGACTCATTGTAAGTGATTTTCACAAAAATCTTGCATACAATGTATTTCTGGTCATAATTTGCTAGAACTGCTTTAATAGCTGTTTGAAAGTTAAATAAGCCTAGGTTGATTAATGATTTACATGCTTAATCTTAGCTTAGTTTTTGTTTGAAATCGCTTTAACAAGGGGTGTTTGGTTTGTAGCATAACCTGGTTTAAAAGCTTGTTCATTGTATGATTATTGTTGATTGTGTTTGTGTGACTCCAATTAGCTCACATCGCCTAAGTTTTTACCCTAAAACACTAAAAGTCAAAATTAGTTCTTAATCTGTCTCACTGTGTGATCTGTTGTGGATTTGGATTTGAGAGACCTTGTTTTGTGTTTAAAAGTCTTAAACAGAGGTTGCATTGTGTTCTTTTCATTCAAAAACATCAATATCTATCAAAGGATTCAAGCTTCATTTTAGTCAAAGTGTACAACCATTTTCAAAAGTCAAAAATGTCAAAAACATGTTTTGTGCGAAATTGCAAGCAGCTGCAATGATCTTATTAAAGCTTTCAAGGTCTGAATTTTGTCTATAAGTAGTTTACTTGGTTGTCTTTAAGCTCTCATAACTGTTTTTAGCTCAAGCCCTCTGGATAAGCTTGAGCATAAGCTCAAAGTTAGGACCTGGTGCCCTGTGCATCAAATCAGTGGTTTCTCAGTTTTTGGACAAGCTTGCACAGTGCTTATTAAAGCTTGTCAAAGGCTGGTCTTTTGGTCATGGATAATCAGTTTTCTAGGTCTAGTTTAGGTTTGATAATTGGTTTTAGTTTGTAGCTTATTTAGGTGCTTATTTTTGACTGCAAGTTGATACCTAAAACTGCTTTTAAGCTTAATTTCATAATCATCAAATCTGTGATATTGTGCTAATCAGTTGTTGTAGCTTGTTGATTTCTGTTTCATTTGGTCATATTTAGTATATCATAGTCTCTTATCGCTGGGTTGCTTGTTTTGATCATTTGCTTATCAAGTGCTTATTTCAATAAGCACTTGATTCATCAGTTTCAACTTTCTCCACATAACATACTGTTTTTCCAATTTTCATAGCTCCTTAATATTAATTTAGAGTTTCCCTGAAATTTTCAGATTTTTATAAGTCGCTTTTGCTATTTTTCCTAATTTAATCTAGTTTTTAAGCACTTTTTAAATAGCATTTAATACAAAAAATTCAGAAAAGGTTCAAAAAAAATAATTTTTCAATTTTCTTAAGTCTAGATAAATATAAAAAGTAGAAAAAGTAATTTTCCATATTTTTCATAGTTCATTTTGTAATTTTTAGTAATTTAATTAGTTTTTAATAGTTTAAAATCCATAGAAAATAGAAAAATAGTCATAAAAATACAAAAATAGTTTTGAAAAGTCTATTATGATATTTTAGACTTTTCCAAGTCTTAATATTATTTCTCTAGCCTAATTTCCTATTTTCTTGTATTTTAGGTAATTAATTAATAGTTAAAAATAGTTTTAAATTAGATAATTAGTTATAAAATTAATTTTCTTTTTCCATAAATTTTCTCTTATCATTAGGATTGTAAAAACATCATTTTCATATTTTTAAGGTTAATATTGCTTTAGTTTCACTTTTTAATTTGACGTCAAGTAGTTTTTAATTCAGCTTTGTAAAAACATAAAACAAAACATCAATTTAATTATAGTGATAGCGCTTATTTAATAGATTTTATCTTTTAATTTCCTTTAATTTGCATTTAAGCCTTCCTTTGTATCCGTTTGATATTTCTCGTAGTTATAATCATAATCTCATACCCTTTTTCGCTCAAACTTCGATCACTATACGTTGATTGATCCATTGCATAGCTCTCGGGACATAACGACCCGCCCGGAGACTCTATACTCCTCGATCTTCATTGATTTCGCTAAGCAGCTTTTAAGCTGGTTACGGTCCGCCATTCACAAGTGGCGGGCTTGTGTGATTTAGCTTGACTGCTTCGCACGATCAAATTCTTGGCGCCGCTGTCGGGAGCTGTGGCTGATCTATTTTCCGTAGCGATTAGTTGTTTGAATCCTCACTCATTTGTTTATATCATCCATCATCTATCATCTATATATATATATATATATCCATATTTTCTTCTAAAAAATCCAAAAACCCAAAAACATCCAAAAACGTATAAAACACAAAAATATTTTCTCTTTTGTTTCTATATATGTATCAAAAATAAAAAAATACAAAAAGATTCGCCGCTCTTTAATAATTAACAACTTAAAAGATTACCACCAAGAAACCAAAGGTCACTACCTAACCGGGGTGCGACCATAATAAGTTTCCGAACTAAAGATTTAAAACTTGCCTTTGTGTCCTTGTGATTGGTGTACCTTTTTCAAAGAAGTCATTCATCTTGGATTATTGGTTAAGTTCAATGTTGTTTTGCCTCGATTTTGTGTTAATTGATTTTGTTGTGATATCGACGCTTCGAACCGAAAACCCATAAAGATTCTCCTCACCCCATTTTTATAAAACGCCTTCATAATTCTCGTTCTCATCCGAAATATCTTCATAATTCCATTTCTCCTTAACTCGAGAGTCCTTAGAGTTAACTCTAGTGCATAAGCACTGCTCTTCTAGATCATTGAGTCCTTTACGTGATCTAGCGAAATTCCTAGAAGACGCCGAGGCGTGCGCCAAATAGTCGAACCCGAGATTCGTACTATTTCTAACAACACCATGGTGATCTAACGCATTTTATGGCGGAAATGCTCCGTGCACCCACCGAGGGTTATGGAGATGCCATCGCTTTACCGAATCAACTCGATCACTTCAATTGAAGACACATTTGATCCAACTTGTGTCTACAAATCAATTCCGCTGGTCTCGACGAGAAGACCCGATGCACACATCCGTTGGTTTAACAAGTTGACTTCAACAATCAATTTCAAGGATGTGCCACAACAAGTAATCAAGTTGATGCTTTTCCTTTCACTTGAGGGACAGCCCTGATTTGGCGGAAAGAACCCCTCGATCCATCGAAACTTGGGAGGATCTTGTTCAAAAGTTTGTGAATTATTTCTTTCCTCCATCAAAGACGACTAATCTTAAAAATGAAATTTCTGGATTTCGTCAAAATTTCGATGAAAACTTTGGAGAGGCATGGGAGAGATTCAAAGATCTCCTCAAGAAATGCCCCCATCATGAATTCACGGAGCTTCAACAAGTCAATATCTTTTATAATGGGTTGAACAGTAACGATCAAGATTCTTTGAACGCATCCGCGGATGGCAATATCTTGAATCGTAAACCTAAAGATGTGCTTGAAATTTGAGAGTAAATCCAAAGTTCCTATTTCTAAACAAAGTCAATGTTCCAACACTCTCGCTTCTTCATCCAGAACTCTTCGAGTTAGCAGCCCATAGCTTCTAACGGACATGATCCATTGTATGATAAAAGAGGTAAAGGAAATCAAAAGCTTAAATTCATAAGCCGAACCAATCAAAGCCATAAACAAGGTGTGTGAAATTTGTAGTGGTCCACACGCGTATTATGATTGTCAAGCAACCGATGCTTCCTTTTACCAAGCTCCCGTAGCTTCGGTAAACCACAATAAATACCGACCACAAGTGATCCTCACTACCGTGCACCTAGCGGTATGACACCACCTGGTTTTCCTCCTGTGCAAAACCATGGAAATCAAAACCATGGCAATCAAAATCGCTTTGGTCCGAATCAAGGACACAACTTCAATAACTCTCAAAATTTCAATCAAAACCGGAACAATTTCAACCAACCATATCAAGCTCCTAATCATCAAAGTTATCAACAACCTCCTCAAGCTCCCATGCCAAATGACTTGATGAAAATGACTGAGTCTAACATGCTCAATGCAAACTCGATCAATAACATGAGAGGTGAGCTAAAAAGGGAAATTGATACCACATTATCTCGACAGACAAATGAGTTAAAGAATATGATGAGCAGCCATGAACATGAATATGAACAAAGCTTCCATCTTCCGGAGGACTCCCAAGCAATACTATTCCCAATCCTAATGCCGAGTTGAAAGCCGCCACCACTCGTAGTGGTAAGACGCACAATGGACCTTCGACTCCAATGCCCCTCCTCCCTGTGGCATTTAGTCAAGTTACCAAGGAGACAACGGACAAGGTGCACTATTCAAGCCCACGAAGTATCAAGACACGCCCCACCTTCGTAGTCCAAGCTTTAAGTCCGAACCCGATGTTCGAGGAAAAATCCCGAGTCGAAACACTTCCATCCCGGCCAAAAGTCTAGTCAGCTTCCTTACCCATCAAGAATGAATGATGAGAAGCTCAAAGACAAAACAAAGAGCAAATGGAAAAATTTTTCCAAATCTTCAATGAGCTTCACTTTGATATAAGCTTCGTTGATGCTCTCGCTCTAATGCCTAAATTTGCATCCACGCTTAAAGGCTTACTCACCAACAAAGATAAGTTGTCGAGATGGCTTAAAACCCTCTAAATGAGCAATGCTCAGAGCCATTCTAATAAGCTTCCCTAAAAGCTTGAAGACCCCGGCCGGTTTTAATCCCGCAGTGATTGGGATGTTTCAATGCTCCGCCTTGGCCGATCTTGGCGCTAGCATTAACCTCATGCCACTCTCAAGATGGAAGAAACCGCTCTTCCTCGAACTTTCATCCACCAGATGACACTCAAGCTAGCGGACTGCACTGTAGCTCGCCCACTTGGGATAGCCGAGGATGTCGTGATGAAAGTGGGAAAGTTTCACTTTCATGCTGACTTTGTTGTAGTAGACTTCGATGTAGATCCTAGAGTTCCCTTATCTTGGGAGAGCTTTCTTAAGAACGAGTCGTGCTCTGATTGATGTGTTTGCTGAAGAGTTGACCATACGGGTTGACAACTAAGAGCTCACGCAATATCAACTTAACTCCAAACCTCTGCACAAAACGAGTGTTGCCACAATTGATCAAAGATCTGAAAGATTCAATGCAACACTCTCAAACTTCACAGTTAAGAGGAGTCATCAAAACGGTCGAGCTCAAAGCTTTGAAAATTACCCCGGTTCAAACAAATGGTTTGAAAGCTGTACTGTGAAGTCAAGAGTGTTCTTGATGATGATGATGATGATCTAGAATCGGAGACTTCATCGAAGTGGTGGAAACTGCTAGCTCTAAGAGCACACCACTTGTCCCACCTCCGCATCATTGTCGCATCGAGTTTGTTAGTCCGTGGATGAAACCAAACTCTCTTCGGCACATCTGAGTTGGATGATGATGTTTGTGAGCCAATGGGAGACATCCTTCCCATTGATGAATTGCTCAAAAATGATCCATCATCTTCTAGTCTTATTCCCTACTCTTCCATCCCTTCTCTCACTCCTGATGAGGAAGATGACAACTTTTTGAATGAAGTCGATGCATTTCTTAGTGATGAGTCAATTCCAACAGGAATTGATAACACTTACCTTGATCCGGAAGGAGACATCCTTTTCTCGAAAGTTCGTTGATTGAAGAACCGCTTCACCCTCCCTACCTGGACATCTTCTTGACAATCACCATATAAGCTTCAAGTTTAAGCTTAAAAATGTCAAAAATGGTGATTTGCTTCTTTCTGATGAGGAATGGACTTGCATTGTCATACATATCTTTATTCCATTCTTCACAGATGGTGTGGTTGCTCTTTTCCCTTCTCTTTCGGGAATGAGGACACCATCTTTGACCCCGGTATCATCCTTTATAGATTCTTCTATTAACACTACCGCCGGTCGTTCTCGTCGGTGTGGAACTTTCTCGATGTTCATATGTTTGTTAACACTGTGAACGAAAGTCCGATTGAGATTGGTTTTCCACGTAACTTTCCCCAAGAACCAATGAATTCGGGGTCGAGTCAAGCTAGCGACTCGGTAATCAAAAAAAGAGCATGCCATATGGGTTTTCACCCATATTTCTGACTTCTTTCTACTTTCTACCACCCTAGTGTGGGGGGGGTTGCCCCACATGTTGTGTATATATCAAAAAAAAAATCTTCTTTCTAAATAATGGCCGTAGTATTTCCCTTTTACGTTCTTTGTTTCTAAGATAACCGCGGTACTTTGAATATTGAGCAATATTCATTTCTAATGTGGGGAATTCTCACGAATTTTATCATATAATTATACCAATTCCCCGCTTTTGGCCAAATTTTTTTTTGGAGAAAGTGTTTTACACTTTCTCAATTGGTTATCAACCGCCTTTGTCTCGTAAGACAAAAGGATTGGCTAATCCAAGAGCAAACGCTCTTGGTAAAGATTTCAAACCGTTTATACGGCTTGCAATTTGCCCAAAATTGTATGGTATTCAACTCACCATATCCTAAAAAGTGAAGAGTTGGCTAGCCCGCAAGATTATGGCTTGTGGTAAAGGCAGTGGAAAATCCATAATTGGTAATTAACTCACCAAAGATAATTCTCGTAATTTATCTAAGAGTTGGCTAGTCCGTATGGGTACGGCTTTCGTAAAGACACATCAAATCCGTTATATGGTTTATGATTTGCCAATAAATCCGATGGTTATCGGTGTACCATGGTTCTTGCTTGAACTGAAACATTTGGCTACTCCAGAAGTAATGGCTTTTTGTAAAGAGATTAAAATCCATTATGTTTTCTCAAATCATTGCTAGGGACTAGCAATATCTCAGTGTGTGGGATTGATGAGTGTGTAAATACTCATCATTTTTGTACAAAATAAACGCAAAATCATCCGAAAACACTCAAACACATCAAAATGATCAAAATATCACAAATCAGTGTTTTATGTGTTTTAAATGCAAAAATATCAAAATCAGATGAAAAATGTACCAAATTTGCAAAATTGCGCTTTAGTCCCCAAGTTTCAAAAATTGTCAAAAATAGTCCCCGAGCCAAAATTTCAAAAGAAAAGTCACCAAAGGTCTTTTTAAAATCATAAATTGTCATATTTAGTCCTTTGGTGGAAAATCTAAAAGTTTTGAGAAAATTACAGTTTAGTCCCTGAAAATCCAAAATTGGTCAAATTTAGTCCTTGGAAATTTTCAAAAATGTCAAAATAGACCTTGGTCTATTTTAGGTTGGCAACACTAGTCCTTGGATTATATCTTCATAATTTACATGTTTGGTCCCTTGAATTTCAAGTTTTACATATTTGGTCCTTGGAGTTATTAATTCTACAAACCAAACCGGACCTAAATAATTCCCCAAGCCCAAATAACCACCCCCGCCCAAATCGTTTCTACCCGTCCAATACCTTAACCCCACCAAACCCAAACCTGGTGTTTAAATAATATTAACCCGCCCCTTCCTCTGCCATCCCCGACAATCCTGTCCTACCTCTCCCTCCTCCAGCCCACCTTTGCCACCCTACTACACCCTTTGTCTCCCCCACCTCACCTAACATCCCACCTCATTAAATGCATCACTTTCCCTGTCTCTGATATCAAAACAAGAAATTGGCCAAAAACATGATTAATGGCTGATGAGCTCTAGCCAATCAATGGCTCAGATTGCTGTGGGAAGTGTCCGCAGAGAGAAAAGAGAGACTTTGGGTGTATAAGAAGCCAAGAAGATGCAACATGGAGTAGTTAGTTTTAGTTTTTCTAAAATATATGTCGTTTTAATAACATTATGCTTTAATTAGTTTCTTAAGTGTATTTTCAAGTTGTTTTGTACTCAACTTAGTAGTTTCAAAGGTATTCAAACTATTATCAAGTTTCAATTTATGCTCTTGTTCACATTTCCAATTTTATCTCAACTGTTGGAATTTTCCATATCATATTCTGTTCATAAAGTCTCAAAAGGTCTCATTACAATCTCAAACAAGCTTCAATAAGTTATTCATAGCTTTTACAAGCTCAATTTAAGTTTCAATCACTTTGGAACACTGGTCAACAAAAGTCAAAGCAAGAACCAAAATAAGTAATTGGATTGGGTTGAGGCAAGGATGGAAATGGGTTAGTTTAGAGATCAGTGGGTTGATTTGTATAGGATAGTGTTCTTGGTTTCAATGTGGCAGGCCATAGTGGCTTTGGACTCATTGTAAGTGATTTTCACAAAAATCTTGCATACAATGTATCGGTCATAATTTGCTAGAATCTGTTTTAATAGCTGTGTTTGAGTTAAATAAGCCTAGGTTGATTAATGATTTGTGCCTGTTTAATCTTAGCTTAGTTTTTTGTTTGAAATCAGTTTAACAAGGGGTGTTTGGTTTGTAGCATAACCGGTTTAAAAGCTTGTTCATTGTATGATTATTGTTGGATTGTGTTTGTGTGACTCCAATTAGCTCACATCTGCTCTAAGTTTTTGCCCTAAAACACTAAAAGTCAAAATTAGTTCTTAACTGTCTCTAATGTGTGCTGTGGATTTGGATTTGAGAGACCTTGTTTTGTGTTTAAAAGTCTTAAACAGAGGTTGCATTGTGTTCTTTTCATTCAAAAACATCAATATCAGTCATCAAAGTGGATTCAAGCTTCATTTTAGTCAAAGTGTACAACCATTTTCAAAAGTCAAAAATGTCAAAAACATGTTTTGTGCAGAAATTGCAAAGCTGGGTATGATCTTATTAAAGCTTTTCAAGGTCTGAATTTTTGTCTATAAGTAGTTTACTTGGTTGTCTTTAAGCTCTCATAACTGTTTTTAGCTCAAGCCCTCTGGATAAGCTTGAGCATAAGCTCAAAGTTAGGACCTGGTGCCCTGTGCATCAAATCAAACCGTTGGTTTCTCGCTTTTGGACAAGCTTGCACAAAGGCTTATTAAAGCTTTTCAAAGGCTGGTCTTTGGTCATGGATAGTCTGCCTAGGTCTAGTTTAGGGTTTGATAATTGGTTTTTAGTTTGTAGCTTATTTAGGTGCTTATTTTGGATCCTGCAAGTTGATACCTAAAAATGCTCGCTTTAAGCTTAATTTCATAATCATCAAATCTGTGATATTGTGCTAATCAGTTGTTGTAGCTTGTTGATTTCTGTTTCATTTGGTCATATTTAGTATATCATAGTCTCTGTTATCAGTGGGTTGCTTGTTTTGATCATTTGCTTATCAAGTGCTTATTTCAATAAGCACTTGATTCATCAGTTTCAACTTTCTCCACATAACATACTGTTTTTCCAATTTTCATAGCTTCTTAATATTATTTTAGAGTTTCCCTGAAATTTTCAGATTTTTATAAGCTGTTTTGCTATTTTTCCTAATTTAATCTAGTTTTTAAGCACTTTTTAAATAGCATTTAATACAAAAAATTCAGAAAAGGTTCAAAAAAAATAATTTTTCAATTTTCTTAAGTCTAGATAAATATAAAAAGTAGAAAAAGTAATTTTCCATATTTTTCATAGTTCATTTTGTAATTTTTAGTAATTTAATTAGTTTTTAATAGTTTAAAATCCATAGAAAATAGAAAAATAGTCATAAAAATACAAAAATAGTTTTGAAAAGTCTATTCTGATATTTTAGACTTTTCCAAGTCTTAATATTATTTCTCTAGCCTAATTTCCTATTTTCTTGTATTTTAGGTAATTAATTAATAGTTAAAAATAGTTTTAAATTAGATAATTAGTTATAAAATTAATTTTCTTTTTCCATAAATTTTCTCTTATCATTAGGATTGTAAAACATCATTTTCATATTTTTAGGGTTAATATTGCTTTAGTTTCACTTTTTAATTTGTAGACGTCGCAGTAGTTTTTAATTTCAGCTTTGTAAAAACATAAAACAAAACATCAATTTAATTATAGTGATAGCGTTTATTTAATAGATTTTATCTTTTTAATTTCCTTTAATTTGCATTTAAGCCTTTGTATCTGTTTGATATTTCTGTAGTTATAATCATAGTCTCATACCCTTTTTCGCTCAAACTCTCGATCACTATACGCTGATTGATCCATCAGATAGCTCAGCTGGGACATAACGACCGGGAGACTCTATACCCTCGATCTTCATTGATTTCGTGCTTAAGCAGTTTTAAGCTGGTTACGGTCCGCCATTCACAAGTGGCGGGCTTGTGTGATTTAGCTTGACTGTTTGGCACGCATCACCAAGTTTCTTGAAGTATATTGTACTTTAAAAACTTGATACGATCCATAGTTAATTGAAAACTACAAAGAAGGTTTCTCATAAAAACAAACACCATGCCTTTTAAAACTATATGTTTGGATGTTGATTTGATAACAACATTTTCTTTATTATTTACTTTTTCATTTAATTGCACTAATCTTCTCTGTCATGTTGATTAGTCATAGCTCATACCCACCAAGCTATAGGAATCGCTTGGTAACAAGAATACCTTCCTTAAGAAGGTATCTTAAACGCAAAGGAGCGGGAATCGTCTAAGTGATATCTATTGTGTCATTTGTAAAGACATTCCTAAGTGCGCTAGAGGTATGACTTTCTTTTTATTTTACTTGATAATTAAGTATGCCTATTTAGGTATTTATATGATTATTTGTTGTGCTTATACATGTATTACATGAAGCTTCATTAGGAAGTCTTTTTCTCACATACGTGTTAGTCTTATCGTCTAAAGTCATGGTATATAAAACTTATGTTTTATTTATTTTAATCCAATAATAAAACAAAACACGAATTTCAAAAATTCCTTCTTTCCCATAAATACTCCCACCGTCAATCACTCTATCCTCACTTTTTCAAATCTTCCAATTTCAAAAATTTCTCTCATTCAAAACTTCATCTTCCTCTCCATTTTCGTCTCAACCGAAACCAAAAAGGATCATCTTCAACATGGTTTACATCGGCCTCGTGCTCATCGCCTTAACACTCATCGCACTTGTGTTCCCTATGATGAAGTTCACATACGGAGACATTTACTTTGTGTTGTTAATCTACATTGGGGTTATATACCCAATCCTTTGTATCATTCTTAGCATTGAAATGAAATATTATTAATAGTCTAGTTTATCTAGGTTATTATTATCATAATGTGTTTGTCATTTTCTTTGATTTATATGCTTCATATTCTTTCATGATACATTAGAAGTCATGTATGCATGCTAAAAGAAAATGTAGGATAAAACAATTCGTGGTATAAAATCAGAAACCTATCTTTTTATCAAATCTGCTTTACATTACTCAGATTCACGGATCCCGAAGTTATACTATACGGATCCCTTTTGTAAAAGGAACCGTGGGATCCGGCCCTATGAAAAACTTTTCATGCAAATTAAAAACCACTTTTCTTCTAAAAGTAATACTCCACTAGTATGTCAAAACCATAAGTGAGTTAAGTGTATTTCTTGTTAAAAACCATTGTAATTAAAAATCTAATAAAAAAGTTAGATAATAATAGGTTGACCACAAACATTATTTTAACTCATCATTTCTATAGGTTCAACTATGACGCATGAATATGAGTTTTATTTTTCACTCACTAGCGTCTACACTCCGAACATCTCTCTCGAACCCAACACACCTGCAATCATGTCCTGGGTTCAATAATCTCGAAATCCGTCACTTCCATGAAGGATGTATTGTAGACACCTTCTACAATTCAAGAAGGTATCAATACCTCCTTCCGAGCCATAGGACTAGAATGTCTTCTTGAAATCAACGAGAAGATATGTCCAAGGTTCATAATGGAATTCTTCCGTCAATTTGAACTCGTTCGTAACGAGGATCGCTCTATATCTCTTTGGTTTTATATCAAAAACCAAAAGTTTACTTTAACCCTTGGACATTTTGCTCACATCCTCCGGATTCCAAATCATGGACAATGTGCCTTCACCGAAGATTGGTCTCTTGATTCTCTCTTCAAATTTCGTGAAGAAAATAGTCCATATTGTTCACACATACCCTCCCTGGAAGATTTAAATCGCATAATATGCAAACCTTGACCATATTACTCCGATCCAAACATTATCTTCACACGGGACATCTGAGAAGAGTACAAGCCTCTTGCACTCATCCTACGTGAGAATGTTTGGAGTCTTAGGGGAAATCGAGAAATCCTTCCCGCTTTTTGTGCTCACATGTTGTACCGCTTTTGCTAACACAACAACCATACAATCTCGCTTACTTCGCTTAATTGTAAATCTTCAAGGCTCCAAGAATAAACTCATCCCTTATGGAATGTTCTTGACACGACTCTATCACAACGTTATGCACTTCCATCCTCAATTTCAAAGTCCGTTGTACGTACTTGTGAACAAGATGATGGAACCGCTAAACATATCTCTCATGAAGACTTTCTTCATTCTTGGTTCCACCAACACTCATCAATCACGTAATGACCCTTCTAACGAAAACTCTCAAGAAACTTAGTAGTATTTCAAATAGGATCAATCCTCTTGTACTCATGCTTTATCAATGTAATCCTATTTCCTTCATGAAATAAAACATCTTACATTTGATATCTTAGTGTTAGAACCCCTTTAAACTAACCTTGGAATATAATGCATTGTCAAGATCATTGCGTATCTTTAGTAAAGGTTCTCACTGAAAGCATGGACGGATCCCAATGTTTGTGCTAGACGGATCCTTACACTTAGGAACCGTGGATCCTAAGAAACGAAAATGCAATTGCAAGCATTATATTTCAAACATAACCTTAGAACACCTCACACTAAGCTAAACATAGTGTCTTAAGGCAAATTAAGTCCTTATCAAGATAGGTAGATCCTTCCTACTCACGCATAACTCACCTAGATCACACTCTAAGACGCTTGTAGATCTATCGTTTCATTTTTAATCCATTACTCTTCCGCTCTTAAACTCACACTTCGATTTTCACTTGATCCCTCACATTTAGCCTTAGAAATCTTTCAATTATCGCAAAATTGATCATAAATCATCCTTACCTCAAAATTGATCAAAGTTGATCAAACTCTAGTTTTCCCATCTCAAAGCTTCTAGGATATTTTCCAAAACACTATCCTAAGTCACAACCTGATCTCTAGGATCATTTAACTTCAATTGACACTCTCATCTTTAATTTCATCCTTGCTCATCCATTGGTACTCATGAAAGTTCCAAATCCTTCCATAAAAGACAATCATTAGCTACATCACTCATTACCTTCAAGTACTTAAGCACCCCTTCATTTAAGATACTTAGGAGGACTGAAACACTCAAGATGATATAGATCTTAGATCTTTGAAACATCATTTCCACTCTTTCATAGCCGAGAGCCGATCCCTAGGATTAGCCTAGACGGATCCCTCTGAGGAGGGAACCGTGGGATCCGGATGACAGTTTATGTCAAATCTTGCTAAAACAATCATTTCAACTCTTCTTCCTAACTAAAACACTCCATCTCATCTTAAATGAGTTCCTAGATCAGTTCAAACTCTGAAGTTGACTCTTGTGCAAGTTAATCATCACATTCCAATGAATCCTAGTGGCTTAAGGCTTAAATGCACTTGCCAAATCTCTTGGTTTATAAACTACTTTGTTAGGACCTCCATAGTCATCACTTTCATCCTAACTTTCAAGATTTTAGAAACCCTTACAAACCTCTTGAAATCATTTCATCAGAGAAAAACCCCAAGTAGTAACTTATCCACCAAAGAACCACCCAAGAAAAAGGCTCATGTTATACACGAAGTTTCTTCAACCGAATCATCTCCGGTCAATCCAACAAATGATAGGATCCTCCCTCAACCAATCAAACCAATTCCTAAAAGGATAGTACCCACAAAACTACCTATGACAAACACCACCATACCGCCTAGGCCAAACAATATTATCTCCACTAAACCATCACCATTGGTGCCTAGAGCTATTTAATTTACATTTCCACTATCATCACCACACCTCTACAATTTAGAGGACTTGCCTCCTAGGCCGTCTCATCTGTTTCAGCCGACAACATTCTCCTCATTAGGAGGAATAATGGTACAAAATCAAGGTGTTGAGTCAACACTTGCTCCGGCTTCCTCTTCGCCGTTTCCATCATATAATCCCATTTGGATTATGAGAAATCATCAAAGTCAACCACCCGACCATATGGAAGTTGACACTTCTCTACCACCACCATCATTCTTGGTCGAGGCATTCTCAAATGCGCCACCACCAATCCCCCCATCATTTGAAGCTCCACAAGCCGCTTCACTTGATCCTTCGCATCAAGCCATTTCATTTCTTCCACCACCACTACCTAGCCATGACAAAGATTGCTATCATTGTCAACATGTTGAAAGTTTGATACATGAAGTACGAGAAGACCAACGTTTCAAGTTCTATCATCTCCTAACGCTTCCACGAGATTAAACCTAAACAAAACTTGAGCTAGAAGATTTTAGTGGTGTCCTAGCATCAGCTTATAGTTGGTTTAGAAATTCCTAGTCATGTATTTTCTTATTTTTTAGAGTCATGTATATCATAACTCTAGTTTTATTAAATAAAATTACATGCTACTTGTTATATTTCTGAGCATATGATTACATTGTATTCATATCTCATTTTTGTGATAACATTATTTGTTATATCACCCTTGCTGAAATTAATCATCATCTAATACGGATCCCTCGAATTGCTAGACGGATCCCTACTAGAGGGAACCGCGGGATCTGTATGACGAAAACTATTTTCTACTAACTTGGACCACATTTGCAGGAAATTGTGAATTATACTTGTTATCTAACCTTTGTTTTGTAGTTATTCAATTTACATATGAAGACTTTGACATCCTAAAGCTAGGGAGCTTTATGTCAAAGCAATACATTGCAAATTACTTGCAATATTAGGTTTACATTTCATGACATCCACTTGCAAAATTGCAATCATCAAGGGGGAGCACATTCGTCACTTAGACGAAATCTTTTGCAAACTTACTTTCAAACAAACTAGATTAGTATTACTTTCTTGACGCCCTTACATAGGGATGGACTCGTCAAGGGGGAGTAAAGACAAGATCCTTTCCCGTTACTTGCTCTTTATTTTCTTTTTATTTCTTTCACATATTTTTCTTAAAACAATGTGTTGCTTTCTTTCAAAGCTCTTTTTGTTTCGACAAAAAGGGGAGAAGAAAGTAAAAACTACAAATTCAAACTTTTACGAATTTTAGTTTTTCTTAAAATAATTTTATGTTTTGTCATCAACAAAAAGGGGGAGATTGTTAATACAAATAAGCCGTAAAAACGTGTATTTATATTTTACGATCTTCTAATGTTTTGTCGATAACAAACGTAAAATCATTTTAACGAAAAAAATAAAATACGTAAATGGTTTGAACTAATAGTTTCTAACATATTCACATTTTCACATAAAACACTAAAACAAGTATAAGTGATTTTATGATTTAATATTATATATGTACAACAACTAGTGTTTACATATTTGGGTAAAATATACACATAACTAGTATGTAGTATATTGGGTAATATAAATGGGTAGATACTTAAGTATCATAACACATTGGGCAAATACATTGAATGTAGTTGGGTACAACCCAAAGCCCATGACCCATGAAGCTTGACCCCATAACCCAATGCATGACATCTTGCTTATATCATACATGGATAATATCCATAACCCATGGATCAACCCATACCCAAGTGACTAAGTGCATTGCACTCAAGAGATACATTGTATCTAGCTAAAGATCCATGGTTCAACCCATGACCCAAGACCCATAACCAAAATACCCATGGGTAAAAGGGAGCGTCCCACGGATCCCTAGCTTAACGCTAGATGGATCCCAAGTGGGAGGGATCCATGGGATCCGGGGAACAGTAGAGTTTTTCTTCTATAAATAGTGAGCCATTTCTTCATTATTCCACACCCCTTTCTAACACACTTTCTCCCAGAGTGTAAAACTCATTAACCTCATATCCAAGAAATCTATGTTTGTAGTTTTGTTTTTGTATGATCTTTTAGGTTCCTCTTAAAGGCAAGATCACCACCTTTGAAGTCGAGCGAGCTCAAGTCCATGAGTTGCCATGCTTCCTCATCATCAAGGCTACTGAAGTCTTCTTGTTGATGATTCCTTTCTTTCTTCAAAGAAGTGTAGTGTTGAAGACATTAGTGAAAGATGTCTCAAGAGTCAAGACGAAGATATTAGTGAAGGGTATCTATCGTCTATATCATAAGCACTTGTTGTAGGTGCTTAGAAGTCAAGATTAGAAGCATTAGTGAAAGGTGCTTAGAAGTCAAGACTAGAAGCATTAGTGAAAGGTGCTTAGAAGTCAAGACACAAGACATTAGTGAAAGGTGTCTTGTAGATCTAGTCAAAGGCGTTAGTGAAAGGTGCCTTAGATGTACATTCGATATGGTGTGTTTCAATGTACAAGATAGACTAGTTTTAGATCCAAGGATATTGATATCCTTGATGATGTTGTAAAGGAGTAGATCTCCTTTGGGATTAGTCGTTGGTGTAGTGTGGTAGTAGTTCCTCCATTGCAATGGAACTAGGTGCTTAGCCTAGTACCTAATAAAGGGTAGACGACGTTGTGAAGGTGTAGTTTACCTTGGAGTGAAAGAACTAGGTACTTAGCCTAGTACCTTATAAAGGGTAGGCAACGTTGTGTTAGGTGTGGTTCACCTTGGAGTGAAAGAACCCGGTGGTTAGCCTAGCACCGAAAAAAGAGTAGGCGACGTTGTGAAGGCTTCTCCGCCATAAGGAGATTGGTGTAGTGTTTACGAACTCTCGAGTAGGTGACTCGGGAAGTGGAGTAGGTCAAGGAAGGTGTCCTTGTAGCCTAACCACTATAAATACTCGCGTTGTGGTTTTGTGCTTCTTACTCTTATCTTTTCATTACTTACCTTTATATGCTTATCCATCAACATCCAACACACACATCCAAATAGACTGACATAAGTCGATCTAAATATATTAAAAGGAAGTTTTAATTTGCAAAACTATTCAACCCCCCCTTCTAGTTTTCCACACTAGTGAAAAGAAGAGATTCGCACATCGAACGGTTTTTCCAAAAGTATTCGTCAATTCCAATCCTGGACCAAGGTTGATTCAAGAATGAATCACCCTATTGTTTCTATCCAGTTGTCACAAGCTTGATCTTTAGAAAAGATCTCACATGTCACCCACCAAGAGCTTGTTTGATGTTGGCTCTAGAAGGATTTCCATCTTCATCGTGAATATTTACACATCACTCGGATGTTCTGGCAATACCACAAGGATAATGTGTAGGACTATTAATATATTCTTACTTTCCACATGGTGTGAAACAGCAAGTCTTCATTAATTTAGTGTCCTAATGAGATATTGTGGATGATCTCTTGGCTCTAGACTCAATAGGCACTTTTGGTTCCTATGCCGGAGACTAGGGAGAGGGTCTCCTTCTTCAATATCAACAATATCTTAGAGAAAAGCGATAGATTATGTAGGTTCCCCGTGAGAATGAAACAAGCCCTTTTAAGAGAAACTTGAGTAGCTTGGGAAGTTTAGTGCAGTGCGTCACTGGGTCCATGACGTCTTGTCTTCAATACTAGTGTTACTTTAGTAACCACTAGTAGCATATGAATTGAACCCGGTTTCTGCCCTAAGGTTGAATTATTGTAGGGCTATTTCTTTTCACCCTTTTTCACATTCATTTCTTTTTCATTCTTCAACCCCTTCAGTGCTTACCGAGACTTCATTACTAGAACCTTGTTGGGATTATTCCAAAGATTCAGCTCTGCTCTCACCAAGACTCTTCCCATTTCTCATTTTTCTCCTTTTTTCAATATTCCTAAGGACTCTACACAATCTAGTGGATTGTCCCCGGAAGATCCCTCCCTCAAGGATCATGGGAACAATACCTAACCTAACCATCCTTATAACACCATGCATAAAGTAAATTGGTCGGTCTTTTGGTATTGTTCTTTCTTCCTTGAAACCAATTGAAAAATCATTTGGAAAAATCAATCAAGGTACTTGTGATATAAAATCAAAGCAATTTGTACCTTAATTGTTTTTTATCTTTTAGAAATGCTCCCCCTCAACATGTGCATATGATTTTATAAATTGTTTAGCACATGGAGGCAAGAGTTATTTTGAAATAAATTCTTGATCACAATTTCCATATAAAAAGCCATTTGATTTTCTTTGGTAAATTTTCCCCCTCAATATGTGCATAGGATATTTGAAATCATTTTATCACATAGAGGATAGAGTTCTTATGAAGTGCATCCACGATCACAAAATCCATTAAGAAACCGTTTAGAAAATCAATCAAGGTACTTTATTTTGAAACATATAAATCTTTGTACCTTGAAAGTTTATTTTCTTTTGAAATGTTCCCCCTCAATATGTGCTTTGAGATACGAAAGCGTTTAGCACATATGGGAGAGCAGTATGCACACTTGAATCAAAATGATCGTCTTTTATCAAATTTCATTATTAAATCACAAATTCTCCCCCGATCAAAAATATCAAACCCTTTTAGATTTTGGATCCCAAGTGATTTAATAAGGTTTAGTAAACATGGGAGAATATGTGCCTGATTTAAAAACTCATCTAGTTTTTGGATAAATGCTTCCCCTCAACATGTGCATTAAGTATATTGAGATCGTTTGGCACATGGAGGCAGGAATGCCTTTGAAGGACTAAAACCAATTCCATTAAAACAGATTTGAGATTTAAATCACGATCTCTCCCCCGATCAAAAATATCAAACCCTTTGAGATTTTGGATCCCAAGTGATTTAAATCATTTAGAAAAATTTGGGGAAAGACGTGGCAAGATTCAATTTTTGAAAAATGACAGATAAGGACCATTTTAAGACATTAAAGATTGTTAGTGTCAGGTATGATAGTTTTAAGAGATCTTTATGTAAAATAAAACAATTTCACAATCAAACAAGAACAGAAAAAATTTCATTTTGAAAGACCTTGATTCAAAAGAAAAATCATACCATGACATAACATTAAATCGTTAGAACACCACTTTATTTCGTACAAACAGACTTGATAGATGAAATATCGTTTGAAAATATTTTATTTTAAAGCACTCTCCCCCTCAATCGATGACCGTAGTCGATGATTGAGTGACTTAAGTTTTGATAAATTGAAGTCCGGTGATTTTCAAAATTAAGTCCAATATATTTTCAAAAAAATATTTTCCATTTTCAAAACAATTTAATCAATTTTTTCAAAATTGTTTAAAAATGGTATCCTGCACAAAGATACGCTAGGTGGTTGAGAAGCTTCTGTTGTTGCTGAAGGGCTTGGAAGAAAACCGTCTCACTGATGCAGGAGACTCTTATGTTGAATTTTAATGCCAACTGAGGTCAAATTAAGCTCGCTTCTTCATTTTCTTATGAAGAAAACCATATGCCGATGCAAAGGAGACCTCTTACGCTGCATTTTTCCATGCCAACTCTCCATAGAAGTCCAATTAAGCTCCCTTTCTTCATTTGTCAACCCAAGATATAGTTACCCTTTCCTTTCAGCATCCAATCATCATGTTTTGTGGGATCCGGATCGGGAACATTCTTATATACCAATATACCTCGCATATGCTAGTGAACACACATACGATATATGGTGGTCGACATCACCCAAACAAAGAATCGACTAATAAAAGTCAATTCAACATAACAATCAGTTCATATAAGTTATGGGATTTATGTGTTTATCAAACTCTAATCATCTAATCCTAACAATCATATCCTAAATTCCTAGTCCTTCAACATAGGCAAATATCATTTTTAATTAAGCACGTAGGATAATTAAGAAAGTCCGTTAGATGATATAAATTTGAAAACATTCTCCCCTCAATCAATGACTCATTTTCTCTAAAAATTTTAAAAAGCTAAGTCATTGATTGAGTTTTCAATTATTACTAAAAACTTGATTCTGATTGATTTTCAAGCAACTCATTTACCACCATTTTGTTAAAACAAATATTTTTCTGAAGAATTCTAGAAGAAAAAATATTTGAGTAGGAACAGTAGTCCTTCGACATACTTTCCTCAATTTGTTTTTAGGATAAGTGCACGAATTTTGAAAAATGGTTTAGCGCAGCACTTTGCTTTCTTGAAGAGCGGGTTGCTATCGGAAAAAATAGCAAGCCATGGTTTAAGCACGGGTTACAGTCTGAAATAACTGTAAGCCATTTGATTTGTGACATGTTTTGAAAAAGAATATTTACACCTCCTGCTCGAACTTCATCTATGGTCCCGTGCCATTATTGAATGACATTTCTAAGACCGTAGATGTTATCGATACCAGAAGACATGTCTTAGAAAAACAATATTTTTGGTCTTTTTCAAATTTTCTGATTTTTATGGGTTTTTGTTGGTTTTATATTTTTCTATTTTCTTTTTGTTGGTTTTCTATTTTTGTATTTTGCTTTTTGAATAAATATGTACAATGATAGAGTAGATGATATAATTTAAGAAGATGATGATACGAGTACCGAGATAAGGATATCGAACAGCACGTCGTAGAAGATAGAATTCGTCATCTCTTAAACTTCCACCACCAAAGCTTCCGAGGCTCCAGAATAGAAGATAGAACATGAGCAGCTTTCCCGAAACCGAAAATCCATTAGATGAGCAGATTCAAAGCTCTGTTTCAAGCTTGCCTTAGCCAGGTGCACAAAGAAGCACACCATTTAACATAAATCCCGCTGCTCCTTTTAAGAACGATAATCGAGATTCTCCGTTCGGGGTTATATCATCAACAAGAAGAACAACAACGTATCATCCCACATTTGAATACCTCATCTCAAATTCCTTTTCCACTGAAGTCTGAAGCAATCCATTCCGAAAGGTGTCAAGAGAACAATTCCCCCTAGTAGTTGAATTGATGCATCCAGTCTCTTAGAATAGAGCTCAAGAACTATCCCGATACACATCATGCCCGGAAAGAAAACACCTCCCCAATGTTTGTGGTAAACAATGGCTTTCTTCCCCGATGATCGTGTATGAAGCTCAAGAACCCGAAGTACACCAATATCCAAGAACTCTCCCGAATACACATCATGCTCGGAGAGAAAACACCTCCCCAATGTTTGTGGTAAACAATGGCTTTCTTCCCGATGATCGTATGAAGCTCAAGGACCCGGATACACACATTCCCCAAAGAGAGAACAACCGATAACATTGAAGAAGCAGGCCGAATCATTGATTATCTCTACGGATGACAATCTCTGCGGATGTCAACTCCGGAATAAGTGATTATATCTCTGAATCACTGATTAAGCCCTCAAGTGAGACAGATGAGCGCCCCCAATGTACACAATTCTCTCTCTCCCCCGATGATTGCGATAACATCGAGATCATCACACACTTGTGTACCTCTTATATCTTCAGAAACTTTCTCTAGCATCTCTTCCCCCACATAGTTGGAATAAACACTAAACGCCATGAGTCAAACCTTGAGTTTCTTTGCGGTAATGACATTTGTCTTCCCGGGATATCTTCAATCACTTAGAAGTATTAAGTTCATCAAGTTTACTCGCCATAAGTCAAACCTTGAGTTTCTCTGCGGTAATAACATTTGTCTTCCCAGGATATCTTCAATTACTTAGAAGTATTAAGTTCATCAAGTTTACTCACGTTTAGATACGTGTCTCCTTCCCCCTTGCTGGTTTTGACACTTCAGAATCAAAGAATCATATTATAAGCCCAAATACTTAAAATCTTTTGAGAAGAGCACTATTAGCACAAATATATCTGTGAGAATCAACTTGCTGAAGAATAAGAGCAAGTCTAATTGGGGATTAAATCTGACATTACACTCTCCCCCAATTAGTGCTCTCCCCTAAACCGACAATCTTTATGATGAATGCTTGAATTAAGAAGAAGTCTTTAGATCGTTAAATGCAACACATCTCTAGTCTTCTAACATGTACCGGAAAATGTAGAACAGACTGTAGACTCGACCTTCTTCAAGATTGTCCAGTTGGGGAATAGAAAGTCAACATCTTCAACTCACCAAATGCATTCCCGTTAACATACAAATAGCAAATCCCCTTAACTCAAATCCCTCCCAATCAAACAAGAACAGAAAGATGTTCATTAAGGAAATCAGCCCCGCAACTGGAAGCACTTTGTCATTAATCAAATCAGCCCGTGTGAAGATGTTAATCAACGACTCTTAGTAGAAAACTCCATGTGAAGATGACCCGATAAGAAGAAGCTCGGTTCTTACATGAGTTTGGAGCCGTTTGACCATTTATTCTCAAATATCAATCAGCCATGCAGAAAATTCACACTTCTTCTCCCCCTCAAGAATTGCATACGGAGATGCCATTCTTGATTGAATAAGTGAAATCATCCAAATGTAGTCTATTCACACTTCTCCCCCGCAAAATTAGCACATGATGTCGCCATCGTCATTATAGTTGAGCAAGTGGAATAAGAAAACAATCAATAGTAGCCCGGTTCACTTGATAATTGAAGCGCATGGAAAAAGTATGAAGCATGTTGTTGAGAATGGTCATAATTGAGAAGATTTCTCTTCTTCCTAAGATAATGCGCACTGAAACGTACACATTTCTTTTCTTTAGAGTACGAGGCATGAACTGTTGTGTTCATACGTCATTAGAAGATTTCTCTTCTTCCGAAGATAATGCGCACTGAAACGTACACATTTCTTTTCTTTAGAGAACGAGGCATGAACTGTTGTGTTCATACGTCATAATCACTCTCTTTTCAGCATCTCTTGGCAAAACATGTAATCATCACCATTATCATTCAGTAGGCTCTTTTTCATGACAGATGATGGAGAAAACCCAATATGATGAATTTGACCCTGAAGTAAAACAACCCGAACTCGTGACTTAAACTTGCACATGTGTAACAAAGAGCGGTGCCGAGACTTCATCCTCCATTGAATCTCTAAGTACTCTATACTCTTCATCCAACCAACCATCAAGTATAAGACGTACATCACCTCTTGAAAATCCACAATTTAATGTGACACTGAGCACTACAACGTAACTCCTTAAAGTGATAGTTATTTTGTGGTGGTAAGAGCCCAGTTCCCCCAAGTGGTAAAAGAAAAGGTAAAAGTCACCCAACAATAACTAGATTTCCAAGTCTTTTTTTTTTATAATAAGCTCGAACAAGGATCTTGAAGAATCTTCATCCAACCATCCCCGATACCTTCAGATGCTAAGTACACTTGCCCGTGATATTTCACTTCAACCTCAAATAAATAATACTGAATTAACGCCGTTGTCACATCTTCTGAATAACTGCTCAAATCTAGCCTTCTTTGACATTTAAATGAACTTTGATAATGGTTTCATCCCGACCATGGTTAAAAGCACATAACCCCGTAAAACCATGTTATAACCAAACTACCATGACGAATATCCAACCACACATCCAATTCATGAAATACACCCTTTTATCCCTTCTTCAAGGTCGGCGAAACCGTAGCACCAGCATCAAGTAAGATCCAGAATTACACTTTCTCTTCTCCAAGATGATTCTATCATTACGGGATTTTACAACTCTATGGTTTAAACCGAGAAATAGTTTCTTTCGCGGAATTTTACAAAACCAAGAATAAACCGTAAGATAGATCCGGAAATGCACTTTACTATTACCCAGATGTTTCCATTGTCACGGGATTTTACAAGTCTATGATTTAAACTGAGAAATAGTTTCTTTCGTGGGATTTTACAAAATCAAGGCTAAACCGTAAACAATTTCATGTTGAATGTGTTATGACAGCATTGGTTTCGAAGAAAATCTGTTTTAGGGGAACATGCAGCGGTTCATCAACGGTTCATAATCCAACATCAAAAATATCATCAACCATCCAATAAACACTTTGGTAAACACATCATACACACATTCTGTCGGCTAATGTTGTGATCTCCTGGTGAAGTAAACCCGATATACCAAATTTGAACATGAAGTAGAATTCCCCAAATTTGTTACTTAAGCTTTTACAAATCCTTGTGAAAAGAAACGGTGTACCCAATGTACAAAACCTCTTGACGTATCCTCAACAGCGAGAGACACCGAAGTGATGGTTCCGTTGTTGGTTAAGCGAGAAAGAATCACAAACGTAACTAAATAGCCAAGTCTTTATCACACTCCATAAATGCCCAAACAAGTCATCTTCGCGGAAGGGTAGAAAAAAAGAAGACTAAAATAAGTAAACGCTCGGAAAACCTCACTTCAAATCCAAATAAGAGATACCGTCCAAACAACCCCGTAATCAACATTTTCCAATAAACACTTCTAGCCGAGACATAATATTCTTTGTGAAAATGTATACACCAAAGTATTAAATCGCACAGCGCAACAAATATCATCAACCCAAATCTCATCATCATACAAAACGTACACGTGATCCAACGTAAGCCCATATCATAATTCATTCTAAGTTCAGCCCACTTAAGATTAGCACATCCGATATTAAGTTCAACCTTGTTCCAAAAGTTACCACATAACCCGTTCCAAGATTAATACAATTTATCACATGGCCCATTGAAATCATTTATTCAATCCAATCACTCAAATAACTCATGCATGATCAAGAATAAAATGTGATTAACCGGAAATCTCGCGTTCATAATTCTCAATCCCAAATCTCAAATAACTCAAATAACACAAACCCAAATGTGATTTCATCCCACGCTTAATAGTGATACCAAAGAAGCATATAATACGTCATTGATACTAAAGATCACGTGACATGTTATAAAATATACTCATGGTATATTACATAACTCCTTAAACATGCATTTATCTTGATGTTATAGAATAATTTCCATCTATCACGTGACATATTAAGTGCTCAAACGATATTAAACCAATATACCTCGTGACATGATACCAATATTCCTCTTGACAAAGCAAAACTAAGATACCAAGATCACGTGACATATTAAAGAAGTTAGCCAAGATACCAATATGCCAATATTCCTCCAGACAAAACCAAGATATTAAACCGGAACATATTTAAGGCCCATGACAAAGAGGTTAACGTTCGGCCCATTGCAAGACTTACACCGGATACCACACTTAACAAAATTCAGCCCATGATTGAGTCTATCATAAATCACAAGTAGTTACACGCTTGAAAATGCCCATATAGAATCTGTCTCACCACGTTCCAAAGTCTAAAAGAGTTAACACCCGTTCCTTCAAATCATTCATTTAATACCAGGCCTATGTACACGTTCGTTAATATCACGTACAAGAAATATCACGCAAATCTTCAAATGACGTTTACACCAGGTCCAAGTACCAACTTAATAAAAAAAATAGTGTATCCATAATTTTAACACAAAAATTAGGATAACAACGTTTTTAAATTTATTATGGTATAAACAGAATGTGTCATCCGTGTGTGTTAACTCCATCATAGCCCATATAGTAGGTAACGTTTATCAGCTCATTTCACAAAAACAACTAGGGGCCCATATAATCTGCAACAAACACGGCCCACATCAAAGAGTCTGCTTCAAGCTCACGACAGACATAACAAACTAGTATCAACAAAAACTTATACCCTAATTACTCGGGTATATAAAGCCACACATCCCCTAATACTTAGTAACCCTAATCATAAAGTATACGCCCCCATCAACATGATACTCAGGTTCTCTCCAAACCCTAATCACTCACCATTTTAATCCGCCTCACACACCAAATATTAACATTTTTCACATCTCATCTCATCAAATAACTCACTCCGATTAACCATCGAATTGATGAAACAACATAACCACAAACACAAACTTAACCGAACCCTGACCTTGGTAATTATTATCTGTTCAAGTCCGAATCACGAACGCATCATGGCTTCAAGATCCATCTTAGGGTCTCGGGTAGGTTTTATGTAACATGTTTATGTTTTGTGTTTTGATCTTGAACGAATTGAAGAAAGATATGATAACGGTTGTTATTGTTTCTTACTTTTGATTTCGGATATGAACATGAATCTAGACTTCACAAATTGATCTATGATGTTTATTATTCAACAAATAATCTTTTACAAGATTGAAATTAAAGTTGAATCAATCCTGAGATCGCTTTAAATTTTTTCGAGATGGAGTCGAGTCTTGAGGTTTGATGGTTGGAGTTGAGGAATGTTAGGATGGGATTTGATGTTCGTTCTTCTTTATCATCATCCTTTTTTTTCATTATACAATGGACTGATGAAGTGGAAAAACAAACTGAGGTCAATGATTAATTTGGGTAGTGGTATTGTATTTCGAATTTTGGTCAATGATTACTTGTAATCTCTAACTGTTGTGTTGTGGTATTGTATTTTGGTCGAGGTCATACGGTCAGCGTAGGATTCATCTTCATCTTTTTTTCATTTCTGTCAAGTCGCTAGCCTAAGTCGCTAGACCAAGTCGCTAGGTGATAAGGTTTTAAAATGTACCTTTTTTAGGGGTCGTTTAAGCCCTTAATTGATCACTTTTGTATCCGTTATTACTTAATATCGTTCCTTTTCACTTTTTAGGTCTCTTGAAGGCAAATTGCTGGAATGGCACTTATTTGGACGAAAAGGCGCGGATATACGAAGAAAATGGCCAAAGTCAAGAATCGAGACACTCAAGCTGCTGAAATACAAGGGGACGGCGTCAGGTGCTATTTGCGACGCCGTCGGAGCACATGTTATGACGATACAGTAGCCAAATTGCTTATTTTCAAGTGACGGTGTCAGGCTTTAAAAGAGTAGGTCGTCGCAACTCAGACGGCCTAGATTTGATCCAGACGGCGTCAGAGACTGAAGGGGACGGCGTCACAAGCATAAGGTGACGCCGTCGCAAGACTAACGTGGCCAAGACGAAACCCTAATAACGGCGACCCGACGGCTTTCATAAGGTGACACCGTCGCGATTGTAATCTTATATATAGAATCCGAATTTTTTAGTTTTTAGTGTGTAGTCTTTTGGAGAAAAAACCTAAACCGAACCAAGGTTGTCTTGTACAGTATTTTAGGGTTCCAAACCCTATCTTACATCAAGATAAGTGTTTTACTTCATTAATTCAATTATGTCTTCAATTATTTGTGTGTATGCTTGCATGTTCTCCATGTCCGGATAATTTATTTGTGTGTTTGCTTAGGGAATATGAAACTTAATTATTGAATATTGATTGGTTGTCTCTTACCTTAATTGTTAATGATCTAGTAATGCGATAAGTCATTCGTTGTGTAGTTAATGCTTGATTAATCTTTGTGAACTTTAGACTATAACACCTAGAGTAGTTGTAGGCTAAACCATCCAAAGAGTACCTTAGAGTAGGAGTCTATAATTCCTAGAGATTTTGTAGACGAGACACTTTGGTAGTTTCAAAGAGTTAGGGACAAACGCATACCCTACGACTTTAGACACACAACGCGATTAAGAATAAGGACGTGACAATTCAACCATCAATAGGAGATAATTAAGGAGTAATAAAACCTAAGTAAACACATCTTTAAACCATCATACGAGCACACAATAATTAGACATAGACTACATACACCTTAGATTAGATAATTAGATAAGTAGAGTAATCGGTAGAAATACCAACCCCCAAATCCAAACCCCGAGATTCGTACCTTTCTAATTCCTAAAAACATAAAAAGATAAAAATAATCTTCCTCAACCCCAACCTTAGCGTAGTAACTCCTCACTAGCATTCCTATTCCCCTAGAGAACGATATCAATACCCGTGGCTTACCCTAATACTACACTACAACGATTAGGTTCATTGCCTAGGGTGTTATAAAACTTGCTCGAAGAAAAGGAAGTTCCTTTGACCCCGAACGACGCGTGTAGCGTTATCACTAGGTCTAAGTCGCTAGGTCTAAGTTTTGTGCCAAGTCGCTAGCGAGTTTTGTGTCAAGTAGCTACTTCAACAAGTCGCTACTTCATAATACAAATCGCTACTTCAACAAGTCGCTACGACTTGTAAAGACAAGTCGCTACCTAACATACATTGCATCTGGACAGTTGTGACAAATCGCTAATAAAATTTTGACTTTTTCCGGCGTTATTCCGACCATATATCCGACCACCTTCATAATAAACCCAGAAACATCATAAAAGATGCTTCATTTTTTTACCCATTTATACCTCGTAAATGACCAGAATGACCCCATTGACTTCACAGAAATGGTAACAAAAAAAACATCATATACGGACAGTTTGGACTAGAGAACACAAACAGATATAACATTGATGGACCATGACATGTATTTGTTGACCAAACAAAAGAATACGAAAACATGATAAAAACCTGTTTTCCACAAAAGTAATCAGAAAAAGTTATCCGACCCACAAAAATAGTACTAAAAACAGTTTTGAACATGATCCAAAAACCAACATAACCATCATACGAGACCACAAAAATCAATACACACAAACAACCTTGGCTTTGATACCATTTTTAGGATCGTAATATTTATTGTTTTTGATGATTCGGGTGGTCTTGGATGATGGATGTTAGCCTCGCTTTTTATAAAGATAACGTCACTTACGTGAATTGGACTAGATGCGTAGTATACTTTGCCCTTAGGGACTAGTATCGTTTAAGTGGCAAAGTTAGAGCCTATAAATACCCCTCATGACTCTCCATGAGGGGTGAGGTAAAGCATTTGGTTAAGTGTAGTGTGTGTTTTCTTAATATATTTATCCTTATCTTCTCCTCCCTCTCTCTAGTTTCTCTCTCTAAAAAGGATGAAGATCTTCATCTTCTTCCACCAACCCCGACCTCCAAACCACATAAATCTTTATATTTTTCGGTCCTAACAAGTGGTATAGAGCCATGGTTATCTTGTGTTGATTTATGTTGGTTTTATATATTTTTTTGACTGTTTTTTGTGATATTTATGTGGATCGGAAATTTTTTTTTCCGAATATTGAGGAAAAACAGTTTCTTAACATGGTTTGGTATTTTTTTTGGTCAAAAATGTCCTGGTCTATTCTGTATAATATATGTCTTGGTCTATAACTGGTCCAAACAGTTTACTTTAGATAATTTTTGCACCATTATCCGTGAAATTTTGTGGTCAAAGTCAGATTCTTTTGTGGTCAACTGGGCATCAAGAAGCAGTTTTTATGCTTTTTTGGGTTTTTCATGAAGCTGGACGGATATATTGGTCGGAAAAACTCGCCGGAAAAATAGTCAAAGGGTCAAAACCCTTTTTCTACACATAAGGAGCATCTACAGAGTTGTTACGCGTAGCTGTGAAGTTACGCGTAAGAAATGGTTTACGCGTATGCTTTTACGCCTAAGCTTCTGGCTTTACGCCTAAGCAAGGTTACGCATAAGCAATGTTACGCGTACGTTTACGCATAAGCTAAGAACCTTACGCGTAATAACTGAAAAGAGAAAGGAGGTTACGCGTAAAACAGACCTTGACCACATCGACCACAAACAACATACCATTTACCAATATACAAGACACCAGTTCAATCATACTTCATCAGTCCGTGACTCCTAAAACCAAAATCAATCTAATCCTTATCTAGACTCAACCCATACCCTCTCAAGCACTCCTCAAAGCTCAATCAAACTAGACCCAAATAGAAAAGTAAACCATATACGATCTCAGTTTTGATTCAACATTTTTTTTGTAATCTTTTGAAGATTATTTCAAATGAATCAATTCTTCATCGATCTTGTTGTGCTATTCGAAGACAAAGAAAGAGTATAAAAATTATGTTCACTCGTTTCTTTAATTCGTTCATGAAATGAAAAATAAAAACGAACACCAATTAAAACCTACCCGAGACCCTTTTTCAAGGATCTTGAAGCCGTTATAACATGTCACTGATTCAAGATAATCGAGCTTATTGTCTTTGCCACGGATTAGGGAGGGTTTGATGTTTTTTTTTTTGATATTGCATGAGATGGAGTATTGTTTTGCGTTTGAGATGGGAGAGGAGATATGTTTCTTATTCTCAGATCTGCTTTGGGAGAGAATATGATAAGAGTGGTAGGCGTTATTTCACAAGTGATAGGTTTAGGTTTAAGTGAAATGAAATGAAATGCAACGTTTTTATTCAACCGGATACTTGTGAATTTGAAAGTTGGCTTCACATATTTGGACTGGATCGGGTCTTTTAATTCATGATGGGCTGAACCGTGTATCTCAGTTGGAATTGGGCTTTGGCATTTATCTAATTCCGTTGGGCTTCATGTGATTCATTTCGATGTTAATGGTTTTCCGAATTTTTGATAATGTCAAAATTTGCAACCATTTGGATTATATTTTGTATAAAGATTGGTATTTTTTGGTATGGTATATTTTCACGGAGGGATACATTATTCACGGCTTGAGCAAAGATTTGAAAAAAAATGACTACGGGGTTTTTGTACGGTATTATTGATGCGGAATTGAAGTGACATTTCGCAGGTGGACTTCTTTATCTTTGAGACGTTGGTTGGTTGGATGCATGTCTCAAGATAACTTGTTGGGGTATTACTGTCACTTTAAGTGATTTTGAATTGACAATCTGGTTATAACTGATGTAAGGAGTTATGTTGTAGTGCTCACAGTGTATAACTATCACTTTGAGGAAGTTTTAGTACTTGGTGTCACACGGCGTTGTGGATTGTTCAAAAATTTAGAACAAGCAGTAAGTCACAAAGTTGGGATGTTTGCTTCCTTTTCAAGTCAGTCGTATCGGGTTATCTCCATATGTGGTCATTACTATTAGCCGGTGAATTCAAAGGAGGTTCGATTTAAGGTTGGCTTGAGAGACGTATTGAGAGTATTTTTACGACATATTCTCACAGAATTTTGATCAAGCTATGATGTTAATATTGCATCAAGAAGGTAATACGGCATGTACGCAACATTATGATGATTCCGATAGCTCGCAACCATCAGGAGGGAGAAGTTGGTATTTCATCTTCCGTGATTGGATTACGAAGGGATTTGTGCTTAAGACCGAAGAAGGAGAAGTAGTGTGTGTACATCGGGGTTTTTTACCAACTAGGATGCTATACTAAGTGAGTTATGTTGTTACGATGTTCCCAGAATGAAAACCATTGTACGATCAAGAGTTTACTTTCTCCGCTGCGTGTCTGAATATTTAAGACGTGTTGGAAGAGTGTTGTCGGTTCAGGAGGGAGCAGAAAAAGAAAAAAGTCTCACTAGTTAGGAGGGAGTAATAACCTAACTAGACCGTTACAGTTGAAGTTCAGAGCTACAAGAATTTGTGCCATCAGCGCCAAAGATCAAATGCCGAGGTCATCGGAAGGGAGAACTTCAAGTTTGCCTCAGTATCTAGACTACAGAGACTCTGCGCTTCAAGAAAGTCAACATTGTTCATTACTATTGTAATTTACTTTGTTTTGTATTTATAGGTCTCATTGTAACCATTCACGTGTGACGCTATCTTGGAGGGAGATTGTTAGCCTCGCTTTTTATAAATATAACGTCACTTACGTGAATTGGACTAGATGCATAGTATACTTTGCCCTTAGGGACGAGTATCGTTTAAGTGGCAAAGTTAGAGCCTATAAATACCCCTCATGACTCTCCATGAGGGGTGAGGTGAAGCATTTGGTTAAGTGTAGTGTGTTTTTTCTTAATATAGTAATCCTTATCTTCACCTCCCTCTCTCTAGTTTCTCTCTCTAAAAAGGATGAAGATCTTCATCTTCTTCCACCAACCCCGACCTCCAAACCACATAAATCTTTATATTTTTCGGTCCTAACAATGGAAATACATGTTAGCCATTTGAGAGATAAAGAGATGAGAGGGTGTTTTCTTGGTAGAGACTTGCTTCACAAATGTAAGGTTAGATTATGAGAAAAGCACCACCCCTTCCAAGGATGGAAGGGGTATTTATAGTTACAGACATAACGACCTCCTGACGGCCTGTGGATCAGGTATACAGTGGGTAAAGATCCGTCCTTCCTCCACGGTGTTACACTAAACTAATCTAAGCTACAAACTAACTAATTAACAACTAAATAACGTAACAAACGACATGTCTACGAGCTAACTTGTGCTAGACCATAATTGGGGTGACCAACACTTTAACATGGAATTTTCTAATTCCTAACATATATATATATATATATATATATATATATAGAGTGAGGATCACGTGCGGATTTTTTTAATTAGTGCTGATGTGCGGATTGATCTGGACCGCCCATTTCAGATCTGATCTTGACTTTTTGTAAAAAAGTCAAGATCTGAGCTAACATTCACGGTACCAATTGACCTTGTAAACGATTTTTTTGATTTTTTTCCTTTTGAGAGATCCTTACTATTGCTATCTTCTTTCATTTTTTTATTTTTTCAGATTTTTATGAGCACTTTTTTTTTTGATTATGAGTCCTACCGTGATATTAACGATATTATGAGTTCTACTGTGATATTAACAATTTTACTTACGGTATTAAGAAAAGTTACAGTGATATTAAAAAAATTAACTTTGATATTAAGAAAACATGTAAAAAGTAACTGTGATATTAACAATTTTACTTAAAAAGTTACTTTGATATTAGAAAAAAACTTAATATCACTGCTGGTGTACATACTACTGCTAGCCTTAGTGAAACTACTGCTAGCTTTACTTAGTAGTGATATTAAGAAAGCTTGATAATTACGGTGATATTAACAAAATTCATAATATCATTATACCTTTAAACCATGAAAATGATTTTTTTTCTGAATTTTTTTCAGCGATTCTTAATAAATTGTTGTCCTCTTTCTTTTTTTAATTTTTCAGATTTTTTTGAATTATTTTTTTTTTGAATGTTACTGTGATATTATCCGCACCATCCCTACTTAAAATCTAATCCGCACCCGATCCCTTCCCTATATATATATATATATATATATATATATATATATATATATATATATATATATATATATATATATATATATATATATATATAGGATAAAGATCAAATAAACAGACAAATATCCGTAAAAAGATAAAAATATTTTTTTTTTCAAAAAAAGTTCTCAAAAAATTCCCAAAAAATTTCACAAAATTGGGTATGATGGTGCATGAAAAAGTTGTGAAAAACTTTTTTCTAAAAGTGGATATTTTTTCCGAAAAAAAATTATGAAATAATACGTTTGCGCATTAAATCGTTTTTTTGTGCATCAAAAGTTGGTATTTGCACCCAACTTCTTTTGACTTTTTTCATCAAAATAACATTGCGCATCTAACTAAAACAAGTTAAAAATTTTGTGCATCAAAATTTTTTTGCGCATCAAAATTCGTTTTTTGTGCATTAAAAAAAATGTATCAAAACTCAAAATTATAAAAAAAAAGTTTTCACAAAAGTTTTATGCACCAACATACTCGATCTTGTGGAATTTTTTTGGAATTTTTGGAGAATTTTTTAGAAAAAAAAAATCTTTTTATTCTTTTTACGGATATTTGTCTTTTTATTTTAACTTTACCTTATATATATATATATATATATTGAGAGAATGAAAAACAAAGGTTTATAGTCATTTCAGACTGTACCCCGTTTTAAAAGAAAGAAAAGAGCCATGCTTTATCTTACTTTCCATGCTTTATCTTACTTTTCAAATCTCATGCTCTGATTCTAAAAACAAATATTTGTCACCAAAAAGACAATGTTTCCTTCACAAATATTTTTCCTTCTATAAATTCTTCCGAAAAATATTTGTCATCTAATGAAAACTAAATAGCCTTGAAAAATAACTCGGACTCAATTTTTGGAAATCATCTGGACTTGTCATTTGTCAAAATCTCTATCTCTCAATCAACAACTTATGTCATTGATTGAGGGGGAGAATGATTTCAATTAAATCAAAAAGGTTATTTGTCAAACAATTGCAATGTCTTATACAATTGGTTCAGACCTTGGCTAATGTTATGTTTTCATAAGATACTTAAGCATGCTTGAACATTGGAGTTTAAAGTCTCAAAATCTGATCCTTATCAGTTAAAAAGTTTTTCAAAAGCAAGTCACAATTCTCCTCCAAAGCTTTCAAAAATTTTCAAAATTAATTTAAATCAATAGAGATCACAAATCTCAATGGAGTTGAAAATTGTGATCGGGGTAGAATTTGTGATTTAAATTGGAATTAAACTGATAATTCGATAAATGGTTTTGTAAGTGATTAGCAAGCTCTCCTCCCTACATGTGCCAAACGATTTCATATTTTCCATGCACATGCTAAGGGGGAGCATCTATATCAAACCAAAAAGGATTGAAACATGATTGATTTGTCTCTAAGTGCAGGTTTTCCCTAATATGTGCAAAACACGTTCGAATCTCGATGCACATATTGAGGGGGAGCAACTTTTTGAAAACCACATCCTTTCCCAAAAATATCTTTAACAAAGTATTTAAAATACTAATTTTGATCGGGAAAGTGATATCGATATTTTTAGAAAATGTTGATCAAAGAAGTGAATTCTTAATTCTCAATCTGAGATGTTCAAGTCCTCTTGCCTCCATGTGCCAAAACGATTTCAAACATACGATGCACATGTTGAGGGGGAGCCTTTTCTGAAATATCAAAAACAACTCAGGTACAAAATGCTTTGATCATAGATCACAAGTACCTAGGTTGATTTTTCAAATGGTTTTCAATTGGTTTCAATGGCAGAAGAACAATACCAAAAAGACCGATCAAATTTATTTTATGCATGGAGATATAAGGATGGTTAGGTTAGGTATTCGTTCCCATGATCCCGCCAGATCCGGAGGGATCTACCCAGGGACAATCCACTAGATAGTGTAGAGTCCTTAGGTATAATGAAAAAAAGGAGAAAAATGAGAAATGGGAAGAGTGCCGACTGAGTCTGAGCTAGTACTGGAATAAACCCAACAAGGTTCTAGTTATGAAGTCTCGGTAAGCACTGAAGGGGTTAAAGAATGAAAAATAATTGAAATGAGAAAAGGGTGAAAATAAATAGCCCTCCATTAATTCAACCTTAGGGCATAAACCGGGTTCAATACATATGCTACTGGTGGTTACTAAGGTAACACCGGTATTGAAGACAAGACGTCAAGAACCCAGTGACGCACTGCACTACAACTTCCCAAGCTACTCAAGTTCCATCTAAAAATGACTTGTTTCATTCTCACTGGGAACCTACATTATCTATCGACTTTCTCTTTGAGATTGTTGATATTGAAGAAGGAGACTCTCTCCCTAGTCTCCGGCATAGGAACCAAATGTGCACTATTGAGTCTAGAGCCACGAGATCATCAATAAATCTCTCTAGGACACAATCAATGAAGACTCACTGTTTCACACAATGTGGAAAGTGAGATTATATCTTAAGAGTCCTACACATTATCCTTGTGGTATTGCCAGAACATCTGAGTGATATGTAAAATATTCACGATGAAGATGGAAATCCTTCTAGAGCCAATATCAAACAAGCTCTTGGTAGGTAACATGTGAGATCTATCTAATAGATCAAACTTGTGACAACTGGATTGAAACGATGGGGCGATTCAATATTGAATCAACCTTGGTCCAGGAAATGGATTGACGGATACCTTCGAAAAACCGATCGTTGTGCTTAAAATTCTTTTCTCTAGCACATCGACTGTGTATTAATATTTCAAAATAAAAGGTGTTTATGATTGATAATTGATTTTCCTTAAAACCTTCGCTGTATTGCAAAAACACTTTATATTAAGCAGTACACGATTGTTTTTCAAATCACTTTTCATCAATCAGTGAATCTCAATTCGCTGGTTCACTCACTCTGTGTTGTCTTCTTTGAGACGTTTCGGTTTGAGAACAGCTAGAGCAGCTGTGAAACCCTGTCAAGGAGATTCTTAGGAATCCTACATAATCACAGGCAGTACTTGTACTGATCAACGGGGAATCGTGGGCCGTGTACCTCAATTCAACGAAAGTGATCAAAGACACTTTCGTGCACTTTATTGCTAACTGTTGTATGCAGGTACACCCAACGTTTGCAGCTGATCAAAAATTGAGAAGTCAATCCATAGCCGCATGCTCACACAACACATTTATTTCTAAAAAAATCATGATAAGTGCATCAACGACTCTGATATTTTCACTCCATGCTTCTGCTACGCTGCTGCAAATGTCATGAATCAACTAAAGCTTCCGCTACTCTGATGAGAAGAAATCATGATCCACAATGTGAGCATGTCGGTCCAATGTCACAAAATCACCTAATGTCAACACTACAAAGGAAGAGTTAGAGATTTATGGAAGCTGATGATCTCAAAACTGGCTCAAAACTCATCATCATGTGGATCAGTTAAAGACCTCCACTTGGATTAACCAAACATGCAAAACATGAAGAATCAAAGACTATGGGCTTCTGAGCAATGAACTTAATCAAGAATCTTAGAACAATCTTAATGTAATATCTGTTTGTATTCAATGTAATTTGAGGTGACCTCCCTTAGGGGGAGATTGTTAGGATTTAGAAAATCCAGTTGTTAAAGTGTCGGTCACCTCAAGTATATGTAATCGTTAGAAAGCTCGTAGTCGTAGTTATTTAATGTTAGTTAGTATTTAGTTAAGTAACACCGTAGAGGACGGACGGGTCTTTACCCACTGTATGCCTGATCCACAGCCCGTAGGAGGTGTATTTTGTAAGATACTATAAATACCCTCTACCTCCCAAGGTAGAGGGTTGGAGCTCATAATAAGATTTTTCTTTCTCTCTCTAAGTTCCCTAAACCTCTAAACTTTCTCTCTCTAAAACCCTTAAGTCATACGCCTATATACATCATGGTTTGATGTGTTTATGAAATCCAATATGTTACATTCAGTCTTCGGTTCAGTCTCGTCAGGCAACACTGGGTTCTTTGGATGCTCAGGTGACCACCTTGGCTAAGGCATCATCTTCAATGGCTTGGAATCTTGGGCCAAGAATGACTGCCTTGGAACTCTCTCAGGCTACTCTGGCAGAAAAGGTCACTGGTCTTCAGAAGGATACATCTGACATCAAGGCTATGGTCACGGAGATCTACCAAGCCTTCAGAGGTCAAGCCACCCAAACTCCCCCAGTGTTAGAGACAACTCTTGCTCTCACTGAAGCTGCCGCAACAGTTGAGGGGGAGAAGAGCACTGAAGAGACTTCCTCTTACACTGAGGGGGAGCCAGCTCAACCAGTCTCTGCAGTACTAATTTCATCAATCCCACCTGTTTCAACAACACCGATATCATCAGTCCCACCAACATCTACAGCAACATTAACAATGACAGTGACTACACCCATAACAACAACAACAACACCCTTGGTAGCATCATCTTCCTCAGGACAGGATAAAGGAAAAGGCATAATGCAAACTCCTGAGCCTGAGAAGATCCCTTACATGATCAACAACACTGAGTACCTGCTCACACCACAACAGCTAAGTGCCTATCTTGCAAAGGAAGAAAGGAAAAAGAAACTAGCTGAGGAAGAGAGAAAGAGCAAAGAAGCACTGGTACAAGTCGTTGCTGAGGAAGCTGAGAATGTGGGAATTGATCCAAAGAAGCTTCAAAAGGGTCAGGCAGGACAGAAGTTCAAAGATGATCAGGCAGCTCAAATGGCTGAAATGAGAAAGCAGTTGGGAGAAAGAAACAGGAAAGTTGCAGCCATCAGGCAAGGAAGAATTGACCACTACAACTGGTCAATGACAAGCAGAAGGCTGCCTGAGAAAATCACTGATGTCAGAATCATCCCCAAGTCTAAACCACTAGCAATGAATGTCTACAGGGGGGATGATAAAAGATACTTCGAGGTTCATGATCCCCTAAAATTCACTGACTTTGGGATCACTGAACTCGATGAGCTTGGTCCAATCATTGAAAAGAAGCAGAATGCGGTGGTTAAGGAGCTGATGAAAATGCTCAGCAAAAGGTATGAAAGACTGAAGGATGCACCAGCACAACTGGGGATTCAGCCTGCCTTAACTGCACCTCAAGGATCTCAACCTCAATCATCACAGGGCAAACGAAAGAGGGTTAAGTTCCAGCCTGAGATCAAAGTGCCTGGACTTGAATGCAACAGGGAGCTACCTAAAGATGTAAAGTTTGTCAACTGTTTTTGCATAGAAGAGCCTGAAAGAGGACTCTTCTTCATCGATGTCTATGGAAACCCAGCATTCCAAAGGTAGAGTGACATTGATCTTGCAGGAGTGTCTATAATGGCTAGTTATCTTCCAGTGGCCTCTCAAATCCAAACTCCAGCAAATGTCAGGTTCTGCAAAGACCTGAATGCCAAGATAAGAGAGCACCCTGACAAAGAAGCACTCCTCAAGAAGAAGCCAAAGCTTGAAGCACTGGGAATCCACCTTGATTGACATCATTTTGTTTTATCCTTTTGTACTAGTGATAGGAACCATGTAATATGATCAATAAAAGAAGTATGTTTTGTCAAAATACTCAGTGTTCCCTATTGTATTCATTAGTACATTCAGTATAAGAAGAAGCCATTTGCTCACTTACACTGATCAAACACTTAGGCTATTTTTATATCCAAATAGGGGGAGACTGTTGGGTTCAGTAAATACCCAAACCCCTTAATCTAGGATTTGAATAGAAAATACCCTAAGTGTTTAGACCGTTAAACACTAACAGGTCACTGAGTGCATAGCCTCTTAGTGAGCCATCTTTAGGATACTCAGTATGAGGTGAAGAAGAAGTCTCTACACTCAGTAAGGCGGAACTTCAAGGGTGAAGACTGAGTCAAGAAGAAGATGGTGGATTCAGTGAGTGATGACAATAACTCACTGAATCCCTAAACTCCTCACCAGCTACTTACACTGAAGATAAACTGAAGTAGAAGACTGAAGGATATGAAGACCGAAGAATGAGCGGGATAAGGCGGGATAAGTTTGAATCAGATAAGACGAACTCCGTATCAACCAAAGTCAACTTTCCCAGAATGGCAAACTATCAGGCTCAATGTCATCACTGACTTATGGAAAGCTGTCTTGTCTCTTACTTGATATAGTCTTTGTAAACATAGACAAAATACATCAGTATTTTGTCTTCTGCAAAATGTCAGTTTGTCACTTAGGATAGAGGTAAAACTCATACTTGTATAAATAGCATAAGAGATGGAGTGAAAGATCAAGCTTATGAATTGTAAAACACACACACACACACAAGCCATCTTTCACTCCTCCAAATACAACTCAGTCCCTGAGATAGCTCAGTGATTCCATAGTAGTTGTGTTCAGACTTAGCCTGAACTTAGTGAGGAGTACCAACCTTTTTCATTTCAATCCCAAGTACTATTCCGCAAGTACTTGGGTAATGTATTCTTTTTGATTGATTTCTAATAAAGAATATTATGTTGAAAATTTATCAGTGTGTTTCGCTTACATCTTACTTCAGTCATTGATTCACTATTATCTGTTTTTAATACTTAACTGTTTTACGATAGTGAATAGGGAACAACAATTACACTTCAAGGGGAGGGGGAAGTAAAAGGTTTCCACATCTAGGGAAAATAGAGGGAAGGGGAAGTCTTCCACTTCTAAAAGTGTTAGCACCCTTGTTCTTAGTGCTCCTGCACATGAGCTTAAAAGACCAAAAAGTTTGGAAAGAATAACAGATGATGTACTTGGTCTTGGAGAAAGGGTGGGTTGCTCAAGCAAGAACAGGATGGAGTGGTATATGTCTGCCCCCAAGAAGCTCAAGTCTTAAGAAGCTAAAGTCGTATTTGGGTTAACTTTTATATATCTTTTGGTTAACTGTTATATGTTTTGGTGAGGTCTTTTGGAGTCTTTCCAAGCCTCATTTTTTTATTGTATAGTTTTGTAGAACCTGAATTTTGACAGTCATAATAGGTCTTTTCAATGTGTTTTCAAATCTTACCTATTTGTTCAAACTTAAATAGAACTTCTAACCCATTTTTTCACTGCAATGTGTTTCCAAATCTTACACATGTGTATCTAAAACTAACAATCTCATATCATATCATTGATTGACTTTAGTATTGAACTACTTGAGTTTCAACATACACATAACCATTTGTGAACCTACATACCATTCATTGGCTTTAGTTGTCAACCAACAAGTAAAACACCAAATTAACATGTAAATGTGCTAAACATATGTAACAACACAAGAGTAACACCAAATACTGTGTGCCAAACACAGGTAATGCATACATAAACCAACTTGTTCAAAAACATACACATACTACACAAACTACCACCAGAGACAAAAATAAAATGTTATTTGACATACATAAACTAACTTGTTCCAAAACATGCCATAACAACAACAAAAAAACAAACCGAACAACCTTCACCAATGCCTTATTACAAGCTTCACCATTCCCTTCTCAGAACCTTCACCATTCCCTCCTCACTTGGAATCAACCTCCTTCTTTGCTCCATTGCCTTCTCATCCTTGTCAGCTGGATCCAACCTTCTTCTCTTCTTTTATGTACCAAAAGATCACACTAGCAGATACTGCTGGAGCTTCATCAGCAAGTACTAGAGCTTCATCTTTGAGTTCATTGTTTAGAAAAGCCACATTCTAAATAACTTGTTCTAACTCAAAATACAACAAATCAATCTCTGAATGTTGATAAAGTACATGGTATGTTGGATCATCCTGCCAATCAACTTCAATTTCTTGGTGGATGAAAATGTCCTGTATACATGTGTTCAACTCACCTTCCAAACCCCGTTCAAGTTCAGGTTCACCCTTACTTTTCGACAATCTCTTGAGTAAGTTTCTCTATAATGTTGTCAAGCGTTTGATTCATATCTGCCACAGCCTCTTCTTTACTGTCCTCAGTTTCTTGGCTTAGCTTCTCCTTTATTTTCCCATACCCATCGTTTATTAAGAATTCCATTTCGAACAAAATGTTTCTGAACTCATACTCACCACTCAACCTTTTTTCCCATATTTTATTCTTCCCTTCATCAGACCATGGTGTTGGAATAAAAAGCTCATCATCTAAATCTACGAAAAAGCCATTCTCATCATCCCCGCATCCAACCTTACTAGATGAAACATGAGTTGAAGTATCACCCTGTTTTCCTTCATTTCCCATTTCAGTAGCATCATGCCGCTCTAGCAAAAAAAATCTCCAGCTTTCTCAGATTCCTTAACGACATCACCATCCTCTATATCTTCAATCACAACACCCTTACCACGACTATTCCTCATATCCAACAAATGTTGCTCGACTGATGAAAAACCCTCTTCAATGTAAACCTCTATTTCCTTAAATCGAGGCATGTATTTCAACAATGTCAGGACACCTTCCACACTCATCAATGGGACTAACCCATGATCCAAATATTCCCCATGGATCCTAATATGTGTACACAAAATATCATCCCCTAATCCTAGCTCGTCTAGCATCCTAACAAATTGCTGAATGTAGAAATAGTCAACATCAATTTGGTCAACATAGGCTATACGTCCAAACCGGTATCTTTGGTTTGGTGGATTTGTGAAGAGCCATTGTGGTGGATTTTCATAGTGAACAGTGTACCATTAGAATCTAGTTAGAAAAACAAATGACAAATTAAAAGTTTGAAAATCACATAACCTACAATGCACACATCATGTTCGAATAAGATAAACAAATGACAACTTAAAATAACTAAGCTTACCGTAGATAGAACCAAGTTCATGGGTCGGGAAATCGGGAGTTCGAATTTGCCAAAGTGAAGAAACCACTACCATGGTATGTGTTTGTGGGTGTGTGATTTGATCGGTTGAAACAAGATAGAATGTGTTTGTGTGTGTGATTTGATCGGTTTATACACGAGTAAGTTTAGTTTCAAAAAATGTCGTTGTTGATTTTTGTGCCTCGAGAATGTAGCATGTGCGGGAAATGGCGGAATAGTGAAATGACGAAAATACCCTCACGTGAAATGTAAGTGAGGACTTACTAACGGGATTTTGTAACGATTGTTAGCAAAAAATGCAAATTTGCAACTACAGTGCAACCTCATGGGCATTCTTCGCACAAAGTCAATACGTTAGGCACAAAACTAGCATATTTTTTTTCAAGGAAATTTCTCACAAAAAATGGCAAACGTTAGGGACATAATTTGTAGTTTACTCATATATTTATCATCATTAAAACATAAATATGCCATCATTTGCACCAACAATTTTGTATATATATTTATTGCACGAAAGATTTGACTTTGCTTAACTCACATGATGTTGAAGTTGATGTTGTTTAAATTTAGCTATTGATATCTTGTTCTAGACATAATTTGTGTTTAATAGCACGTAATGATAATTGAAATAAAAAAAAATTTCCGAATATCTTTATTTAAACTTTAAAATGGAATTACATGTGTCGTTGATATATGTGCAATCTCCACAATAACCCGTAGGGTCGTGCCTTCATTTTGATATTTATATTCCTATTAATAGTAATTTTAGCCGTATTTAACTTCTAAACTCGTGTACGCGCAGGCTAAACTTATAAAGAGAAATAATTTGAGTCGTTATTGGGCCCGAACAGTAAAAAATACTTTTCTTCATACCCTTACTTAATCGCATAAAGAGGAATAATGTGATTCATTCTTATATGGACAATCTCAATATTTATTTACATATTACATTAACTCGTGTTTTTATTTTAATATCTATAATTCTGTGCATATACATTAATTCAATATATAATGATGATAATATTTACAAATAATAATGTATATGTATATGTTGTTTTCAATAAAGAAATATATAAAGTACATAGGATATTTATTAAATTTAGAGTAAATTACACCGTTCGTCCTTGTGGTTTGCGTTGACTGCAGGGTTTCGTCCTTTGACCAAAAAAGTTGCACAGTCCGTCCTTAAGTGGCAAACGTTATGCACCGTTCGTCCCTTGACCAAACAACGTTAAGTTTGACCGTTAAACTCCCCTCATGTGACTTGCACATGAGGGTAAAAATGTCATTTCATCTCCACCTTATATAGTTTGTGGTCAATACTCTTCCACATAAACACAAAACATCATCTTCTTCTCTTCATCTTAAAACCTCTCCACATCTCAGCCGCCACCCACCACTCTCCTGCTCTCTCCTCCGCCATCTATTCACCATCACCTCCGACCAACCAACACAGCCATCCACACCTATCACTCACCTCTCTCTTGATGATAACCGACTCCCACCTCCATCTCTCGACCGCCACCTGCCACAAAACAACCATTACCTCACATCACCTGTTCACCATCACCTCAAAACAACCATTAACTACAAAAGTCATTAAAACCAAACCCAATCTAGTTATCGCAAACAAGTACAACATGCACCAACACGTGTACTCTTTGCTGGCACCAATCACTTTAATATTCCCTTAACCCAACAACAACATGAGCTGCAATCTTTAATGTTTTCCAACGGGTATAAAGCAAATTATATAAAAAAGGGATACTTTTTCTTTTACCAAAAAATTTAATAAAGATTGGATTTTTATTGAGATTCATTTGATTTGATCTTCTGGGTATTGTTCATTTGTACCATTAGATTAGTAGGTTAGTTTCACACAAAATAAACAAACTATACATAGATAGGGCAGCTCAGTCAACATCATGAATGACCACTCTTTCAAATAACTGCCTGAGAATGTTATGAAACTAATAGGTCCGGAAACAAGTTAGCTCGATTGGGTTCGCTTTGTTTAAAATACAAGATTTAGCGGTTAGTTTCTTTTTTTGGTTTTTGTGTTGAAATTTATATCTTTTTAGTGGATCATAATCACGAACCATGAAGGCACGAACCAAAACCCACACTGTTTCTTAACCAAAGGAAGGGAAGGCAGCACATGGTGGTGATGAGATGGTGACTGTGGTGTCGTGGGTTTTAACCTACCTTTGCTTACAACACAAAAAGAGAACCGGTGGTGGCGTTGTGGTGAGGTGGTGGTGGCACGTGAGTGTATACCAAGAGGTGGGGGAGGGTTTTTAGGCGCGTGACCTAGTTGTGACAACTCGTAATTTCAGGTCATTTTACAAACTTTGAAAATTTCACTATTCATCTCGGGAATTTACTATTCATCAGTTACTATTCATCGTTTTCGAAGTCGATTTGATATTTTGAAAGGGTATTTAAAAATTTTACTATTCACAAAACACTATTCATTCCCGGAGAAAATCATTATTCATGATTCACTATTCATCATTTTTTCGTAGCTAGGCTTACGAGTATCAAATACGCGTAACTGGAGGGTTAAGGCTGCGTATTCATGGAATATCATCAAGGACATTTCATATAGACTAGATTTAGTCTACATATCATCAATAACATCATTTCATGTCGGTTCATGCATGGATTTGCATTTTTCATTAAACGTTTATTTACCTATTAAATAAACGCTATCGCGTAAACATTATTTTGAAACATTGATCCGACACTTCCAAAAATAATCCTAATATATTTTTATACTCATTTTAAGACTATAAAAATTATATTATTAGTTTACCCGATGTTTTCAATTTATTTTGTATATAAATTGTTATGTATAAATATTTACGACGGTTTTCGTAAATTTAACTCGATAAATATTTATTTCACTCAACTCATGTAAGAAATGTATTTTTATAATTTTTATGACTTCAATACATTTTTGTTGGAATCACTCCTAAACCTTATTCAAATGTTAGTTACTCATATGTAATAGTTAGCTTATTATGGCCTTTATGTTTGTTATTAGCCTTAAGCTTATGTAGAAGGCCCATGAGCTTAGGCCCAAGCCCATAGGAGAAAGGGAAGGAGTAGGAGTGTTGCCCTAGCTCCTTGCCTATAAATACTATGTAATAACCCTCACTTGAGGGTTGGTTGTTCAAGTTATTCATTTCACATATGCTCTACGCATAACCGGTCTTACTTATATCGTGTGTGTGTGTTTGGTTTCTTGTTCAATCGCCTCTCTATCTTTCTTATAAGCTTGTGTGGTAAACCTTGTGACCTAACAGTGGTATCAATCGCCAAATAGTTGGGTGAACAAGTTTGTTTTTGAAGTTTTTTTTGTTTTGGTCTTCGCGTAGAAAGTAACGAGAGCTTTGGCTCAAGCAAAACTTCGTTTTTCACTTTTCAATCCAAGATTCTTGTACTTTCAACGTTTTAAGGTGTTAAAATACGTGTTTTTGGCAAAAGGTTTGGAACTTTATGCGTGGATCGTGTTTTTTAAACTAGTTTTTATACGAGGTTAAGTCCTACGCATAAGCTGTTTTAAGAGCTTTGGATCATCAAGTTTCACACTTTTGTGTCTTTTGGTGTTATTGAAGCTATTTCATCACACAAAAACTGGTTTAGAAACAACTTTGAGCAAAATCAAATTTACGAGTAAACCTACGCGTAGTAAAACCCTAAAACTACGCGTAAGTATTTCCTTGGTTTGATCTTCATTTTCGTGGTTTATTCCGTGTTTTCTTACTTGGATAAGTTGAAAATACGTCGACTTTGGATATCTTTTGCCTTTGTGAAGTGTAAAAGATCACTTGGATAAAACCTAAAATTACGCATAAGCATAAAGCTTAGGCGTAGAAATCCTACGCATAAGATTCATCTTACGCCTAAGCCAAGTCTTACGCATAAGGTAATCCTACGCATAACTTTCTACGCCTAACTTTGTGTCTACGCATAACTTTAGAGTCTTTTCCATACTTACGCGTAAGCTAAATCTACGCGTAACTCTTGATTGTTACGCGTAACTTTGGTGTTTTTACGCATAAGTGCTACTTGGCTATTGTGATTTCTACGCCTAAGGATACTTCATCAACAAAGGTTCATTCGACTACAAAGATCCATTTTACCAACACAAGTTTTCAACATGTCACAACCACCATACTCTAACTATTTCCCTTACACTTATTCTCAGCGTCAACAACAACTAACTCCACAACATCAACAATGGAATCAACAACAAGCAATTTATCAACAACAATTTAATCAACAACATACTCCACAACTTGCTGAAATTCCACAACCTCAAATGGTTCAACCACCACCAAGTCTTCAAGTTCAACCGTACACAAATGACTTCAATCAACATCCATCAAGGAACACTATGAAGGAACCCACTTGGTTTGCAAAGATGTTTGAAGCTTTAAGCAGCCAACAATCAATTCATGAGGGTGGATCACTTGATAGACCTCCAATGCTCACTCCAGGAAACTACGATCAATGGGTGATAAGGTTCTTTAGGTTTTGTGATCTAAAGAAGCCACATGGAAAGTTCTTAAAGAAGGTTATCTTGGAAGTTCCATTTGAGATGCCTCTTGTCATTGTACCGGAGATCCAAATGCCATTCCACCAAGAGATGAACAAACGAACATTGCTACTGTTGCGGACTTGAATCCTCAAGAACTTCTACACTATGAAGCAGATGAGCTTGCAATGGAATATATCCTCTTAGGATTACCAAACCCAATTATTCGTAGTGTTGATGCTCAAAAGACTGCAAAGAAAATGTGGGATCATATTCGTCTTCTTATGGAAGGATCTGTACTCAATCGGGAAGATTTGGAATCCAAAATTTACTTGGCTTATGAACACTTCATGATTGAACATGGAGAGACACTAGAGTCCTATCATCACCGATTTTCAGACATCATCAATGATTTGGATAAACACAACATCATCATGCCAAGAATCACAGTGAATACTAAGTTCTGAGTAGTCTTGGTTCTGAATGGGAGAAGTATGTCATTTTCCTCCGTCAAGCGAAAAACATGCATCCATCTACATATGGATTGTTGTACGATTACTTGAAGCCTCATGAAAAGGAAGTTGATAGGGAAAGGATTCTCCGTGCTCAAATTGCTCCACCGACACATCGGGAAAATCAACAACTTGCCTTATATGCTCAAAGCGGTTATTCTCCTCAACCTGCAACTCAACCAACTGCTACAATCACACCACATGATCCTTCACAACCTCAATCTCAACAAACTCAATTGGTTCCATACAACAACAACAATGCTCAAGCCCTTGTCAGTGAAGCTAATGAGGAATCCGATCCGTTTGAAGCATTGCAACAAGGATTTGCTATGATTGCTAATGCCTTTAGCCGTTATACCAACAAATCCAACAACCGTATTAGTTCCTCATCTAATACAAGGAATCAAGCTGTTGTGAACAATGGGCGAGTTGAAGTTCAGAATCGTGGTTATGGTCGTCAGATGGGCGGTGGTCAAGGGTTTAATCCTGTGGGTAGGAATAACAATCGAGCTCGAGTGGTGGAACAGGAAATGCTCGGAATGGGTTGAATGGTCTTCGATGCTAGCGCAATGAGAAGGGACACCTGGCTAATGCATGCCCAAAGCCAAGGACTAGGGGCCGTGCTTATTTCAAAGAGGCTCTTCTTTTGGCTCTTAAGGATGAAGCTGGTGGAACTCTCACAAACAAAGAATAGAGCTTTATGGCAAATGCGACTCGGATGATGATATGGAGGACTTGCGTGCCAATGCATTTGTTATGTTGATGGCTAATATGCATGAGTTACACATGAGTGACACAGGCCCGGTGTATGACAGCGATGGCTTGTCTCAGTACCCGAACAAACCATATTTATCTCGATCTCATATCTCGCCAACATCGAATCCGCAAGGCTCGGAATGTTCAAAATGTCATCCACATCTCATTCGGCGATTTTCAACTAGACCCGTAGTTATATTTGGCGATCAAGATGACCAACGGTTTCCTTGATAATCAAATTGACTCCGTGGTCATACTTGAGGATCTTCGTAATGATCATGTTGAGACTCACGTTGAACACGCCGAACTTTTGCCTCATCCAGATTTTGCTCGTTTAATACAGGACCATCAGACCATAGTGGAAAAATGTCATGCCATTAATCGGGACTTGAAATGCAAAAATGCACTGTTAACCAAGGATTTTGAATGTTTACAAAAGCAACTCAACTTTTTCAAAACTCAAGAAAAAGCGTGAAAAGCGGTTTTGAAGCGCCTTTGCCAAATCTTATCAAAGCGAAAAATATTTAGAAAGCGGATCATGATCTAGCAGCGAAGAATGCTTTGTTATGCGAAATAGAACAAGCTGAAACATGAACATAAAAAGCAAATTAACGCTCTCACCTTGGAAAATCAAAAAGCTAAAATTTGAGTTGTTAACTTGTCAAAAACAGTTCTCTGCATACAAAAAGCATTCAACGAAGCGAATAGATGATCATCTTGAAGAAATCATCGGCTTGCAAAACAAACTTAAAGAGTTTAAAAATGTTGTTTACAAACATGGCGAGTCGGTCACAACCATTGAAAAGTTTACTTTAAAACCCAATCCAAATGGATATGGACCGAATCTTGCCGATTACAAACCTAAGCTTTCAACCAAAGCATTCAAACCAAATCCTAAAGTTTCGGTCACGAGAATATAAAGTTGATAATTACATTTATGAGTGTTGTTGAATATCATCGTCAAGAGGAATTAGATGCCGAAGACGAGAGTCGATCAAAATTAGAAAAAGTTGTTTACAACAAACCTTTTAACTATTCAAAAGCGGTCACTTTCGTCACACCAACGGATTCTTCTAACACACCAAGGGTAATCATAAAAACACACGAGTCTTCTAATGTTAATCCCCAACCAGATTATGCACAAACTTATGGTCCTTTACCTTCCATCTGTGAAGTAAACTCAAAACACGAAAATCGCAAAATTCTTCGATATTTTGACATTTTCATGGCTGACCTCAAAACTTTACAACATCAGATAGAATATCATTTTGAAATCAAAGTTCAACACTTTCAATCCCTCTAGCGAGAACAAAGAGACATTTTTGAGAAAAATCTTTTACCAAATGTTAAAAATTTGAAAAGTTGTGCATTGTCTTGGGAAAGGTACTTTCATAAGGAACTTGGATTAATGAAGGTCGTTTTGAGAAAAGCGAAACATCTATTTCTAATACTAAGCGTAAAAAGAAAATGTTGAGAAAAGATGTTGATCGACTCTTGGAAGATGTCATCTATGTTGATGTCCATAATGTTGTGCTATTGAATTCTTTGTCATATGCATTTGATCATACCTCTGATATCGTTGATTACGTGGTAAATGTTGAGAACACGATAATGTGCTTGGTCGAGTCCTTAAAAGTTGAAAACAAGCGATTGTCAAACGAACTTTCAAATGCAATACGTCGTCTTAATTGGTGTCAAAAGATATTCACGATCAACAACTTGCTTTTCAACACAAAATCGCCCGATTCGTGCAAAATCTTTCGATCCTAAAATTGAGCAACTGGATGATCAAAGCGTGTCTTTTAAGTGTCAAATCTCAAAATATGAACAAGAACTTGTAAAAGTTAAAAGGAATATGGTGTCATATTTGATTTACTCAAAAAGACTCGTGATGAAGCATCAAATGAACTTGATAATTATCTTGCACACACTAAGGAAGTTATGCATTTTCTTTGGAAATGTTAGGTCACGAAAATCAAGATCGATTCACACTATCTTCAAGTTAAGAGAAATGTTAGGAAAGTATGAACAACTTCCGCCAACCATCATTAAGAGATTAGCCCAGTAACACTTAGTACTCATGAACCTAGAATCTCTACTGCCAAATCACAAGTTGCTAGCGTGCTTCCTTCTCTTGAAAGCAGGAATAGTTGTCTTTTCCAAACGTCCGTACTTCACGGCCTAGGAGCACTACATCGAAGAATAGGAAGTTGCGACCTAAGAAAAGATCAATCGGGAATGCTAAAGTAGAAGAACACCCTAGGACTATGAATAAGACTCACGTTGCTTCCACTATAGATATTGCGTTCGGCAAATGTAATAGAAATAGTGATGTAACGAATGCTAAACCGTTAAGTACTTTTGATATTGATCGATGCACCTTGTGTTATTTGTCGTAAAAGTATGAATTCCGATTGTCATGATAAATGTGTTGCTAAAGCTATCATCTCTCGTTTAAGGAATCCTAAGAACCGAATACCTCTAGGCCCACTAATCTTTCTAAGTCTGTGCTTGGTAGACCGCCTTCTTTAGATTCTAAGAAACGCATTGCTATCCCTCAGTAGCTCAGTTTCACCTCCTAGGAATGTAGTACCACCTAGTGCATTTACTAAGACTAAAGCAAATACTAGTTGGAGATGGTAGAAATGGATATATAACACACTAGGATTTAAGTGGATACCTAAAGCTATTGATGTGTGTATATCTACTATACCTGCTACAGAACCCTCTAACATTTCGGGTTCCACATCTACTTCTATTCCATCCGTGTCGCCTAGATGTGTAATGCGGTGTGAGATCATTCTCTGGATTGTTGATAGCGGATGTTCCCGACACATGACGTGCAATCTTAAAGCTGTTATCAAACTTTATTGCAAAGTTCATTGGCACTGTCGAGGTTAGGGAATGATCACCAGCGGCTATCATGGGCTACGGAGACTACATTAATGGGAACATCGAAATAAGCGGGGTTTATTATGTGGAAGGCCTCGGTCACAATCTGTTTTCGAGGTCATTTTGTGATGGAGATTTGGAGGTTGCTTTCAGGAGAAAACTTGTTTCATTAAGTGATCTACAAGGAAATGACCTTATGTCTCGCTCGCGTAATTCAAGTCTTTACACTATCTCTATGCAAGACATGGTTGCTTCTTCTCCCATCTGCTTACTTTCAAAGGCAACATCAACAAAATCCTGGCTATGGCACCATCGTCTCTCACATCTAAACTTTCAAACCATCACCAACCTTGCTCGACACAAACTAGTTGAAGGACTCCCACGGTTTTGGTATTCTAAAGATCACCTTTGCTCAACTTGTGAACAAGGCAAAAGCACTCGTGCTCATTTTCCTTCAAAGGTGGAACACAGCTCTCGGCATGTGCTTCATCTTCTTCACAAGGATTTGTGTGGCCCGATCTTGGCGTGCAAGCGATCAATGGCAAACGCTACATCTTAGTAATTGTTGATGACTATTCACGCTGGACTTGGGTCTACTTTCTTTGAAGCAAAGATCAAGCTCCACAGATGATCATCACCTTTCTCACGAAAATACAAGTTCATCTACGAAACACCGTTCGACTAATCGTAACGAGATAGAGGCACTGAATTTGTTAATCAAACTCTTCGTGAATTCTATGAGAAAGTGGGAATTGACATCGGACATCTATTGCATGTACACGAACAAAGCGGAGTTGTTGAAAGACGAAACCGAGCGTTAGTGGAAGCTGCAAGAACAATGTTAATCAATGCTAAACTTCCAGATTACTTATGGGCGAGAAGCGTATCTCTGCATGCTATACTCAAAACCGTTCTATGATACAAAAGCATACAACAAAACACCTTTTGAGCTTGTCCACACAAGAAAACCGAATCTCAAACACTTTCATGTATTTGGATCTCTTTGCTATCCGAATAATGATCGTGATGACTTTGGAAAGCTCAAAGCCAAAGTTGACATTTGAGTCTTTATCGGATCTTGTGATAATTCAAAAGGTTTCGAATCAGAATCGTCATTACAAAGCGGTGATGGAAGCGATTCATGCTCATTTTGATGAACTTACGGAAATGGCTTCGAGTATACAACTTGGAACCCGGACACAACCGCTTAAACTTCCCCAAACCCCATCATCGGTGAACAAAGCCCCGACTTACTCGTCAACAAATGGAAAGGTTATTTGCTCCATTTGTTCGGTGGCGATATTGATGAGCGTGCTCGGTGTATCCGTTGTTTCCATTTGCTCAACGATAATACTCTTATACCGATACACTGCTACAACAACTCGCTTTTTTGAAGATGCACCTACACCAGTTGACTCCACACAAGCAGTTGAACAAACCGCTTCCAACAATGATGAAGCGGTGATGATATTCAATGAAGTACCCCCACCTGCAGATTTTGACCCAAATGCGTTCTTTAATCCGTTTGCTAATGAGGCCGCACGGATGTCGCGGAATCTTCAACAAACCATTTGAATCCTCAGAATCGCACAATGTATACCAACATCAACCCTCCACACATAGATGGACAAAGACCATCCTCTGGAAAACATTATTGGCAACCCGAATCAACCAGTCGTTACAAGACAACGTCTTCACTCGGATGGTGAACATTGCATTTATGCACTCACCGTCGCCAATCGAACCTAAAACATCAAAGACGCAATGACAAAAGACAACTGGATTGAATCCATGCAAGAAGAACTCAACCAATTCAAGCGTCTTGAAGTATGGGAACTGGTTGAAAGACCAACAGGAGTCTCGTCATTGGTCTCAAATGGATTTGGAAAAACAAATTGGATCTTTGAAGGAAATGTTATCGAAATAAGTCACGCGTCGGTGGCTAAGGGTTATCGTCGGGGAAGAGGGTATTGACTTTGAAGAATCTTTTGCTCGGTTGCTCGTCTTGAGGTCGTTCGATATTTCTGCGTTAGCGGCTCATATGAATATGACGGTCTATCGGATGGATGTCAAAACTGCGTTTCTCAATGGACAACTTAAAGAAACGGTTTATGTTAGCCAACAAGATGGATTCGTTGATCACGAGTTTCGAATCCGTCTACAAACCGAACAAAGCTCTGTATGGTCTCAAACAAGCTCCTCGGGCATGGTGCGATAAGCTATCATCCTTCCTCATTGCTAATAATTTCACCAAAGGTTCGGTTGACCCAACTCTTTTTATACAATATCACGGGGCACATATCTTAATTGTTCAAATTTACGTGGATGACATCATTTTTGGGTCTACACATAAAAGTTTTCAATAAGCTTTTGCAAAACTAATGAAGAAAAATTTTGAAATGTCCATGATGGGTGAACTCACGTTCTTTCTCGGTCTGCAAGTTCATCAATCACCCGTGGTATTTTCTTGAGTCAGTCCAAATATGCCCTTGAATTGTTAAACAAATTTGGAATGAAAACCAGTGACACCTATGCCACACCAATGGCTCATACCAAGAAGCTAGAGGCTGATTTACATGGGAAATTGGTGGACCCTACAAAATACCGTAGTATTATTGGATCTCTCATGTATCTAACGACTAGCGAGACTGATATTGTCTTTGCCGTATATCTTTGCTCTCGTTATCGATCGCGACCAAGCTGAAACCCACCTCTCGAGGCTAAAAGAATCCTCCGATACATAAAGGGAACCATTAACTTGGGGATCCGGTATCCGAAGGATTCTGGTTTTGAACTAATCGCTTTTAGACGCCGACCACGCGGGATGCTTAGACTCACGGAAAAGTACTTGGTGAGCTTTACAATTTCTTGGTGATAAAGCGGTGTCATGGCAATCAAAAGCGAGGATTGTACATCGCTGTCATCAACCGAGCGAGAATATGTAGCCATGTCCGCATGTTGTGCTCAAGTCATATGGATGAGAACACAACTCAAAGACTATGGTTACGTATTTGACAGAATCCCGATGTCTTGCGACAATCGGAGTGCCATTGCAATCTCGTGCAACTCGATTCGACTTTCGAAATCAAAGCACATCGATCTTCGATATCATTTCATCAAGGACCACGTGGAGCAGTGCGTTGAATTATATTTTGTGGGTACAGAATACCAATTGGCGATCTTCTCACCAAAGCCTTGCCTCCCGCTAGGTTTAATGAGTTGGTCCAACGGATTGGTATGAGGTGTTTGACTCAAGAGGAATTGGATGACCTCCTAAAACAGTCTTAAAACCTGTCAAACACCAAAACATCTCTTGTAAATAATTTTTCAAAAACAAAATACAAAAATATAAAATCTGATAAAACAACAAAAATATTCTTCTAATCTATTTTCTTTCAACATGGCAAGTACATTTCTTCCTTCAACACTATAATCTTTCAAAATTCAGTATTTTTCTGATCAAGTGTTGAGGGGGAGAAAATTATATAACTGCTTCAAAACATCGTGTACTTGCATGTTATCATATCCCGGTTGTTTCTTTTATCAATGGTGGAAAATTTTTCTGTTTCAATGACACTCCTCGGACTAAAATTTATAACCTTTCATTATTTTCTTAAGTCGAGGGGGAGTGTCGTCAAGTTTCTTTCTTAAAATCTTTGTTTGGTAACCAAAATGGAAGTTAAATGGCTTTGTTTGAAAAAGGAAAAGGTGGAGGGACCAAAACTGTCAAAATGTTAAAGTTATTTTAAATAAAACTCCCCACCTAACATTTCACTTCACATTTAATACTTCTAACCTAACTAATCCTACGCGTAGAATTCGTTCAAGAAATCCGTGCTTTAGATCATCATTTTGTAAGTGATTTTGTGTTTACAACATGTTTTTAAGCAATGGTTTTGAATTTTTCAAAAATCCAACGGTTAAAACTTTGTATAATCTTGTTTTTGTGTTCTACGCGTATGTGTATGAACACATGATCAAGATTGTGTGTTTATGGTTAAAAGGATAGTGTCAAAACGTTTCTAACACATCAATGATATCGTTTTAATCATCAAAACTCACCCAGAATCACGAATTGAATGATTTAAGAATTTAGGGTTTATGCGTGGTTTTGGGTATTTTCAAATGTGAAGGTTCTTGGTAAAAAAGATTGTTGTGTTATGCTTATGTGATGTTGAATTGATGATATTCATGCCTTATAACCACCCAGAAACCCTAATTGATTCAGAATTAGGAATTAGGGTTTAAAGTTCTAAAGTTTGGGTATTTTTGATTCTCTCGAATTAGATGTTAATACTTGGTTTAAAGACTCTCACAACACTCTTAAACTACCGAGAAAATGTTTGGTGCAAATCCTATGGTTAAAATTCATACGCGTAATTCTTAACCCTTAGGGTTTTGACCTACGCATATGACTTTCTACTCATAACTGCTTAACGAATGTTCATGCCATGATTTGTTGTTAAAATGAATTTTTGTGTTAATATTGATGCTTTGATGAATTTATTTCAGGCTTTGCTACGCTTAATATTCAGAATCAAGGTCATTTGAATCTCTCGATAAGGATTACCCTACGCGTAGTCAGTTATGCGTAAGAAAAATCCTACGCATAACTATTACGCGTAAGATTCTACAATGGGACTACTGCGTATCTGTGAAGGATATGCGTGCAAAGGACCTCTACGCGCATAAGGTCTACTCTTACGAGTAAGCCTTACGCGTAAGGTATAAATACGCCTACGGCGTAAGCTCTCACGCATAAGGTCCCCTTTTCCTACGCGTAACATTTCTTACGCGTAAGTTAGGATCCTACGCATAAGTTTAGCTCACGCCATATGTCATTCTTGTTTACGCTTAACTTTGCCAATTCTACGCCTATGCCTTGATTGACCTTCATTATGAATTGTTACGTGTACAAACTTGTTAATAAACTTATCATAACGTCACGAATCCAATAATGTCACTAATAAACTTAAGCGTTTGATATGTTGTGAACAATAAGTGATAACATAAACTTTAAAACTTAAAGTTAACTAACTCACGAAACATTTCACGGCGTCATTGGACTATTGGACAAACAAGTGACTTAGGACTCGTAACAATCATTGACCCTGTACATTCAATAACTAGACAATAAGACCTTCCGTTGACTAACACTATGTCTTTCGATATGTTGGTTCTTTTGGCTAATGTTATTTGAGATCACGACATGGCTGAACAAATGAATGTGGATGCATCAGAAGTTCTTACAATTGCCGATATCTTTCAGAGGGTTATCCAGAAAGATTGGAAAGAACAACCTTAGGGTTGACTTTGACACCCTCACATGCTCGGAATCTTCTTGTCTCATTGCTAGGATATTCTCGGGAATCATCCCTACCGGAACATGCTCTCACACTCTGCCACAGTTCCAGAGGTCTACATTCAACAATTCAGGATTCTATGCGAGGATCAGGTCAAAGTGCGTGAATGTGACACTTAATCACAAACAAGTCACTATCACTCCTGCGACTTACGGGTACATTCTCATCATTCCGACATCGCCCAACCGACTTCTTTGCTACCCCTCTTGAAGAGAGTCATCGAAATTCTTGATAGATATTGGTTATGATGAAGCTTCAGGAATCATTACTAAGCACTCTCACGTGGAGCTCAAGAATATTCCTCAACCATGGAGAACACTCTACATGATCATCACCAAATCGGTCTCTGGTGGCGGATGGCTATGAGCATCCCAAGCTCATGGAACTGCAAATTTTACGTCGTTGATCAACAAGAAGGACATTGAAATCGAAGCACCGATATGGGAGGACATGATGCTATTTCACAAGAAGCTTGGCTCCAAGATTCCCTATGTCCGATACACCAAACTGTTGATCCAGAGAGCACTTGGACTTCATCCTGACATCCCCATGAGGCTCAATGACCCAGATAATCACGACATATTGACTGAACCCATACTATCTGCCAGAATCAAAGAATCGTCAACAAAGAAACAGGGTGCGGTATTACCTGATCACCTTCTCACTACCGAAATCAAAAAGCTTGAAACATACAAAAGGTATCGGTTAGCCGTAAAAGAAGGCAAAGTTGGTCATATTGATGAAAAATCTTACGGTACACCTACCGGAGGACCGAAGAGCGTCTTGGAAGTGTCACAAGTACCGAAATTCAAAGGAAGTTTCCCAAAAGGAATCCTCCTCGCAAAAGGATTGTTCCAGTTAAGGAAGCTGAACCTATTCCCTCACCCGAACCGCAAAGAAAGCTTTGGATGAAAGCTCAAGATACACAATCGACGAGGAGGTCCTCTACTCAAAGCAAAGAAACACCTCCTTCAAGCAGCCTAAACCTCCAAGTCCACCAGTTGACAAAGGAAAAGGGAAGACTCATGTACTTGTGCCGTATGATGAAAGCTCAGATGAAGAAGAAGAGCAACTGGATACCTCATACAAGAAGAAGTTCAAATTCCTTAGACTTCAACACGTGGCAAAAGAATTTGCAAAAGAACAAATGGGTGGCCCCGGAGGGTCAAGTGGTGCAGCTCAACCTTCACCGGATCCTGATGCGGTTAATCAACCCGATAAGGGATCCGGTGCCACCACTTTGTTACAACAACAGACACGTATTGAAGACACTATTGAGTTTGATTTTGAAGAACCGAACCGAGGCGAGAAGGTTAAAGGCGATGAACAAGCTAAGCTGGCAATGAAGAAGATGTTGAGTATGATACGTTTCTTCTAGATAGTCCTGCGCGATCAAAGGAAGAAACCTCTGAACCACCAAAGGACCCGAGTCTCCTCATCTCATCATCATCATATTCTTCTTCTCACTCCTCACCACCACCATCAAAAAGATCAACCAAATCATCATCCAAATCAGTGAAGAAGCCACCTCGATCTTGGATTTCTCATACTCATAAAAGAATTGTAAAAGTTGTCCAACAAGTCAGAAAGAAGGACATGCTCTGAACAAAATGAATTGGTTTTCTTTGACCAAATCGATATCTACATGATGAGAATGACAAGATGAGAATGAAAGGGAATACATACGAAGCTCATGCAGATGATCTACAAGGGAAGATGGACAGAATGATCGAAGGCTACACTCAAAAGTACCTTCTGGATATCGTTCCTAAAGTCACTAAGGAGATGTTTACCAACAACTATATCCAATCTTATGCAGATAGCCAAGCAAACTATAAGATCAACACCCTTAACCGTCACAATCAATCCATCCGATCCTGTAGTTTTCTCGGATAATGAATTGGTGGCCAAGCTTGTCACACAAATGTCTACACGATCCGGGACATTTACTTCTGATGAAGGAAAGTTGTTTCAAGCATTGTTTGGACTACCAACTCAAGAAGCATGCAGATTCAAGTTGAAAAGTCTAAACGCGTCCTAGAGACGATGAAGATAAGGATCGGATAAGAATGATGAAGCTAAGCGACGAAGAAGTCCGGTGAATCATCTTCTATGCCTCCACCTCCCCAACGGCCTCCTGCTCAACAAAGGTCTCCTCCTCGTTCTTCTCTTGAAAAACCTCGTGACGATTCCGAGTTACCACCCCCGACTCAAAACCGGTGATCACTTTGAGTATACACGTGGTGACGAAGAAGAGGTCCTTGAGCCCCTACAACAACCCACCTCTCCCAAACAAGTTCAGAAACCGGAATCATCATCTAGGCCTTCGAAAAAGAAGAAGAAGAAGACGCGGCGACGTCGTATCATGGCTAGATGACGATAAAACAAAGGAATTTGAATGGTTTGATACTCTTGTTAACAAACTCCCTACCCGAAGAAGGTCGATTTGGTAGAGGCGGTTCTACATTGGAGCATGCTAAACTTTTGCAATAAAAGTTCCATGTGAAGAAAATGACGAAATCGAGTTGAAGCGAATCAAGAATGAAGCGTTTCAACTTCTAAAAGACAGCTCTGAAAGTGCCCTCGAGGTCGAATATCACCTTGAAAACATTGCTCGAGCTATGTCTAACAACATGGATTGGCTCAACCCGGAAGCAAACATTGACTTCACACAATGGGACAACCCTCCATACTACACCGATTGGACCAAACCTCTACCAACAATTGGCCAAATGAACCAAGGATTCCTTTCGGATATTTCTTCAACAAAGACTTGGATTTTCTTCTACACGGTGGCGATGATTCAAGAAAATATGCTACATCGCTGACACTTCCATTCCCAGCATTTGTCTACTCAAACTGCATAGCCATTGAGGAACGTGCCAATCACTTGTTCTCCAACACAATGGAAGCATACGACCGAGATGCATTATATGGGATTCATCACTGGCCGAACGAATCTACTCGTGAAGCCGCCAGTTCGAAGTCTCAACATGCGTGTATAGTTCTAAGGATATCGTTGCCATCATACACGTTGACCTTTCGTCTAAGTGGGACTACACATTCCTAAAGAAGATCGTAGTCAAACGACAAGATGAACGGGACTATGCTTTCTCTGAAGCTGACTTTGAGAATTTGTCTCTCAATGACATCGAAGACATGTACCTTGCCAAAGTACAGGGTCTCTTGAGACAATTCTCAAGCTGAAGTACAACGAATTTATCAAGTCACTTCTCATCTTCATAAGACGCATTGTCATCAATGAACGTGTAGAAGATCTCCACCGGTGGCTGTTGAATCTTATCGACGTGTCAACTTCACTCCTCCAAAGCTTGATCTTCCCGATATCAACCGGCTATCTCAATATACACTCATCAGCAAACCTTTCGGCGTTGTTTACCATAGTGAACTTCAAAGAAACTGCTTAATGGCGTGTAGCGAACTTCACAAGTTCGGGGATCATACTTTGAAGCTGGTTAGGGATGGATTGGCATAGAGGTTGAAGGATATACGCCAGAAAATTGGGTCTCCTAAGCGCTGGAATTCTCGGGAAAGGAGGGATGTGAGACGGATCATCACAATGATTGATGAACGGTTGTTTGAAGGGATCGATTAGCGATTGGAGAGTTATGTCGGTGGTCGACCCGGGATTAACATAACCGGCTTTCAAGCATATGCACACTCACAGGAACATCACTGCACTTCCCGGTACCCCTTGAATTGCTTCCTTCATATAATTTTGGATGTTTGATTGATTATGTAAATGGCTTGTGCACACATTACAGTGTACAACCCGTTCTTGTAAATAAAGGACCACGTGGCGCCTCGATTGCCACAATCCTTAGAAAAGGAGCGAAAGCTTCTTACTTTTGAGTAAAACCTATCAAACCTTTCTTTTTCAAGGTTTTGCTCAAAAGAACAAGTACTTTCCCTTATGATTTTCAAAACCTCAACCGTTTATATCACTCGTTGAGGGGAGTACTTGACTTAAAACTTTGTTCACAAATTGTTCACAATGGTCATTCTTCCCCCAACACTCGAAATGGTCATATTTATTCTCAACTTTTCAAAAATAACATTTTATATGCCATTTTTTAGGGGGAGAAAATATGTGATAAGAAATATGTTGTGTCAATGCAAATGAATCTTTGTGCTATAAGACTTAACCCATTAATTGACGAGATCTTAAGCTGTTAGTAACTTCGAAAAGACTTGTCCGGGACGGGTAATAATTTCAAGCTAGTTCGCTAGTGATGTAAGCGTGTCTCGCAAAGGACTTGTCTGAGTAGAATGTACCATTCGAGAAACTCTTGGTAGACATGAACTCTGGCGGGTTTGACAACCTTTCGAGGATTGTCTACACCTTCAAGGTAGTTATTAGAGCTAGTTGTCACCTAAAAGCTGACAATGCAACTCTTTAACTATGCCACGTAACCGTGTCTCGCGGGGAATGTCTATCTTGAGTCGATCAATTCAAAATGTGCGCGCTCTTTCCTCACTTGTGCATTTTAACCGTTAAAACTCTTAAGCACATGTGGAGGGGGAGTATTTATGCAAAATTATCTCAACAATGGTACTAAAATGTTTTTCATTCACAAACACTTTGAGAGATTTTTCACAACGATGGTTTTATGGCAACATAGGTTAGTCATGGAGTTATAAGGTGACTAAGGTTAGGAATAACGTCCTATGATCCGCCAGAGCGGAGGGATCTACCCCAGGACACCACAAATAGTTAGTATTTAGAAGTCCTTAGGTATGATTGTAAAAAGGAGAAAATGAGAATCGGAGAAAGAAGGAGTTGAAGAATTAAAAAGAAATGCAAAGAAAAGGGTGAAAAGAAATAGCCCTCCAAATTATTCAACTTAGGGCGAACAGGGTTCAATACATATGCTACTGGTTGTCACTAGATGACATCGGTATTGAAGATTAAAAGTCGTCATGGACCCAGTGACGCATGCACTAAACCTTCTTAGCCACTCAAGTTTCTCTCAACAGAACCTTGTTTCATTCTCACAGGGAACCTTACGTAAACTATCGGCTTTCTCTTAGAGATTGTCGGTATTGAAGAAGGAGACCCTCTCCCTAGTCTCCGCTCAGAAAACCAAAACGCACTATTGAGTCTAGAGCCACGAGATTCATCAAAAGATCTCTTAGGTACACTTGACATTTCATCACTTGACATTCAACAATAAGAATTTCAGTGATATATTATCGAGTCCTTCAGATCTTAGCAATGCGAGAACATTTAAGAGGTTCACATTTGTGATCCTCGGTGATTGAATGGAAACTCTGCCAGGGTCATAATCAAGCGACACGGCAGGTCGCCGGCAACTCCCCGTGGATTGCGCTTAGTGGTCTCAAAGCGGTCTACGATCGTGAGGTGATGCTTGGTGTACCTCAGCGACTCATCCGAATCGTAGGTGTACTTCGTGCATCGTGTTATCTCACTTGTGGGACTCCGATTCAAGAACGGCCTTTGTAAGAATTAGAGTTGTGTTTTCACACTATGTTGTTAACACTCTCGAAGTTCAAACTTGTAAGTGCTGGAATCCGCTTATTACTAACCGTTTTAATGTTTTCTTCTTATGGAAGCTTCGGAGCGGAATGATCGTGCAGATTCTTCTCATGCTCACGCCAACATCATCACTAATGGAAGTTCTATCTTAAAGCAACACAACAGATCGAATGATTCTTCGTCAAACCAAAGAATCTACAAAGTTAAAGACTTAAAGAACTTCATCAAGATCTTGAATTCCAACGCGTCAAAGAGCGTGTGAGCATGTTGAAGAATGACGTGGAACGTAGCGTGAAGCGCACTGAAAGGCGGACTTCGATGCGGACAACAACATACTATCACTTTCATCACAAAGAACAATGATCAAAGAACAAAGTTAAAGATGACGTCAAAGCATAGCTGTTCAAAGTAAACTATTCTCTACAGGGAGATTGTTCAAATCAAGGCAATTCTTCTCACAAGAAAGAAGAATGTCGAGGAAGGCGTCAAAGCTACTATTACATCAACGCCTTCACCGCTTTTCATCACCAACACTTGAGTGTTTGTTACTCATATGTAATAACACTTGAGGGAGATTGTTGGAATCACTCCTAAACCTTATTCAAGTGTTAGTTACTCATATGTAATAGTTAGCTTATTATGGCCTTTATGTTTGTTATTAGCCTTAAGCTTATGTAGAAGGCCCATGAGCTTAGGCCCAAGCCCATAGGTGAAAGGGAAGGAGTAGGAGTGTTGCCCTAGCTCCTTGCCAATAAATACTATGTAATAACCCTCACTTAAGGGTTGGTTGTTCAAGTTATTCCTTTCACATATGCTCTACGCATAACCGGTCTTACTTATATCGTGTGTGTGTGTTTGGTTTCTTGTTCAATCGCCTCTCTATCTTTCTTATAAGCTTGTGTGGTAAACCTTGTGACCTAACAATTTTATTTTGTCCCGTTGAAATCTATTTTTGGCTAACGCTACCCTAAATGCTTAAATATATACACAAGTTACCAATTATCCCTAAACAATTACATCTTTACTTCTGCCTATACATACTTAATTAATCAAAATACACTAAATCTTTCTTTGTCTTATGTTGGTCGACACAAGGGATGACACACATTTTATTTCAAAATATCTTATGTACACATATTATACTTGCATACCTATTATAATATATTACAACTACACATACAAAAGATATTATCAAAGTGTAAAAAAAATATACTCTCTCCATCCTCTTCATATCAACCGTAGGAAGATCACAAGCAAGGAGTTCATAAATTTTTCAAGTCAAGTTATTTACACAACTCTAGCATACTCTTAAGCAAGGTTTTGGAATAAAAACCTAGGGTATTTAGGATAAACCCTTGTTCTTTTAACCTCATCAATTAACTAGTAAGTATTTCATGATCATTTTCATCTTTCATATTCATATTATGGTCATTTATTCATGCTTGAGGAAAAACATGCAAGTTATATGCTTATCTATACCACTTTTAATTGTTTTAAGTACTATAAATGTATATATATCATCCTATAATTATCCCTTGAAACATATCACTTTTGATGATGTCTAGAAACCCATGACACCCTAAGAAAGTGTATGGTAGGTTTAGAATAAGTTGGCGTTGGTTTGAAGTGGTTAGAATAGGTTTTCGCAGAAAAATCCATTTCGACAACTATATTTGGAGGTCTGATCATATTTGTTAATTCTAGAAATTTCGACAGTGGGTAAAACTTTTTGGGCTAGATATTCAGAAAATACACTTTAAAAAAAAACGTGGCATTGGCGCTTGAATGGGTTAAAAGCGGATTTATTTGAAGAAGTTATGCTATTTTCAAGTTTAAGCGAAAACTATAATTTTCGAAAATTGACATGTCTTTGTCTCTCAACTTTTACAGTAAAATGAGTCTTAAGCGTTATTAAATGAGGCGATTTATCAAAAATATATTAGTATACTTTAATACGAAGCTAAGGACATATAAAACGTAGAAAATGGACTTGTAACAATTAAATTGCACGCGTTTGAACAAGGTTGCCGTAACTAATTTTATACAAGCATAATTAATATATTTTCTAATAGCCAAACATATCGGCTGCGAATGACCATGTTGAGGGTCGTTTTTAACATTGATGGAATACTTTTTATAAAATGATGTCTTCTAGTAAAAGTAAGTTCGCCTAGCCTATTTTCCAAAATGTCCAACGGTTCGTCAAACGGACTTGTAACGAGTAAAATACGGTCACTCAAACTTTGCCGAAATTTACCCTTAAACAATATTTTGGGTACAAGTACCCTACTTCACTTATGTTTTTCTCCATGATCGAGACATCTATGATGAAAATTTAAAAGCTAAGACTTTTAGATAATGCTACAAGCTTTCCAAAACCATTGAGTTTGTTTCCTAACACTCGATATTCACTATTTTACGACTAGTTTTTCGAGGTCATTTAGTCACTTTCACAAATTATCAAAGTATATTGTTTTGCGACGAAAAGCTATAAATTCTTGATAAATCACTAAACGACTATCGTAGGAGGTTGTTTCAACGTATATACTTGTAAAGTATTTTATAATATGACGAGATATCATAAACATATATTTTGACGATAAACATTATTTTCAAATGTACAAGTGGTATGGATATCATATGAGTTTGCATGCACGACATTGTTTCATGATTTACATTAGAACATATCATTCATAACAGGTCGCGGTTAGAGGTTGCGTCTCATTTCAGTATTGCCATTATATCATCATGATCATTGCAACAGGTGAGTTTTCATAGCCCCGCTTTATTCAAGTTTATACATTATTTCAAACCTACGGGGGAGAATACATTGCACATCATTTTTTTATACGAGCCCAAGTATGTTCAAATTCATTTACATTGCTTAAGTTACCTCATTGCCAATTGAATGTCCCCATTTCATAATCATGAGCCGTTAATTTCGGAAGAAGCGAGGGTGAGTGGATAGATCTATTGAGGGTGACTCCTCCATCCGTGTTGGTGGTCCCAACTGGTCAACGGATGCATTTCATTTTATCATCATTGAGTTGTTTGGCAAAACACTCTGTTGGGGCGAACATCGAGGACAGATCTAGCCGATTGTCATGTGCTTAAGCAATTGTACCATTTTTGGGACATATTTGTCATACATAACCTATACTTGCGGTGGTCGTATAAAACATTTTCTTGAACTCTATGAACTCACTCAACCTTTGTGTTGACACTTTTAGCAACGTATTTTCAGGTCACTAAGGCATATTCATCATGGCATACATAAGGACTTATCATAGAGTCACGATGACGACGCGTCTCACATGGATTTTATGCACTATAAAACATCGTTTGGATTGTAACAAACTTAATTCGCATGTCTAATTTCATTGGGACCTATCTTTTGTAAACTCAATGTTTTATTATATCAACGATGTTCTTTTCAAAAGCGACACTTTAGGTCGTTCAATATATCTGTAACTGTGATGCTATGACAGTCAATCCCCAGGAATTCCATTCCGCTGCAAAACAGGTAATTTGGGGGTGTGACACTAGTGGATCGGAAAGAGGGGAGAGTGGGGAGTGTTTTGAGGTGGGTGGTGTAGTGTGGTAGGCGGCGGTGTGGCGGTGGTGGTGGTTTAAGGTGGTCGGCGGCTAGGTTAAAGAGTGTTAGGAATTCGATAATTCCTGTATTGAAGAGTCGGTCACCCCAACTACTATCTAACACAAGTTAGCTCGTAGATTGGTCATTTTGTCCCGTTTTTATGTAGTTAGTTAGTAGCGTAAAATAGTTTAGTGTAACTCCGTGGAGGAAGGTCGGGTCTTTACCTTGTATCCCTGATCCACAGGCGTCCGAGGAGGTCGTTTAGTTTGTTACCTATAAATACCCTCTACCTTGCATAGGTAGAGGGTTGGATGTTCTTTGGTAATCTAATATTCCACAAGTTTCTCTCACTAGAATGTCCCACTCTTTCTCTCTCTAAAACCATCTATGTGCTTATTGTGTTAATGTTATGATGTATATGTGAAAGTTAACATCTTACAATTGGTATCAAGAGCCAGGTTAGATCATATCTTACACATCTTTGGATTTTTAGTGGTTTTTAGGTGGTTTTTGAGTTTGAAAAAGTTTAGTGGTTTTTGCATCATTTGATTGATATCTAGTGTTAAAGTTTGATTTTTGGTTGTACTTTTATGTTTAGAATCATCAAAAGTGTTTAGGTTTTTGGTAGCTTGAATCATCTTGGTTGGGTTGTTTTTGGATTGAAAAGTGAGGTTTATATGGTTTTTCAAGCTAGCGACTTAGCTCACGGAATATATTCTTGGTAGCGACTTACTTCACATTTTTATAGCGACTTACAGTGTTGGAACTGCGAGAGTTAGATCTAGCGAGTTAAAGTACAAGTAGTGGACTCTCCACTACGGGTAGCGACTTTATTAATGGTAGCGACTTGGTGCGTAGCGAGTTGCTCTTTAGCGACTTGCATTGTTGGCGACTTGAGTAGCGAATTACTGCCGAATTTTTGTTAGCGACTTGAGTGTTAGCGAGTTACCATTTAGCGACTTACATCGGCTAGCTGGGAATTGGAAAGCTAGCGACTTAGCGTGGTGGCGAATTAGTGTTGGCGACTTGGTGTAGTATTTTCTAGCGACTTGGGATTAGTACTATCTAGTTGGTAGCGAATTGATTCTAAATTCTCTAGAGACTTGGGGAGTAATTCTTAATAACACAATGTCTGTCATCGCATTCTTTAATCACCAAAGTACTTGCTCTCTATGACACTGAGCCAGAATAGTGAAGCAGAATGCCCATCTGAAGGCCTCACACTTAATAACTCAGTATCGATCAATCAGAACAACTCAAATAAGTCATTCTTAATATCATCAGATGATACTAAGAGTGTGGAATGCACCGATGTTTGTTTCAACAACTCGTCGGCTTCTCAAATTACTCTTATCAACAACCATGGATCGAACAAGTTGTGCCATCCTCGTGGGATTTTCCCACTTTAACAATTTGTTTTACTTAACCTAGAACGGCGTGAGGATTCAAATTACCAAAGAAAAGCTCTCAAGTGATGACTCTCATCTGCTCTCCAAACCATCCTCAACCAATTTCAGCCACTTATCAGGAAGAATACTCCTCAGATTTTGATAATACCATGGTGGAATGTCTTTCAAGAAGCACACGGGAATGGAAATTCATGAGTTTAGAAACTCATTTATTCAACTCATGAGTAATATGGAAACATACATCGAGGAAGCGCAAAGAGAATAACAAAATTTGAAGGAATTAAATGAGTGTCAAGAGTGTCCATGGAACAATGATGACGTGTCATGCTTCATTCAGTTGAACCGTGAAGACACGATTGCGAGAATCTCAGTTGAGATGGAAAAGGATGAAGAAAACAACATTGATCTCAAATTCTCAGAATCAGAAAAGGTATCAATCAACAAGGTACACTTATCTGATCACACTAATTCTCACAAAAAGGTACATGACTCTCACCCTGAACATAACAATGTGGAATCAATCTTTGTTTTGTCTGAATCTAATGCAAGTAACATGATTGAAAAAAGGGTATATGATGAGCTTTCAAACAAATTCTCAATTCTTGAAAAACAACGTATCTCTTTGCAAATTGAAATACAACATAAGAATGAAATGTTTTATGCAAAAAACAGTAGTGTCTGGAACTTCAGAATTTAGAAATTTTTGAAATTAATCGATAAAATCGGTTCAGGACAAAGATTCGACCATAAATGCGAAATCACTTCTTCCCGGAAGCCGAAATATAGTGTCATGAGATGAGTGATACACTAGAATCTAGGAATTTTGAACTAGCTCTATGTGTGTCCAACCTTCTAAGAGAAAATGAGCATTTAAGAAAGAACCTTGAGGAAACAAACTCTAAGCTAGTCAATCAATCCAATTTCTTGATGAAAGATATTGATGACCTCAAAGCACAAATTCAGGATAAGAGCTTCAATATTGTTGCCCTAAAAATGAGCTCGGAAAGTATCTTTGGAAATAGGATGAACACTAAGTTTGCAAAACCTTCAACTTTGGGAAAGTCAGCGGTTGAGAACCACTTGAAACGAGCGGATATTAATCAACCTAATGCCTTTAGGTGCGAAAGAGCTAAACCATTGAAATCTAAGCCTACATCCCAAGTTGATAACAAGTCGTTTTGTCAAAACCGGTCACTTCATTGCCTAGTTCAGATACGATGAATTCCAAGCATTGGACTAATGAACATCACCCACAAATCAAAAATGCTATAAGCTTAACTAGGTATCATGTAAAACATAGTCGACAAATCAATCCCCTAAAATTCTCGATCACAAAAACAAACAGTCAAAACAAGGGTGTACACTCACTTAGTTCATCTCACTATGGCTTCAAATGGATTCCCACTGGCAGATTATTTAAGTATACTGAGGACTTAAGCGAACTTACATTCCTAAATCACGCCTCATGTGGGTTCCCACAGGTAAACTTTTCAAGAATGTAGAACCTAATAGGATCCCCATTAATGATACTTACGGATTATCTTGTGTTGCATCTAAATGTGAGACTAAACATGTCACTAACCCTTCTATGTACAAGTCTACATGTGCTTCACATACAATGTGCTCTCAGTCTTTTAGGGTACAATGCTCAACTCAATCAAGAACTTCATGACTTGGTTCCCCTCAGATATGAACATAGCTCATTCAGGAGCTATAGCTTGTCAGAGTTGATGTACTTCTTACTTTGACTCCTATTCATTTTGAATCTGGACTCGTCCTTCCATGTCTTTGTTTAAATCAAGTTTTTATAAAAAAAAATATAATTTGAAAGAAAATTTTTTTTGTAAATATTTTATCATTTTATCATTTTTCTCAATCTAATAATGAATATACTCCTTGTCATCGATAACATCTACGGTCCTAGAAATGTCATTCAATAATGGCACGGGATCATAGATGAAGTTCGAACAAATGATATATTCTTAGTGGTTTAATGGTTTGGTTAATATCAATCAATGATCTTTGACGACATTGATTGAGGGGGAGATTAGTTTTATATACCATTGACTTGTCTTTGGTTATGATGCTTGTTTATTTGTATGATGTGGTGGTTTCTGCTTGTGTGACTAGCTGGTTATACTTTTGAAATATGTGGGGTAGGGGTTTCTCCTGTTATAATTTGTGATGGTATGTTGCTCAAGAGATCACTATCACGCCTATGTGTTGAAATATTGAATTGGTATACCCCTAGCGTATTTACCCTATAGTGAGTCATGATGATCCGGTGTGATTGTCTATTTGCTAGAGGCTTAGTATATAATCTGTGTTTGCATCTTACCACTCGTTCATCAATATCATAGGGAACAAAGTTGCCATATAAGTGAAAGTTATCTTTGCACTAGCGACTTACCTTACCTCACGTTAAAACCACAAGGACCAATTGTGTCATAACATCATAGTTACTTGGTATACCCCTAGCGTATTACCCTATAGCGAGTTACCATTCTTTTCATAAAGTTTGTTTTTTTTTCTCTCTCTCTTTCTCTCTCGTTTTATCTTCTCATCTTAGCGACCTAGCAAAAGGTTTGACTCGATTCCCCTATCTTTGTTCTCTTAAGTTTTGTGTCTAGTGTCTAACTTATCTTCATATCCAGATTCTCTCGTTCTCGTGTGGTGTGATTTCTTGACTCTCTCGCTTAGGTTCGATTCTCTATGAAAAAAATATGTTTGTTGCTTATATAATGATTGAAAGGGTTCAAAATGCTTGGAATATATTGTTTCGAATATAGTGTTTGGAATACATTGATGTATGATTAAGTGGATTGGGTGATGGGATGATGTTAGTTGTGTTCTTGGTGGCGAGTTAAATTGTTCTTGGTAGCGACTTAGTATGAATGTTCTTCATGGCGAGTTAGTGTTCTACTTAGCGACTACGTCTCGTGGCGAATAAGTTCACTAAATTCGGCGACTTGGTTAGCGAGTTAGTAGTTAGCGACTTGTATTTACAAGTTAGCGAATTAATAACCTAGCGACTTAGTTAACTTCTTTGTAGCGACTTGGCTTGGAGTTCTTTTGTTCATGGCGACTTGACTTCACTAACTAGCAAATTAGCATAGCGACTTAGTGTGCTATACTATTAGCAACGTGTTTGTGACTCTAGATGACGACTTGTCTTTACAAGTTTGCAACATGGTTTACTTTCATGTTTAGGGTCAAGGATTATTATAATGTTCTAAGTTTTTTTTGCTTAAGATGATCTCACTATCACAACTCTTAGGATCTCCTAATTCGACTTGCTGAATCAACATACTCTATGTAAACTGTTATGACACCTCTGTTTAGGCAAAAGGTACTTGGCTTCTCTCACGACTGCCAAATGTTATTTTTGCCTCATACATATGTGTTATATCACTTTTACATGTGTATCTTGGCTCATGTCATGATCACTTTGTAATGCACACTTTTGCCCTTTATATCCCTCATAAGCTTGTCATGAATCATTTATCTTTATGATTGTACTTCATTGATATATCCAAATTATGTATGTTATCATATTGTTGAATGTTGTTATATAGTAGCAATCTTTGCCACTCTATCTTTTTCCATATGTGTTGGGAACATCTTACATGTTACTACTTCTATGTCATAAGGGTGCTCTCAATGCTGTCTCAATTACTATGTATCATCTAACCTTTGTTCCCACTCATTCTTGTTGATGGTATGATTACTCAGATCATCAATGGCAAGTTCAATCGAAATGAGCGCTACGAACCCTTCGGCATCATCAAAGTTCTTCAGACGAAGAAATCCTTCCCAGGAGTCAATGGGCATTATCGGAAAAAGCAACTGTTATGTGGACCTTCAAAGGCTTCAACAAAATCCGATTCTCAAAGTTTCTATTGACATCCTCAAAAACACAAACTTCTTCGGAGCAATTACCAAGCAATGCTCAATCCCGACCATTTACATTCAACAATTAGGAACACCGTTCAATGGAACAAAATGCACTTTTTGGCAATACTCTTGCGTGGATAATAGGGAGTTCACAATTAATTACGATATTCGAGCAAGGCTCTTGGAATCACACCATGTAACCACGGCGTTCTTTCGAATCTCCACAGTGCTGACGATCTGATTGTATTTCTAATTGGGTTGGGTTATCAGAAGAGTATTTCAAGAGCATCTGACATCGTCACCGGTCACATGTATCAACCTTGGAGAGCTATTACAACCATTATGAACTTATGCTTATCTGGGAAAACTTGAGGGGTTCGATAAAGTGAGAATACCTATCTTGCAAATCCTATGGGGAATCGTTAATAGGGTTGATGTGAATGTCTCTGATCGTATTTGGGAAGAATTCTCATTATCAATGAACACATTCATATTTGATAGAACCTTTTTCCTGAACAATGCTCAAGGCGAAAGAAGCGAGAACAAGCTTGTAATTCCCACATCAGATTCTCTAAGCTTGTTATAAGTACTTACAACAAACTCATAAATTCACTCCTAGGGCTGAATCAACTTTACACAAAGCAGAAGATGAATTTGTTTTAGGAAACCTGAAATATGTTCCTAGAGGTACGGATAAATAAGTATTTGGATTGCCAATTCATGATCGTCTTCTCACAGAAGATATCAAGAAGAAGGACTACTTCAAGCAATACATGAAAAGAGCAACCAAACTCTCTGCTGATGTCACACCCTCTTCTTTACAACCAAATGCTCCCGTGACCAAGTCAGCCTCACAAGCATCCTATGCCTCTCTTCCTAAAAAGAGACTTGAAAGATCTCCACGCAGTCGACCCGTATCCAAGAAGCAGAAAGTAAAGAGAAAGAATGTGGAAAAGGAGATTGGTGAGAAAACTAAGATTCCAAAGAGTGTTATCAGGCTAGCTGATGAAGGCGATGCTAATCTGCAACTTGGAATTGACAAAGTCTAGAAAGTGAGAATACTAAAGCTCCAGTAGGTGGAGTTGTGTTAAGAGAACCAGCTCAACTACCTCGACAACCAACCCCAATAACACATGACAAGGGTAAAGGGGTGGCAAGTGTTGAAGCTGAACAAAGCTGCTCACATGCTCTTAACTATCTCATCATCTCCATCAAGCACCACAAATCATTATGGTGAAGAGAAGAACGAGAATCATCACATGCTAAGGAACTATCGGAGTGGTCAAGGTTCTGAAGCGTTTAAGGAATCTCTTACACTTGGAGAGACTCAATCACGGACTAAAGGTTGACACTCTGTTACAAAAGGACTCATGGGAGAACCAGAGACAAGATCGATGAGACCTTGAAGATGGATGAACCAAATCTGTCCACTAACTCTCTATCCTCACTTAAGAATCTTGATGAAGATTTCTCTTTTGGCGATCAATTCATTAATGACAAAACTTTAGATTATGCTCAATCCATGTACCTTGTCATCGGCATCCCAAGACACTTCGACCATTCCTCCAATGTCGGCATCTTCACTAGCTGCACTTCCACCTCCCTTACCAACTCAATCATCTGTACAGACACCACCAACATCGTCGCCAATTCCTGATCCTGTCATTATGGTTGCTGATGTGGATGCTCCACCGGCTTCAAATCCACAGATTCTCAACTCTGATCAACTACTTGGATAATGCCATTAAAGGATAGAAGCTCACGGAAAGGCAACTTCCTAAATCTGTTGAATCTCTGGTGGATCGAGTCTATAGATTGGAGCATCTCAACTTCAATGAAGGCACATTCTTGCCGCTATTAAAGGAGAAGTCAAGGATCTTTGTGGAATGGGCTATGGAGGCTCCACTTCTTAGACGTTTCAAGGACCTCCCCATCTCCGATATGAGAGCAGTTCTGTGTGAAAGGATGTATGAGGCTGAAGAGGACAAACATGGGGTTCACAGTAAATTCTTTGAAGCTCTTGAAGAATCTATTAAGTTCGATAATTATGAGCAGTTTAAGGTTGACATCGGGGAAAAGGAAGCTAAAAAGAAAAGGAGGACAGTTGTGATGGAAGCATTGATGAAGGATTGCAAAGATTGCGAAGATCCTCCACCAACGGGAGGCGCTGGAACATCTGGAGCTGGTAATCCTTCTTCAACAACCAATTCACCTCCATCACGGCCACCATCATCACCTCCAAAACCGTCCAATCAATCACGACTCTACAAACAAAGCAGAGTACTCGAAGAAATCTGCTGCCGGGCGACGATTGATTCAAGGTTCACCTCACATCCACTTCTATTCACGATGATCAAGTGGTTCACGAAGAGTCTCAAGTCATGGTGACTCGAGAACGGATGAAGATGATGCATCAACAAAGCATATTCCTAAGCCCTCGGAAGATGGTTTGATTCTTACATGGTGGGAATCGCACTACCACATCCGAGTCGCTCCTTCAAAAGACACAATTCAAAGGCTGCATTGTGGAAGATAGACCTCCTTCTCAGAACCCACATGGACCATTCCAGTCGACTCTATAATTCTGACAACAATTGGGCATCGGTTATCACCAATAATTACGTAACTCCGGTGAAGAATCTCTTCTACACTACTGGTGATATGGGAAGTTTCATTAGATGGTTTTGTGAACGAAAGAGCATCTCATCCATAACACCAAGAGATCTTGAAGGTCAAGCTTACGAAATTGTCAAAGTCTTCCACTCTGATGCAAATCGTCTTCAATATCAGATGGAAGAATGCCATAAGATGCTAAATGACCAAGTCGGTGATCAAATCGATTCGCTTCAATGTCAACAAATCTCTTCCTCTTGGTGGTGAACACGGTCAGAAGACTATTGAGGCGAATTCTTCTTCAATCACGACTTAGACTTTCGTGTGCTCGCTCGAGGAAAGAAGACACGCTCTATCAATATCAAAGATGAAGGTGCAACCTACTCGATCGGGGGCTTGAGCAGATGGTTCTGATCAATTCAGGCGAATGAAGAACAAAAGTATGATATTGAAGCTTCTTATGGTATTTCCCCTGGTGGTTCAAAAGAAGAAGTTCTACATAGAAAGACATGGTGTGATAAAAGAGCGCAATAATGTCGGATCAAAGCGCAAATCTTAAGCGTTGTTAGTGTAGAGATCTTCCCGATCTATGGATATGAGTACTTGAAGAAGATTGTCCTTAAAAGAGCTGACCTCAAAGTGTATACCATTGAAAAGAACGACTTCAAACATCTTACGCCAAATGATTTGAAGATCTCTATCTCTTAAATCTTCAAGGACACACAGCACTTACCGTCGTTGAGAAAAAGGCCTCTCTGCAGCTCACTCTTTGGATCGGGGGCCTAGTCATTCGGAGCGAGTTGAGGACTTTCAGCTTGGCATTGAAAGCTACCAAACCAGGGTCAACCTCACAAGTCCTCAATGGAATGCAGTTGGGCATGAATATCATCGAGAATACAAAGTTCTTGACACCCCTAGAGCCGTCATCTTCACCGACAGATATGGATCGCGTATGCTTATGCGTCTATGTGAACTCTACAAGTTTAGTGATGGTACGCTCAAAATGATCAAAGAAGAGCTTGACTCAGTGAAAAGCCAAACTTGATATGAAATCTTGGATTAAAACCATTTTTGGGTGAGGATGATGTGAAGAGATGTGAACATTTCATTGCCGCAATCAGACGAAGACTCAAGACCAGAAGGATCTTCCGCAGCCTTGAAAGTTTTGTTGGTGGAAGGCTCCGTGATGGTCACTACAAACTTCTTCAAAGAACTGAATGAAGACTTCTTCAGGATACCGTTTATGTTTTTTTTTCTTCACTCTGTGTAATATGTGGTGTAATAAATATGAACAACTGTAATACATGTAATAGTGCTAGGATTTGTACTATGGTTTCCCCTGTTGAAAAGGGGAAACATCTGTGTTGTCCATTTTCTTTAACATATAAAATCGGACACATTTTTCTCCTACAAATATTTTACCTCATACGTATTTAAATCACTTGAGATCCAAAATCTCAAAGGATTTAAGATTTTTGATCGGGGGAGAAAATGTGATATAAATATGAAAGATGGTAAAAGATAAGATGACCAATTTTTGTGCAAACTTCTCTCTTATATGTGCTAAACAATTTTTCGAATCTCGAAGCATATATAAAGGGGGAGAACTCTCTTTGCAAATTCATGTCATCAGGGTACACTACACTTTAAATATTTTTAAAAGTACCTTGATCACATGGCTTTTAATTCTTGGATAATAATGGGTTCCCTCTAGTATGTGTAAAACTCTTTTCTAATCTCGAGGCACATATTGAGGGGGAGCAAATTCATGGAAACCTCATCCTTCCTGGATATGCTTTATCTACTTGATTTGATCAAAGAAGTGATGGTGATATTTTTTAGAAAATGGTAAACAAAGAAGTTAATTTCTTCCTCTTGCCTCCGTGTGCAAAACAATTTCAAACATTTGATGCACATGTTGAGGGGAGCACTTATTCTAAAAATATCAAAAACAATTCAAGTACAAAATGTTTTGATAATATATCACAAGTATCTGGATTGATTTTTCAAATGGTTTTCAATTGGTTCCTATGGGAGATGAACAATACCAAAAAGACCGACCAACTTTACATTATGTATGGTGATATAAGGTCGATAAGGTTAGGTATGTGTTCCCATGATCCGCCAGAAGGAGGATCTACCGGGGACTATCCACTAGTTAGTGTAGAGTTCTTAGGTATGATGATAAAAGGAGAAAAATGAGATATGGGAAGAGTGCGGACTAAGACTGAGCTAGTATTGGAATAAACCCAACAAGGTTCTAGCTATGAAGTCTCGGTAAGCACTGAAGGGTTGAAGAATTAAAAAGAATTGAATGAGAAAAGGGTGAAAACAAATAGCCCTTCATATATTCAACCTTAGAGGCGAAACGGGTTCAATTCATATGCTCTTGATGGTAACATCGGTATTGAAGACAAGGCGTCATGGACCCAGTGGCCTTGCTGCACTTCAACTTTCCAAACCACTCAAGTTCCTCTTAAAGGACTTGTTTCATTCTCACGGGGAACCGACATTATCTATCGACTTTCTCTTAGAGATTGTTGATATTGAAGAAGGAGACCCTCTCCCTAGTCTCCGACACAGGATCCAAATATGCACAAATTGAGTCTAGAGCCACGAGATCATCAATAAATCTCATTAGGACACTTTCAATGAAGACTCTCTGTTTCACACAATGTGGAAAGAGATTATATCTTGAGTCCTACGCATTATCCTTGTGGTATTGCGGGAACATCGAGTGATGTGTTTACATATTCACTGTGAAGATGGAAAGCCTTCCGGAGCCAACATCTAACAAGCTCCTGGTAGGTGGCATGTGAGATCTATTATACAGATCAACCATGTGACAAGCTGACGAGAAACAATGGGGCGATTCAATCTTTTGAATCAATCACGGTTCAGGTTATGGATTGACGGATACCTTTGAAAACCGGTCTTTGTGCTTTAAAACTCTTTTCATTAGCACGTCGACCGTGTACTAATTTTCAAATCAAAAGGTGTTTATGATTGATAATTGATTTTCATTAAAACCTTCCTTGTATTGCAAAAACAATTTCTATTGAGCAATACTCGATTGTTTTTCAAATATCTTTTCATCAATCTGTGGACTCAAATTCGCTGGTTCACTCACTCCGTGTTGTCTTCTTTGAGATGTTCGGTTTGAGAACAGCTAGAGCAGATTCGAAACCTGTCAAGGAAATTCTTCGGAATTATACGATCAGGCGGGTACTTGTATCTTGATCAGCGAGGAACCGTGGGCGTGTACCTCAATTCACGAAAGTGATCAAAGACACTTTAGTGCGATTTATTGCTAACTGTTGTATGCAGTACGCGAGCGTTTGCAGTTGTTGAGAATGAAGCGGTCAATCCATAGCCGCATGCTCACTTAACACATTCATCTCAAAAGAAATCATGATTAGTGCATCAATGACTCTGATATTTTCGCTCCATGCTTCTGCTGCTGCGCCAATATCATGAATCAATTAAAGCTTCGCTACTCGATGAGAAGATTTCATGATCCAAAATGTGAGCATGTCGGTCCCAATGTCACAAATTCACAGTATACCAACACCACTAAGGATGTGTCAGAGATTCTTGATAAGTGATGATCTCAAAAGGCTGGTTCATATTTACTATCACGTGAATCAGAAATGGACCTCCAATTTAAAGTACAAATCTTTTCTGACTTTGAAGTTGCACCACCTATGCACCAAGTTTACGATGTTGATGTATGAAAGTCTACGAGCTCAAGAACCAAGTTAAGAAATGTTATGGTGCGTCATGTAAATCATGGGGTGACCTCCCTTAGGGGGAGATTGTTAGGAATTCGATAATTCCAGTATTGAAGAGTCGGTCACCCCAACTACTATCTAACACAAGTTAGCTCGTAGATTGGTCATTTTGTCCCGTTTTTATGTAGTTAGTTAGTAGCGTAAAATAGTTTAGTGTAACTCCGTGGAGGAAGGTCGGGTCTTTACCCTGTATCCCGATCCACAGGCCGTCAGGAGGTCGTTTAGTTTGTTACCTATAAATACCCTCTACCTTGCATAGGTAGAGGGTTGGATGTTCTTTGGTAATCTAATATTCCACAAGTTTCTCTCACTAGAATGTCCCACTCTTTCTCTCTCTAAAACCATCTATGTGCTTATTGTGTTAATGTTATGATGTATATGTGAAAGTTAACATCTTACAAAGAGAGAGAGAGAAATGGTGATGATGATGATGTGTGTTTTATGTTTGTGTGTGTGTGGTAAGTGGTGATATACCACTTTGGACGATTTATGTAATTTTTACTTTAAAAATTGGTATAAATGCTAGTTGCTAGGGAAATGACGGATATACCCCTTTAAAAACCTTAGTTAACGGACGTTAGTGGGAGTTGGTAGGCCCAGTTGGATGGAGGGACGAACGGTGCATAACGTTTGCCACTTAAGGACGGACGGTGCAACTTTTTTGGTCAAATGACGAAACCCTGCGGTCAACGCAAACCACAAGGACGAACGGTGTAATTTACTCTTAAATTTATAAAGTTATTAAAAACATGAAAAATGATAGGTGTGCTTAAATTCATATAATTTATTTAAATTTTAACAAATAAACATATTACTTACATTTTTTTTGCTTTTTTTATAAAATCGACAAATATATTATTTATTTTGTTGAATGAAATTTATATAAGTTTGATCATATTGAAGCTAAATTTACTTTTATTAGCTATAAAAAGCTCGATTTCAAACGAAAAAAAACCCTAAATAAAAAAAATGTCTTCTAAAAAAAATTTATGCAAAAATGCATATATATCCCTCCCAAAGTGAATAATTGCATATATATCCTTTGTACAAGTTTTTTATGCACATTTTACAATGATTTTTATGCATGCTTTTAATATATATGCAATTTTGTATTTTCGGAAAAATATATATATGCAAAAGCCTCAAAATTTTACAACCCTTCTTTCTAGACCCATACTTTATTACAAATGCCTTCACCAGACATCTGACTTAACAACGATCTCTTTCATTGGTAAATAAAATAATTAATTTTTCTTATTTTGTACGTATGTTATATACGAGATGATTGTCATACACTCACACATGTGCATATTTGTTCTAAATTTAAATGGTCCAACAAACAACTCAAGCATGAAGGTTTCTATTTTAGTACCGGTCCTAGGTCGACATAATACTTGGCGTCAAGGACAATCAATAATCTATATCCAAAATTTTCATAAATATCTAACTATCTAAGAGGATTATTTTAGAAAGAAGGTTTATATATTTTGTTATGACATTAATTTATAAATTTTTTATTTTATAAATAATTTTCTATTATGTATAAAACTTATGCATAAATCTCATTAAGCTTTATTCATGGCCTAATAGTTTTGTTATGCTATGTGTTTATTTTTGTAAAATTAGGTTGTTTGTATTGCGAGTTTGGGTTTGTCTTTCTCGCTAGTTGGTGGTTCAAAACACTATAGGTGCATATAGGTGCTTTCGAGATCGACTAGTAAATGTGACACTTAGCCACATTTCCTGCATTGATTATATTTTTTGAGTAAATCCACCAAAGGGACATTTTGAGTAAATATCTTACAATGTAAAGAATCTCTTTACCCAAAATTTCATAAAGCTTTATAAATATCATACATAATCCAAACGTATTAAATTATGAAAAGGTTTAATTTTCTGGATCTCTTCATGGCACAGAAGAATCCTCACTATGATTTAAAAATTCTTAAACATCTTCATCATTTTATAAACATTTTCATAAACTAATATACTGGATGCCGTAACAACAAAAACAATGAACCAATAAATAGACTTAAATTTACATAGCTGATATATGATACGGAGTAATAAAGTTGTGACAAATCACTACTAAAAATTACTATCATAGTTAGAGAAATGATTATCATAGGAGGCATTTTGAACCCGGGTTCGACATATTACGTACCCAACTTGTTCCATTAGTCCATAGTGCCATATGAAATGATCAATGGAGTACACAATTTCACTAAAATACCCATAATATTTCTTGATGATTGCGTAGCAAGAACATTGTGATTAAAATGTTTGTGAAGATAAGATAATTCTTGGATGTCTTTTTCATAAGGAATAAGAGTTGTTTATTTCTTGTAAAACAAAATTTGTGTAAACAAACATTTGGGATGAGCACCTTACGACTTGGTCGCCCGTTGATTACTCCCAATGCCCATGTAACTTCAGTCACCCATTATTCAAGAAAAACTATAATTTGTTAAAGTTAGTAATTACATTACACTTATCGGCATATAGCATGTATTTTAACGAAAGTTAGTTAATCATAACCATTTGAACATCATCGCTTAATTCTGATTTAGTTGCTTGGTATATCATCAACAATGATGGTTTGATTAATGAAATTTATATCCATGTGTGTTATAGAATACATTAATTATGTTTTGCAATAATCAAACTTTACGGTTAGATAAAGATGCTTTTGAGTTAAATAATCAATTTCATGCTTAGTTAAAAGGTGCAAATTGTAAAATAAAATTCACTAAAGCTAAAAGTACAAGGCATGTCAATGACGAATAATACGTTATTAGTATGTCACCTTAGTGGCACATCATACACCTTTCAATAACACACCAATAATTAAAACAATTTTCCTCATAACACACACTAACATGTTATTAGGCCTCACAAAATACCCTATTAAAAATACCCGCTCATTCAAAAAAAAATGGCGTGAGCCATTCAAATGGTTTGGGAACGTTTGACTCACAAATGACACAAAATGACGGTATGGTTGGCACAAGTTTGACACGAAAGAATGATGCATCTGCCATGTTATCTTCCCCATACAGTGCGCTCTAACATGACTTTAAAAAAATGTTTCATGTATCTTATGAATGCCTGAGTTAATGATCGATTCCACATTACTTCAGTTTATTTACATCTAAATTTGAAACAACTTTCTTCTTAAACAAAGTGATAACTGATGAATGTCACCACAAAAAACAGTTGAGTAATGGAACTAAAAACTCATGACTTTTACTCAAATTTGACTTTGACCCTGAACCAGCACTTCAATTTTCTCTTCTTTAAAAGCATAAAAGTATAAAAGAATAATCTTCTGAATCTTCTTTTATAGATGTCAATTCATAAAAGCATCTTTTGTTGGAGGACAGATACTAAAGTCAACCTTGACTTTATAACATCAGTAGATTAAAAAAAAATACATGTAGTATAAATACATTATTGTTTCATCTTTCATTCATTCAGTAGACAGCGAAAATCGTCTTACCTTCGGGAAACATTTATTAAACGATAATATTAATACAGAACGGTGATGTTTCACGCTTGAACTATAAACTTTTGGAAATCGACCGAACTTTTACACGACAACTTCCAGTGGTCAAACACAGAAGACAAAAATGCTATACAGTCTCTAGAAGTAGTTGTACATTGACATCATTGAACTCGTCATACAACACATTTTATGAACACAATACTATTACCAATCTAATGAGTTGTTATAAAGTTTCTAACTCCATATCAGTACACAACAACAAAACGCAATACCGCTCACAAAATTAATGTACAAGAAAATACAGGGAATGGAGTATAGGGGGCTAATGCAGTCGAAATAAGTTACCTCATCAAGCACTGTTTTACCAGGGCACTACCAAAAATTGCAGTAGGTCAAGTGCCTTTGCTGGTTTTTGAAGACCCAAAGATTTCTTCAATCATGCTACAAGTGGGCAGCAGATCAACGCCTTTTGTTGGACCCATTGTTGAGTATGGCGGGTCCCAATGCAAATACGATTCTGATCTCACCCCACCGTTGTTTGCTTCTTGTTTGTTTAAATTCAAGGGCTTTTCTTGCTCATTTTCAATTGTAACAACTTTTTCATCGTGTATGATAGTGGAAGAACCTTCATTAGTTTGCCTTAGATCATCACCTTCTGCACCACCTATTTCATCACCAGCTTCAGATGCAAAATCGTGACCTTGATGGTTGGCAAAAGGTTCAACTACATGAAAATCTTCATCTTCTATCATGGCCCCAGAAGACTCTCGTTTGGGTCCCCACCATTCATCATCATCACTATCTATTGCCAACAAATGTGATCTGTTCTGAACAGCGCGTCTTCTGAGTATAAAAACATTGAAATAATAACTGACTATTTCCTTTTTTGTTCTGGACGGGAACGCGATCGAAAGTTGTTCCCAGAACCGTTTACCGTGAGATACGGGATTAGAGTAAACAACGTCTTGAAAAAGTTGCTCTTCTTCTTCACTCCAATTACTCGATACTTCTTCACCCATGTTATCAAATCCCAGCTCAACAAATATCTCGTGTCCTAAACATTCTTTTGAGTTCAACCGCGCTTCACTAACATGCTGTTGCACACATCGAATGGAACCACTATCCAAACAGCTGCACTCCGCTTGGGCAGTTATGATCTCGCCCTCTTGCTCTGAAATGACACAAATGCCCATAAAACTGTGCTCTCCTCCATTGTCAGAAATGTAACTTTTAGCTGACTCTGAATCAAATTCAGGAACATCAGCTTGATATTCTGGTCCAACAGGAACCTCTTTTCTTGGGGGAATATTTAACAAAGATGAATATGTATCATCATAATGGACTAGCTGTCGCCTCGGCATGTTGACTTCAAAAAATTCAGGGAAAATATTTGGAAAAAACACGGGCCCAAGTCCACAGGCCTCTTCACGACCACTGATGCCTGTCACTAATGGTAATGGATCACTGGCTTCAAAGGCCTTGTCAACCATATCTGGCTCAGCAGCGACTTTATCACTGATCTCGCCTGTGTGGAAGAAGTTGGTCTCACCTTCACCTATAATATTGAATATTAAGATAGATAAAGTGCTCTGTAATCTATGCTGAGAATTTTGCACTTACTTTTAACTTTCATTTATTTTTTTGGAGGTTTGCATTTTCAAAATCATAAGCAGGCTCCTTTTCTGGGGACATTTAGGGGTTATATAACAATAACTAACAAAAAAATATATCAGGGAACAGTCTTTTGAAGCATACATATATGAAATCCTTAATTGATTCGCTGTAAATATTAGAGTTGCATAGAAAAGATCGAATCCCACATAAAAAATGATGTGACATGTATGTTCATTTAAAATGATGGAAACTAATGCGACTGAACTAAACATATATTACTAATCTTTCCATTTTAATTCCGATAGCGACTGTGAAGTAGATAGACAACACTCAATTTATTTTCCTTTATGTATATCCATATCTAAAACTATGAACTAACCCAATAGAATAGGATTCATCGACTTTTGGAGTCTTGAACTTAAAAATTTATTGCAAACAGATTTGAACAATTAAAAAAATGTCAAAAAAATACTTGGCTTATTCTTGCCTAAAATTAATTGCACGAATTGCTCAAGGATATGCTTAACTTATGTACTTTTACACGTACAGGTTGCAAAGAAAATCATTTAAGAAATCTCATAAACAACCATCCAGAAAGGATAAGAGACAGAAGCACTTGATGGTCCAATTTGTCATTTTCAAGTTATGTGATGAATTACTTTCCATTTTCTAGAGCATTCCACTGTTTTCAAAAAAAAAAGTAGCCGTTTTATGATCTTTATCCTACTTTAAATCACATCAACTCATCAACAGACGCAACCTACAAATATAAAGCCAACAAAAAGACATCCACTTTAAAACACATTAAACTTTAACACTGGGCTCCCAAACACACCCTGAAAGTTCACTTATTGCTCCCAAATGATTAAATAATGCAACTATAATTAGAAAAACTGAAATAGACTTCCATAAAAACTTTACTTAATACCACAACTATTGCTGACAAATGATTAAAGTTCAATAACATATTTACACCACAACCAAAATGTTTTTTAATTTTGCATATACTGCATCGACTGTGGTATCTGAATGTTCGAAAACCTTTCATTTAGGCAAAATGAGAGCTACAAAAGCAGTCGACTCAGTGTAACAATTCAGAATTCTCTTCACCTGCAATCTCACCATTTTGAGATGTTTCGTACAAATGTTTATCTTCTCCAAAATAATCAGGCTTGTTACCATTATCAATATGCCTTGGGTGCTTAATAAACTCCTGAAGATCCTCATCGAAAGGACGTTTGGTCCCCATCAAGCCTGCAACATGCATACAATGTATTAAAAAATCGATAGAATGCACAATAAAGTAGATAGATATCTGAATGAATTGTTATTCACATGATAAGAGCAATTAAACTTAATCCGCCATGCACAAATGACGTCTACAATGCCATGGTGGTTGGAGTTCTATTTCTACTCCAAATGGTGTATCATGCAAAAAGAACTCCTATAATCGATAAGTGTGACATTCACACTTATTATAACCTCAACATTTGATTTCCGCTATTATTATTAAATTGCTTCACAGTTCAAACTGCAAACACGTGATCACTATGAGCCCACAAGTCAACGCTTCTATGAATAAGTTACTATAAATATACATGCCTGTGTTGAATAACAATTCTTATCAATCAATAAGGCGCAAACTTTCTATCAGCGCGTGGTTCATTTCACCGATATGTCACTTAAAAGTATCTTCAACAAGCAAACCATGTCATTTAACAACATAGGTGCTACATTCTGATTTCTAAATAGCTCATCAACAAGCAACGAATAAGTTCTACCAAATTACTATCACGCTAAAACACTGGTTAAGTAAACCTACTTATACTTATTTGCATGCAACTCAACTTACTGTTAACATCCACATACTGTACTAAAACTAAAAATCGGCTCTAAAAAACCGAACTTTTAACCAATTCAACCAAAACCCACAAGTAAAAAACTACTAAATGTAAAAATTTCTAAAAACCCTAATTTTTCACTTCAAACCAAACCCTAATTATCAAACTACACCTGAATCAGCAAATAACCAATCAAAATCACATCTTTATCACAATTAACCAACTAACTTACCCAACCCCTCAACGAATTAACCACTTTACACACTTCACCCACTTCAAAAACCAAAACTATACTAAAAAACTGAAATTTAACATAGGTTGAACCAACATGGATTGATATAAGGTACAGATCAGGTGAAAACAGGTTTCAATTTCAAAATTGATGATCAAACCCTAACCCTAGAAATTGAATTGATGGTCAAATTGAGTGGAATTTGGTATCAATCGATAGATAATGAAGTGAATTGAACGAATTTGGCGTTAATTTGATGGGCTTAATGGTGGAATTGATGGAATTTGAGGGTGATCTGACATGAGTTTGAGGCGAAATGAAATTGGGGGAAAAGGTGGAAATGGATACGGTTTATTATTTTTGTTGGTGATGGAAAGCGGTTTGGTTATAAACCGGGTTTGCTGATTGATTACCACGGGCGAAATGTAATGAGAGCCGTCTTTTTCCTAATCAATTGCTTCATTCCTTCTATCTACGGCACTCGTATCACTCGTCACATCAGTTTTTTTTACTTTTTCTCACTTTTCACTCCAAATAATCACTACTCCATTACATCTCATTAAAATATTCACTTTTATACAAACATATCTCACTAAATACCTCACACACACTCACAATCAAAATAAAAAAAATAAAATAAAATAAAAAGCAGCCCACCTTTGCACAAATCTATAAACAGTGAGCATGTCATAGTTCGTTACCTTACTTTTTCTTTGTCACTCGACACCCGACCTCTACCACTAGGAGCTGGAATCTCAACTCTCTATAAAGGAAAAATACATTTTTTTAATATTGTTCGACAAAGATATCATCACTTATAAAAGATAATGCAATTATTTAAAGGATAGTGATATGTACACGGATCATTTTGATCAGCACACATAAATGTTTTGTGCATAGACTATTATACCCCCAGTCAATTATTATTTTTTCTTCCCTTGTAAGTTGTAACCTTTAACTCTTGTTCCTGGTGCGATTGGTACTAAATATTAGCGAAAGAAACAAATATATTTTTATCAATAAGAACAACATCATTAAATAATGTTTTACATATGAATGTAAAGTGACAAAACGTAAGAATTTACATCATTAAACAATTGATATTGATACAGTATAATGGATGATAATAGATACAATATATCCAATGAGATAGATCAAAACGTGCTTGGGCTGAAGCTGGTCATTTGAGTAAGGAGTATGACATGCCTAACTATAACAAAGTGTACCAACCTGTAACTTAAGCTTTACACTTAGCAAATATCACATTACACACAAACATGGCCAAACCAACATCGAAATTGAGGCGAGAATGTTTTGGAGCACCTGATCATATTGTAATTTGATACTTGCAAAGTGTACCGACCTGTAATTTAAGTTACTATATTGAGTCATCAAAACATAAGCAGCAGCCTAACAAGATACACCATTACTTTACAGTGGGTCACTATAAAGGAAAACATTGGAACATTTAATTGAAAAGTTTCGAAATAAATTCGTAACAAATGCAACAATTTTGTTCTTCAACTAGAAAAAAAATCACCCGACAAAGTAGGCTTGATTTATTAGAGTACTCCTCCAACGCCATGACACCACTTCAAAAATCAGGATACGCATTCAAATCAATTAGGTTGTCTTCATGATTAGAACTTGAGGGATTGTGTGTGTTCGATGATTCCACGTACTCAAATCTTGAAGGATCTCTTATTGTAGAAGTTATTCCTCTTTTCTTTTTGGCCTTTGGAGGTCGTCCCCTTGGTCGTTGAATCACCGGCTCAAATACTATATCCTGCTCATTCACCAGCTTAGTAATAATTGAGATAATATATTCTTTATTGTGTAGAGGCCACACTTGATACTTTGAACGCAATTCATCAAGCAGCGTAACAAATTTTTTAGTGTCATCATCGTGTGAATCATCTTCAGGAATAAGAGATAATGTATCAATTCTCCAATGTGAATGTACAAGGTCCAACGAAAGTACATTCCCTTTCATATGCTTTATCTTATGAGCACATGGAAGACCCATGGTTGCCATGAAATGTCCTGTACAGGAATTCATATTACCTACAATAAAAACATGTTAGTTAAAGTTGTGTTTAAAACCATATAAAGATGTAAAAGTATAATAGCTGCACATGTTACCATCTTTTGCTTTCACATACTGCTTATGAATCTCATTCAATGCAAATAGCGATAGATTGGACAAGAGTTCTCGAAAAATAGGCGTATTGCAATTGTGAGGAACTTTAATTCTCTCACTTGCTAGTCTCACTTTAATCTCATTGAATTCATGCTCAACTACAAGACACAATTTCTTTTTCACTTGCTGGAAATCACCAGTCGAAACTTGTAAATATTTTTTGAGTTTGGCATGAGCTCCTTCGGCTCTTGAGGATACACGATTACCAATATGTAAGTATTTTTATGTCCATGCACTAACAAATTTTTCTTTCCAAGGAAACCAAGTCTTCTTTATGTACTCAAGTGCATCTTTCTTCCCTTTATAAAACAACTCGAAATCAGCCCAATTCTTGTTAAATAGAGCTTCCGTCGTTGAATATGCCACAACATTCCAGGTTGACATAAATATATCGAAGTCTTCTGCATGTTCAAAGTATGTTTTGCAATTTGAAAACACATTCTTTTGAATATGCCAAACACACAAAAGACTTGTTGTAGTAGGAAACACCTTCTTTATTCCATTCATTAGTGCTAGTTCCCTATCCGTTATAATCACCGAAGGTTGGTTACTATTTCCAAGAATCTTTTTAAATGCATTTAGTGCCCATTCATAACTTTCTTCATCTTCATTTTTCAGAAAAGCAAATCCAGAATAAAATGAGGTATTAAAGCAAGAAACTCCAATAATATCAAGTAGAGGCATTTTATACTTATTGGTTTTGTATGTGCAATTGTTGGGAATTATGTGAAGTTTGGATTATGCTGATATTACTGCCGAAATGATTCTGCTGAAGACATAGTGGATTCTGCTGAAGACATAATCTACTGAAGAGTAATAGTTATTAGTCTGTTTCTGCGGAAGTGTTTATTCCGTGTTTAGTATATTTAGTTTGGATATACATGAGCTTTATTAGGAAGTGATTGTGTATATCTTATTTAGTTTTAAGTTTATACGTTTCTTGGGAAACGGTTTAGAGATATTGTTTAGGGTTCCTTGTCTATAAAAGGAACACATTAGAAAGAGTTATGTATCGATTGAAAAAACTCAGTTTTAGTTAATATAAAGATCCATAGAGGATCAAGAAGTTCTTAGTTATTACTTGTGTTTATATTCCGCTGCTGAACATAAGTTGTAGAGATTATCTTTTATTGTGCTTGTGATTACATAGGCATACATAACGATCCACGAGCTCAAGATCTATTAAGGTCTGTTTGTTTTCAACAAGTGGTATCAGAGCCTCGTGAGAGTCTCTACGATACTAAGGACAAGCTTTTTCTAAACACCCATACAACCATAACAAAATCATCATGCCTGGTTCAGATGTTGATACTGAACTCACCAACAACCAAAACTCCACCCATCTGCAACAACTAAGTCTCTCTAATAGCAATGCTAAGTTTCCTTACCTTAAAAGGGAGGAATATGATCTTTGGGCGATGAAGATGCAGAACTGGATCTCCAACATTGATTGGAATCTATGGCAGATAATTCTGAAGGGGAACAGTTTAAAGAGAACTACCACGGATGCTGCTGGTAATATGATGAATATTCCTCCCAAAACTGGCTGAAGAGTTCTGGCAGTTCAGAGAGAAACCAAGGTCGAACTATTCTTCGCAAGCTATTCCTGAGGATCACTTAAGTGATTTTCACTTCATGCAAGATGCTAAGGATATATGGTTAGCAATTAAGGCAAAGTTCGGTGGGAATGAGGAGTCTAGGAGACTGAAGAAGTCCATGCTAAGACAACAGTTTCAGGACTTTCAAATCTCTGAAGAGGAAGGAATTCACAAGGGCTATGATAAGTTTCACAAGATCTTAAGTCAGTTGAATCAGCTACAGGAAAAGCGGATAATGATGATTGTAACTCTAAGTTTGAGGTCATTACCTCCATCCTGGCTACATGTAAGCATAGCTTTAAAAGCTAAAGGTGGTTTGGACATGATGACTTTTGATGAGCTGTATAACAAACTTAAAGCTCTTGAAAATGATGTAAGAAGTCCTTTTCGGTCATCCTCTACTTGCTAGTCATCTGCCTTTGTTGGAGCCTCTACTCCAAAGTCTAGCTATGGTCCAAGTCCATATCCATCATCATCTAATGCTGCTCCTTCATCAAGTTCTCACTCTAAATCAAGCAACATTATGGAAGATGTACTTGGATCCTTCTGTGCTGATTATGATCCTCAGCGAGGCGGCTTATGAGGATTTTGATCAGTGGACCCGCTGAGATGGAAGAGATGAAGTTGAGGTGGCAAGTGGCCATGCTTTCCATGGATATCAAGAGTTTTGAAAGAAGAGCTGGAAGAAGGTTTGGATTCAAAGGACGTGATCCAGCAAGGTTTGACAAGAGGAAGGTTAAATGCTTCACATGCCAACAGATGGGGCACTTTTCTAGAGAATGCAAAGACAGGAAAGCTGGTGATGAGACAAGATACACTTCTTATCAGCAGTATCAGAAGGAGGCAGGAACATCAAAGGGATCAACTGCTTTGGTCACTCTGGATAGCAATGTAGACTGGAAGCAACATGAGGAGTCTGATAATGATGGTCCTGATAATGTTGGGTTGATTGCCAGTTGTACTTCAGAGGATAGGCATGATCAGATTGCCTTGATGGGCATCTCTCAGGTACAAAACTGTGTGTTTGGGTGTAGTGAGCGTTATAATGAACTTAAGCAAGCTTATGATATTTTGGAACCTAAATATAATGAATACTTTGTGGAAGTTGAAGCTTATAAACAGGCTTTAAAAACTCTAGAAAGACAAAAGGTTTGGTTTCAGAAGAATGAAATAGCTTATGATGAGAAAATAGGTGTTTTAGAAAGAGATCTCGAATGTGCTACAAATGAATTAAAATGGTGCGAGAAGTTAAGAGCGAGATGTAGTGTCAGAAAATCTAGAGCTTAAGGAGAAAGTTAAGGAGGAAATTGCTAGGAATAATGAATGGATGATGAATGGTAATAAGTTGGCTAGTCTCATTTATAGTAATCAAGCTCCCAATTCTCAGATGGCTTTAGGTTTTAAGAAATATGTAGGCTTAGAAGCTAGGGATGACACACGTAAATCTACACCAGCAGGCCTAGCTAATTTTGTGAAAGAAGGTGACCTACATGTTGTTCGTGGACCAATTAGAGGTGAGCACATGCCCATTAACCTTTCCACTCTTAATGACTTTGATGGATCACACCATCTGTATGGCAAAAAGTCAAGTGACTTGCCAGACCCTAATACTTCTACTAATGACTTTGTCTCTTGTGTTAGCAGTGACAAGTCCTCCAAGCAAGGGTCTACAGAGTGTGATTCAAGTGACAAGTCGACCTTCAAGTCGACCTTCCCAAGTCTGACCTTCCCAAGTCTGCCCTTCCCAAGTCTTCACCCCTGCCTGCACTCAAGACTACCAATAAGCATGTCAGAGTTGCTGCCAAGGAATCCACTTCCAAGACAGTTGCCTCTGAAGACTTGCTTTTTAATTCTTTGCATAATAGTCCTGTTAAAAACAATTATTTTCATGGTTGTGGTTTGAATACTTCTGCTTGTAAGAATACTTCTTTTGGTTTGAATAAATCTTCTCTTTAGAAGAAATGTTTTGTGTGTGGAAGTAAATCTCATTTAATTAAGGATTGTGATTATCATGAACAAAGAATGAGTAGGTGTGGTGACTCTAGGCATAATAGACCTATGTGGACCAATGTTAATGCTATACCACCTTATGTTCCACAAGCTACTAATTATAATACTTCTTTTTCTTGGAGAAGATCAATTGGAAAACCATATGTTAAACCAACCAGTGAATATTTTAAAAATGGTTTTTGGCCTAGATATGTTAACCCTAGGACTGATGGGAAAGGGTAGGGATATGCTGTCAAGACCTCAGCAGGTTGTTCTTGGAATATACAGAGACCTAAGTTTCATTGGAAACCCAAGAACAATAGTGGATCTTATACTTCTACATGGCACAACTCATATGATCCACAAGGCAGGTTCAAGTCAGCAATGACTTGAGCCTCCATAGTGTACTAATTTTCTGTATATTTTTGTTGTTGTAGGATCATCCCCTTAAGCATAAAGATGTTGGAATTGTTGACAGTGGTTGTTCTAGAAGTATGTCAGGAAACAGGGACATGATGCATAATTTTGTGCCCATTGAAGGAGGAGGCAATGTAACCTTTGGAGGAAGTGATGGACGTATTACTGGAAAAAGGACCATCAAAACACCTCATTTGGATTTTGAGAATGTTTATTATGTCAAGGAACTTCAACATTTCAATTTGTTTTCAGTCTCACAAATCTGTGACACTAAAAACAAAGTACTCTTCACAGAGGATGAATGTCTTGTGCTATCTAAAGACTTCAAACTCCCAGAAGAAACCTCAATTCTGCTGAAGGTTCCTCGCAGTCACAATCTTTATACATTCAACTTAACTAATGTCCAACCATCAGGTGACTTAACATGTTTGGTGGCTAAAGCATCTGTGGATGAGTCCACCAAATGGCACAGAAGGATGGCCCATGTCAATTTCAAGACCATTAACCAGCTCTCTAAATTGGGCCTGGTTCAAGGACTTCCTGCCAAAGTATTCACCAATGATCATAACTGTGTTGCATGCAACAAAGGAAAGCAGCACAGAGCCGCCTACAAAGGTGTTCTGTTCTGCAGTGAGTAAGCATTATTTCGAACCTCTTCACTACTTCATATGGATCTGTTTGGTCCAACTAAAGTGAGAAGCATTGATCATAAATATTTTTGTCTAGTGATCACTGATGGTTATAGCAAATTTTGTTGGGTATTCTTTCTAAGGACCAAAGATGAAACATCTGAAGTATTGAAAGACTTCATTACCCTTATTGAGAATCAGTTGACTAAAAAGGTGAAAGGAATTAGGTGTGATAATGGTACAGAGTTCAAAAATGCAATTCTGATAGAACTCTGCAGGATCAAGGGAATAAAAAGGGACTATAGCACTCCAAGAACCCCTCAACAAAATGGGGTGGCAGAAAGAAAAAATAGAACCTTAATAGAGGCTGCAAGATCAATGCTAGCAGACTCTAAACTTGCTACCATGTTTTGGATGAGGCTTGGTACAGCTTGTTATGTACTCAATAGAGTGTCCATTACAAGACCACACCTTAAAACACCATACGAACTTCTGTTTGGGAAAGTTCCTATTATTCATTACCTTAAACCGTTTGGCTGCCAAGTGACAATTTTAAATACCAGTGATCCATTGGGCAAGTTTGATGAGAAAGCTGATGATGGTTACATTGTGGGGTATTCTGCTCATAGTAAGGCATACAGAGTTTACAATGTATCTGCTAAGAAGATTGAGGAGACATTGAATCTGCGGTATCTTGAAGACAAGTCTAATGTTCAAGGACAGGGACATATTTGGTCATTTGACCTTGATTACTTGACTGATTACTTGGGCTATGCTAGACATGTGGCTAACCAAAATACAGATTCTGAAGCATCTCCGACGTCTAGTGCAGAAACTTTGGGAGCTCATTCGAAGTGGGTGATGATGATGAACAACCCATTGTAGTGCCTTCTTTCTCTCCTACCAATTTTGTAGGTGACACTTCTAAATGATAATCTGATATGGGTGAAGATGAATTTTATTATGCTGAGGACCTTGCCAGACTGAAGAAACAAGAGTATGCAGCCAATTTAGATGCTGAGAGGAATGTTAAAGAAAGTTCAAATGAAGCACTCGGCAGAAACTCCAATTCTGCTGAAAGGGAATCTGTTTCTCCTCACCTCTCCAATTCGGCTGAAAGACATGTTGACTCTACTCCTATGTCTACTAAAGTGTCAACAGACCTTGGAGAACCTTATACAAGGTTTCCAAAACCTTCAGATCTTGGTCATCATCAACCTAAAGCAGGCATCTTCAACAGACCTTCCTATGATACTGACATTGAACCTACTATGACTAATCTTGATTCTTCCATTGATGTCAACACCACCACTACAACTAGGATCAACAATGTTCATCCACAGTCTAATATTATTGGTGATCCTAATGCACATGTTAGAACAAGAGGTCTGTGGCGCGTTCTAAATATGGACAGGTGGCTTTTGTCTCTTATGTCTCAAATCAGCAGAGAGACAATCACACAGACTATCAACATTGTCTGTTTGCTTGTTTTCTCTCACAAGTAGAACCAACCAGTGTTACTCAGGCTCTTGAAGATTCAAGTTGGCTTGAAGCTATGCAGGATGAGATGCAACAATTTCAAAATCAGCAGGTTTGGATATTGGTACCACTACCTGATGGTAAGTATGCTATTGGGACAAAATGGATTCTGAAGAATAAGAGAGATGCTCGAGGTGTTGTCATTAAAAACAAAGCCAGATTAGTTGCCCAGGGTTATAGACAAGAGGAAGGGATCGATTATGATGAGGTGTTTGCACCAGTGGCAAGAGTTGAGGCTATAAGGATTTTCTTAGCTTATGCATCCTATATGGGTTTTATGGTCTATCAAATGGATGTTAAAGGAGCCTTCTTGTATGGTGAAATTGAAGAGGAGGTGTATGTCACTCAACCTAAAGGATTTGAAGATCCAGATCATCCTAACTATGTGTATAAGGTAGTCAAAGCTCTCTATGGACTACATCAGGCACCCAAGCACTGGGTACGCTAGGCTCTCTACATTTCTGCTGAAGCATGGTTACAGAAGAGGTGCAATTGATAAGACTCTTTTCCTAAAGAAGAATTCCAATGACATAATTCTTGTGCAAGTATATGTGGATGACATTATTTTTGGATCCACAAAGGAAGCTTGGTGCAGGGAGTTTGAGGAGCTTATGAAGGGAGAGTTTCAGATGAGTGCAATGGGAGAGATGACTTTCTTTTTGGGTCTTCAAGTTCGTGCAGAAACGATGGTATCTTTATCAGTCAGGACAAATATGTGAGGGACATCTTGAAGAAGTTTGGTATGGAGGGTGTAAGGACTGCCACTACACCTTATGAAGCTCCAAAGACAAAGACCAACAATGAAGCTGATCCACCTGTGAATGTTCATTTGTACAGGTCTATGATTGGGTCTTTGATGTATTTAACAGCTTCCAGGCCTGATATTACTTTTGCTGTGAGTGTTTGTTCGCGACATCAAGTTACTCCACTGACTTCCCATCTCAATGTTGTTAAGAAGATCTTTAAGTACCTTAAAGGCCAACCTCTTCTAGGTCTTTGGTATCCTAAAGAGTCTCCTTTTAAGTTGGAAGCATATAGTGATAGTGACTATGCTGGTGCTAATCTGGATAGGAGGTCCACCACTGGAGGTTGCCAATTCCTTGGAAAGAGATTGATTTCTTGGCAATGCAAGAAACAAACTATTGTGGCTACCTCATCTACTGAAGCAGAGTATGTTGCTGCTGCAAATTGCTGTGGACAGGTTCTTTGGATTCAAAATCAGTTGTTGGATTATGGGTATAATTTCATGAACACAACGATTTTTATTGATAATCAAAGTACCATATGCATTGTTAAAAATCCAGTTTTTCATAGTCGAACAAAACATATTGAAATCAGGCATCACTTTATAAGAGATGCATATGATAAAAATTTGATTCAAGTGGTCAAAATTCACACTGATGATAATGTGGCAGATTTGTTAACAAAAGCTTTTGAAGGACCAAGGTTTCAACACCTTGTGGTCCATATTGGCATGCTTAACCCTTAACTGCAAAGTTTAAGGGGAGGCATAGGCCTCAGGGGAGGCATATGCCTCAGGGGAGGATTTGTGTATAACTTTGCTTTTTGCTATGTAAATTTGTATATTTGGTTGATTTTAACTAACTCTAACCTGCTAATGTTATCTTAGTGTGTTTCTTTGTTGGTTTGTGTGTTTCTCTGTGTTTCTGTGTTTGTTTTCTTCAGAATGGTTGTCCCTGATCAGTTGAGATATGGTCAAGAAAGCTTAAGCTTGTTTCTGCTGAATTCATTGTGCTGAAGTGTATGATTTGTTTCCTCTGAAGATGATTTGATTCATTCAAAAGAAGTACAAAAGCAAATAGATCATTCATTCATTCAAGAAACAGTTTACAGCTTACTGACACGAGTACTAGCAACATCAAATGCATCTACATGATCAACTAGTCCTAATCTATTACATATCATCCATTCCAACATCTAAATTGCAGTGAAGATGAGCACGATGAGTATGACTGTTCACATCTTTTGGCACTATATGATGGCTATGCTTTTGTGATGAGCATAACCAACTCTAACAGATGCTAAGGATCAAAATGGAGAGGATGGATTGATGAAAACGAAGAAGCTGAAGCTGATTGTGGTTGAGAGATGAGAAGGAAAGATTTTCATTTATGCATCATCTACTCTTTCCATCATACAACAACTTACATCATTTTCCTTTTTCCGTTCCTCGATACGATATGTGATGATGCACCAAAACATGATGCCAAGAGACCAAGCACCACCTTTCTACCCATAGGAAGTGGTGGATTCCTGGTTCGAGGTCTACATTGAGGTCTTTGGGGTTGGGAGTAAGATGTTCCCTCCTTATAGGAGTCATCGGAATCTTGCAGATTCACTTGATTTCTCAACACTTTTATCTTCTGATGAGGAGAGAAAGGGTGATTTCTTTGGTCGTGGGTATGGTTTTGGAAAGTAATGAAACCATGAATTGGTATCTTCACTTGATGATGAGGATGATCTTTGTGAGATCAATGATCTCAGGTTTGGTACTCATGGTTATTATGGCTAATTTTGGGTTATTGATGAAATTAGGGTTTGGAATGAAATTTGGGGTTTTGATGAAGTAGTATGTGTGCTTTGGGATTGCTTTATAGATGGGTTCAAGTGGTAAGAGAATTAATGCGTGTGGGTGAAACAGTAAAAAGATATTTCCTGAAGCTTCTTGAATAAGTAATCTGTTTCTGCTGATTGTTCTACTTCAGCAGAATGGTTTCTGTTTCCACCGAAGTTAAAGTGAATATGAGTACAAGTAGAAATTCACGTCATCATTGGTCAACTTTGACCAAAATTGGGAAATTTTCATTTATTCTCTACCGGCATATATTCGCTCCATATTAAGTGATTTGATTTTTAACTCATTCAAAACACTTCCTTTTGTGCATATTGTAACCCTAATCTTCAAAATCTCTCATGGCGATTCAATTTAAACATGATCATAATAAGGTTGCTTTTCTTGGAAGCTGCTTTCGGGGAGATGAGTTGTATCGGCCGATGATTTCATTTTTACAAAGATCAAAAATTCAGTATGCATTAACGCATTCTCCAAATGCTATATATGAATCTTTGGTTACTCAATTTTGGGCGACGGCAGAAAGAAGAAGTGATTCTGAGATAGTTGCAAGTGTTGATGGAAAAGAGTATGTGGTAACTGAGGAACTGATTAGAAGACAACTTCACTTGGATGATGAAAATGGAGTTTATCATTCTGATTCTACAATGGTACTTGAAGGGATTCAGGCGATTGGATATCAAAGTACGAGAACAGATATGTGGTTAAAAATAAGTTTTGTCCTATGTGGAGGTTCATGGTTCATACGTTGCTCCAGTGTTTAAGCAATAAGTCCGGAGGATGGGATCATTTTCAACTCAAATGGGATGTGGTATTGTTTGTTTATCTAAGGGTTTGACTTATAATTTCTCTAAGTTTATTTTTGATAATATGGTTGAAAATATAACTAGGCAAAAGGGTAAGTTTTTGATGTACCCTAGGTTCTTACAGATGATATTGAATGTTTCTACTCAAACCCAAGCTTTCTATCCCATAGGAGTTTTGACTTCTAAGTTATTTGCAACGATGAGAACTAAGTTTGAGGGGACACATTTTCCTTTGTTAGCAGCAATGTTGCTTCCAGAGAATGTTACTGGCTGATGAGGGTAATGTTGTTATTGTACCCTCTGTCAATACTACTTGATGGTAATCTTTCATAGATGTAGATGAGGGTTCTACTGCATTCTTTGAGGCATCCATATCTTCACCTAGACCTTGTCCTAGCCAAGAACATACACAAGTTTCAAATGATGTAGTTCAGGATCACATTGATGAAGTTGAGGTTGAGCGATAGATTGCCTACACCAAGTCCTGTTAGGAATCCATTTGGTGAAGGATGTTCTAATGTTGATCAAGTTAATGTTGCTCCTGAAAAGTCTAATGTAGTTCCAATTTCAAGCGAGCAATCGAGATGATGATGCGGATCCTATTACACTTGCCTCATTATATGCTCTGATGAACAAGCTTACAAGTGAGGTGATTGGTCTTAAGAAAGAACTTGCCGAAACCAAGACATTTTTGGTAAAAGATTGTGGCATTGGAGACAAAAGTTGAACACTTGGAGGAATTACTAAGTCAGAAAGGTAATAAGAGAAGCCTGATTTCTTCTGAGGAGGAGGACGAAGAGAATCTTCATGCATCCCTTGGAATATTAGTTGATGCCGCTCTTACATCAGATGTTTCTTCTCCTATTGCTAAATCTTCAAAGAGTAAGGAGCCTATTATATATGCTAGCAAAAGAAGAAGACAATGTTTGACTAAGGTGTCTGCTGACACTTCAACGGAGCTGCATATGGTTGGTGCATCTGGCGATGTTATAGTTGAGGAGGTTGCCTCGATTATGGTCAAACCGTCTATACGAACAATCAAATGTTTCGCCTTGAGATGATGAAGAGGTTTTTGTTGCTGGGAGAATGTTTAAGTTGAATTCTTCTTCTGAAGTTTTCTCTACATCTGTTGAGGATTTGTCACAACCTGTTTCCTCTTATGTGGGTTTGCTTGTTTCTTCTGAAGCTCACGTTGGTTGTCTTGATATTAGTTCTCTTGAGACATTTTTGACAAAGAACGAGGATCATGTGATTGATGATATACTTAATTCAGGTATAGTGACTGAAGAAGAAAATCAAGCTCAAGCTAGATTGTTTGCTAATTATGAGAATATGCAGAGAAGAGTCATTATTGTTGCTAAATTTCTTCAAGATCAGTATGATTCTAATTTGACTCCTGAAAGGCAATTAGAGCTTGATGTATTATTTCCTAAGATAACTGATGATCAATGGGATGCATATACTTCTCAAGGTGCATCTGATCCAAATCTTGCAAAACTTATCTTAGGAGCATCTTTTGATGATGATACTTTTGTGGATAAAATGGTGGCACTTGGTAATCTAAAGAAGCAAGAATCTGCGCGAGAAGAGCTTTAATTGATCAAAGAAATAAAGCCAAAAGAGAAAACTTATGATTTGCTCGAAGAGGAATTATATGAGGAGTGTAGTGAAGAATTCTGCTATGTATAATTCTGGTATGTCCATGAAGCAAATCAATGCTTTGTCTGATGATGCTTTGATTAGACAAGTATCATATGGTTATGCATTTTCTTCTTCGGTTCTACTTCTTCTACTCAATTGGAACACATTGCTTCAATGACTGATGTTCCTCTGACCAAGAGACAAAAGTTGAAATTGTGGATAATTTTGATACTATGTTGCCTTTGGTCATTTCTCCGGTTGTTATCTCTAATACAACTTCAGTAGCTACTCTTTCTTCTGATGTGGTTGTTGCTGCTGAATCCACTTTGGTTTCTTCTGAAATATTGTCTAGTGTGGATTTAAGTGATTCTCTGATTCAGGGAAATGATCTACGACTTGATACTAATAATATTATTGTGTGGGAACAGAGCTTGGTTACAAGGAGTTCTGACAGGTTGGCTAAGAAACATTCTTACGGGAATACTACTTTAGATCTCAAGGCTGATGAATCTACCTTTATTGAAGTTGGATCTGTGGAAGTTTTTCTTGAAGGAACTCATGTGGTCTTGGTTGATTGGAAAGCTGGACAGCTTAACACTGTTTATAAATTTGGATAATCTTGTTCTTGAGTTTAATTTCTTGAAGGACATTCTTCATTTGGTGACCGGACATGATTTGAAGATCTTGTATGATCATGTTATTTAGTATTATAAGTCTCATTCAAAGGGTTCGGTTTATATTTGTTGGGTGATCTTCAGGTTTTGTTTGATTCTCATTCTCCAAATGGTCAAGGGTATTCTATTTGGAAGCATTCTCATAAGTGGGAGATTGAGAGTTGGAGATTTTATCCGTTGCCTTGTGTACATGTGGTTCAAACTAAATGTGGGATGATTTTGTGTATGCTCTCAGATAAGCTTAATCCGTTATCGGTTACTTTTATGGAAATGTTCTTGAGACACAAGTTGGAAGTGCCTCCAAATCCTGTTGGAAACGATGAACTTCATGCTACTCAATGTGTTGGTTTGATTAAAAATCAACTTCTATCACATAAAGGTTCATCTTGATTGTACCATTTTGTAATATTTGTTTTCTTTATTGTTAGTTAAAAAAAAAATTGTTTTGGTTTTCTAACTCTTCTTGCAGGATTGTTGTATATTTCTCCTGGTTCTTGACTCACCAGATATACCTTGTGTATATTAAAGAGTTAGCTAGTCCAAAGGTACGACTTTGGTAAAGACACATCAAATCTGTTGATAGGCATTGTAATGATTTGCTAAAAATCATAGGGTATGCAACCACCCACTTAATTGCTTGAGTGTTGTATGGTTTTCAATTCACCATGGTTTATTCCATTTTGGAATCCAAGAATTGACTAGCCCACATGTATATGGCTTGTGGTAAAGGCAGTGGCATTTCATATTTGGTTCTCAATTCACCAATTCTAAGAATTGACTAGTCCTGAGCAAACGGCTACAGGTAAAGACATATCAAATCCGTTTATATGGTTTTTGGTTTGCCAATAAATCAGATGGTTATCAGTGTACCATAGTTTACGAACTTAAACATATGGCTACTCCAGTAGTTATGGCTATTGGTAAAGAGACATTAAATCCATTATTTTCAATGATTCACCTCTCCCGGAGTTAACACACGGATGTGATGAGAATAGTCGAAACTAATCTGTTTTGATGTACCTCTTGTCATGTGTTCTGCAAAGATCCGGTGTTTTGAGTTTCTACCTTCTTGAGATGGTTTTCTTTAGATTCTTTCTGTCACGATGTTGTTTGTGCCCAATCCTCAGTCTTGTAAGATCTATCCAGAAACTGGAACTTAACCGAGTCAAATTCTAGTTTAGGGGAGGATTGTTGGGAATTATGTGAAGTTTGGATTATCTTGATATTCTGCCGAAATGATTACTGAAGACATAGTGGATTGCTGAAGACATAATCTCTTGAAGAGTAATAGTTATTAGTGCATTTACTGCGGAAGTGTTTATTCCGTGTTTAGTATATTTAGTTTGGATATACATGAGCTTTATTAGGAAGTGATTTTGTATATCTTATTTAGTTTTAAGTTTATACGTTTCTTGGGAAGCGGTTTAGAGATATTGTTTAGGGTTCCTTGTCTATAAAAGGAACACATTAGAAAGAGTTATGTACCGATTGAAAAATTCAGTTTTAGTTAATATAAAGATCCATAGAGGATCAAGAAGTTCTTAGTTATAACTTGTGTTTATATTCATTTCTGAACATAAGTTGTAGAGATTATCTTTTATTGTGCTTGTGATTACATAGGCATACATAACGATCCACGAGCTCAAGATCTATTAAGGTCTGTTTGTTTTCAACAGCAATCCATCACAAAGACATCGGAAAACAATCTAGCCAACTTAATTGATAATGGATGTGCAATGAACAAACGAGTAATACGCCCATTTGAATCTTTAAAATCATCATATGTAAACCCACCTTTCTCAAGTTCCTCGAGTAAGGCCCTAACCATTTACCGATCTCCTAAATCACCCCTATGGATTTTCGCCTTCAAGTTGTATATTGTTCTAGAGTTTACTGGAAGATTTGGGGGTTTGTTGACGCAAAGAAGTAAGAATTTGTCTTGGGGCGATTCCAAAAACGCTCATGCTTTTGACACTTTGTACGTCATCGGGTTCTAATTGACGAAATGATGGATGCCCCGACATATATGTAGAAGGCTCATGGTTATGTTCTAGGTTTACTACCTTAAATACCCAAGAACTATCACTTCCCTTTTTACCTCCAATTTGAAAAGGGCATTTAATCTGACGAGATGTGGTGTTTCTTTTTCTTTTATCTCCAATATTCCGTACATCTCGATAGGATCCACTTCGTTGACATTGCAAAGTGACATACTTGTCTTTTTGCGAATCACGAATAGATAGTCCATATCCTTTAGTGTAATAAAAAGCTCGCACACTCTTGAGTAAATCATCACACGATTCAAATATAGAGCTACTGAGATAAAGTTCTTCATATTGAATTATGGGACTTGACAAATCGATCATCTGTTGAATAAACTAAGAACGACATCAAAACTTATTATGCACTGTATACAATTCAGGTCATAAGGAAATTTCATGCACAGCATCAAAACTATTATACAATTCAGGTTCTATGTCAAAAAGGTCATATCACAACTCATGCACTACTATACATGTACATATAATATAAGTAGGCCATACTTGTGAATAAAAAAAATGTATTGTTAATTCATAAAAACATTAATTAATAGCTTATATACCTGATTGATTGAGAAAGCCTAGGTTCCAATTAATTAATAGCTTATATACCTGATTGATTAAGAAAGCCAAGGTTCAAATTATTGGTGAGGGAAGTAAAGAAGTGGCGGCAATGAGAATGAGGATGAGAGCAAAACACATTTAGGGTAAATAAATGAGGGGTTAAAAGTTTAAAAGGGCATAATTGTCTACACAAAAAAAAATTCATTGCATATCCTTTTAGTCCGTGTACATATCATTACCCTTATTTAAATATATAAATACTTAATTACAGTTTAAACTATTAATTTTTTTTCACTCTTATTTACTCAAAACTCACACATCCATGAAAATAAAATAAATATATTATACACACTGATGAGTGTCTAAATACTCATCATTTTTGTACAATCTAAACTGCAAAATCATCTGAAAACACTCAAAAATGCATCAAAATGATGAAAATATCACAAATCAGTGTTTTATGTGTTTTAAATGCAAAAATATCAAAATCAGATGAAAAATGATTCAAGTTTGCAAAATTGGCAGTTTTAGCCCCCAAGTTTTAAAAGTTGTCAAATCTAGTCCCTGGAATTCAAAAATGTGGAGTTTTATCATTCAAGGTCCCTGAAATATTCTAAGTTGTTAAAATTGGTCCTTGAATGATTCTTTGGTCAAATGGCAGGAAAGGTCCTTAAACTTTGAAAAATTGCAAAAATAGTCCTTGGATTTCTAAAAATGGAATTTCATGCAAAAGTTATCCTTGTACTATCAAAGTTTGTCAAAATTAGTCCTTGTGATAATTTTGGAAAGTTGGCAAGATCAGTCCTTCAAGTTTGGTAAATTTGCAATTCTAGTCCTTGTGTTAACATATACCAAACCGGACCCTTATTAATATATCAAGCCCAAATCCAATCCAACAACCGGTGGCCCAACCTTAGCCCAACACCTTGACCCTTGACCCTTTGGCTTGACCCTTGAGCTAGGTCAGAATACATTTTGATCCTTGTCACAATCCATTTTGACCCCCGGTTATTATAAGCCACGGTCAACGAAGTCAAACATGCAATATACCGCCCAACCGTGTTCACCCTCCTCTCCACAAGCTGAATCACAAAACCAGTCATGGTTTTCCATCTCTTTCAACAACCCCCTTACCTTGTCCCCTCCACCTCCACTAACACCAAAAACTCTTAATTGATTGAAACCAACCCAATTAATATCAAAACCTGCTCAAAGAAGAAATTGGCGCCAAAACTACAAGTGGACGATTATGATAATTTTGTGCAATCCAATGGTTGGAAATTAGTGGGAAAGATTCAGAGATATCAAAGGAGTCCAAAAAGTCTATAAAAGAAGGAAGAGAGGCATTGTATGGAGATATCTAGTATAACTTAGCTTCTTTTATGTCGTTTTCACTTAACTTAAAATTTCAGTGTATGTTTTAGATTTCAAGCTTTGCATTTCAACTCTTCAGTGTATTATTAAACTTTTGCAAGAATCAATTTCAAGTTTTAAGCTTAATTTCAAGTTTATGCAGTTTTCATTTCAAAATCTCAAAATGTGCTAATGTTGTTATTGGTTGTTTATATGGACTGAAATAGATCACATAAGCTCCTAGAAAGCTTATTCAAGCTTTTAGAAACACTAAAAGTCAGTTTAGAAGCAAAAATCAAAAATCACCAAAAATACAAATTAAATAGTTGAAAAATAAAAATCCATTGGAAATGGCATTCACAGCTGGAGCAGGGTAGATTATGGATGGCCTTGGGTTAGTGGCTTAGTGGTAAGCCTATAGGAGTGTTCTTGGTTCCTAGTTCTTGGTTTTCAGTTGGATAGCCTTTGTAAGCCTTTTTGTTCAATTTTGTTATTTCTGTTAGGAATTAGAAAATTCCATAGTGAAGAGTCGGTCACCCCAAATGTTATCTAGCTTAAGTTAGCTCGTAGACTTGTCGTTATTTACGTTTTTAAGTTGTTAATTAGTTAGTCAGTAGCGTAAAATAGTTTAGTGCAACACCGTGGAGGAAGGACGGGTCTTTACCCACTGTATCCCTGATCCACAGGCCGATAGGAGGTCGTGTATTTGTAACTATAAATACCCCTTCCATCCATGGAAGGGGTGGTGCTTCTCATTCAATCTAACATTTCCTTTGAGTAAACCTCTAGCAAGAACACCCTCTCTCTCTACTTTCTCTCTCTAAAATGTTAAACATGTATTTTGATCATCCAAGACCACCCGAATCATCAACACAATAATATTTGGATCCTAACAATTGGTACCAGAGCCAAGGTTTTTTTGTGTTTTGATGATTTGGTGTGGTTCGAATCCTGTTAAAACTGATGTTATATCACTTTGTCTGTCGGATATTTTGTTTACATTGATATCATCTTTTTTAAACAAGTTTTCTTGTATCTTGTGTTGGTCTAAATAGTCTCTTGCTGTTTCTATATTATGTGTCATACTTTGTCCAATTGTTTGTCACATATCTCATTTTTAGACTGTTTTTGTACCAACCTTTATTCATGAACAAGTGGTCATATTATCATGTTTCGTGGTCATTAACGGGTCAATAATGAAGTGCTTTTATGAAGGATATCTGGGTTTGGTCATTCCAGTTTTATTTTGTGGTCAAAACATATGGTCAAAACGGGTAAATAATGCATTTTTATGCTATTTTTCTGGGTCAAACAGGTCTCAATGACATGGTTTTATGTTGTTTCTGGGTCTAAAATGGGGTTTTAATGGTTTTGTAACCTGCTGATTATGATGTTTTCTGGGTTTAAGTACGAAAGCTTCTTCCTAGCGAGTTGTCACTAATATGTCCTTATTCATTGAATCTACGTAGCGATTTGCTTTTGAGCTTAGCGACTTAAATGACCTTAAAGACCTAGCGACTTGTTATTTAACAAGTCGTAGCGAGTTAGGCTAGCGACTTGGCTAGCGACTTGGCTAGCGACTTGGCCGTGGCGAGTTAGCCGTGGCGAGTTAGTCGTGGCGAGTTGTGTAAAATGGTTTTGCGACAGAAAGGAGAAGAAAAAGAACTGACCTAGTCCACAACTCGTACCAAATACCAACACACATGACCTCAGGTTCTTATCCCATCATCAGTCAAAGACCATTCATAAACTGAAATTTTTTAATGTGACCCATGGTGCTTATTAGAACAAAACCAACAGCCTAATCCAACTCCATAATCAAAACCAACATCTACCTAGACCTAGACTCAACAAGACTCAACAACTCATACAACTTTCAACTTCAACACGAAATAACATCACCAACTCATACAACCCTCAAGACTCTACAAGACTCTAACTGAAATGGAAATATAACATACGAGATCTCAGACTATCATTTTTCGTGTGCTACATAAGAACATCATGACTATCTAGAGTCACTTACACGAAGTTGTTATCATCATTGATCCAATTTTTTGAAGTCTTCACTTCATTTAATTATACGAAATATGAAAACGAAATTAACAAAATTGTTAACCCGTGTTTCATTCGCTCGTGTTACTACTCTATAATCTTAATCGTGTGAAACTAATATGTAACCTACCTTGGATTGATTCTGAAGCTAAGTCCTTTGTCCTCAACGCCATCCCTGTGGCTGAGAAAACGACCAACATACCATCCCTGTGGCTTCGTCTCTAGCCAACCCTGTGGCGAGCTGCGTTGAAGGTGTTATAGGAGGAGAGGCGGATGAATAATGGGATTAGGGTATGAGGCATATTATTGAGATGGGGGCTGAGTACTGATATGAGAGAAGTTAGGGTTAATTTGTTCTTATTGATATTGTGATGGTGGCGGATTTTTTATTAGGGTTTGGAGAGAATGAGATTTGGGGGCAGTGGATATTACTGCGCATGTTTGGTGAGAGAATTTTTAGGGTAAACTTGTGTGAGATATGAGTGCTTATTATACCCGCTGTATTAGGGTAGTTCCATTACTGGATCAGTTGGGATAGCTATCTACCGAATATGGGCTTCATGGTGTAATAGTATGTTTGGGCCTGGACATCACAACATTCCCATTTGGGCTGTGCATTTACATAAACGTGAAGTGAAACACACACTATCTTGAGTGACCGGATATGATGGGGTTTAAGATAATTTGCTTGTGGGTTGACATGCATATGTGAAAAAGGGAATGAACCGACTATTCTAACTAATTGTTGCGAAAATGGGCCAATAGCAGACATGCAAAATGATTTAATACTTTTGTTGATTTGCATTTGGGAAATTTTGGTTAGTAAGGAATGTTTATTCATTTGTCTTGGGGTTAACTTGAAGTGGGTTTGCTCTCTTTATCCGAAATTAATTAATCTTAGCTTGCAAATGTGGTATTCAAATCTATTTGGATACAAACATTTTTATTAATTTTTCGGCATATTGAGTGGTAATTATGGTCGGATATATTTTCACGGGAGGATACAATGTCTCGGCTTGAACTTAATAATTGAGAAAAAGGATTATTGATATTGATGACGGTCAGATGGGCTTCTCAACATGAGATCGGAATTATGAAATTTGAGTTGTTGAGATATGAAATGTACAATTTGATGATACGAGATGAGATCTGATGAGAGTTGATAATGTGATTTGTTGTGTTATCTGATTGGATACTTTAGTCTATGCATTTTCACAAAGAATATTTTGTCTCGGCCTGAATTTCTATTGGAACGAGGGTGACTACGGAGTTGTTTGTACGATATCTCTCATTGGGATTTGAAGTGAGGTTTTCTGGAGGCGTTTACTTATTTTGTCTTCTTTCTTTCTACCTTTTTGCGAAGATGACTTGTTTGGGCGTTTATAGAGGGTGATGAAGACTTGGCTATTTAGTTACGTTTGTGATTCTTTCTCGCTTAACCCACAACGTAATTATCACTTCGGTGTCTCACGCAGTTGAGGATATGTCAAGAGGTTTTGTACATTGGGTACACCTTCTCTTTTTCACAAGGATTAGTACAAGGTTAAGTAACAAATCTGGGGAATTCTACTTCATGATCAAGTTTGGTATATCGAGTTTACTTCACCAAGTGGTCACAGCAATAGCCGTCAGAATATGAGGAAGATGTGTTTACCAATGTGTTGATGTTGGAAATTGAACCGTTGATGAACCGCTGCATATTCCCCTAAAACAGATATTCACAGAAACCAATGTTGTCACAACACATTCAAGCTGACATTGTTTACGGTTTTGTCTTGATTTTGTAAAATCCCGCGAAAGAACCTATTTCTCGGTTTAAATCATAGACTTGTAAAATCCGTGACAATGGAAACATCCTAGTAATTGTAAAGTGCATTTTCGGATCTATCTTACGGTTTATTCTTGGTTTTGTAAAATCCCGTGAAAGATATTATTTCTCGGTTTAAACCATAGAGTTGTAAAATCCGTAATGATGGAACCATCTTGGAGAAGAGAAAGTGTAATTCGGATCTTACTTGATCTTTGGTGCTACGGTTTAGCTTGAAGAAGGGATAAAAGGTGTACTTCATGAATTGGGTGTGTGTTTGGGTTGTCTTCATGGCAGTTTGGTTATTACATGGTTTTATGGGGTTACGTGCTTTTAACCATGGTCGGGATGAAACCATTATCAAAGTTCGTTTTAGTGTCAAAGAAGGCTAGATTTGAGCTGTTAATCTGAAGATGTGACAACGAAGTTAATTCACCATTATTTATTTAAGGTTGAAGTGAAATATCACGGGCGAGTGTACTTAGTATCTGAAGGTATCGGGGATGGTTGGATGAAGATTCTTCATGATCCTTGTTCGAGCTTATTATCAAAAACAAAGACTTGGAAATCTAGTTATTGTTGGGTGACTTTTACCTCTTCTTTTACCACTTGGGGGAATTGGGCTCTTATCACCTCAAAATAACTATCACTCTAAGGAGTTACGTTGTAGTGCTCAGTGTCACATTCAATTGTGGATTTTCAAGAGGTAATGTACGTCTATTACTTGATGGTTGGTTGGTTGATGAGTATAGAGTACTTAGAGATTCAATGGAGCATGATTTCTCGGCACCGCTCTTTGTTACACATGTGCAAGTTTAAGTCACGAGTTCGGGTTAGTTTACTTCAGGTCAAATTCATCATATTGGGTTATCTCCATCAGCTGTCACGTCAAAAGGCCTCTTGAATGATAATGGTTGATTACATGTTTTGCTAAGAAGGCTGAAAAAGAGAGATTATAGCGTCTGTTCACATCGATTCGGGCCTCGTACTTCAACATTATGACGTCTGTTCACATCGATTCAGCCTCGTACTCCAAAGAAAGAAATGTATGCGTTTGGTCGCATTATCTTCGAAGAAGAAATCTTCTTATGACGTTTGAACACAACAGTTCAAGCCTCGTTCTCTAAAAGAAAAGAAATGTACGTTTTCGCGCATTATCTTCGAAGAAGAAATCTTCTTATTATGACCATTCTCACCAACATGCTTCATGCTTTTTCCATGCGCGCTCGGTCATCAAGTGGATCTTCTTCTCATGTTTTTTCTCAATGGTGATCTACTTACTATTGATGGTTTTCTATTTTTCAATAGCTCAATTAAAATGGCGATGGCGACATCATATGCAATTTTTGCGGGGAGAAGTGGAAATAGACTACACATGGATGAGTTCACTTGTTTAATCAAGAATGGCAACTACGTATGCAATTCTTGAAGGGGAGAAGAAGTGTGAATTTTTTGCATTGTTGATTGAAATTTGAGAATATATGGTCAAACGGCTCCTAAACTCATGTAAGAACCGAGTTTCTTCTTATCGGGTCATCTTCACATGGAGTTTTCTCTTCTAAGAGCCGTTGGTTGACATCTTCACACGCTGATATGAGTTTATTGACAAAGTGCTTCTGGTTAATGCTTCACGTGCACATTAACATGATGATTCGAACAACCTTCTTTCTTGTTTGATGTGATTGTTTGCTTGGTGTTACCATTTTGTGTGTTCGCTGCGGGCTGATTGCTGATTTCCTTGATGAACATCTGTTCTTGTTCGATTGGGAGAGATTTTAGTTAAGGGGATTTGCAAGATGTAAGTTGATTGGGATGCTGTTTGGTGATGTTCTTGTTTTTTGGTGAGTTGAAGATGTTAACTATCTGTTCCCCAACTGGACAATCTTGAAGAAGGTCGAGTCTACGATCGGTTCTACATTTTTACGCTACATGTTAGAAGACTAAAGACGAGTTGCATTTAACGATCTAAAGACTTCTTCTTTATCTGGGCATTTATCAAACAGATTGTCGGTTTAGGGGGAGCACTAATTGGGAGAAAGTTATAAGTCAGATTCAATTCCCAATTAGCCTTGCTCATATTTTTAGATGACTCCTCGAGGCGTTGATATTGACTATTGTTGGACATTTGACACAAGGTGATTACTTGAGTTAATCATTTATCACTTATTTGAGATTGAAGTTGACTTTCACAAAGGCGTGTTCTTATTTGATAACTTGCTCGAGCTTAAGAATTTGAGGTGAAGACTTGGTTTATCTAGTTACCAGCAATCGAGGTGGATGGTTGAAGACCTGGTTAACTATCACTATAGGAGTTACTTTGTTTTACTCGGTGTCACGCATATGGCGGTGTGGATAATCGCAAAGAGGTGTTAATGTCTCATACTTTGTTTGGGTAGTGAGTACTTAGAGATTTGCTTGAAGCATAAATTCTCTACACCGTTCTTCCATCATTAGGTGCAAGCTTAAGATACAAATATGGGGAAGTTGACTTGATTTCAAGTATGGTATAAGCGGGTTTTCTTCTTGATGGTCACTTCAAATTGTCTACATAAGGGTTGATAAAAATAGTCGAGAGAGAGTCTTGACAAGTTGATTCTCACAAGAGTTCAAGTGTTCTTCTCAACAAATTTCTAGTATTCAGGCTTATAATGATTTTTGCGACTCAAGTGTCTAAACCGGCAAAGGAAGGAGACACATATCTAAACGCGAGTAAACTTGATGAACTTAATACTTCTAAGTAATTGAAGATATCCCGGAAGACAAATGTTATTACCGGAGAGAAACTCAAGGTTTGACTCATGGCGAGTAAACTTGATGAGCTTAATACTTCTAAGTGATTGAAGATATCCCGGGAAAACATATATCATGACCGCAGAGAAACTCAAGGTTTTACTCATCAAAGCGCTTAGTGTTCTTATTCCAACGACGTGGGGAAGTGATGTAATAGAAAGTTTCAAGATAAAAGAGGTACACTAGTGTGTGGTGATTTCGATGGTATCGCAATGATCTGGGGAGAGATATTGTGTACATTGGGGATGCTCAGCTGTTTCACTTGAGTGCTTAATCGTGATTTTGAGATATAATCACTTATTCGGTGTTGACATCCGCAGAGATTGTCACCCTTGAGATAATGTCGATGACTTGGCACGCTTCTTCAATGTTATCAGTTATTCATTCCTTTTGTATTGGTATACTTTGGATACTTGAGCTTCATACACATTCATCAGGGACGAAAGATGTGAACATAGGGGAGGTGTTCTACATTACCCTCATGATGTGTATTCGGGAGAGTTCTTGGATATTGGTGTACTCCGGGTTCTTGAGCTTCATACACGTTCATCAGGGAAGAAAAATGTGAACATGGGAAGGTGTTCTTCATTCCCTTCATGAAGTGTATTTGGGAGAGTTCTTGACATTATACAAAGAGGCTTTGCATCAATTCAACTACTTGGGGAATTGCTCTCTTGACACCTTTTGGAATGGATCGTTTAGACGTCGGTTGAAAGGAAATTTGAGAAGATTAATTATACGTGGGATGATACGTTGTTGTTCTTGTTGATGATATAACCTCGAACGAAGAATCACGGTGATTATTCTTGAAAGGAGCAGTGGGATTTATTATAATGGTGTGCTTCTCTGCACTGGCTAATGCAAGCTTGAAATAGAGCTTCAAATCTGCTCGGCTAAAGGATTTTAGGTTTGGGGAAGCGCCAAAGTCTCACTTTCAGATGGCTCAATTTCTTTCTTCAATGCAAGAGCCTTGGAAGCTTTGGTGGTGGAAGTTTAAGAGATGACTAATTCTATCTTCTACTGATCGTCTTTGTTCGATATCCTTATCTCGGTACTCGTATCATCATCCTCTTTAACTATATCATCTATTCTATCCTTGTAAATAGTTATTCGAAAAACAAAATACAAAAATATAAAACCAACAAAAAGAAATAGAAAATTATAAAACCTTCAAAAACCCATAAAAATCAGAAAATTTCAAAAATACCAAAAATATGTTTTTCTATGACATGTCTTCTGGTATCGATAACATCTACGGTCTTAGAAATGTCATTCAATAATGGCACGGGACCATAGATGAAGTTCGAGTAGGAGGTGTAAATATTTCTTTCTAAACATGTCTAAAAATATGGCTTACAGTTATTTCAGACTGTAACCCGGGCTTCAAATGATGGCTTGCAGTTATTTCAGACTGTAACCCGTGCTTAAACCATGGTTTGTTATTATTTCAGATAGCAACCCGCTCTTCATGAAAGGAAAGTGCTGCGCTAAACCAATTTTCAAACATTTCGTGCACTTATCCTAAAAACAAAAATGAGGAAAGTATGTCGAAGGACTGCTGTTCCTACACAAATGTTTTTCCGTCTAAAATTCTTCAGAAAAATGTTTGTTGTATTTCAAAATGGTGGAAAATGAGTTGCTTGAAAAATCAATCAGGATCAGAGTTTTCGTATAATTTGAAATCTCAATCAATGACTTAGCTTTTAAATCTTTTAGAAAAAGAGTCATTGATTGAGGGAAGAATTTTTTCAAATCTACATCATCTAACGGGCTTTCTTAATTATCCTAATATGCTTAATTAAAATGATGTTAACCTATGTTGAAGGACTAGGTGCCTAGGATATGATTGCTAGGATTAGATGATTAGTGTTTGATGAACACATTTTTCCCATACATTTATATGATCTGATTGATATCTTGGATTGACTTTTATTAGTCGATTCCTGTTTGGGTGATGTCGACCACCATATATTTGTATGTGTGTTCACTAACATATGCCGGTATATTGGTATAAAAGAATGTTCCCGATCCGGATCCCACAATTGAAGATGATTGGATGCCGAAAGGAAAGGGTAACTATATCTTGGGTTGACAAATGAAGAAGCGGAGCTTAATTGGACTTCTATGGAGAGTTGGCATAAATGCAACGTAAGAGGTCTCTTGCATCGCCAGATGGTTTTCTTCTAATTGATTGAAGAAACGGAGCTTAATTTGACCTCGGTTGGCATTCAAAATGCAACGAAGAAGAAGTCTCCTTTGCATCGTGACGGTTTTTCTTCCAAGCCCTACAGCAACAACCAAAAGCTTCTCAACCACCTAACGTATCTTTGTGCAGGATACCATTTTTAAACAATTTTGAATAAATTGATTAAATTGTTTTGAAAATGGAAAATATTGTTTTGAAAATATATTGGACTAATTTTTTGAAAATCACCGGACTTCTTGTTATCAAAACCTAAGTCACTCAATTATTGACTTATGTCATGGATTGAGGGGAGAGTGATTTAATTTAAAATATTTTCAAACAATATATCTTCAAAAGAGTCCGTTTGTATGAAATATGTGGTGATCTAAAGATTTAATGTTATGTCATGGTATGATTTTTCTTTTGAATCAAGGTCTTTCAAAATGAAATTTTTTCTGTTCTTGTTTGATTGTGAAATTGTTTTATTTTACTTAAAGATCTCATAAAACAAATCATACCTGACACTAACAATCTTTAATGTCTAAATCTGTTCCTATCAGTCATTTTTCAAAATTAAATCTTGCCACGTCTTTCCCCAAAGTTTTCTAAATGATTTAAATCAATTGGGATCACAAATCTCAAATGGTTTGATATTTTTGATCGGGGTATAGATCGTGATTTAAATCTCAAATCTGTTTTAAATGGAATTGGTTTTAGTCCTTTAAAGGCACTCCTGCCTCCATGTGCCAAACGAGTTCAAATACACAATGCACATGTTGAGGAGGAGGATTTATCCAAAAACAGATGAGTATTTAAACAAGGCCACATTTTCTCCCATGTTTTCTAAACCTAATTAAATCACTTGGGATCCAAAATCTCAAAGGGTTTGATATTTTTGATCGGGGAGAATTTGTGATTTAATAATGAAATTTGATAAAAAGTGATCATTTTGATTTAATTGTGCAGTTGCTCTCTCATATGTGCTAAACGCTTTCGAATCTTGAAGCACATATTGAGGGGAGCATTTTAAAGGAAAATAAACTATCGAGGTACAAAAGCTTTTATGTTTTAACATAGAGTACCTTGATTGAGTTTTCAAATGATTTTCTTAATGGCTTTTATGATTCGTGGATGTGCTTCCAAAGAACTCTTGCCTCTATGTGTTAAAATGATTTCTCTTATCCTATGCACATATTGAGGGGGAGAATTTACCAAAGAAATTCAAATGGCTTTTCTAAGGAAAATGTGATCAAGAAATTATTTCAAAGAAATTATTTCAAAGAACTCTTGCCTCCATGTGCCAAACAATTTCAATATCATATGCACATGTTGAGGGGAAGCATTTTCTAAATGATCAAAACTATTAAGGTACCAAATGTTTTGATCTAGTATCACAAGTACCTTGATTGGTTTTCCAAATGATTTTTCAATTGGTTTCATGAAGGAAAGAACAATACCAAAAGACCGACCAATTTACTTTATGCATGGTGTTATAAGGATGGTTAGGTTAGGTATTCGTTCCCACGATCCCGCCAGAGCCGGAGGGATCTACCCAGGGACAATCCACTAGAAAGTGTAGAGTCCTTAGGAATATTGAAAAAAGGAGAAAAATGAGAATATGGGAAGAGTGCGGACTGAGACAGAGCTAGTTCTGGAATAAACCCAACAAGGTTCTAGTTATGAAGTCTCGGTAAGCACTGAAGGGGTTGAAGAATGAAAAAGGAATGAATGTGAAAAGGGTGAAAAGAAATAGCCCTCCATCAATTCAACCTTAGGGCAGAAACCGGGTTCAATACATATGCTACAAGTTGTTACTAAGGTAACAGTATTGAAGACTAGGCGTCATGGACCCAGTGGCCTTGCACTAAACTTCCCAAGCCACTCAAGTTCCTCTTAAAAGGGCTTGTTTCATTTCTCACGGGGAACCAACATTATCTATCGACTTTCTCTTAGAGATTTTTGATATTGAAGAAGGAGACCCTCTCCCTAGTCTTCGGCATAGGAACCAAAATGCACTATTGAGTCTAGAGCCAAGAGATCATCCACAATATCTCATTAGGACACTAAATTAATGAAGACTTGCTGTTTCACACAATGTGGAAAGTAAGTATATATTGAGAGTCCTACGCATTATCCTTGTGGTATTGCCTGAACATCTGAGTGGTATGTAAAAGTATTCACTATGAAGATGGAAATCCCTCTAGAGCCAACATCAAACAAGCTCTTGGTGGGTGACATGTGAGATCTTCTTGTAAGATCAAGCTTGTGACAACTGGATAGAAACAATGGGACGATTCAATCTTGAATCAACCTTGGTCGAGAATGGAATTGCGAATACTTTTGGAAAAACCGTTCGATGTGCAAATCTTTTCTTTTCTCTAGCACGTCGAATGTGTATTCATTTCAAATTCAAAAAGTATCTCCGATTGAAAAATACTTTTAGAAAAACCGTTCGATGTGCGAATCTCTTCTTTTCGCTAGCACATCGAATGTGTACTCATTCTCTAATACAAAAGTATTTTGATTGAAAATTGATCTTTCTCATAAAACCTTCGTCGTATTGCAAAACTCTTTCTTCTAAGCAATACGCGATTGTTTTCAAATTAATTTTTCATCAATCGTGAATCTCAATTATTGGTTCACTCACTCGTGTTGTCTTCTTTGAGGCGTTCGGTTTGAGAACGGCTAGAACAGTGCGAAACCTGTCAAGGAGATTCTTAGGAATCCTACGATCACAGTATTTATCTTGATCAACGGGAACCGTGGGCCGTGTACCTCAATTCAGCGAAAGGGATCAAAGACACTTTCGTGTGTTTTATTGCTGTTGTTTGCAGTACATTTGGACGGTTGCAATGATCGTAATTGAGGTGTCAATCCAAAGCCGCATGCTCACGGCATCCACACTTAATTTGAAGAAATCATGGTGGTGCATATCTACATAACACGGCTCGATATTTCATACTATGCTTATACTTCGTTGCAAATATCATGAACCGGTAAGGCTTCCGCTACTCTGATGGAAAGATGTCATGATTCAAAAGTGTGAGCATGTCGGTCCGAAATCACAACTTCACATGATGGCAACACAATAAAGGGTGATCGAGAGATTTCTGTGGTGATGATCTCAATGAAAGCTCGAAGATCATCAAAGATGTGGATCAGTTCAAAGGCCTTCACTTAAAGTACAATTCAAATGGGACTTTGAAGAATCGCTACAAAAGCACAAAGATTGTTGAAATGAAGAATTGAAGTCTACGAGCTCAAGAACAATGACAAGAATAGAATGCTAGGATTTGAAATGTAAAACATGGGGTGACCTCCCTTAGGGGGAGATTGTTAGGAATTAGAAAATTCCATAGTGAAGAGTCGGTCACCCCAAATGTTATCTAGCTTAAGTTAGCTCGTAGACTTGTCGTTATTTACGTTTTTAAGTTGTTAATTAGTTAGTCAGTAGCGTAAAATAGTTTAGTGCAACACCGTGGAGAAAGGACGGGTCTTTACCCATGTATCCCGATCCACGGGCGATAGGAGGTCGTGTATTGTGTAAGTATAAATAACCCTTCCATCCATGGAAGGGGTGGTGCTTCTCATTCAATCTAACATTTCCTTTGAGTAAACCTCTAGCAAGAACACCCTCTCTCTCTACTTTCTCTCTCTAAAATGTTAAACATGTATTTTGATCATCCAAGACCACCCGAATCATCAACACAATAATATTTGGATCCTAACAATTTCACTGTTTTAAAGTTTAGTAGCTTTAATCTTTGTGTTTTAGTGTTAATTAGTCTTAGTTAAGGATAATTAACCAATAAAATCAGTGGTTTGTTCTTTTAAATTTGTAGCTAGCCAAATCTCATTTTGACAGTAAAATTATTATAATCATCAGTCTTGTGTTTGATGTTGTTAGTACTATTGTTTCATGTTTATTTAGTCTATGCATATGATAATATATGGTCTGTAATCAATCTCATGGTTTAAATTTGTGTTTAGCTTTGAAAATAATCAAAACAGTTATATCAAGGCTTGTTTGGTTTTGCTAGTTAAATTGTGTTATTGAGTGTTTGTGTTATCACTTTTGGTTGTTTTGTGTTCAACTTGGCTATACTAGTCGTCAAGCAAGATAAAATCAGTGCTCATAAGCAAAAGTCAAAATCTCTTTTGATCAAAACTGGTGTGTCCACTGTTGGGTTTTAATGATTCATGGTCATCATTTTGTGTTTACAAGTTGTTATCATTGATCAAAATAGTCTTATTACACCTTAAAACAACAAAATCAGTGAGTAGTAGTGAATCAAAGTTCATATTAGTCAACTCTGTTGGTTTTGATAAAAAGTCAAAATTTTCATTTTGGTCGTTTTTGATTAAAATAGATAATTTCACTGTGTGTTTAATATTGAGTCTTAGCTTAAAAGCTTTTGGGTTATCAAAGTTTAGTTGCTAAACAAAATTAGAAAAATACTAGTTCTCTTTCAATCAGCTTATAAAGTGCTTTTTAACTAGCTTATTTTGGTACCTTGGTGAAAAGGGTGCCTGTGCAAGTTAGGTGGTCCAAATTGATAAGCTCACATAGAGCTTATTAGTTAGTCAAATCTTGTGATTTTTGGTTCCTTGGGAAGCTGACCTAGCCTTCTTGAGTTCCAAAGCTTAGTTTTCCATTTTGAAGCTTAATAGCTAGGGCTGCACCTAGCTTCTTTTTTTGTCCCAACATTAGAGTATATCTTGACTCGGCTTAAATTTGGCTTGATTTAATTGCCATCTTCATAAGCTCACCAAAAGCTCTATAGTTGTCATTAGCTTATCATCTTTAGTTTTTTGGAAAGCCAACCAGCTCATCTTGACACCTCAAGGCTTGTTTTGAGCTTTTGAGCTTATTTGCTTAGCTTAATTTGTCCTTAAACATGGCTGCAGGCTTGTTTGTTTAGTAGAATAGCTAAAGTGCTTATTGTCTTTTTTCTAGCTTATCAGTGTGCTTATCTTTGTCTTTTTGTTTTATTTGAGTAGCATTATCCTATTTTTAGCTTATTTAACTTGTGTTTCCAGTTTATAACTTTGTTTGAGCTTAATTCATCAAATAAGCTCATTAACAAATCTGTTAAGCTCATAAGCTTCTCAAAGCTTTATTTGTGATTTGTAAAATTTTGTGTTTGTTAAAGTTTCATATTTTTAGTATTTAAGTAGTTCTCAAAATGAAAATCCAGAAAAACTTCATTTTTAAAAACAGTGATGTTGTTTATTTAATAGGTTTTAGCTTTTTGATTTTTTTTTTCATCTTATTAATAAGCAAATCTTGTTTTTATATTTTTCTTAGTTTTCTGTCACCTTAAGTTATTTTTTAGAAAAAGTTTCATAATTTTTCTCTATTTTTTTAGTATTTATTAGAATTTTTAATAGTTAAAAGTCTTAAATAATTAGTAATAAATAATCAAAAAGCATAAAAAATATCCTTTCAGTTTTAGAATTAGTTTTATCATATTTTAGAATTTTCCAAGTTAAAATTTTATTTTTCCAGGTTTATTTTATATTTTCTAGTATTTAAGTGTATTTTAAATAGTAATTAATTAGTAATAATTAGATAAAAAGTGTAAAAATATATTTTTAATTTTAAAATTAGTTTTATAATATTTTAGATTTTCTCAATTATAATTTTATTTTTCTAGCCTTATTTTGTATTTTCTTTTATTTTAGGTTATTTTTAAATAGTTTAAATAGTTTTTAATTAATAATAATTACATAAATAGTTGTAAAAATAATTTTCTTTTTCTGATAATTTTCTTTTATTTTTAGGATTTCAAAAATGTCATTTTCATATTTTTAGGTCTTTTATTTTTTTAGATCTCATTTTTATTTTGTATGCGTATACGTAGTTTTTTAACGTCGTTTTACGCTTTCTTTTATCCGATTGTTGTGTTTCCAATTGTTTCCAATTCCATTCCAATCAATCAGTAGTGTAATAATTCATCAAAACCTTTATGATCACTATCCTTAGTGATCATTCTATCATCTGATCTAGTGTTTACACACCATTGAGTCTCAGGTGGGACTTAACGACGGGAATTCATTATATTCTCCGATCTTCATTGTATTTGTGTTTTAAGCAGTTTTAAGCTTCTTACGGTTAGCCATTCACAAGTGGCTAGTTTGTGTGAGGTAGCTTTGTTTCAGACGAATCAAATTTTGGCCTTAGCGGGGAGAGCTTTAGCGTGTGTTAAGCTTTTCAGACCCATTCTTGCACATATCCCACCATTTGTAAAAAGTTTTTTGTAAAGTTATAAGAAAATCTCAAAAAGTTCATTAGCACTTTTCCTAAAGTGTTAAAAACACCAAAAAATATAAAACAACAAAACAATCGGAACGTTTTCTATCTTGTATTTTCTTTGAGGTGATTCTTGAAGAAATACGATTTGGATAAGCGAGGACGATCCAAAAATATTGTCCAAAAGTTTTTCAACCCATTTGCACAAATCTATACCTCACGTCTTTTGGTGGTACTTAATATATACATAAAAATCAACCACGCAAATCAAGGCAAGACACCTACTAAGCGGGGGTGTGACCATAATAAGTTCGAACATCGAGGATTTAAAACTTGCCTTTGTGTCCTTGTGATTTGGTGTACCTTTTTCAAAGAAGCCATTTCATTTGTGATTATTGGTTAAGTTCACTTGTCGTTTTGCCTCGCATTTGTTTTGAAAATTGATTTTTTATACTTAGTGCATGCTTTCGTTCTTCCATTCTACAAGTCCACTTTCGAACTTGGAAAGATTCCTCGGAGACGTAGGGGACGTTCAGCTCCTTGGCCGTGGTGAGGAACGTCTACCACCACCACCACACATCGTAATGGCGAAGACAAGCCGATAAATGAGCTTCTCCAAGCACCCATCGAGGGTTACGGAGATGCTATTGTTGTCCCAACCATCGTGGCTGACACTTTCGAGCTCAAAACCTGGTTGCTTAATCTAGTAACCCAAAGCCAATTCTATGGTTTTGAGCGGGATGATCCTCATGCACACATTCGATGGTTTAACAAGATTGCATCTACCATCAAGTACAAGAATGTCCCACATGAAGCTATCAAGCTTCTTCTGTTCTCATTTTCTCTAGAGGACAAGCCGAATTGGCTTGAGAAACAACCCCCTCGTTCCATTGAGACATGGGAGGATCTAGTTACCAAATTCGTTAACGAATTCTATCCTCCATCCCAAACCACAAGTCTTAAGAATGAGATAATGAAATTTTCTCAGAGATTTGATGAATCGTTCGGGGAGGCATGGGATCGTTATAAAGAGTTGCTTCGCAGGAGTGTCGCATCATGGTTTTACCGAGTTAATGCAAATGGATACTTTCTATAATGGTCTCAACCAGACTAATCAAGACTTTTTGAATGCCTCCGCGGAGGTAATTTCTGAGCAAGACTACCAAAGAAGCCTTGCAAATCATTGAGAACAAATCTCAGGTCCGCCCTTTCCGAGCAAGACATATCGTCTCATCTGGACCTTCTTCTTCTTCATCTCCAGTTAGTACATCTAGCACCGATGCTAAGATTGACAAACTCACAGATATTGTTCAAGCTTTGGTTCTTGCTAACCAAAAGAAAGTGACCTTCACTCAGACACCAACACATGGTGAAGTGAAGAAAGTCGAGATTTGTGTTACTTGTGGTGGTCCTCATGCATACTACAATTGTGCCACTTAGCGATGGTAGTCCATTTGAAGCCAATGCTCTAGCCGGTAGTTCACATCAAGAAGGTAATCAATACCGTCCTCAAAATGAACCCCACTACCGTGCTAACACTAATCGTGCACCACCGGTTTTAACGAGAATCATAACATGCAAAACCGAATCGAACCAACCTAGAATGCACCAAGGTTACCAAAACCAAGGTAATTTCTATCCTGCACCAAATCAAGGTTTCCAACATCAAGGGAACCTTCATCAAAACAACTTCAATCGAGGGAATCAATTTCATGGGAATATGAATCCTAATCAAGGAAATTTTCAAAACCAAGGCCCTAATCCTAATATTAGAGGCCAGAATTTTCCTAATCCATCTCCCGCCATTGTTCCAACTTTGGACTATCATCGATGAGTTGTTGAAGCAATTCATGAAATCCCAAGATGAAATGAGCGAGGTTGTTGGTGGTCGATTGCTGATCTTAAGAAGTCTTTAAATGATCAACCCTCGGGCTCAGGATAACTTCCGAGCAACACGATCGCTAACCCGAGGGCGATGCTAAAGGCGATCACAACCGAAGTGGTGTTTCATATGATGGACACGCTATTCCTACTACCTCTTCTTCTTCTATCCCAAAGGTAGTGGAAAGTGAACCTCCGACACACAATGGACCTACGACTCCAATGCATCCTCCACTAGGAGAAATGAGTCAAGTTACCAAGGATACAACGGACAAGGTGCATTATTCAAGCTCACGAGCACCGACACGTCCTACCTTCGGTAGTCCAACCTCAAGTTGTCCAGAAACCCAAGTCAAATCCAGGAGTTGTTTTTGAACCTCCTGTAGTTCCCGTTGAAAACCAGAAATCCAAATCTTCTATTCCTTACCCATCACGTTTGAATGAGCAAAGCTCATGCGAAAGCCAGTCATCAAATGGACAAATTTTTTCAAATTTTCCAAGAGTTACATTTTGACATAAGCTTTGCGGATTCTATCATGCTGATGCCCAAGTTTGCATCACACTCAAACACATGTTAAGCAACAAGGAAAAGCTGCTTGAAATGGCAAAAACTCCTCTTAACGAGAAGCTGCTTTCGTGATTATCAAGAAGCTTCTGAGAAACTTGGAGATCCCTGGAAAATTTCTCTTACCTTGTGTATTTCCCGGAATGGTTGAATGCTTTGCCCTAGCAGATCTTGGTGCAAGCATAAACCTAATGCCTTATTCAAGATGGAAGAAACTCTCTTGAACTTACTCCTACATGCATGACTCTCGAGCTTGCGAGATCGTTCCATATCCGTCCCTCTTGGCATTGCCGAGGGCGTATTTGTGAAAGTAGGAAAGTTCCATTTCCCAGTACGACTTTGTGGTTGTTGATTTTGATGCCGATCATCGGGTTCCTCTCATTGTTGGTGAGGATTCACGAAGCGGGCGTGCTCTCATTGATGTATTTGAGCAAGAAATCACATTACGTGTTGGTAATGAAGAAGCGTACTTTAACCTTGATCAAACTTGAGGTACTCCCAAATTATGATTCCGGAGTCGGTTAACGAATAGATATCATTGATGTTACTACTGAAGAGTACTCTCAAGAAATTCTTGGTTATTCTCATAATTCTATGAGTGGGGATCCCACCACATCTTCTCAACCTATCATAGCCAATTCTACCCTTCTACTCCTTTTGAGGGAAGAGACTTCATCTTGAAGAGATTGAAGCATACTTGGCTAGTGATTACTTTCGTGGGAAATTGATCATGCTCCAATTGACATTGAGGGGGACATACTTCTTATTGAGAAGTTGCTTAATGATGATCCATCATCAACCCCTCACCCTAGTGATTCAATCCGGATGAGATTAATCAAAATGAGATTAATGGAGGAGATATTCTTCTAAAGAAGTTGTTAAATCAGACACTTCTCCTCCTCTCCCTCCGTCGAGCTTCATAACAAGGAAGTCAAGTCAGGTTGAAAACTGAAGAATTTCCCGAGGTTGAGCTTAAGGACTTACCTCCTCATCTCGAGTATGCATTTCTTGAGGGCGATGATAAATTACCCGTCATTATTGCTAGAGATTTGAGTAAAGATGAAAAAGTTGCTCTCATAAAGGTTTTGAAGTCACACAAGCAAGCAATTGCTTGGAAACTCTTCGACATAAAGGGTATCAACCCTGAGTTTTGTACTCACAAAATCTTGATGGAGGATGACTTTAAACCCAGTGATTCAACATCGAGACAGCAGTGAATCCAAAAATCCATGATGTTATCAAACAAGAGGTTATCAAACTTCTTGATGCAGGATTGATTTACCCGATCTCAGATAGTCCTTGGGTTACCCATTCATTGTGTTCGAAAAGGGTGGCATTCTTGTTGTCACAAATGAAGATAACTTGAGTTAATTCCAACTCGGCGGTAGCGGGATGGCGTGTGTGTATTGACTATCGTAAGTTGAATGACGCCACTCGTAAAGACCATTTTCCTCTACCCTTCATGGACCAAATGCTTGAGAGATTAGCAGGGAATGAATACTATTGCTTCCTTGATGGTTTCTCGGGTTATTTTCAGATTCCCATTGATCCAGAGGATCAAGAGAAGACCACATTCACCTGCCCATACGGAAATTTTGCCTACAAACGTATGCCTTTTGGCTTATGTAATGCTCCTGGCACGTTCCAACGATGTATGATGGCCATTTTCCACGACATGATCGGGAAACAATGGAGGTGTTTATGGATGATTTCTCGGTCATTGGGGATTCTTTTCAAACATGTCTCTCCCATTTAGAAAAATGCTTCAAAGGTGTGAAGACACCAATCTTTGTCTAAATTGGGAGAAGAGTCACTTTATGGTCAAAGAAGGCATAGTCCTTGGCCATAAGATTTCCAAAAACGGGATTGAGGTGGATAGAGCAAAAGTCGATGTTATTGCTAAATTACCTCATCCTACTACCGTCAAAGGTATTAGGAGTTTTTTAGGTCATGCCCGTTTCTATCGTAGATTCATACAAGATTTTTCCAAAATCGCCCGGCCTATGACCCATCTTCTTGAAAAAGATGCTCCTTTTATCTTCTCACCCGAGTGCATCAAAGCTTTTGAAACATTGAAGAAAAGCTACTGAAGCACCCATTCTCGTTGCTCCCGACTGGGACTTGCCCTTTGAGCTCATGTGCGATGCAAGTGATTTTGCTATCGGTGCAGTCTTAGGGCAACGTAGAAACAAGCATTTTCAGCCTATCCACTATGCAAGTAAAACTATGATGGCTCAAACTCATTACACCACCACAGAAAAAGAGCTATTAGCCGTGGTGTATGCGTTTGAGAAGTTTCGGCCATATTTAATCTTGACCAAATGCGTGGTGTATACGGATTATTCGGCTCTCAAATATCTCTTTGCAAAACAAGATGCAAAGCCGAGATTGCTTCGTTGGATTCTCCTCCTCCAAGAATTTGATATCATTATACGTGATAAAAAGGAGCTGAGAATCTAGCTGCTGATCATCTGTCCAGATTAGAGAACCCTCACCAAGATGTTTTCGAGAAAAAGGAAATAAATGAAACATTTCCTCTCGAGACACTCAATGCGGTTTCTTTTCGTGGAAACTCTTCTACCCCATGGTTTGCTGACTTCGCAAATTACCATGCGGGTAACTTCATTGTGAAAGGGATGTCGACCCAACAGAAGAACAAATTCTTCAAAGATGTTAAACATTACTTCTGGGACGACCCCTTCTTGTTCAAAATTTGTGCGGATCAAGTCATCAGGCGATGTGTTTATGGACAGGAAGCTATTGACATTCTCACAGCTTGCCATGCTGGACCCACCGGGGCCATCATAGTCCAAACTACACCGCCAAAAGGTGTTTGATTCCGGGTTTTATTGGCCCACAATCTATAAGGATGCCCATGAATTTGTCAAAGCATGTGACGCTTGTCAACGTCACGGAAATATATCTCAAAGAAATAAAATGCCGCAAAATGCCATTCAAGTTTGTGAGATATTTGACATATGGGGTATTGACTTTATGGGGCCATTTCCATCTTCTCGCAGAAACAAATACATACTCGTGGCTGTTGACTATTTGTCAAAATGGGTTGAAGCGAAAACTTTACCCACCAATGATGCCCGAGTAGTTGTGAAATTTTTGAAATCTCTTTTGCCGGTTTGGAACTCCGAGAGCGATAATCAGTGATCGTGGTACCCATTTTTGCAATGACCAATTTGATCGTGTCATGCAAAAGTATGGTGTTACCCACCGTCTCTCTACCGCATACCACCCCCAAACAAGTGGGCAAGTGGAAGTTTCCAACCGTGGTATTAAAAGAATTCTGGAGAGGACAGTAGGCGAAAATCGTGCATCCTGGTCGGATAAACTGGATGACGCGCTCTGGGCCTTCCGTACAGCTTACAAAACACCCATCGGGTGTACTCCATATAAGCTAGTGTACGGAAAGGCATGTCATCTTTCGATTGAGTTAGAGCACAAGGCATACTGGGCCTTAAAGCATGCAAATTTCGATATTCAGAAGTGGTGATCACCGGAAAGTTCAAATGAATGAATTAAATGAACTCCGTGATCAAGCTTACGAGAACTCTTTGATCTACAAGCAAAAGACAAAGAAGATTCATGACTCTAAAATCAAGAACCGCGTTTTCAACGTTGGTGATCGAGTCCTCCTTTTCAATTCAAGATTGAAGATTTTCTCGGGAAAGCTCAAGTCCCGCTTGGTCCGTCCATTCACCATTGCTAAGGTTTATCCTTATGGCACCATTGAGTTATCTCAACCAGATGGTCCTAATTTTAAAGTGAATGGTCATCGAGTGAAGCATTATTTTGGAGAGGACATTCCTCCTGTGGTTGTCCCGATCTACAAACTTTCCCCATGAACCAATGAATGCGGGGATCGAGTCAAGCTAGCGACTCGGGAATCAAAAACAAGTAGCATGCCATATGGGTTTTCACCCATATTTCTGTCTTCTTTCTACTTTATACCACTCTAGTGTGGGGGTTGCCCCACATTTGTATATAAGTTATCTCTAAAAAAAAAACCCTTTTTAAAATTATGGCCGTAGTATTTCCCTTTTATGTTCTTTGTTTCGGCATAACCGCCGGTACTTTGAATATTGAGGGCAATATTCACTTCTAAGTGTGGGGAATTTCACGAATTTATCATGTATTATCCACCCAATTCCCCGTGCCATTTTGGCCAAATTTTTTTTTGGAATAAGTGTTTTTCACTTATTCATCATATGGTAATCAGTCCGCCATGTCTAAAAACAAAAGGATTGGCTAATCCAGGAGCAAACGGCTCTTGGTAAAGATTTCTCAAAACCGTTTATGGCTTGCAATTTGCCCAAAATTGTATGGTATTCAACTCACCATATCCTAAAAAGTGAAGAGTTGGCTAGCCCACAAGTTTATGGCTTGTGGTAAAGGCAGTGGGAAATCCATAATTGGTAATCAGCTCACCAAAGATAATTCTGATAATTTATCTAAGAGTTGGCTAGTCCAGAGCAAACGGCTTCTGGTGAAGACAAATCAAATCGCTTACATGCTTATGATTTGCTCAAAATCATTTGGTTATCGTTGTACCAAGGTTCTTACTTGAATCAAAACAATTGGCTACTCCAGAAGTGATGGCTTTTGGTAAAGAGCTTTTAAAATCCATTAAAGTTCAAATCATTGCTAGGGACTAGCAATATCTCAGTGTGGGGGATTGATGAGTGTCTAAATACTCATCATTTTTGTACAATCTAAACTGCAAAATCATCTGAAAACACTCAAAAATGCATCAAAATAATGAAAATATCACAAATCAGTGTTTTATGTGTTTTAAATGCAAAAATATCAAAATCAGATGAAAAATTATTCAAGTTTGCAAATTGGCGCATTTTAGCCCCCAAGTTTTAAAAGTTGTCAAATCTAGTCCCGGAATTCAAAATGTGGAGTTTTATCATTCAAGGTCCCTAAAATATTCTAAGTTGTTAAAATTGGTCCTTGAATGATTCTTTGGTCAAATGGCAGGAAAGGTCCTTAAACTTTGAAAATTTGCAAAAATAGTCCTTGGATTTCTAAAAATGGAATTTCATGCAAAAGTTATCCTTGTACTATCAAAGTTTGTCAAAATTAGTCCTTGTGATAAGTTTGGAAAGTTGGCAAGATCAGTCCTTCAAGTTTGGTAAATTTGCAATTCTAGTCCTTGTGTTAACATATACCAAACCGGACCCTTATTAATATATCAAGCCCAAATCCAATCCAACAACCAGCTGGCCCAACCTTAGCCCAACACCCTTGAGCTTGACCCCTTTGGCTTGACCCTTGAGCTAGGTCAGAATACTTTTTGATCCCTGTCACAATCCATTTTGATTTTTCCCCCCTATTATAAGCCACGGTCAACGAAAGTCAAACATGCAATATACCGCCCAGCACTGTTCACCCTCCTCTCCACAAGCTGAATCACAAAACCAGTCATGGTTTTCCATCTCTTTCAACAACCCCCCCTTACCTTGTCCCCTCCACCTCCACTAACACCAAAAACTCTTAATTGATTGAAACCAACTCCAATTAATATCAAAACTGCCAAAGAAGAAAGCCAAAACTACAAGTGGACGATTATGATGATTTTGTGCAATCCAATGGTTGGAAATTAGTTGGAAAGATTCAGAGATATCAAAGGAGTCCAAAAAGTCTATAAAAGAAGGAAGAGAGGCATTGTATGGAGATATCTAGTATAACTTAGCTTCTTTTATGTCGTTTTCACTTAACTTAAAATTTCAGTGTATGTTTTAGATTTCAAGCTTTGCATTTCAACTCTTCAGTGTATTATTAAACTTTTGCAAGAATCAATTTCAAGTTTTAAGCTTAATTTCAAGTTTATGCAGTTTTCATTTCAAAATCTCAAAATGTGCTAATGTTGTTATTGGTTGTTTATATGGACTGAAATAGATCACATAAGCTCCTAGAAAGCTTATTCAAGCTTTTAGAAACACTAAAAGTCAGTTTAGAAGCAAAAATCAAAAATCACCAAAAATACAAATTAAATAGTTGAAAAATAAAAATCCATTGGAAATGGCATTCACAGCTGGAGCAGGGTAGATTATGGATGGCCTTGGGTTAGTGGCTTAGTGGTAAGCCTATAGGAGTGTTCTTGGTTCCTAGTTCTTGGTTTTCAGTTGGATAGCCTTTGTAAGCCTTTTTGTTCAATTTTGTTATTTCACTGTTTTAAAGTTTAGTAGCTTTAATCTTTGTGTTTTAGTGTTAATTAGTCTTAGTTAAGGATAATTAACCAATAAAATCAGTGGTTTGTTCTTTTAAATTTGTAGCTAGCCAAATCTCATTTTGACAGTAAAATTATTATAATCATCAGTCTTGTGTTTGATGTTGTTAGTACTATTGTTTCATGTTTATTTAGTCTCTGCATATGATAATATATGGTCTGTAATCAATCTCATGGTTTAAATTTGTGTTTAGCTTTGAAAATAATCAAAACAGTTATATCAAGGCTTGTTTGGTTTTGCTAGTTAAATTGTGTTATTGAGTGTTTGTGTTATCACTTTTGGTTGTTTTGTGTTCAACTTGGCCATACTAGTCAGTGCAAGCAAGATAAAATCAGTGCTCATAAGCAAAAGTAAAAATCTCTTTTGATCAAAACTGGTGTGTCCACTGTTGGGTTTTAATGATTCATGGTCATCATTTTGTGTTTACAAGTTGTTATCATTGATCAAAATAGTCTTATTACACCTTAAAACAACAAAATCAGTGAGTAGTAGTGAATCAAAGTTCATATTAGTCAACTCTGTTGGTTTTGATAAAAAGTCAAAATTTTCATTTGGGTCGTTTTTGATTAAAATAGATAATTTCACTGTGTGTTTAATAGTAAGATTTAGCTTAAAAGCTTTTGGGTTATCAAAGTTTAGTTGCTAAACAAAATTAGAAAAATACTAGTTCTCTTTCAATCAGCTTATAAAGTGCTTTTTAACTAGCTTATTTTGGTACCTTGACTGAAAAGGGTGCCCTGTGCACAGTTGGGTGGTCCAAATTGATAAGCTCACATAGAGCTTATTAGTTAGTCAAATCTTGTGATTTTTGGTTCCTTGGGAAGCTGACCTAGCCTTCTTGATTTCCAAAGCTTAGTTTTCCATTTTAAGCTTAATAGCTAGGCTGCACCTAGCTTCTTTTTTTGTCCCAACACTCAGTATATACTGACTCAGCTTAAGCTGAGCAGTGATTTGGTGCCATCTTCATAAGCTCACCAAAAGCTCTATAGTTGTCATTAGCTTATCATCTTTAGTTTTTTGGAAAGCCAACCAGCTCATCTTGACACCTCAAGGCTTGTTTTGAGCTTTTGAGCTTATTTGCTTAGCTTAATTTGTCCTTAAACATGTCCACAGGCCTGTTTGTTTAGTAGAATAGCTAAAGTGCTTATTGTCTTTTTTCTAGCTTATCAGTGTGCTTATCTTTGTCTTTTTGTTTTATTTGAGTAGCATTATCCTATTTTTAGCTTATTTAACTTGTGTTTCCAGTTTATAACTTTGTTTGAGCTTAATTCATCAAATAAGCTCATTAACAAATCTGTTAAGCTCATAAGCTTCTCAAACTGCTTATTTGTGATTTGTAAAATTTTTGTGTTTGTTAAAGTTTCATATTTTTAGTATTTAAGTAGTTCTCAAAAAGAAAATCCAGAAAAACTTCATTTTTAAAAACAGTGATAGTGTTTATTTAATAGGTTTTAGCTTTTTGATTTTTCTTTTCATCTTATTAATAAGCAAATCTTGTTTTTATATTTTTCTTAGTTTTCTGTCACCTTAAGTTATTTTTAGAAAAAGTTTCATATTTTTCTCTATCTTTTTAGTATTTATTAGAATTTTTAATAGTTAAAAGTCTTAAATAATTAGTAATAAATAATCAAAAAGCATAAAAAATATCCTTTCAGTTTTAGAATTAGTTTTATCATATTTTAGATTTTTCCAAGTTAAAATTTTATTTTTCCAGGTTTATTTTATATTTTCTAGTATTTAAGTGTATTTTAAATAGTAATTAATTAGTAATAATTAGATAAAAAGTGTAAAAAATATATTTTTAATTTTAAAATTAGTTTTATAATATTTTAGATTTTTCTCAATTATAATTTTATTTTTCTAGCCTTATTTTGTATTTTCTTTTATTTTAGGTTATTTTTAAATAGTTTAAATAGTTTTTAATTAATAATAATTACATAAATAGTTGTAAAAATAATTTTCTTTTTCTAATAATTTTCTTTTATTTTTAGGATTCTAAAATGTCATTTTCATATTTTTAGGTCTTTTATTTTTTTAGATCTCATTTTTTATTTTGTACGTATACGTAGTTTTTAAACGACGTTTTACGTTTCTTTATCTGATTGTTGTGTTTTCCAATTCTGTTTCCAATTCCATTCCAATCAATCAGTAGTGTAATAATTCATCAAAACCTTTACTGATCACTATCCTTAGTGATCATTCTATCATCTGATCTAGTGTTTACACACCATTGAGTCTCCGTGGGACTTAACGACCCGGGAATTCATTATATTCTCTGATCTTCATTGTATTTGTGTTTTAAGCAGTTTTAAGCTTCTTACGGTTAGCCATTCACAAGTGGCTAGCTTGTGTGAGGTAGCTTGACTGTTTTCAGCACGAATCACACACAAATTAATGCTACTATATACCGTTATTGCTATGCGCGAGTAATCGTCTATTATCCCAAAATAAGTGTTCATTTAAGTTTGGTTCAGTAGAGACATCTTTTTTCTCAAAGATCAACCCCCCAAAAAATGTTATTTTCATCATTTTAATAAAATATACATGAAGGGGCAAAATGTAATTGTTATGGTCATTCAATTTCGAGTTGTGGCGATAAGAGAAGAGGGCGTATTGAAAGCTTTGCGACTTTGGATCATATTCGATTTTGAGGACGAATCTTAAATAAAAGGGTTAGAATTGCTACACCCATATTCCGGCGTAATATATATTATAATATGAGGTTATATGTTTATTTATAATAACATGAGTGCATATAAGTTACATGATTGGTGGGTCAAAACTAGTGTGGTTAACTAGTATAAGTATAATAACTTGAAGTGAGAGTTAACCATTATATAATAATTTATTTGTAATTTTGGGGTGTTAATGGTTAAGTGTCTGAAGATAATTTTTTCAGTAATGACTTTAAATATATTTTAAAGTTTATAAGCTAACTCATGTTATTATCATAAGGCTTCTTTAGTCATAAGGACTTTGCATGAAAATAACTTAACAAAAAAGGACCTTTTATGTAACTGATTGACTAACAAGGACTAACTTTTCCAAATCATAAAACTCAGCCAAAAAGACAAGTATACCCTTAAGTATGATACATTACCTTATAAGGAAGGAATTTCCCTCCTCATTGTCATGTTTCCCGGGAAGGTTATGAATTTCCAGTGACTAACCAAAATTGTGATAATCTAACATAATCAAGAAATCAATGAACTAAGCATAAGGTTAGAAATTTGGAGTAAAACGGCTTCAAAGGTTTGACTTCTAAGGTCAAAATCAAGTTAATTCAAAATAAGAATTTCTAGTGATTTCTAATTCATGTTTATGCTTAAACCCATCGAAGGTCATGATGAACTTAAAAATAAATTACGGCAAGCTCATGAAATTATGATTTTTGGGTATTATCAAGAAATTGTGAAAACCATGAAAATATGATAAGGGGAAAAATGACCTTAGAAATAGTTTTTGAGAAAATTGTAATCTATCAAGGAATTGTAATATAATTTTAATTAATTGTAATGTGAATGAATTGTAATTTGTCAAAAGAACTATAATTGTAATTAAAATTAGTTTTAATATAAATAATTCTAATATGTAATCACTATAATAATAATAATAATAATAATAATAATAATAATAATAATAATAATAATAATAATAATAATAATAATAATAATAAAATATTTAGTGATTTTAAGAATGGTGCTTTTATTTTTTATAGACTAAGTTTTTATATTCAAAAAGGAGTGGGAGCCCAACTAGTATCTCGGCTTCCCACTAATTTCTTATAAAATCCTTTTAGTTTTCTAATAAAGTGGTGTTTAAAAAAAAAAAAAAAAAAAAACAATAATAATAATTATTATTATAATAAAATATAATAATAATTATTATTATATTATTATTATTTTTTATAGACTAAGTTTTTATATCCACTAGTATCTCGCCCCACCTCCAATTTTGTCATCGTCTCCTCTAGATGAAGATACACTTCTTGTGGATAAGGACTTGGTGTTGAACAGGATCCGCAGCTCCCTAAAGGAACTTCTTGTGGTCGAGATGGGCTTAGAGCACAACATTTAATGGATATATTAGGAGGGGCTGCGTCCGCCATTGCTGATGTCCTGTTAGGTTCCATCACGGGGGTTGTCAACCTTTTTCTCGGTGGAATGTGTCCTGCTATATTGGGAGAATATATTGCTAGTGCCCCCTTGACTCCGTTGGTTAAGCCGGGTGGAGGCATACGCCCTATTGCTGTCGGCACGGTCCGGCGTAGGCTTGTTTCGAAGGTTGCTTCGTCTTCTATTAGCAACTCCATGAATACCTATTTGCAAGACTTTCAATTTGGAGTCGGCGTCCCGGGTGGTTGTGAGGTTGTCCTTCATTCGGTGAATCGGCTCGTTGAGGCTAAGGGTCACACTGTTGGGACTTCTATGCTGCTGGTGGACTTTCAGAATGCTTTTAATCTGGTTGATGAAGTGTCCTTCTCCGGGAGACCAGGATCGAGATGCCCTTCTATTACTCCGTGGGTTGAATTTGCTATGCCAGCCAGCTAGACTTTATTACGATGATTCTATCCTTTGGTCTTGTCAAGGGTGCAAACAAGGGGACCCGCTAGGCCCCTTGTTGTTTGCCCTTGCCTTACACCCCCTAATCCATGCTATTAATAGGTCCTGCGAGCTCACACCTCCGTGCCATGGTATCCGGACGATGGTACTATTGTTGGAGACACACCCTTATGGTTGCCAAGGCGCTGACATTATTATGATGATGGACCAGATCGGGGTTGTTTTTGAATGTCGATAAGATCGAACTCTTCTGGCCTAAGGAGGACCTAGAAGCAGGGTGGAGGGTGTTTTCCCATAAATATCTCCCGCCAAATCGAATGTGTCAAACCGCTAGGTGGTTCGCTTAGTTTGGATGAAAGTTTTGTCGTGAGTGCGCTTTGAAAAGGGTCTCTAAAACTATCTTGCTAATGGAAGCTATCCTCAAACTTAACGACCCCCAATGTGAGCTTCCTTCTTCTTCGCGAATTGTGCCGGTGGCAAATTATCTTATACCTTGCGGACTTGTTCCCTTTGTATGCGGCGAAGCCCAAGTCCGGTTTGACCGGATGTTGCGTGCTTCCTTGGAGAAGATCATTACAGCCTCCGGGCCAGGTTTTGGTGACTGGCAGTGGCGGCTCGCCACCCTCCCAATTAAAATGGGTGGACTTGGCATTTATGCGGCAGGTGACATCATCCAATATGCTTTCCTTGCCTCTCCTGCAAAACCAGTGATATGCGGGACCAGATTTTGGTTAAAACAGGCATAAACTCTTATGGCCCTTCATTTCAACATGCCCTCGATATGTTTAACAGTGCTTGTAACACGGACACGCTCGGTCGCCTCGACGCCCTGCCCCCATATGATGAAATCCTTGGCAAAGTGTTACTTTGGTGTCATCGAGAAAGATCTCGTTTCTAAGTATTCGTTAAGCCCGAGGCAGGTAGCTGTCCGCAGTTGTACCCGGGCTCCACATGCACAAGATTTCCTTTTCACCATACCTATTGATGGGTTGGGCCAAAGGATGAACCATCGCCAATTCCGTTCGGTATTGTGTTATAGACTTACCATACCTATGTTTTCAAGGAAGCTCCTCGCCGAAATGCAAGCATCGTATGGACCAATGGGGGATCATGCGTTCATGCTCCAGTGAAGTGGGGTGAAATTCAGACATAATTTGCGCGGATATTCTTGTCGACATATGTTCCAAGGTTGGGATTATGGTGAAAAGGAGGCCCCATTGGGGTTTCTTTCGAGGGACGGAAAGAATCACTGCGCCGGCAGACTGCTATTATTCAACTGGATCCAAGGTAAGGACGCGCGTGTTGGATGTGACTGGAATCTCTCCTTTTGGGTATGATGGTCGTGCATGGGCCCCAGGGTGGCTTTACATAACGCTGTGGAGAAGAAGAAAAGAATATGTGTCCAAATGTGAAGAAAATGGCTACAAGTTCATCCCTTTTGCTTTCTCTACATTTGGGGAGCTTGACACGGAAGCTTTGGACACGATTTCACGTATCAAGACTGTTGCTATTAGCCACTCGAATAGTGTCAAAAGTGGGGCTTTTATTTTTCACAGACTAAGCTTTTGTATTCAGAAAGGAGTGGGAGCCCAACTAGTGTCTCGGCTTCCCACCAATTTCTTGTAATTCTTTTGGTTTTCTAATGAAGTGATGTTTTATAATAAAAAAAAATAAAAAATAAAAAATAAATAAAATATTTAATAATAATAATAATAATAATAATAATAATAATAATAATAATATAATATTTAATAGTAATAATATAATGATAATAAAATATTTAATAATAATAATAACAATAGTAATAATAATAATAACAATAATAATAATAATAAGGGAGAATTGCATATATACCCACTAAAACTCAAAAACTTGCATATTTACCCAAAATACAAGTTTTCAATGCATGATGTACAATACAAATTAAGCATGTTTTGGGTATATATGCAAATATGCAAGTTTTAGTGGGTATATATGCAATTGACCCTAATAATAATAATATCATCTCAGCTTTCCACTAATTTCTTTTAAATCGTATGAATTTCTAATAAAGTGATGTTTAAATAATAATAATAAATTATAAATACTTGTGCTTTAAAGTAAAAATTATGAATTACAATATAATTCAAAACTTTTCATTCAGCTTCCTATGCAATCTGAATTCCTTTACTTAATGTAATTGAAGTGACTGAATTACAATTACAACGTAAATCAAACGGTCTATGTAATGTAATTTGAATTATAATTTCCTTCAATCTACAAACCAAACAGGCAACGTAATGTAATCAGATTACAGTTACATCCAGTTACAGCGAACCAAACGCCCCCTAAGTGTGTTAAGGATGAACTTAATCATATCATGAGGTTTTATACATATTTAATGATTATAGACTATGTTAGCATGTTTTGTAGATTAGAGAATGATTATGTTTCAGAATTTATGAAGTTCATGTTTTAGAATTGAATTAGTTCATGTTATGATGATGATGATGCTTAATTTTAGTATTACAGGGTATGGTCGCCGGATATATTATTGGTACCTTATCTTATCACAGAAAAACAAGATCCGGCCAAAAAAATAAGATCTGACAACAATCGGTTGTTGACGGCAATGTCCACATAGGTGGTTGGTAATATTGGTACAGACGGGGCTCACATATGTCATGGTGGCTTCTTTTGGTGTGGTGAAGGGGGTGATGGTGGTGCTTTTAATCGCCAACCATAAATGGGTTGTGAGAGGTTGTCTAGTGGTGAAGATGGTTTTATTTTAAAAGTGGTATTTTAGTTTTTGGTTTGAAATTGGTGCGGGAAGAACCAGACATGACAAATTTCATATAATTTTTTACTTTTGATTTAATACTAGACGAGTGACCGTGCATAGCAACGAGATTTTATAGCATCAGATAGTTTTAGTGATAAAAAAAAGTTTATGGGTTAAAAACGAAAAATAAAAAAGTTTGAGGATTTGAGGATTAAACATAATATTTTGAAACCCGGTTCAACCCGGGTGGTTCAACCGGTTGAACCTTTCCGGTTTTCGATGTGTATTAATAGTTTCCTTTTGAAGCATATGAGTATTAATTTAAAATTGCTCATAATTAATTGTTTTAATATTTTCTTTTTAATTTTCTCAACATTTCACTTTCTTGACTTTTCACTTTGATCATTTTTGTTTTATAGTTAGTATAAAAGATGGTGTAAGAGCACTAGGTATGATAACCTAGGTTAAACCTTAACACCATGTTACGTCAGCGCTACATCAGCTTTAACATTTCACCTTAACTCAACAAAAAAAACACCCCTTATCATAACATTTCCAAGTTAAACCTTAACTCACAAATAATTTACAAAATCAACCCCTCATTTAGGGGTAGGAAAAAAAAAACCCTTAACGTGTCGTTTAGGTGTTAACATGAGCATGTTAACACCCCCTTAACTTGGAGGACGGTATGGCAAACATGTCTTAACGCCGACATGTTAAACCTTAACACCCCTTTTGCTAGTTACCATACCCAAGGCTCTAAGCCAATAGAGTAGCAAGTAAAATGACTATTTTGCCCTCACAAGCTTTGCATGTAGTGGCTTTGATATTTAAATCAATCGTTCTTTTAATCAAACTGTGAATGTTAAAAGTTTTCAAGTTAGGGTGTATCTAGGTAAAAAAAAAATAATAATAATAAAAAATAAAAAAATAATAAAAAAAACCCTCAAGGGAGCCAAAATGGCTTGTGACTATCATTTTAAAATGTGTGAGGTCTCAAGTTTAATTATTGCTAGGTGTCAACAACCTTGAAGTGGTCACACTAACCTCTTAAAAAGGGATGGCTTTACCTGGTTTGAGTCTATGTGACGGTGGATTTAAACCCCGTGGATTAGTCGGCCAAAAGGTCGAAAACCATTATTAACCAAAAAAAAATGTCAAAGGACCAAACCTGCAAGTCAACACAAACCACAAGGACCGTCCGTGTAATTTACTCCAAAATTTATCATATATCATGCTCGCATGAGGGTCATCGTTATAATCTTTACATACCAGATCAAGATGATCAGGTCAAAAACAACAATGTTGCTTAACACCATGCCAAACCTACATGTTGCTTCATTACACAACCAACCTCTTATAAAACTGTAAAGCAACACACAAATTAGATGACAGGATCATATTGTACTTCATGTGTAATACTTTGTGACCAAAATCAAAAAAATGAGTTAAATGAAAGAAACTTTTAAAAGATTTGGGCATATTTGAGCCTCTTCTTTTTTTGAAATGGGCATGTATTGCCCATTTAAAAGTTAAATGAGCATTATAGACACATGTTTTTCTCGAACATTAGATTGTTTTTAAAGAAAAACTTATATTTAATTTTTAAACTTATATTTAATTTTTTAAATATAAATGAGATGTCACGTTCGAAGAATTTATTTCGTCGTTTTGGGTCTTTTTATAAGCGATTCGTATAACATGTGCCTGTTTGGCCCGTGCCCGTTTAGCCCGTGCCCATTTAACCCGCGCCCGTTCGGCCTGTAGCCCGTGCCCGTGCCCGCCCGACCCGCCCGTTTTACCACCTTTACCGGACAATAAGCACCTTTGTAAGTCCATTCAGGAACCAAGAAAAACACCAAACTACTTTACGCAAGCAGAAACCAATCACATCATCATAAACAAAAGCACCAGGCAGTAAACGTTCGGTTGTATAAATTGAAGTTGTACAGAGGCAATACAAAAAAAGCCTTGGCTTTATTCTGGCTTGAAAAGAAATCATAATACTTGTGTCTTTACCCATACAAGTGGACAACATTAGGAAAGCAGCATATGCCTCATGCTCCGATGGTAAAAATGGATGGCAACATATAAATAAAACCAAACAAAACAAAGAGCCTAGTATCGAAGCTGGAAAGTACGGCGACGGAACCAATTGTAGTCTGGCAATAGCTTCACTGGCCCGGATGCTGCAATTGCTATGTCCTGCAATCCCCAAAATACACAATTTCATATTGCCATTGACAATACGACTCTAAAAATAACTTTTGTAATTCCCAAATCATAACTAAGACATATTCTTTGACCTGTTCGTAGTATTTCTAGTTCTTGCTTTTTAATATTGGAAGATATATTGGTACAGAAAAAGAGATTACCTGATCAAATATGAATCTGTTAGCTACACGTTTGATGGTAGCAGCATCGACTGCTTCGATTCGGGCAAATAATTCAGCAAATGGGATTCTACGCCCATATGTAATCAACTGCAAAAACAAATTATACAGCAGTTGTGAAAATACTGTAGAATAAATGAATAATAATATAAATATAACACTGACACACAGCTGGCTATTGGGAGTAAAGGAGGTAACATAGTGAAATACTAAAACAGAGTACAACTGTAACCTTAACTGTGACTGAGCTCATTTATATAGAACTACAAAGGTTTTATAGAATACAGTTATTCTGTACCTGTCGTCCAATGTCTTCAGCGGTAGGGCTGCTTCCATCGATGTGAAGAAGCAACGAAGATTTAAGCTGCATACAGATGCAGATAATTATTCAGAAAAACTCAAAAGATATTATTTCAAGACGTTCACTGACATTATTACAGTGAGTGAGTAAACCATCTGTAAGAGTAACCAACAATAGTATTGCAGCAGATCATAAGCTGTAAAGCTTGATCAATTTACATATTATCAGAATCAAATTTAGCTAGTTATTGGTTGCAATTGAAAATGTCATCCGACACTCTCGAATTGATAACGGAAACTTGATGAAATCTTTATATAATTTAGGCATAGCATATTAAAGCCAAAAAATGAAAAACTGCTAACAAAAAACATCAGTACAGCCAAAACTACCTGGTTTTGAGCACGAATAACATCATCCTCTCCGACTTTGTAACAGAGTTTGCTCATCTCTTGCATTATCGCAAAAGCCAAATCATCCAAGCAATCGGGCTACATATTAAAACAACAAGTAATAAGTGGCAATCAGTAATCACGAATTAAACCTATTTGAGTAGCAAGAAAATACTATTTAGCACCTCACTAATTCAAATATAACTAATCTATTTGAATTATAAATTATGAAATTGAGTTTGATCCAGATCGCTCAAGAATTACATTATACAGGTTGTACTTCAAAAACTAAAAAATCTAGAGAAGATGCTTGACAAATCAGATGTCAGTAAACCTTATGACTAAAAACTGGAGCATGTTATATGAAACAAGTCTGCAGTGACTTCGAAATTTAAGGTTTTCATTAAAAGATTAAGGTTTTCATTAAAAATTTAAGGCACACTACGAGAATCATTATCTTAGATAAGGTTTTCATTAAAAGATTAATTATATTGATAAACTTGATATCCTTATTACGCTCTGCATAGCTTATACAATATTAGAAAGAATACGAGTATTGTTCTCCACAGTTTAGTTACTTCTGATTGAATGAATATGTTCTGCTGTCACTCTCCCCAGATTTTTAAATATCTTTAGAGGCATCTAATATACATAAACAGGTTTATGGCATTCAAGTGATGAAAAATCATCATTTCATAAACTACAAGGCAAATAAAAATAAGAGCACCAAACCAAAAAAGATAAGCAAGTTCTTCCTCTAGTCACTTAACAAAGTTTTATGCCTATACAAAGTTAATGTTGGACTGCAGCAGGACAAGTATACACATTCACATCTTCAAACAATATTATTTCCAGAAAAAGTAAGCGCATATGTACATATCTAGATGTTACCATATGTAATGCTGCATGAAAGAGAATCCTAAATAAGAGTGCCTCGTAAGCTATAAACTTAAACTCACCTTAGCAACAGCATAGACACCGAATAGCCCAGTGTCTTTATAGTTAGTGTTGAAAGCCATCATGCTCTCAGCAAGTTCACTAATCCCCACTGTCTGAGCAAGATGTGAGCTGTTCATAGTTTCCAAAGAATGAAAGAATTTAGTATGTGGCACTACACAATACACATCCACGAACTGAAACAGTACTCAAATATCCAGACAATTATAATGTTTTTTTATGTGCAAAATAAGTTCAAATACAGAGTTTGAACAAAACACATAATTGTTTTCAGCTTTTATGATCAACCTAGGCATGGTAAAAAAAAAAGTGATAGATCAGGTGAAACTTCTTAAGACCAAAAGGCTAATAAAAACCCCTAAAATGGGTGAAATTTCATAATGAACCCATACAAAACAAATAAAGAAGAGAACACTAACCCCATATGTTTGCCAGCTCCTGCGGTTTTGTTCCATGATCCAAGCATGGCTTGTATGACCATTAGAGCAATAGAATCTGGATCTGTCCACGATGCTCCCTTGAAGGAAACGGCAAATTGAGCTAGAGGCATATCATCATCCCTCATACGAACCTGATTAAATCAAAACTTTTAGCAACTTTGTAATTATAGATCAACTGAAGACATGGCATGTTACATGTCAGAAATTCAATCCCCAAAAATAGGCAACACACACCTCTGATCCAGTGAATATTGCAGGCTCCTTTACTACCAACTGTGTTGTAGTTGTGGGGTTGGCAGATAGTTTGGTGAACGTCTTCTTCACCTGCTCTACAAGATCCTCATGCTTGACGGCTCCAGAGGCTGAAATGACCTGTGACATACAAATAGAAGATACTTACACTTTTAGATTACCTTGTACTATAAACTAATAAATAGCAAAAACTAAACTCTTCAAAGAATTGTAACTACGAAGGATGTAAATTAACAATATCGATGTTCAAGATGGGTACCATTCTGTGAGCAGAATAGTGGGTTGAAATGTAATCTTGAATATCCTTCTTTGAAATCTTCTGGATGTTTTCAGCAGGTCCAAGAATAGTCCTACCAAGCGGAGTGTATTGGAAAGCAGTAGCATGCAAATGATCAAAAATTACTTCCTCAGTTTGTGCTCCGACCTGAAACCGACATTGCAAGAATAACATTTAAATTCAGTAAGACAGATGGTATACAGTTATCTTGTATCAATTCACCAACTGAAGATATATGAATCCCAAAGTGATCACTAATCACCACGATCCCTAATCCCTGTTAAGAGGTGATCGCTTTTAGGCCAAAAGAAACCGGTGCCTGAAGACAACAAACTTATACTTTAGGGGGTGAGTCCATAAGGAAGTATCAAAATCACACCCCGCTCCCTACTAGATATTGTTTTCAAAATTCGTGATTGTGTACGAGTAAAACAATTTTTTGCTAATCATTTTACCAAACTACAAATCACTACACGTTTTAAACCTATCTTATGTACAACGACAAGCCATCCATTGCCTATCCCATTTTTATCACTAATTGACCGATACTAAATAATAAACGCTAACAAAACATTGAAAACAACAAACAACCTCTTCCATTTCGCGCAAAATAACACCCCCGTTCCCTATTAATCAACCGCTCATCAAACGTGGAATTCTGCAAAATATCCCCCAATATCTCAACCGCATTCCCCACATCCGCACCAAGCACTTTTGCATAATATGTCGTCTGCTCCCTACTCGTATACGCATTCAAATGCCCTCCCATATTCTCAATCTCCTCTTCCAAATCCCTAACACTCCTTTTCCCAGTCCCTTTAAATATCATATGTTCCAAGAAATGCGCCACACCGTTATTCTCCTCCGTCTCGAACCGCGACCCCGCGTCAATCCACACCCCAACAGTAGCTGTTTGTGAGGATAAGTTTGACTCAGTGGCGACACGTAGGCCGTTTGGGAGAGTTGTGACACGTGTCTCTGGGTAGGTTAAGATGGGTGTATGTGTGGTTAATGAAGGGTAAGGTGAGTTGTGTTGTAGAAAAGTAGGGTTAGGGTTTGAGAGTGTTTTGAGACGTGTGTTGACTTGTTGTGAGATTCTGTCGTAGATCATTTGGGATGGGGGTGGTGGCGATGGTGGTTGGGTGACGGTTGAGGTGGTGGCGACGGCGGCGGCGGTGGAGTTGGATCTGGTGAAAATGGTGGGGAGGGAACGGTAGGGGCGGCGGCGAGTGAGTTTCAGGAGGTGGCGCGTCGCCATGGTTGGTTACTCTGTGGTGTGTGTTTTGTGTGCGTGTGTGATCTGAGATGGGATTTGGGGGGTTAAATTAGGTTAAAAATGATGATGTAATAAATAAATAGAAATAAAAGAGGGGCTTAAAATGAAAGATGTTTTTGTTGACTTTCAGATCCGGAGTTATGTACTTCACTTTGTGTTCGCAAATTTTCATTTCTGTTTTAAAAAGGGTTGATCCGGCCGGTTGAATCGAGAATCAGTCAGGTGATCGGAAGGCGGTTTTGAGCGAAAAAACCGTTTGAATCGTGACTTGGTAGCTCAGCCGGGTCAATTAAAAAACTGGTTTTTAAAACATTGATTTTCATTTCCATTTCACTCGACTTTGTGTCATATTCTATAATCAGCAACTCTTTTGCTGACGAAATTGCTATTAGAGATCACGGTGTAGGACCATTTTTGCACGTCGTTGGCAAGATTTTTGACCGATGGATAGCCATAGTGCACCATTCTATATTAGTCATTCGTCCCTCGCCACTGAAATCTATTGGTTTGCTTTTTTATCTTTGTGAGTAAGTTAGATATTTTTTTGTAGTGTTTTGGCGATACACATGCACCAATAATAATTATTGGTTATTATTGTTAGACAGGGTATTTTAATTATTGGTATGTTATTGGGAATATGTTTAGGTGACGCTGAAGAGACACACAAATAACAGTTATTGGTGTTGTGCTTCACCTTGCTCTCTTACACTCTCTTTCATACAAATGACATTAACATCTTCTAATCTCAATATATGTAAACTTATAAAGTTTTTCATCAAACAAATTACCCTAATAAAAGTATTTTTTTGATGTTCTTCAAGTTGATATCAATTTTGCTTTGATTTGATTTTTTCAGAATATATGGTAAAATTCACATTGTATATACATTTGTAATGAAAAAAAATTGCCTTAATATAAACCTCTTATTTCATTTCATAAACCCCCTTCATCCTCCCATGAACCCCCCTCCATCCTCCTACTCTTCCTACCCACCAATTGTATTACGAATTATTTATTATTAGATATTACGTATCTTTTCTTTCTTCCTCCGACAATCATTCCTTCCTTCCTCACTTATCATCATTCATCTTCCCTCTATCAACGTGCAACTTCACAACCTTCCAACTTTTAGAGCAGGGGGTATTGTGACAATTAAACCTCGTCGTTGTGGCGTGGAAGGAAGAACGGCGAGTGCCGTAACTCGCCACCACACCGTCCTTGCTCGTCGTTGCTCGCTGTTGTGGAGCTCGTCGTTGAAACGAAGTGGAAAAAGAAAAAGAACCTTTTGAATTTTAAACGTTAAACGTTTATATTTCTTTCAAAAAGTAGTCGTTATGTTTTTTTTTCTTTTGTCTTTTTTTTAAACTAATTTGGACACTATAAATGACAAACCAAATCACAATTTTTAACTTCACAAAATCCATATATTTAACCCAAAACATAATTTCAATACACTTTTCCATTCCAATACCATGGCTTGCAACCTCCCACACATTGTCGATGAAGTTAAGAATGGCATGCGGAAACTGATTGACGGCGATAGCATTTGCAAGGAAAAACTTTACGAGTTATCCAAGATGTTTGGCCAAGCAAGTACCTCGAAGGAGGGTCTGAGGAACCAATACGCAAATTTGTTAGGTTCCCATATTCATAACACAAGCATCAATATAAGAAATGGAGAAGAGATAGATCGGTTGAACACGTTAAACACACACACGTATGAATGAGAATAGTTATGCGTAAGGTGTAATGAATAAAATGAACAACAAACCTTCAATAGAAGGTTTACAAGAGGTATTTATAGGGCAAGGAGCTAGGGCAACACTTCTAGACTCCTTCCCTTCTTATGGGCTTGGGCCAAGGCTTATGGGCCTTCTACACAAGCCTTAGCTTAATAACAAACATAAAGGCCATATTAAGCTAACTATTACATATGAATCACTAACACTTGAATTAATGTTTAGGAGTGATTCCAACAATCTCCCCCTAAGTGTTGGTGATGAAAGAGTGATAAAGCGTTGTAGGTGCCTGATGTAATAGTAGCTTTGACGTCTTCCGACATTCTTCTTTCTTGTGAGAAGAAGTGTCTTGATTCGAACAATCTCCCCAGTGTAGAGAAATTGTTTCCTTTGAAGTATTCTGCTTTGACGTCATCATTTACTTTGTTCTTTGATCTTTGTTCTTTGTGATGGTAGTGATAGTATGTTGTTGTTGTCTGCTTCAGGTCTGCTTCGATGCTCCAGTGTCTCCACGTCTTTCTTCAACATGCTCACACGCTCTTTAACGTTGGATTTCAGTACTGATGAAGTTCTCTTAGTCTTTAAACTTTGTAGATTCTTTGACTTGACGAAGAATCATTCTGACTTTATGTTGCCCTTTTGTGAGAACTTCCATTAGTGATGTTGTTGGTATGAGCATGTGAAGAATCTGCACGATCAGTCCGCTCCAGAGCTTCCATAAGAAGAAAACATAAGAAAGGTTAGTAATAAGCGGATTCCGGCACTTACAAGTTCGAACTTCGAGAGTGTTAACAGCATAGTGTGAAAACACAACTCTAATTCTCACAAAGGCCGTTCCTGAACTGGAGTCCCACAAGTGAGATAACACGATGTACCGAAGTACATCTACAGTTCAGATGAGTCGCTGAGGTACACCGAAGCATCACCTCACGACTGTAGACCGTTTGAGACACACTAAGCGTAATCCACGGGGAGTTACCGAAGTGACCTGCTGTCAGGGCAGTTTGATGTTGACCCTGGCAGGAGTTTCCATTCAATCACTAAGGATCACATGTGTGAACCTCTCATAAATGTTCTCGACAGATTGCTAAGATCTGTGAAGGACACGATAAAGTATCACTTGAGTTTTTATTGTTGAACGTCAAGCGATAAAAATGTCAAGTATACCTAAGAGATCTTTTGATGAATCTCGTGGCTCTAGACTCAATAGTGCGCTTTGGTTTTCCTGAGCGGAGACTAGGGAGAGGGTCTCCTTCTTCAATACCAGCAATCTCTAAGAGAAAGCCGATAGTTTACGTAGGGTTCCCTGTGAGAATGAAACAAGCTTCTGTTGAGAGAAACTTGAGTGGCTAAGAAGGTTTAGTGCATGCGTCACTGGGTCCATGACGACTTTGATCTTCAATACCGGTGTCATCATGTGACAACCAGTAGCATATGAATTGAACCCGGGTTCTGCCCTAAGTTGAATAATCTGGAGGGCTATTTCTTTTCACCCTTTTCTTTGCTTTTCTTTTTAATTCTTCAACTCCTTCTTTCTCCGATTCTCATTTTCTCCTTTTTATAATCATACCTAAGGACTTCTAATTCTAACTATTGGTAGTGTCCTTGGGTAGATCCCTCCGGCTCTGGCGGATCATAGGACGGTTATTCCTAACCTTAATCACCTTATAACTCCATTGCCATAAAACCATTTTCATGAAAATATCTAGAAGTGTTTTGTAAATGAATATCATGTTTGAACACTTCAAGAGTTTTGGATTTTCAGAAATACTCCCCCTCCACATGTGCTTAAGAATTTTGACAGAAATCTGCACAGTGAGGAAAGAGCGCGCACTTTTTGAATTGATCAACTCAAGATAGACAATTCCTTGCGAGACACGATTACGTTGCAAAGTTAAAGATGTGGAAAACTAGAAGGGGGGGTTGAATAGTTTTACCAATTAAAACTTCTTTTTAATCTATTTAGATCGACTTATGTCAATCTATTTGAATGTGTGTGTTGGATGTTGATAAACAAGCATGTAGAGGTAAGTAATGAAAAGATAAGAGTAAGAAGCACAAAACCACAACGCAAGTATTTATAGTGGTTTGGCTACAAGGTCACCTTCCTTGCCCTACTCCACTCCCCGAGTTACCTACTCGAGAGTTCGTAATCACTACACCAATCTCCTTATGGCGGAGAAGCCTTCACAACGTCGCTTAACCTTTTTCCGGTACAAAGCTAAATACCGAGTTCTTTCACACCAAGGCGAACCACACCTAACACAACGTCGCATACCCTTTATACGGTGCTAGGCTAACCACCGAGTTCTTTCACTCCAAGGTGAACCACACCTACACAACATCGCCTACCCTTTATAAGGTACTAGGCTAAGTACCTAGTTCTTTCACACCTTAGGTGAACTACACCTTCACAACGTCGCCTACCCTTTATTAGGTACTAGGCTAAGCACCTAGTTCCATTGCAATGGAGGAACTACTACCACACTACACCAACGACTAATCCCAAAGGAGATCTACTCCTTTACAACATCAACAAGGATATCAATATCCTTGGATCTAATACTAGTCTATCTTGTACATCGAAAGACACCAAATCGAATGTACATCTAAGGCACCTTTCACTAATGCCTTTGACTAGATCTACAAGACACCTTTCACTAATGTCTTGTGTCTTCACTTCTAAGCATCTTTCACTAATGCTTGTTTGTCTTGACTTCTAAGCACCTACCACAAGTGCTTTATCCTATAGACGATAGATACCCTTCACTAATATCTTCGTCTTGACTCTTGAGACATCTTTCACTAATGTCTTCAACACTACACTTCTTTGAAGAAAGAAAGGAATCATCAACAAGAAGACTTCAGTAGCCTTGATGATGAGGAAGCATGGCAATTCATGGACTTGAGCTTGCTCGACTTCAAAGGTGGTGATCTTGCCTTTAAGAGGAACCTAAAAGATCACACAAAAACAAAACTACAAACATAGATCTCTTGGATCTAAGGTTAGTGAGATTTAACTCAGGGGGATAAAGTATATTGAAAGGGGGTGAGAAACAATGAAGAAATGGCTCACTATTTATAGAGGAAAAACCTCTACTGTTCCCCGGATCCCTACCACAAGGGATCCGGCTAGCACAAAGCTAGGGATCCGTGGTCCGCCCTCTTTGCCCATGGGTATTTTTGGTTATGGGTCATGGGTCATGGGTTATGGGTTGATCCATGGTTTTCTTTCTAGATACAATGAACTTGGTTAAGTGGTATATATAAAACCATGGGTTGTGGGTCAAAACCATTTGCTAGTATTTTACCCATTTAGTATATACTTGTATTTACCCATTTTAGCATATACTTAGTTTTTACCCATTTTAGCATACTTAGTTTAAGTATATGTTTAACCCAATATGTAAACACTAGTTGTTGTACATATTTATCTAAATCATAAAAACACTTATACTTGTTTTAGTGTTTTATGTGAAAGTGTAAGTGTGTTAGAAAACTATTAGTCCAAACCATTTACGTATTTTATTTGTTTCGTTAAAAATGATTTTACTTTTGTTATCGACAAAACATTAGAAGATCGTAAAATATAAATAAACGTTTTTACGGCTTATTTGTATTAACAATCTCCCCCATTTTGTTGATGACAAAACATAAAATTATTTTAAGGAAAAAGCTAAAATTCGTAAAAATTTGAATTTGTAGTTTTTACTTTCTTCTCCCCCTTTTTGTCGAAATAAAAAGTGTTTGAAGGAAGACAACACATTGTTTTTAAGAAAAAAAATAAAAAGGAATAGAAAGCAATTAACGGGACATAATCTCGTCTTTTACTCCCCCTTGACGAGTCCATCCCTATGTAAGGACGTCAAGTAAATGATATTATTCTAGTTTGTTTGCAAATAAGTTTTGCAAAAGATGTCGTCTACGAGACGAATGTGCTCCCCCTTGATTATTGCAAAGGGATGTCACGAAATATAAATCTAGTATTGCAAGTAATTTGCAACGTATTGCTTTGACATAAAGCTCCCCCTAGCTTTAGGATGTCAAAGTCTTCATATGTAAATTGAATAGCTACAAAACAAAGGTTAGAAATCAAGTATAATTCACAATTTCCTGCAAATGCGATTCAAGTTAGTAGAAATAAAGTTTTCTGTTTCACGGATCCCGCGGTTCCCTCCTAGTAGGGATCTGATGAGTGCGTATTCACTCATCATTTTAGGTCAAATCTGAACTGCAAAACATCTAAAAACACTCCGAAATGCATCAAAACACTGAAAATATCTCAAAATTGTGTTTTATATGTTTCAGATGCAAAACAAATGAAAACGAACAAAGTTTGCATTATTGTTTAGCCCCCGTCTTTCAAAATTGACGAAATAGTCCCTGAGCACGTAATTTAAAAAGAAAAGTCACCAAAGGTCCTTTTGAAATCATAAGTTATCATAATTAGTCCTTTGGTGAGATATTTCAAAAGTTTGAGAAATTACAGTTTTAATCCTTGGATTTTTAAATTTGTCAAGTTTAGTCCTTGGAATTTCAAAAATGTGATTTGGTCCCTTGGTTTATTTGAGATTCACAAGAAAGGCCCTTGAATACTGCAGAAATTACATGAATGGTCCTTGATTTTGGATGTTACACATTTGGTCCCTAAATGTTAAATGGGTTTCACTAATAATCCTAAATCCAATTACTACCATAGGCCCAAAATCCTTATTCCAACCCACGACCCTAACTCTACCCGGTCAACCCAACATCATACCCGGTCAATGGATAACATAACACAACCCAGTCAACCATTTCCACCCTGTCTTCCCCATTTTTCCCGCCCTCCTATCTCCTTTCTCTAAAACCCAGAACACCCTACTCCTCTTCTCCCCAAACACTCAACCCCCCAAACCTTCTATTACCCAACTTCACCTTTACCCAAACCCACCTTAATCCTTTTACCCAAATAATCCCTAATCCCAAACCCACCACTTTCTTTCACCCTTCCCCAAGATCTGCCAACATGGCAATCCATGTTCAAAAGACCCATCAATGGCTCAGATTGTCTCATATGGTACCTACTTATTGAATGGCTAAGATCAACTCACGAAGCGAAGAGTGAAGAGATTGAAGACCAAGCCTTGAGTATAAATACATGATGTATGCCATTATTATGGCGGGGAGGGTTTTAGTTTAAAATAGTTTTTAGTTTAAATTCAAGAATGTAATTTACCTTTTAGTTAATGAAAAGTTTCATACAATTTTTTTCTTGCTTATTTGGCTAATAAGCACTTGACGGCTTATTAGCTTATTGCTTATTGTTCATTATTCTCTCAGTCACAAGTTCAATTTTAAGCTAGTAAGTAAGTTTTATAAAGAAAAATCTAAGTCTAGTTTTCAAAAAATCAGTTTTATTGCATTCCACCCATTAAGGGGTGTTTGGTTTAGGCTTATTTGAGGTCTAAAACAGCTTTCTACCCACTTTGACTCTCAAAGTCAAAGTGGTTTAAGGTCTAGGTAAGTTTTTAAAGTTGAGTTTAGCTTAGATACAAAGATTGCAAGTTTGGTTTATATAAAATTCACAAAAGCGCTTTTTCTCTTTTTAAGCCACTACCATTTCAATCTTTTTCACTGACTTATTGGTGGTCAAAACTTTGTCCAAAGTGCTTTTTCTTGCATCCTACATACCCATCTTCATATTTCAATAGTTTATTTGTCACTTAGGATAGTATAGCTTAGCTTAAATTTGTACTCAAAATCTGCTCAAAACCACATCAGCATCTGTTACGGTAGCAGTCCTTGTTTTAGCTTATTTACATTTCCCATTAGCTTATTTTAGGTATCCTTAGTGCTTATTAAGTCCCTTAGGTATAGTTAGTATTATTTTTTCTTATTAGTGCTTATTTAACTTGTTAGAATAGCTTTTCATCTCATTTTATGTTAATGCCTCAGGATAGTTTAGGATTTCCAAAACTGCTTATGCTTCCTAAATTGCTTATCTGTTTCCCCCTTACACTTCTTAGCTATTCTAGTTACATGCTTTAGCTTGTTCCAATTTTCCAAGTGCTTATTTACATATCCCCTGAGCTTATTCATAGTTCATCAAGCTTCAAAACTGTTAAAGGGGTGCTTGTTTTTTGCTATCAAATCTGTTGGACATAAGCGTTCTAAAATCGCTATTCCAAGGTTTGGCAAAAATTGTTTTTACAAAAAGTGCTTATTTTGGTGTTGTAATTAAGTGGCAAAAAGAAAATTTCAAAAAATAGTTGCAAAAAAGGTGCCAAGGATTCGAACACGGGACCTTTAGTACACATACACAACCCAACACCTCATAACCAACTGCCCTAGGGACTTATTTCGTTAGAATCTTGCACCATTTGATATTTAAGTGCTATTAACAGTTTCTAGCTTGTTAGCTTTTTAGCTTTTTATTAGCTTATTTCCAAAAGTAGTGTACCCTTTTTTTTATTTTTCTTAAAATCAGTTAGGCTTAAAGTATTTTTAGTTAAATTTTCAGATTTTTCCACAATCATTTAGTATTTTTAATAATTAAATTAGATTAAATTAGTTTTTAAATCATAATAAATAATTTAAAAGTCTAAAAAATTCGGCTTTTTTTTCTAAAATTATTTTTAGTCAAATAGAACGTAGGAAAATTGATTTCGCACAGTAGCCCTTAAATTGCAAAACTTTACGTTTATGGCTCGTGTGGTTGCCTGTTTTAGCGTTTTTGCATTTTAGCACTCTAGGATGTAGTTTAGCGTCGTTTTATTGTTTCTTAGGCTTAGTCGTAGTTTATTTAGTGTTTTCTTTGTTTTACATGCTTTATTTTCATTTCCGTTCTTTAATTTGTAGTGTAATCAAAATCCAAAATTCGTTTAACCATTCAAGTCCTTATCACAAAACTCAACGATCCCGTCAATTTCACACCTCGTTGGGACACGACCCGGGAAATCACTTCCCGGTATCACTTTTATCACACCCGTGAGATTTGATACGTTGGCCTTTTTCCTAAAGGGTTGATTTGTCGAATTTTACGGTTATTTTGATATACGTTGATATTGTGTTTTTCACCACTCACTTCACAACGAATCAGGATCCGTCTAGGCAAATCTGAGGGATCCGTCTGGCTGATGAATAAAGTCAGCAAAGATTGGTATAACAAGAAATGTTAATACTAAAAAGAGATATGGATTATATAGTATACTCACATACTCAGAAATATAGCAAGTAGCATGTAATTCCATTTAATAAACAAGAGTTATGATATACATGACTCGAAAAACAAGACAATAGACAATACATGACTAGGAATTTCTAGATCACCTAACGCTTGAAGCTAAGACACCACTATAATCTTCTAGCTCAAGTTTTGTTTAGGTTTAATCTCGTCGAAACGTTCGAGGAGATGATAGAACATGAAACGTTGGTCTTCTCGTACTTCATGTATCAAACTTTCAACATGTTGACAATGATAGCAATATTTGTCATGGCTAGGTAGTGGTGGTGGATGAAATGAAATGGCTTGATTCGAAGGATCAAGTGAAGCGGCTTGTGGAGCTTCAAACGATGGAGGGATTGGTGGAGGTGCATTTAAGAATGACTCAACCAAGAATGATGGTGGTGGTAGAGAAGTGTCAACTTCCATATGGTCGGGTGGTTGACTTTGATGATTTGTCATAATCCAGATGGGATTATATGATGGAAACGCCGAGAAGGAAGCCGGAGCAAGTGTTGACTCAACACCTTGATTTTGAACCATTATTCCTCCTAATGAGGAGAATGTTGTCGGCGGAAGCGGGTGAGACGGCCTAGGAGGCAAGTCCTCTAAATTGTAGAGGTGTGGTGATGATAGTGGGGATGTAAATGAAATAGCTCTAGGAACCAATGGTGATGGTTTGGTGGAGATGATATTGTTTGGCCTAGGAGGTATGGTGGTGTTTGGCATAGGTAGTTTTGTGGGTACTATCCTTTTAGGAATTGGTTTGATTGGATGATGAAGAATTCTATCATTTGTTGGTTTGATGGGAGATGATTCGGTTGAAGAAATTTCGTGTATAACGCGAGCTCTTTTAATGGGTGGTTCTTTGGTGGATAAGTTACCACTTGGGGTTTTCCTCATGATGGGATGATTTCAAGAGGTTGCAAGACCTGAAGTTTAAGATGAGAGTGATGACTATGAAGGTCCTAACAAGGTGGTTTATAAACTAAGAAATTTGGCAAGTGCATTTAAGCTTTAAGCCACTAGGATTCATTGGAATGTGATGATTGACATGCACAAGAGTCAACTTCAGAGGTTTCTCTGATCTAGGAACTCATTTAAGATGAGATGGAGTGTTTGAGTTAGAAGGATGAGTTGAAATGATTGTTTTAGCAAGATTTGACCTATACTGTCATCCGGATCCCACGGTTCCCTCCTCAGAGGGATCCGTCTCTCAGCAGCTATGAAAGAGTGGAAATGATGTTTCTAAGATCTAAGACCTATATCATCTTGAGTGTTTCAGTCCTCCTAAGTGTTTTAAATGAAGGGATGCTTGAGTACTTGAAAGTAATGGGTGTTGTAGCTAATGATTGTCATTTATTGAAGGATTTGGAACTTTCAAGAGTACCAATGAATGAGCAAGGGTGACACTAAAGATTTAGAGTGTCAATTGAAGCTAAATGATCCTAGAGATCAGGTTGTGTCTTAGGATAGTGTATTGGAAAATATCCTAGAAGCTTTGAGATGAGAAAACTAGATTTTGATCAACTTGGAGGTGAGGATGATTTATGATCAATTTTTCCATAATTGAAAGATTTCTAAGACTAGATGTGAGGGATCAAGTAGAAAATGAGGTGTGAGTTTAAGAGCGGAAGAGTAATGGATTAAAACGAAATGGTAGATCTACAAGCGTTTTTAGAGTGTGACCTTGGTGAGTTATGTATGAATAGGAAAGATTAACCTATGTTGATAATGACTTAATTTGCCTTAAGACACTATGTTTAGCTTAGTGTGAGTTGTTCTAAGAATGTGTTTGAAATACAATACTTGTAATTGCATTTTCTGTTCGACGGATCCCACGGTTCCCTAAGAGTAGGGATCCGTTTAGTGTAACTTTTGGGATCCGCCCGTCTGCTCAGCAGGACCTTTACTAAAGATATGCAATGATCTTGACAATGCATTATATTCCAAGATTAGTTTAAAGGAGTTCTAAAACTAAGATATCAAATGTAAAAGGTTTTATTTCATGAAGAAAATTGAATTACATTGATAAAGCACGAGTACAAGAGATTTGATCCTATTTTGGAATACTATTGGTTTCCTTGAGTGTTTTCACTAGAAGGATCATTATGTGATTGATGAGTGTTGGTGGAATCAAGAATGAAGAAAGTCTTCATGAGAGATATGTTTAGCGGTTCCATCATCTTGTTCACAAGTACGTACAACGGACTTTGAAATTGAGGATGGAAGTGCATAACATTATGATAGAGGCATGTCAAGAACATTCCATAAGGGATGAGTTTATTCTTGGAGCCTTGAAGATTTGCAATTCGCCTTGCGAAGAAGTAGGCGAGATTGTATGGTTGTTGTGTTAGCAAACAGTACAACATGTGAGCACAACAAGCGGGAAGGATTTCTCGATTTCTCCTAAGACTCCAAACATTTTCACGTAGGATGAGTGCAAGAGGCTTGTACTCTTCTCGGATATCCCTTGTAAAGATAATGTTTGGATCGGAGTAATATGGTCAAGATTTGCATATTATGCGATTTAAATCTTCCGGAGAGGGTATGTGTGAACAATATGGACTATTTTCTTCACGAAAGTTGAAGAGAGAATCAAGAGACCAATCTTCGGTGAAGGCACATTGTCCATGATTTGGAATCCGGAGGATGTGAGCAAAATGCCCAAGGGTTAGAGTGAACTTTTGGTTTTTGATATAAAACCAAAGAGATAGAGATCGATCCTCGTTACGAACGAGTTCGACTTAACGGAAGAATTCCATTGTTGGAATCACTCCTAAACCTTATTCAAGTGTTAGTTACTCATATGTAATAGTTAGCTTATTATGGCCTTTATGTTTGTTATTAGCCTTAAGCTTATGTAGAAGGCCCATGAGCTTAGGCCCAAGCCCATAGGTGAAAGGAAGGGAACTAGGAGTGTTGCCCTAGCTTCCCTCCTATAAATACCTTATGTAAACCCTCACTTGAGGGTTGGTTGTTCAAGTTATTCTCTCTTTCACATACCTACGCCTAACCGTCTATAGTATATCGTGTGTGTGTGGGTTTTACTTGTTCAATCGCCTTATCTCTTTCTTATAAGCTTGTGTGGTAAACCTTGTGACCTAACAAGGTATCAATTGCCAAATAGTTGGGTGCACACTTTTGTTTTGAAGATTTTGGTTTTGGGTCTTACGCGTAAAGATAACTTATTCTTTGCTTCGCTTAAAAACTTGTTTTTACACTTTTTAATCCAAGATTCTTGTACTTTCAACGTTTTAAGGTGTTCAAATGCTTGTTTTTGGCAAAAGGTTTCGAACTTTATGCGTGGATCATTGTTTTTGAGCTAGTTTTTATTCGTGGGTATAGTTCTACGCGTAACTGTTTTAGAAGGTTTGGTTCAACAAATTTCACATCCTTGTGTTATTTGGTGATCTTGAAGCTATTTCATCACACAAAAACTAGTTTAGAAACATCTTTGAGCAATATCAAATTTACGAGTAGATCTACGCGTAGTGAAACCCTAAAACTACGCGTAAGTATTTCCTTTGTTTGATCTTCACTTTCGTGGTTTATTCCGTGTTTTCTTACTTGGATAAGCCTGAAAATACGTCGACTTTGGATATCTTTTGCACTGTGAAGTGTAAAAGATCACTTGGGATAAAACCCTAAAATTACGCATAAGCATAAGCTTACGCGTAGAAATCCTACGCATAAGATTTTTCTTACGCCTAAGATAATCCTACGCCTAACTTTTGTCTACGCATAACTTTAGCGTCTTTTCCTTACTTACGCGTAAGCTAAATTCTACGCGTAACCTCTAATTGTTACGCGTAACTTTGGTGTTTTTACGCATAAGTGCTACTTGTCTATTGTGATTTCTACGCCTAAGGATACTTCATCAACAAAGGTTCATTCGACTACAAAGATCCATTTTTACCAACACAAGTTTATCAACATGTCACAACCACCATACTCTAACTATTTCCCTTACACTTATCCTCATCCTCAACGTCAACAACAACTAACTCCACAACATCAACAATGGAATCAACAACAAGCAATTTATCAACAACAATTTAACCAACAACATACTCCACAACTTGCTGCAAATCCACAACCTCAAATGGTTCAACCCAAGGACACCACAAATAGTTAGTATTTAGAAGTCCTTAGGTATGATTATAAAAAGGAGAAAATGAGAATTGGAGAAAGAAGGAGTTGAAGAATTAAAAAGAAATGCAAAGAAAAGGGTGAAAAGAAATAGCCCTCCATATTATTCAACTTAGGGGAATCGTTCAATTCATATGCTACTTGGTTGTCACTTAGTGACGCCGTATTGAAGATTAAAAGTCGTCATGGACCCAAAGGACGCATGCACTAAACCTTCTTATCCACTCAAGTTTCTCTCAACCGAAGCTTGTTTCATTCTCACAGGGAACCCTAAGTAAACTATCGGCTTTCTCTTAGAGATTGCTGGTATTGAAGAAGGAGACCCTCTCCCTAGTCTCCGCTCAGGAAAACCAAAACGCACTATTAAGTCTAGAGCCACGAGATTCATCAAAAGATCTCTTAGGTACACTTGACATTTCATCACTTGATATTCAACAATAAGAATTTCAGTGGTACATTATCGAGTCCTTCACAGATCTTAGCAATCTGTCGAGAACATTTATGAGAGGTTTACATTTGTGATCCTCAATGATTGAATGGAAACTCCGCCGTGGTCATCATCAAACGACCACAGTCGCCGGCAACTCCCCGTGGATTTCGCTTAGTGGTCTCAAATGGTCTACATCGTGAGGTGATGCTTGTGTACCTCAGACTCATCTGAATCGTAGGTGTACTTCGGTACATCATGTTATCTCACTTGTGGGACTCCGATTCAGGAACGGCCTTTGTAAGAATTAGAGTTGTGTTTTCACACTATGCTGTTAACACTCTCGAAGTTCAAACTTGTAAGTGCCGGAATCCGCTTATTACTAACCGTTTTTTATGTTTTCTTCTTATGGAAGCTCTGGAGAGGAATGATCGTGCAGATTCTTCTCATGCTCACGCCAACATCATCACTAATGGAAGTTCTATCCAAAAGCAACACAACAGTCAGAATGATTCTTCGTCGATACAGAGAATCTACAAAGTTAAATACTTAAAGAACTTCATCGATGAATTCCAACGCCAAAAGAGCGTGTGAGCATGTTGAAGAATGACGTGGAGACACTGTAGCAGCGAATGGCACTGAGGCGATTTGATGCGACAACAACATACTATCACTTTCATCACAAAGAACAATGATCAAAGAACAAAGTTAAAGATGACGCCAAAGCATAACCGTTCAAAGTAAACTATCTCTACACCTGGGAGATTGTTCAAATCAAGGCAATTCTTCTCAAAAGAAAGAAGAATGTCAGACGACGTCAAAGCTACTATTACATCAACGCATTCACCGTTTTTCATCACCAACACTTGAGTGTTTGTTACTCATATGTAATAACACTTGAGGGGGAGATTGTTGGAATCACTCCTAAACCTTATTCAAGTGTTAGTTACTCATATGTAATAGTTAGCTTATTATGGACTTTATGTTTGTTATTAGCCTTAAGCTTATGTAGAAGGCCCATGAGCTTAGGCCCAAGCCCATAGGTGAAAGGAAGGGAACTAGGAGTGTTGCCCTAGCTTCCCTCCTATAAATACCTTATGTAAACCCTCACTTGAGGGTTGGTTGTTCAAGTTATTCTCTCTTTCACATACCTACGCCTAACCGTCTATAGTATATCGTGTGTGTGTGGGTTTTACTTGTTCAATCGCCTTATCTCTTTCTTATAAGCTTGTGTGGTAAACCTTGTGACCTAACATCCATTATGAACCTTGGACATATCTTCTCGTTGATTTCAAGAAGACATTCTAGTCCTATGGCTCGGAAGGAGGTATTGATTTCGAATTGTAGAGAGGTGTCTACAATACGTCCTTCATGGAAGTGACGGTTTTTGAGATTATTGAACCCACGGACATGATTGCCAGGTGTGTTGGGTTCGAGAGAGATGTTCGGAGTGTAGACGCTAGTGAGTGAAAAATCAAACTCATATTCATGCGTCATAGTTGAACCTATAGAAATGACAAGTTAATAAAAGGAGATTTTGTGGTCAACTTATGATAATCTAATGTTTTTACTAGATTTTTATTAACAATGGTTTTTAACAAGAAATACACTTAACTTACTTATGGTTTTGCCACACAGGTAGAGTATTACTCTTAGAAGAAAAGAGGTTTTTGATTTGCATGAAAAACTGTTTTTCCAAGAGGACGGATCCCACGGTTCCTTTTCAAAAAGGACCCGGCTAGTATAACTTCCGGGATCCGTGGATCTGTAGTAACAGAAACAGATTTTATAGTTTTTATACCACGAAAATATGTTTTATCCTACATTTTCCTTTAGCATGCATACATGACTTCTAATGTATCACGAAAGAAATGAAACATATAAATCAAAAGAAATGATAAACACTGTTAGGACCTAAGATATATCAACCTTATCACAAACTACCAACACGTTAACCACTGTTAAGCGTAGAACTCGTGAAACCCAACACAAACGTAAAGCATATAAAGAAAGAAAAGATAAGAAAGATGGTGACTTGATGTTTGAACAAAACCGTGTATGTTGTGAGAGAAAGATGAAAACAATAGATGTTTTATTTCAAAGGAAAAACACACACACACACTTTCAAGCACACCCCTCAAATGACCATTTGAGGGGTATTTATAGGTGGAATACATGAAAACCTAAAAGGCTTTCCTATGGGCTTCGTTGGACTTGGATTGGGCTTGGGATATATGAGCATACAAACGGCTAACATACCCTAACGTTTAACCAATTAGCTTAGCCCAATCCACGAGCCCGTTGACTATTCTATCACGATATCTAACACACGTTACAAAGTTCCTAAATGTGAATGACCATCACTTCTAATAAAACTATTAAGGCTAACAATCTCCCCCTAAGGGGTGGTCATTCAAATGATGCTCCACTTGATAAGATCTTTACTTTCCTTGAGCTTGAACTTTGCGTGTAGATATAGAATAGTCTTGATTCTTTGTTCCTTCATGCTTTGTGAATAGATAATGTGGTTGTTCACGTTGTCAACTTCGTTGGTTAGGTGTCTCCACGTCTTTTTCCACCATGCTCACACTTCTATTTGACTTTGAGTTTCCAATGATGAAGTTCTCGAGTCTTTACACTTTGTAGATTCTTTGACATTGACGAAGAATCATCTTTAACTTTGAGTTGCCTTTGATTTTGATGAGAACTTTCATGTGTTGTTGGTATGAGCATGTGGATAGTCTGCACGATCAATCCGCTCCGGAGCTTCCATAAGAAGAAAACATAAAACAGGTTAGTAATAAGCGGATTTCGGCACTTACAAGTTTGAATTTCGAGGGTGTTAACAACATAGTGTGAAAACACGTCTCTAATTCTCACAAAGGCCTTTCCTGAACTGGAGTCCCACAAGTGAGATAACACGATATACCGAAGTACACCTACAGTTCAGATGAGTCGCTGAGGTACACCGAAGCATCACCCCACGACTGTAGACCGTTTGAGACACACTAAGCGTAATCCACGGAATTACCGAAGTGACCTGTTGTCGAGCGCTTGATGTTGACCCTGGCAGGAGTTTCCATTCAATCACTGAGGATTACAGTTGTAACTCCCCTCATAAATGTTCTGGCAGATTGCTAAGATCTGCGTAGGACTCTAGAATATATCACTTGTGCCCTTATTGATGAACAACAAGCGATGTCATGTCAAGTGTTCCTATGAGATCTTTTGATGAATCTCGTGGCTCTAGACTCAATTAGTGCATATTGGTTTTCCTGAGCGGAGACTAGGGAGAGGGTCTCCTTCTTCAATATCAACAATCTCTTAGAGAAAGTCGATAGATTATGTAGGGTTCCCAGTGAGAATGAAACAAATCCTTTTAAGAGGAATTGAGTGGCTAGAAGGTTTAGTGCAGTGCGTCACTGGGTCCATGACGTCTTTGTCTTCAATACCAATGTCATCTTAGTGACAACCAAGAGTAGCAGATGAATTGAACCCGGTTTCTGCCCTAAGGTTGAATATGGAGGGCTATTTCTTTTCACCCTTTTTCATTACATTTCTTTTTAATTCTTCAACCCCTTCTTTCTCCTTTCTCACATTACTCCTTTTTCCAATCATTCCTAAGGACTTCTAATACTAACTATTTGTGATGTCCTTGGGTAGATCCCTCCGGCTCTGGCGGATCATAGGACGAATTTCCTATCCTTAGTCACCTTATAACTCCATGACTGTCCTATTGTTGCCATAAAACCATTTTTCTTGAAAATCTCTCAACGTGTTTATGATGAAAACATGTTTGGAACACTCTGAGAGTTTTATATTTTCAGAAACACTCCCCCTTCACACGTGCTTATGATTTTTAACAAAAATCTGCACATCGAGGGTAGAGTTTGCACTTTTTGAATTGATCGGCTTATGATAGACAATTCCCCACGAGACACGGTTACGTTGCCTAGTTAAAGAGTTCCATTGTCAGTTTTTAGGTGACAACTAGCTCTAATAACTAACTTGAAGTTGTAAACACTCCTTGAAAATGAGGTTAGACCCATGTAAGTTCATATCTATCACAAGTTTCTCGAGATGGTACATTTACTGACTTTGATTCCCATCAATTCATTGGTTCCGTCTGAGTCGAGCTCATTATGAGATTCAAACACCGATCATTAAACATTTTGATCACATTTTAATCACGTCTCCTCCCCCTCAAAAATAGCATATTCGTGATATTTTTGATATCAACGGATTAAACAAACATTTTAGAATCTTTTAGGGAGACAAACGGATATGATTTAAGCATGAATTTGGAACATTTTAGTTTTATACTCCCACTTTAATAAAGCATAATCAATTAAAGGGTTTTTAGAGGGAGTTATCTTGAGCACAAAGTATTTTGAAAGATTTTGAAAATCTTGAAAAGGTGCTCAAGATGATGATGATTTCTCACCAGTTTTAAATTTAGTGCACTGAAGCGTACACCTGTGATTTTCATTAAAAAACACGAGTTTTGATTTGAAAATAATCAAAAGTCATCATTTTGGTCCGGGTTTCGTACTGAAGTATACGAAAGCCATTTTATGAAGAAATTTTGAGAAACGACATGTTTTAGAAAACAATAAAGAACTCTCGCTCAAGCATCTGTACATACCCGTATCATTGTTGAATGACATTTCTAGAAACGTACAGAATATCGATTATACGAGAGACATGTCGTGAGAAGAATATTTTTGGATTTTTGATTTTATAATGTTTTTGTATTTTTGAAGATTTTATATTTTTATATTTTGTTTTTGTTGGTTTTTCAAATTTTGTATTTTGTTTTTCAAAAATATTTACAGCGAAGCTTGTTGGAAAATCATTTTCAAGAAGATTCGAGAAGACGTTCTAACTCCTCAGGGGTTAGGCTTCGCATTCCAATTCGTCGAACTAAATAGTCAAACCTTTCTTTTGGAAGGGCTTTAGTTAATAGATCGGCGAGTTGGTAATCTGTCTTCACGAAGAATAATTCAACACTACCATTTTCGACGTACTCTTTGATGAAGTGGTAGCGGACACGGATATGCTTAGTCTTTGAGTGATGAACAGGATTGCATGATATGGCTATGGCACTTTTCGAGTCACAATACATAGGTATTTTATCGAAAGTAAAGCCATAATCTGTGAGTTGCGTTCTCATCCATAGAACTTGAGCACAACACGCAGATAGAGACACATACTCAGCTTCAGCGGTTGAAAGTGCAGTGCAATCTTGTTTCTTTGAAGACCCGCTTACTAACTTTTCACCCAAAAATTGTGCTCCTCCGGATGTACTTTTTGTCGTAACTTGATCACCTGCGTGGTCCGCATCTGAAAAGGCAATTAGATCAAATTCGGATTCCTTCGGATACCAAAGTCCAATGTGAATGGATGTCTTCAGGTACCGAAAGATCCGTTTAACCTCTTTGAGGTGCATTTCGGTAGGCTTTGCCTGAAACCGTGCTAATAAGCAAACAAAGAAAATGAATATCCGGTCGACTAGCAAGTGAGGTACATGAGAGAACCAATCATGCTTCGATATTTCTTCGGATCAATAGGTTTCCCAAACAAATCGGCTCCAATTTTTGGTGAAGTTACCATTGGTGTTCCGACCGAGTCACAATTATCCATACCGTGATTTTTCAAAATCTCAGTTGTGTATTTAGCTTGATTTATAAAAATTCCACGAGGGGACTGATGTATTTGTAAACCAAGAAAGAATTTTAGTTCCCCATCATGGACATTTCAAATTTGCTTTTCATGAGATTTTCAAAATGTTTTGAAAGATTCGGATTAGTGGACCCAAAGATGATGTCGCCCACATAAATCTGAACAATCAAAATGTCGTTTTTGCATTTTTGTGTAAACAAGGTAGGATCAACTGGTCCTTTGGTGAAATTGTTTTGGATAAGGAAAGAGGACAGTTCGTCATACCACGCTCTCGAGCTTGTTTCAATCCATAGATTGCCTTTTTGAGTTTGTAGACGTAGTCTGGATGTTCCATGTCTGAAGCCTTCGGGCCGACTCACGCATACTTCTTCTTTTAGAGTTCCATTCAAGAACGCGGTCTTAATGTCCATCTGATAAACCGTGATGTTTTTGTGAGCGGCGTAGGCTAAGAAAATCCTGACTGCTTCTAGTCTAGCTACCGGCGTGAATGACTCTTCAAAGTCTATCCCTTCCTCTTGTCTGTATCCTTTGGCCACAAGAAGAGCTTTGTTGCGAATTACAGTCATCTCTTCATCCCTTTTGTTCTTCCATAACCATTTGAGATCAATGACGCTAATGTCAATTGGTCTTGGAACCATATCCCAAGAGTTATGTAGACGGTATTGGAGAAGTTCCTCCTGCATTGCTTCTATCCATGCGGGTTCTGCCATTGCCTCGCTAATGTTCTTTGGCTCTATATTGCTAATTGAGCAAAGGTAAATGCATAAGTCGCAATCGGTGGCAAGTTGGCGTCTCGTCTGAATTGGCCTTGAAGGTTCACCAATAACTTGTTCAATTGGGTGGTATTTTGTCCACTTCAGAGTAGAAGGATACCGTTGGTTAAACGTATTCAAGTTAGATGGTTCTCGTAAGCTTGAAGAAGATTCAGCTGATTCCGTAGCAAACGGGTTTTCAAATAAGTCTTCATCTAACGTTGCATCGTTATGGTTTTGGTTTTGCTCATCAACTGCTTGTAGAATGGGTGCAATAACCTGGAGTAGATGTAGATGATGTTGATGGAGTTGGTGCATTGGTTTCGACCGTTGTAGATGCATCTTCTGTTGGTGGTGGAGGATGATGTTGAGCGGGTGCAGCGGAATGATGGTTTGATGCATTTGTCGAAGTTCCACCATAGTATTCATCGAACATTAACTCAAAGAAATTCTCCCATTCTTGTTCTTTAGGATTGTCAATCGAAGTTGATTGAGCTTTTTGAGGTACGAGTCCGAACGATGTGTCCAGAAGTCTGTCGGTTTAGTGCGGGTTCTAGAGCGAGTCTCTCCGAAGCCATATGTGAAAGTTCGTCAAACTTCACATTCATCGTCTCCATGATCCTCCTAGTTCTTCTGTTATACACCCTGAATGCCCTCAAGTTATCTGAATATCCAATGAAGATTCCAATATCACCTTTTGCTTTCAGTTTGCCTAGATCTTCTCTGTCATTCGTAGGATAGCACAAAGCGCCAAATACGTGAAAGTAAGAGATATCCGGTTTTCTGTTATTCACAATTTCATATGGGGTTTTATTGAATCTTGGATGGATGAGAGATCGGTTCGAGTGAAACAAGCAGTGGCAACAGCATCAGCCCATAGAAATAACGGTGCACTAGAATAGATTAGCATTGTGCGAGCAGCTTCCACAAGAGTTCGATTTCTTCTTTCAACTACCCCATTCTGCTGTGGAGTTCTAACAACTGATGTTTGATGTGTGATTCCAACATCTTCAAAATAAGATCTTAACTCCTGATTTGTGAATTCTGTGCCGTTGTCTATTCTTACAACCCTTACCGGAGTTTGAAGAAGTACTTGAATTCGTTTCAGAAAGGTGATGATGATGCTTGGTGCTTCGTCTTTTGATCTCAGAAACTTAACCCATGTATATCTTGAATAATCATCGACAATGACAAGAATATACTTTTTCCCATTAATGCTTTCAACTCTCATTGGGCCACATAAGTCCATGTGCAACATATGCAACTTTGCTTTCGAACTAGGTACGGATTTGGGTTTATATGATGCTCTTTTGCTTTTTCCTTGTTCGCATGATGGACATAAGTGATCCTTGGTGTATTTGAACTTTGGAAGTCCGTTGACGATGGTTTCTTTGGCAATTTTGTTGATGGTGTCGAAATTGAGATGCGATAACCGTCTGGCCACAACCAGGATCGTGTTCCGGATGCTCGTGTTATAAGACATATTGGTGATGAAGAGGCCATTTGATTGATGTCGATAGCATACAAGTTTGTATCACGATTCCCAGTTAAGAGATCAGTGCCATCCAAGTTTCTAACGAAGCAAGCATTTTTCCTAAAAGCAACCTCTAAATCTGCATCACAGAACTGCCCGACTGAAAACAAATTGTGTCCCAACCCTTCGACATAGTAAACCCGAGTGATCAAATAATTTCCAAAAGGTAGATCTCCATAACCTGTTGGGTTTTAGGTTCCTTGCATCAAGAATTACTTTAAGTACTGGAACCACGGACAGAAGAGTGTAACCACGGATGAAGATAACCGCGGCTAGTAGTAATGTGTAACCACGGATGATATATTGTAACTACTGCTAGTGTTTTGTATAGTTGGTTAGTTTATTGTTTTAGATAAATATGGAAAAGATATTTATCTTGTATGTTACGTATTGTATAATGTATAGGACTCCTTGGCTTATAAAAGGAGGTCCTAGGTTAGATTAGAAGTACGTAAGTTTTATATCTAAGGTCGATACACTTCAAGGTTGCAAAACCCTAATACTGTAAGAGTATTCGTATTAATAAATAATATTGAGGTGTTGAATGTTAACTGTTCTTCTTCTTAAGGTTAAGTGTTAAATTCGCATAATACTTAATAAGTTGTTATTCTAAGTCAGTTTCTATATTCGATCGTTTGCTCAACTGGGATCAACAAGTGGTATCAGAGCTTGTGATCTAGAAACTGTAATCAAGAAGAGGTTAAGTTAAGTTTTGTTCAAAGAAGATAAGATGTCTGACGAAACTCACATGGTGACTGCTTCCAAGGTACCCATGCTCAAGCATGGTGAGTATCAAATCTGGAGAATGCGAATGAGGCAATACATTCGCATGATTGACTATGCTCTCTGGGATGTCGTTGAAAAGGGAGACACTCTTCCTAAGAAGGGTGAGGATGGCAAAGAAATTTCCATTGTTAGTGAAATTGATAAGGCTAAGAGAAAGCTGGAGATCAAGGCTCACAGTATTCTCTCCATGGGAATACCCAATGATTATGCTTTGGATTTTGAGCAATATGAATCTGCTAAAGAGTTACTGGATGCTCTTGAGACAAGGTTTGCTGGCAATGAAGCTACCAAGAAGTCCAGAATGAATATGCTCAAGCATCAATTTGAAACCTTCACTGCACTCAGTGGAGAAAAGATTGATGGCACATACAATAGACTTCAAAAACTTATCAGCCAACTGAAGTCTGTAGATTATAAGGTTCTTCAAGAAGATATTAATTTGAAGTTCATTAGGAGTCTATCATCTGAATGGGCTATTCATACAATTGTGTGGAGGAATAAGGAGGACTTTCCTAAGATGACTCTGGATAATCTCTTCAACAACTTGAAGGTTTATGAGTCTGAGAATAACTTTGCTAGTGCATCTACTGCTAATCCAAACATTGCTTTTGTCTCCACTAATCACAAGAGCTCACAAGATGTATCCACTGCTGCCTATGGTATATCCACGGCTATTGCAAACAATACCACTGTTAGTGATAATGTTAGTGATGGTGCAATTTGTGCTTTTCTGGCTGATTTAACTACTAGTGTTACTGTGTTGAATCAAGATCTGGATCAAATTGATCCTGATGATCTAGAAGAGATTAATCTTCAATGGCAAATGGCAATGTTAACTCTCCAAGCAAGGAAGTTTTTGAGGAGGACTGGAAGACAAGTTAAGTATGATGGTCAAAGGAGAGCAGGGTTCAACAAAAGCAAGATGGAGTGCTTTAACTGCAAGAAGAAGGGTCACTTTGCAAGGGAATGTCGAGCTCCTAAGAGGATTGAAGGTGTTAAGAAGATCACTGAAGATTCTGCTCCTTCTTCTACATTGGTGGCTCAAGATGGTCTTGGTGATTATGATTGGAGTGATCAGATTGAAGAAGGACCTAATGCAGCTTTTCTTGCTAGTGAAGCTTCAAAAGAGCATAACTTTGCTCTTATGGCTTATGCTTCATCTTCTGGTTCAGATTCTGAGGTATCTAATGAGTCTACTTGCTCTTTTAAATCATGTAATGATAACTTAGAATCTCAAAAAGCTATCACTGAAAGTATGAGGAAAGAAGTAGAAAGACTAACTATGGATAACTTAGGTTATAGGGTTGGTCTAGAGAGTGTGGAAAAGAAGCTTAGATACTGTATTAAATGTGAGTTTGAGTATGTAGATAAGATCAATATATTAGGTGGTGAAATTGATCTTAAAAATAGAGAGATTAAAATGCTTAAAGAGAAACTTGAACTAGCAGAGAGTGAAAAACAAAAGGCCCTAGATGAAAAAGAAAAACATGTTGTTAGGGTAGCTAAAACACAATTTGCTTCTGATCTAGTTCATAAATCTATAGAGAGTCATCTAATGAAAAAGGGTTCTGGGATAGGATACAACAATATGCCACCACCTACTCTTATGCAACATGCACCACCTGCTAAAGAACTGTCATTTAGTAGTGAATTCAGTTTTAACAAACCTGTTGAAGGAATAAGGAAGACTGAGACACCTAAGATAAGTTCTGATATGTCCTCTGATGCTCCCATCATTGAAGATTGGGAATCAGATTCTGAGGAAGCTAGTAAAGTATCAACACGCCTGAAAAGTTAGAACCTATTAAGAAAGTTGATACTAGACAAGCTAATTTTGTACCTAGATTTGGAGCTAAAGTTACCAAGAAAGTAGTAGAGTACAGGGAAATACCTAGGAACCAGATGCAACAATATAAACCTAGGGGTAATCAAAGAAGCTTAAATGGTTTAATTTCTAACAGATTAGGTGATGAGTTTCAATGTGTTAAAAGGCTTGTTTTATATGTGGTAGTTTTGAGCATTTACAGAGAAATTGTAATAAAAGCAGGACCACAAGTTTGGAATCATTGGAGGAGGGTAAATCACCAAAACTTTTCAAAGAAAACAAACCCTCATCCTAACAGAAACATGATTCCTAAAGCAGTGTTAATGAGGAATGGGAATACAAAATCAATTGTCAATGCTTCTCCCAAATGGGTTCCAACCACTGCTAAGCAAAGTGTAAACACGGCTAAGCAAAATCAAACCACCGATAAGCCAAAAATCACCACAGATAACAAAGAAGTTTTAAAAATTCCAAAGGTGATAACCGATACAGTGGTTGGGAATCATTTTTATGCTGTTAAGGCCTCAGCCTAGTTGGCAATGGAAACCTAAGACCAAGGTTTTACATCATGTCAACTGTGCATCAATGGACCTAACCAAATTTGAGTATATTGATGCACAGGCAGACCCAAGTCAGTATTGGCTTGGGTCCACAAAAGGAACTAACTTGTTTAATTTCATGTGCAGGGCAATCTACAAGATGAGCTAAAAGACAAAGGAGTTTTTGATAGTGGTTGCTCTGGGCACATGACTTGGGATGGGAGCAACCTGGAAGATTTTGAAGCTTTTGATGGAGGATATGTGGCTTTTGGCAATGATCCAAAGGGAGGAAAGATACTTGGAAGAGGCACAATCAGAACAGGAAATTTGGACTTTGAAAAAGTCTACTTGGTACAAGGACTTAAGTACAATTTATTCAGTGTTTCTCAAATGTGTGATAAGAAAAACTGGGTACTTTTTGGTGAAAATGAGTGTGTGGTGTTGTCTCTCGAGTTTAAGATGCCTGATGAGAAGTTTATACAACTTAGGGTACCTAGGAAGGAAAATATATATTGTTTTGATCTTAAAGATGTAATTCCTAATAGGTCCTTAACTTGTTTATTTGCTAAAGCATCTGTGGATGAGTCTAAGTTATGGCATAGAAGATTAGGACACCTCAATTACAAAACAATCAATAAACTGGTTAAAGGGAACTTAGTGAGAGGGTTACCTTCTAAGGTTTTTGAGTGTAAGGAACTGTGTGTGGCTTGTCAGAAAGGAAAACAACATAGAGCTTCTTGTAAGTCCAAAACTGTCAACACCATTTCACAACCATTGTTTATGCTTCATATGGACTTATTTGGACCTACTTTTGTCAAGAGTTTGAACCATAAGCAGTAGTGCCTAGTTATCACTGATGATTATAGTAGATTTTCTTGGGTTTACTTTTTGGTTGCTAAGAGTGAAACTAGTGAAGTTCTCAAGAGTTTCATTATTAAGATAGAAAATCTAGTGAATCATAAAGTCAAGATAATCAGATGTGATAATGGAACCGAGTTTAAGAATGCAGTGATGAATCAGTTTTGTGTAGAGAAAGGTATAGAAAGACAGTTTAGTGTTGCTAGAACACCACAACAAAATGGTGTGGCTGAAAGGAAAAATAGAACACTAATTGAGGCTGCTAGGACTATGTTGTTTGAGTCTAAGTTACCAACTACCTTTTGGGCTGAAGTCGTAGGCACCTGCATGTTATGTGCAGAATAGAAGTAAGGTAGTGAAGCCTCATAACAAGACCCCTATGAGTTGTTACATGATAGGAAGCCAATGATTGCATTTCTAAAACCTTTTGGGTGTCCTGTTACTATCTTGAATACCATAGACTACCTAGGCAAGTTTCAAGAAAAAGCCGATGATGGATACTTTTTAGGCTATTCATCAAATAGTAAAGCCTTTAGAGTATACAATAGGAGGACTAGAATTGTTGAAGAGAATCTACATGTTCAATTTAGTGAAAAGACTCCTTGTGTTGAGACCAAAGGACCGTGACCTGTTTAACATTGATATGCTAACCAAATCTATGAATTATGAGCCTATCATTGCAGGAACTTCCACTAATGTTGATGCAGGTACTCAAAAGAATTCTGGTGAAGAAGCAATTTCTAAGGAAGTTGATTCTCCTCAAGAGTTCTATTTGTTTGAAAAGTGGAAAGCTAGTTCTGTCTCACCCATCATTGATAAGCAAGGTCCCACTGATGATGATGTCTTGAATACTGGAGGCAATAGTGCTCATCATCAAGATAAGGATGAGTTATTGAAAGATAATTCAGTGTTGGTAGAAGAAATTGAAAAGAAGAAAAAGCAGTCTGCAAGCACGAATAAGCCAAACATAAGCACGGATAGAGTTAATACAACCACTGCTAAGCCAACAACTTCTACCACTGTCATTACAAGTGAAATCCCTTGTTTCTTGTGGAGGGAGGTAGAACTGCCATGGGTTATCTTCTTCACTTGATGATAAAGATGATGATGAGGATGAGGAGGATGTTAGATTGACTACTTATGGTTTATTCCAACTAGGGTTCCACATTGTGATTGCAGTTGATTGGAGACTTTGAAGAAATTAGGGTTTTGATATTGATTGGTGTGTGCGTTATGAAAGATTTGGGTTCTTTTTATAAGTGAGGTTTAGGGTTATGGAAGTAAATACGGGGCAAGTTTAATGTGGTTGAGGAGTTAATGAGATTTTTGGAGTTGGACTAATATTAGTTCTAGAAGTTGACCATATTGACTTACCTGTTGTAACCACGGATAGGTCTTTTGGAACCACTTTTAGCTCTTCCTAACCACTGACAACAATAACTTTATACTCTGTGTTGGTTTTGTGTTTTTGTCTTACTGGTATGAAGGCTTTGGGTGCATAAGGAGCTGATTTACTTGCTATATCTCTTGGTCATTTGGAAGAATTGATCTCATGTATCTGCTGATGGTCTGTTGTAACCACGGATAGTAGTTCTGGAACCGCGGATAGCATGGAGTCTAATTTTGGATAGTACAGGTCTGTTTGGTAACATTGGCGAATCTATATCACTCTCCCCAAATCATGGACGGATCATTTATTTGATTCTCAAACCACTTCCAATTGGCGCTCAACCTTAACCTAATCACTTTCTTTGCATAATTCATCAACTCACATCATTATTTTCCTAAATCAAAATGGCTGAAAAGTATTCCACTTCTTATAACTTAGTTGCCATTCTCACCAAGAATGCTCGATCTGAAGGGTTTCATCAAATGATTGATTTCTTAGTTCACAGTCCCATTCATTATGCTTTAACAGTTACACCCACCATTCTTAAAGCCTACATACATCAATTCTGGAAGAATGCTACACTTGCAACGGTTGATGGTGTGGAGATGTTTCGTTCTGAAGTGGACGAGCATGTTATTTCTGCATGAGGATATCATTCGAAAGCGTTTTGTAGTTTGATGATGCTGATGGGGTTGACAATCTTTCCGATGTTGAGATTGTTGCTGGTTTAGAGAGATTAGGATATACACATAGAGGTGACAAGGTACAATTCTTTAAGAGTTTCTTTTCACAACAATGGAAGTTTTTGATTCACACCTTGTTGATGTGTATGAGTAACAAGACCAGAGGTTTTAATGACTTTCCTTCAAAAATTGCTACTGCTATTATTTGTTTATCTGAGGGAAGGAAGTTTAATTGGTCTAGAATGATTTATGAGGGGTTAGTACAAAACATTAGAAAGAAGGGTAAATACTATTTGTATCCTCGGTTTGTTCAACTGATTGTAGCACATCAAATTGTTGATCCTATTGAACATTCTAGAGAGTATGAAGTACATCATATGCTTCCTAAGGTTTTTGCACATATGAGGAATCAACCACAGAATGTACAAATTAGAGATGTTCCTTTATTTCCTCACATGCTTATTTTGTCTCTGCTCTCGATTTTGATGAAGGTCTTGACACTCAACCGCTTGTCACTGATAGTACAACTCAAATCACCGAAAGTACACCTCCAACCACGATACTACACCTCAAATCACTAATATTTCACCTATTGTATGGACTAGGAGAAAGAAGGGCACTAAGCTTCCTCAGGCTAGTGCTAGTGGTGTTGCTCATGAGGCTGTCACAGGTGGTGAAGGTGACATGATTGGAAGGGCTTCCACTACTTATACATGCTTAGATGTCGAGGATAGTGGAAACATAAATAAGACCCAACCATTGGCAACTCCTAATGTGGAGAGTTCCTTGGAACTTAACATAGGTGGAGGAATCCCTAGCCACTTGGCTATTACAGGGTGCATAGATGTTCGGGCTCGGTCTGATGCTATGTTTTCTATATCCAAAGATTCACCTCTCGGAGCAGTTAACACAGCTCGAAGTGATGAGGATAGGTTGGAACCCGAACATGAATTGACGGATTCTGAGTTTGTACATACCGACTTTTCCAATGAACCACCTCTCGGACCAGTTCACACAGGTCGAAGTGGGGAGGATATTCTTGAACGCTTAAATGAATTGACGGCCAAATGTACCAAGATGGAGGAGACGATCTCTAATCTCAAGGAATTGGCTGGGTTTCATGAAAAGGATATTCGGCGCTTGAAGCACAGGGTTTTGGTTTTAGAGAAGATAAAAAGGCACTGGGCTTGCTGCTTTGAGGAAGCTAAGGAAAAAGAAGCTGAACTCCTTTCCAGCTCTGAATATGGAGAATGTATCCAAACAGGGGAGGAGTGAAGGCAAGAATTTAGGGGAGGATGTTAATGTATCTATGGAAGAAGATGTTGATAGTGGAGATCAACCATTTGTGGTATCTGATAAAGATGGGAATGAGGCAGTTCTTGAAAATGTGAAGAAGGTTGTAGAAGATGTAGTAATGAACACAAACACGGATGGTATGTCGAAACTACGGTTAGTACACTTCTAACCACGATGCTTTGTAACAGAACATAACAACTATAAACACTACAACTATACCTTCAAAGAATCATACCCACGCTATTATAACCACTTCCACCTTGTTGTAACAACTCTCTATATTACCATCTAAGCCTAAAGAAGTAGAGAAAGAAGCTGCAAGTACATTGATTAATCTGAGCAAAACATCATCTATTTCTACACCCATCATTGCACCTACTTTATCTGTTCAAACTCGCACTAAACCCAAACCCAGAGGAAAAACTTTAGTTATTGGTGAACCATTGAAGAAGAAGGTGATTCAATCTGATGTTGGAAAGGGTAAAGGTATTGCAGTACCTGAGTTGAAGTTTAAAACTAGAGCAGAACAAGAAGCTTTTGATGATGATTTTGTAAAGAATATGGTTCTTTGAAGAACAAGCAGACTTTGGATAAAAGAAAGAAAGAAGAGGAGGAAGCTAGTGAGAAATGGTTAGCTATATGGTATAACTCAGAAAACTATCTTCAAGCTTCTTTACAAATTCTTGATGAGTTTACTGTACAAGAATGGGCATTCTTTGGATGATGAGGAGAAAGCTAGATTGATGAATGAATGGGCAAGGAAGGTTAGCAAAACAAAGAAACAGGTTATAAGAAAAAAACCTCCTACTATGGCTCAAATGAGGAATATATTGATGAAAATTATTAAGAATTCAGGCATTTATGTTTCTGATAATCTTAGTAAATGTTCATTTGAAAGAATTTTGGAAATCTATGAGAGATGTATGAGGACTAATGTAGATGATTTCTGTCCAATGAATTATGAGAAGGAAGAAGAGTGGATAAAGAAGCATGATGAGTGGATGCTAAGTAAAAGGAAGAGAAAATCTGAGGTTCAGGAGTCATCTGATTCTAAAAGATTGAAAGTTGTTGAAAATGAAAATCAAATCATTTCTTATGAGTTTAAGCTTAATGATGGAAGTGAAGGAGTTTGGAAAATTAAAAGACTCAACAATGAAGTTTCTGAGTATAATAAATTTTCACAAATGCTTCAGTATTTTGATAGAGATGATTTGATGAATCTTTGGATACTTTACAAGAATAAGTTTGGTGAAGTACATCCAAATGATTATCATGAGAGGTTGGTTTATCATCATTTGAAGATTCTATTTGAACCTACTCATGATGAATCTGAATGACAAGGACTCTACAATGGTCAAGTTACTAGATGGTTTTTATATCAAACTTTGCTTCTGAACTAGGTACGGATTTGGGTTTATATGATGCTCTTTTGCTTTTTCCTTGTTCGCATGATGGACATAAGTGATCCTTGGTGTATTTGAACTTTGGAAGTCCGTTGACGATGGTGTCTTTGGCAATTTTGTTGATGGTGTCGAAATTGAGATGCGATAACCGTCTGTGCCACAACCAGGACTGTGTTCCAGATGCTCGTGTCATAAGACATATTGGTGATGAAGAGGCCATTTGATTGATGTCGATAGCATACAAGTTTGTATCACGATTCCCAGTTAAGAGATCAGTGCCATCCAAGTTTCTAACGAAGCAAGCATTTTTCCTAAAAGCAACCTCTAAATCTGCATCACAGAACTGCCCGACTGAAAACAAATTGTGTCCCAACCCTTCGACATAGTAAACCCGAGTGATCAAATAATTTCCAAAAGGTAGATCTCCATAACCTGTTGGGTTTTAGGTTCCTTGCATCAAGAATTACTTTAAGTACTGGAACCACGGACAGGCTTGATAGAACCACAGACAGAAGAGTGTAACCACGGATGAAGATAACCGCGGCTAGTAGTAATGTGTAACCACATATGATATATTGTAACTCTTTGCTAGTGTTTTGTATAGTCGGTTAGTTTATTGTTTTAGATAAATATGGAAAAGATATTTATCTTGTATGTTACGTATTGTATAATGTATAGGACTCCTTGGCTTATAAAAGGAGGTCCTAGGTTAGATTAGAAGTACGTAAGTTTTATATCTAAGGTCGATACACTTCAAGGTTGCAAAACCCTAATACTGTAAGAGTATTCGTATTAATAAATAATATTGAGGTGTTGAATGTTAACTGTTCTTCTTCTTAAGGTTAAGTGTTAAATTCCGCATAATACTTAATAAGTTGTTATTCTAAGTCAGTTTCTATATTAGATCGTTTGCTCAACTGGGATCAACATAACCCATGATAGCTGCTACATGATCATTTCCGAAACGTATGGTTCCCATGAATTTCCAGACGAAATTGATCAGCAGCTTCAGATTCCCGGTCATGTGCTTGGAGCAACCCGAGTCGACGATCCAAAAACAAATTTCGATAACACTAGTAAATAAAAAAAGAATATTGTGGAAACCGTTTTGATTTTGGTTCCTTTGGGTTAGAGGTAAAATCCTTATCACACGTAGAGAGGTTTTCTACAGGGAATTCTGGTTTATCACTCATTGTACCATTCTGGAGTGTGAAAGTTCTACCTGTGGGTTTCCAAATATCATCCCTATAGTATACACTATAGTTCCTGTCAGTAGTGTAAAGCCTAATTTTTGCAACTAGTCTTCCTACTCTTTTAGCGTAAGATCTTTTTGGGACGTTCTTCTTAACATGCTTATCAATCTCATTCTTAGAAACACAAACATCATGAACATTAGATAAAGATTTCTTGCAAGTTAAACAAACAGATTCATTAAACTTAGCAGATTTCATAGGTTCAGTACATTCAGATGAAATGTCTTTCTTATTTAAAAGCGGTAAATTCCTAGGGTGTTCTTCTACTTTCTTCTCTTTATTCAAGCTACTACTCCTAGAGGCATGCGAGACTCTATTGTTCCTTGAATTGCTCTTAGGCTTTAGTCTGCTGCTCCTAGAGGTGCTATCTAGTCCTGTAGAAGGTAAGGCACACGCATTAGGATTCACATTTTTATGAAGGGAGGTGGTTTCAGCTTTCCTAGTCTCTTTAGAGTGCTTTTCTAAACTTATGTCGTTTGTTCCAAATGTTTTAGATGTGGAGGCAGACGCATTGGTGGTACTCATCTTAAAAAGGCCAGGTGCTAAAACTTTTGGTTTCTCGATAACCGCTTTTCCCTTATCAACATTTTGTTTAGGTAGGGCAGGTGGAGGGACTGGTTTTGATGAAACATTTTTCTCATTGACTTTTGGAGGAGGCATAGAAACACATTTTTGGTTTGGAAACCGGTTTGGGAACATTTGCTTTCTCCGCAGTCAATGGTTTTAATCACGGTATCCACTTGCCTTTCCTTTTGACTTTCCAGCTAAGCCCTTAAAAGATCATTTTTCTCTTTCATTTCATTGTAGGCACGCTCATACAACAGTTTGTCATACTTGCATTCCTCAGTTTTTCGATCAAGTTGTTTAAAATATGAGACATTTTCTTTTTCAAGTTTTTCAAGGGCTTTTTCATATTTTGATACAATTGCGGAGGTCTCATCTTTGGAGTCTTTCATGATCTTCAACAGAATATGTTTGCAAAATGATGGACATAATATAAGTAGTCAGAACATCTTCGAAGAGTGAATCATTTAGATTTTCCAAAACTTGGATGTGTTCAACACTTTCATTAGCTTGCTTTACCAGGGATTTATGGTCCTTGACAAAGTCATTTGTTTCTTTCAAAAAGGCTTGTTCAAAATGAATTACCCTTGAGTTGATGTTAGTCACGGTGAGGGCAATTTGAGTTTCAAAAACTTTTTCTGTTCAATATCAAAACTATTAAACCAGATGTTTGTTGTAATATTGGTTTTAGTTTTAACGGTCTCTTGAAGATCTGCAATTCTCATTTTCACATTTTCCAGAATACTTCTGGCATCACTTGTGTTAAAAGGATTGTTTGAAGACATTTGTTCAATGGTCGAAAGAGATTTGGAGACAACAACTGGTTTTGAAACTGATTTTGAAACTGGTGTTGACACTTTGTTTGAAACACTTGGTTTGGTGAAAAACGTTGATTGAGAAACAAACGAAATACCATTAATTTGGTTCCATTTATTATAATCAATAGGTTTGATTTCCTGATGTTTTTGTTTCATTTTTTATCTACTCTCCTCAGATAGTTCCAACGTTTCAAGAGAATCATGCACAATTATGGGTTCATGCAAAGGTTTTCCATTGTGCAACACATTCTGAGATTTCTGAGCTTTCTTGAGAAACGAATAAGGGTCGTTACCAAGTGCCATCTTATGTGAAGTATGAAAACGTAGATTTACTTGGTTAGAAAGCATCTTGTTTGATTTAGCTGAATGACCCGTTGTAAGAAGCAAATTGTCCAATGTTTTGATTTTTTCCGTTTTATCAAGAATTTCATCAAGAAGAGAATCTTCTCGTTTTGAAAAATCAGCAATCAACTGTTTCTTCTCTTTTTCAAGATCAGAAAATAGTGCTTTTTGTTTAGAAAGTTGGTCATTTAGATCAGAAATTTCCTTGTTTAAAGATTTTATTTTTCAAGTTCAAATTCACATCAAGTGTGTCATACTTGAGTTGCAATTGTTTTTCTCTTAAAACAGAATCTCGATAACCAATTTCTAATTCGGACATTTTGTTAGTATGAAATTCAAAAGCTTTGGCGTGCTCCTTGTAACTCTCAAGCTCAGTGGTCAATTTAACATTCGCGACCTTAACTTCGCGATTGACCTTACTCACTTTTTCAATTTCAATACCACATTGATTGATTAATGATTCAAAATAAGCACGTGTTTCCTCATCAGTCTCAGTATTTTGTGCCACACAGCCTCCACTAGGATCCACATCGGAGTTTCAGAGTTAGTATTGCTACAACTTCGGATTGTCCGGTATATATCATAAGTAGGTGCGGCGTCACAGAATGCTTGTTCGTCATGAGTAAACACATCAAATATGACATTGTTATAGCATGGATCAATGATTGGTACCTCGGATACTGCGTTGGCGTCATAGACAGGAAGTGCGTCGAGTCGTGTCGTACTTAGTCTCCTGAAGATTTGCCATGAATATGCCGTTCGCATTGATTTCCTCGAGGTCTTCCAAATCATCCACGATAGCGAAAAAATCATTTTCCTCAGCAGTCAACTGCATCCCCGCTTGCTTCGTGCTAAAGCATAGCTTTCGAAGAAACTCATCATTCTTCTTGTGTGGCTTAGTGGGACAGTTTCGTGCCATGTGACCCATTCCTCGACAATTATAACACTTAACCGATTACCACGATTCACATTTCCATAATTCCCAACGATTGGAGCTGCAACATTCTGATTACCCATTGCTCTATTCCCAACATTCGTCCCATCGATTTCCAACATTCGAACCAACCTGATTACCACGATCTTGAACGCTGATTACCCATACGAAATCCGGTAGCATATCCCTGCTGATTCCCAATAACTCCAACCATTTGTCCTTGATGACCCATATTCACACCCAGCTGTGCAATTTGCCTATTCACGAGTGTTTGACGAAATCCTTTGGTTGTTGTTAGTTGGTGTGGAATAGCGACTTTTGAGTACGTTACCCAATAAAGAGTATATCTGTTGCAAGGTCGCTTCGGGTGGGTTTCAGGATCGGTGATTCCTTGTTCTGGTATTGTTGATCCGGATAGAATTGTTGTTGTGGTTGTGGAATGTATTGCTGCAAGTTGTTGTTGTTGGAAGATGATGAAGCTTGTTGTTGTGTATTCACTGAAGATTGAGTCTTTGCAATGAGTGCCAATGGATCATGATTCTTTGCCAATCTTTCTTTCATGACTTCATTGACTTGACTTGGTTTTGTTTGAGAAAATCATTGAGTTGATCAAAGTTTACCTGATGAAGGTCTTTTGTTTGGTTGACAATAGTGACATATCGTCCCCATTCCTCCGGAAGATTGTTCAGGAACTTGATGTTTTGAACGATAGTACTGGGTGTCAGCTTGTTTCGATAAGCTCATTCATCAAAGTGCAAAACCTTCCATAGTAGGATTCAATGGATTCTCACGGAGTAGAAGTAAACTTTTCCCATTCAGTTAGCAACTTGTTCTCCATGTCTTGTTGACCAATTTTCGTTCCATGACAAAGCCGTCTAACACGTTCCCACATATCGAAAGCAGTTTCACAACTGTCTACCGCAGCAAAGATGTCTATTGGTAAACCCGGTTGGATAATATGAATTGCCATGTCATCTGCCGACTTGTTTCGATCCTCTGCGGTGTATTCAGATTCGTATTGAAGACGAGAAGATGGTGGGATGGGAGGTGTTGCATCTGCATTTCCAGGTACATGAACTTGTCGAGGCTTGAAGGGTCCATTCTGAATGGATTTAATCATGAGTTTTCCATTAGGTTTGGTCTTGATGTAACGAAGCATACGACTTGTCCATTGAAGATAACCACCTTTTGCCAACATAGGAGGACGATTTTCGGCACCGGCTGCATGAATGTCTTGTTGAGTTGCCATTGATGAAGGTATGATATGATAAAGTTGATGTAGGATCGATTCAACGATAAAGGAGTTGTGTTGGAGAAGATATTGCCGTTTGAGGTTTTCTGAAAGTCGTACTCGTAACCTGGCTTTGATACCAATTGTTAGGACCTAAGATATATCAACCTTATCACAAACTACCAACACGTTAACCACTGTTAAGCGTAGAACTCGTGAAACCCAACACAAACGTAAAGCATATAAAGAAAGAAAAGATAAGAAAGATGGTGACTTGATGTTTAAACAAAACCGTGTATGTTGTGAGTGAAAGATGAAAACAATAGATGTTTTATTTCAAAGGAAAAACACACACACACACTTTCAAGCACACCCCTCAAATGACCATTTGAGGGGTATTTATAGGTGGAATACATGAAAACCTAAAAGGCTTTCCTATGGGCTTCGTTGGACTTGGATTGGGCTTGGGATATATGAGCATACAAACGGCTAACATACCCTAACGTTTAACCAATTAGCTTAGCCCAATCCACGAGCCCGTTGACTATTCTATCACGATATCTAACACACGTTACAAAGTTCCTAAATGTGAATGACCATCACTTCTAATAAAACTATTAAGGCTAACAAACACACTATAAAAAAAACAACCTAGATAATCTAGATCATTAATAATATTGCATTTCAATGCTATGGATGATACAAAGGATTGGGTAAATGACCCCAATATAGATTAACAACACAAAGTAAATGTCTCCGTATGTGAACTTCAACATAGGGAACACAAGTGCGATGAGTGTTATGTCGATGAGCACGAGTGCGATGTAAACCATGTTGATGACGGATCTTCTTGGTTTCGGTTGAGATGGAATGAGGAGGAAGATGAGGTTTTTAAGTGAGAGGGAATTTTTGAAATTGGATGATTTGAAAAAGGTGAGGATTTGATAGATAGGTCGACGATGGGAGTTTTTATAGGGAAGGAGGAATTTTTGAAATTCGTGTTATGTTTTATTATTGGATTTAAAAGAAACAAAACATAAGTTTTATATACCACGATTTTAGATGAGAAATAAAACACGTATGTGAGAAAATGGCTTCCTAATGAAGCTTCATGTAAAACATGTATAAGCACAAAAGATAATCATATAAATACCTAAATAGGTATACTTAATTATCAAGCAAAGTAAAAAGAAAATCATACCTCTAGCGTACTTAGGAATGTCTTTACAAATGACACAACAAATGTCACTTAGACGATTCTCGCTCCTTTAAGATACCTTCTTAAGGAAGGTATTCTTGTTACCAAGCGACTCCTAAAGCTTGGTGGGTATGAGCTTTGACTAATCAACATGACAAAGAAGATTAGTGCAATTAAAAATAAATAAGAAAAATGTTGTTATCAAACCAACATCCAAACATATAGTTTTAAAAGACATGGTGTTTGTTTTTATGAAAGACCTTCTTTGTAGTTTTCAATTAACCGTGGATCGTATCAAGTTTTTAAAGTACAATATACTTCAACAAACTTGGTAACGAAGCTCTGATACCAATTGTGGAAAACTAGAAGGGGGGGTTGAATAGTTTTACCAATTAAAACTTCTTTTTAATCTATTTAGATCGACTTATGTCAATCTATTTGAATGTGTGTGTTGGATGTTGATAAACAAGCATGTAGAGGTAAGTAATGAAAAGATAAGAGTAAGAAGCACAAAACCACAACGCAAGTATTTATAGTGGTTCGGCTACAAGGTCACCTTCCTTGCCCTACTCCACTCCCCGAGTCACCTACTCGAGAGTTCGTAATCACTACACCAATCTCCTTATGGCGGAGAAGCCTTCACAACGTCGCTTAACCTTTTTCCGGTACAAAGCTAAATACCGAGTTCTTTTACACCAAGGCGAACCACACCTAACACAACGTCGCCTACCCTTTATACGGTGCTAGGCTAACCACCGAGTTCTTTCACTCCAAGGTGAACCACACCTACACAACGTCGCCTACCCTTTATAAGGTACTAGGCTAAGTACCTAGTTCTTTCACACCTTAGGTGAACTACACCTTCACAACGTCGCCTACCCTTTATTAGGTACTAGGCTAAGCACTTAGTTCTATTGCAATGGAGGAACTACTACCACACTACACCAATGACTAATCCCAAAGGAGATCTACTCCTTTACAACATCAACAAGGATATCAATATCCTTGGATCTAATACTAGTCTATCTTGTACATCGAAACACACCAAATCGAATGTACATCTAAGGCACCTTTCACTAATGCCTTTGACTAGATCTACAAGACACCTTTCACTAATGTCTTATGTCTTCACTTCTAAGCATCTTTCACTAATGCTTGTTTGTCTTGACTTCTAAGCACCTACCACAAGTGCTTTATCCTATAGACGATAGATACCCTTCACTAATATCTTCGTCTTGACTCTTGAGACATCTTTCACTAATGTCTTCAACACTACACTTCTTTGAAGTAAGAAAGGAATCATCAACAAGAAGACTTCAGTAGCCTTGATGATGAGGAAGCATGGCAACTCATGGACTTGAGCTTGCTCGACTTCAAAGGTGGTGATCTTGCCTTTAAGAGGAACCTAAAAGATCACACAAAAACAAAACTACAAACATAGATCTCTTGGATCTAAGGTTAGTGAGATTTAACTCAGGGGGAGAAAGTATATTGAAAAGGGGTGAGAAACAATGAAGAAATGGCTCACTATTTATAGAGGAAAAACCTCTACTGTTCCCCGGATCCCTACCACAAGGGATCCGCTAGCACAAAGCTAGGGATCCGTGGTCCGCTCCTCTTTGCCCATGGGTATTTTTGGTTATGGGTCATGGGTCATGGGTTATGGGTTGATCCATGGTTTTCTTTCTAGATACAATGAACTTGGTTAAGTGGTATATATAAAACCATGGGTTGTGGGTCAAAACCATTTGCTAGTATTTTACCCATTTAGTATATACTTGTATTTACCCATTTTAGCATATACTTAGTTTTTACCCATTTTAGCATACTTAGTTTAAGTATATGTTTAACCCAATATGTAAACACTAGTTGTTGTACATATTTATCTAAATCATAAAAACACTTATACTTGTTTTAGTGTTTTATGTGAAAGTGTAAGTGTGTTAGAAAACTATTAGTCCAAACCATTTACGTATTTTATTTGTTTCGTTAAAAATGATTTTACTTTTGTTATCGACAAAACATTAGAAGATCGTAAAATATAAATAAACATTTTTACGGCTTATTTGTATTAACAAAAGAGATACATTGTCAGCATTTAGGTGACAACTAGCTCTAATAGCTACCTTGAAGATGTGGACAACCCTGAAAGGTTGTCAAACCCGTCAAAGTTCATGTCTATCAAGAGCTTCTCGAATGGGTACAATTTACTTGGATAAGTCTTGGAAGACAAATCTTTTCAATGTATGACTGTTCAGATCTCGTCAATTCATAGGTTGAAGTATTTTCACACAAGGATTCAATAGCAAAACACAACATATTTCTTATCACATAATTTTTCTCCCCCTCAAAAATTGCATATAAATATGTTATTTTTGAAGAAATGTTGAGAATAAATATGACCATTTTGAGTTTTGTGGAAAGATTACATGAAGAACAATTTGTGAACAAAGTTTTTGATCAAATACTCCCCCTCAACAAGTGATATTAACGGTTGAGGTTTTGAAAAAAAAACATAAGGGGAAGTACTTTTTCTTTTGAGCAAAACCTTTTAAAATTGAAAGGTTTGATAAGTTTTACTCAAAAATAAGAAGCTTTTGCTCCTTTTATAAGGATTGTGGCACTGAAGCATACCACAGGGTCCTTTCATTACAAGTACGGGTTGTACACTGTTATGTGTGCACAAACCATAGTCATTATAGAATTACACATCCAAATTAATATGAAATTGAAACAGTTTAAGGGGTACCAGGTAGTCCATCAATATTTCCAGGAATGCGAACAGGGCGTTGATAGCCTGTGAGAGTAATCTTGGGATGACCACCTACGAAGCTTTCAGAGTTCTGAATTGGTCCCTTCTGTACAACCTTTCATCGATCCTAATGATGATCCTCTTAACATCCCGTCTTTCCTGAGAATTCCATCGCTATGGAGACCCAATGCCTTCATGTATCGCCTTCAACCTATAAGCCAAGCCATCCCTGACCTTCTTCAATGTGTGATCCCCAAATTTGTGAAGATCTCTACACGCCATCAAGCAGTTGCGTTGTAGTTCACTACGGTAAACTACTCTGAATGGTTTGCTGACGAGAGTGTATTTTGGAAGCTGGTTGATGTCGGAAGTTCTAGCCTGAGGTGCGGTGAGGTTGACACGAGTCTGATACGATTCAACAGCAAGTTGTAAATCTTCTACACGTTTCTGGATCACTATGCTTCTGATGAAGATGAGCAAGGACTTGATGTATTCACGTTGAATTTCAGTCGAGAATTGTCTCATTCTTCCCTGTACCTTGGCAAGATACAGATCTTCAATGTCGTTGAGAGACAAATTCTGAAAGTCCGCTTCACAGAATTCATAGTCCCTTTCGTCTTGTCTTTTGACCACGATAGTCTTGAGGAAGGTGTAGTCCCATTTAGACGAAAGAGTGACATGCTTAACAGCAACGATCCCTTTATCACTGTACACTTCATGTTGAGACTTTCGAACCTGGCAGCTTTTGTAGTAGATTCGTCGGCGTTCCGGCCAATTGTGAATCCCATACATTGCATCAATGTCATACTATTCCACACGGTTAGAAAACATGTGAGTAGCCTTTTCCTCGATGGCTATGTAGTTGGAGTATATGGCTGCCGGGAACGAAAGTGTAAGTGATGTAGCGTATTTCTTTGAACTATCGCTACCGTGTAGAAGAAATTCCAAGTCATTGTTGAAGAAGTAGCGGAATGGAATCTTAGGTTGATCTGGTTGGCCAATCGTTGGTAGAGGTCTAGACCAGTCGGTGTAGTATGGAGGGTTGTCTCTTCTGGTGAAGTCAATGTTTGCTTCAGGGTTGATCCAATCAATGTTGTTAGACATGGCTCGTGCTATGTTTTCAAGGTGATATTCGACTTCAATAGCACTTTTCGAGCTATCTTTAAGTAGTTGAAAGGCTTCATTCTTGATTCGTCTCAACTCTGATTTCGTCATCTTCTTCACCCGAAACTTCTCTTGAAGTAACTTAGCATGCTCCAATGTTCGACCTTCTACCATATCTTGATCATCAGTAAGGGCGGGAGTAGCATCAACAAGTGAAGAGAACCATTAAAACTCGGTGTCATCTTCGTCTAACCATGAGACGACATCAGCCTTAAGCGTCTTCTTTTTCTTCTTTGGCCTAGATGAGGATGCTGGTTTCTTTGTTGAAGCGGGAGAGGTGGGTTGTTGTTGGGGCTCAGGAATCTCTTCATCGTTACCACCAGTGTACTCGAAGTGATCACCGGTTTTCTCTGTCGAGGTGGTAACTCGAGTCCCGAGGTTTGTCAGCAGAAGAACGTGGAGGAGATCTTTGTTGAGATGGAGTCCTTTGGGGTGGAGGTGGCATGGAGGAAGATTCACCGGACTTCTTTGGACGTTTAGGTGCAGAGTCCTTGTCCTTATCATCGTCATCTCTTGGTCGTTTAGGTTGGTTTGCTGATTCTTTGCATGATGATCTGAGTTGATAATCTAGTAGACCTTCAAAAAATTTAGCTTCATCCGAAGTAAAAGTTGCAGATCGTTTTGACATTTGCATCACTAGTTTAGCAATTAACTCAGAGAGATCGATTCTTTGGCCATTATATGTTTAACCAATGCGACGATATTTGGAGTAAGTTGTCTGGAAAATACTTCTCTTGTCAAACCAGGGACAGTGTCGAGAAGAAACTTGTGAGTATATTCTCTTGCCATCTTCTCCAATTCCTTTCGGAAATCTCTCCTTTGATAAACTTCTGGATTTGTTCCCTTTCTTTCAACATCTCGTTTATCCCCTTTTGAAGAAAGTTGATTTTGTCAGCGAGTTGATTCAGCTTTTTGTTGGTTACATCCTTCTTCTGTACTTGCTTGACAGCTTTGACAATCTTGGTTTTAGCCCGGGATATCCAAGAGTCAGTTGGTTTCTTCACAGATTTAGATGTGGATCTGGTTGTTCCTTTGGATGGTGGAAGTAAAGAATGAGAAGACGAGTCTGATGATGAGGAGACGTGAGGTGGCTCAGGGTTCTTAGGTGGCTCAGAATTTTCCTCCTTGGAGCGTGCGGGACTGTCTAGAAGAAAATCATCATAATCAGTTTCTTCATCATTTCCAGACTTAGCCGTTTCATCAGCCTTAGTATCTTCACCAGAAGTTTTCTCAGTCTTTTCCGTGTCTAGTTCCTTTATGTCAAAGTCGATGGAATCCTCAATCTGCCTTTGTTGTTGTTCGTGGGTGATGGTGGCACCAGTTCCCTTATCGGGTTGATTAACCGCATCGGAAACTGGTGCGGCTTGAGTTCAACCACTTGACCCTCCGGGGCCACGAGTTTGATCCTTTACGAATTCATCGGCAAGGTGTTTGAGTCTGAGGTTCTTCAACTTCTTTTGATATTCTCTTTCCTCGTCAACTGGTTCTTCTTCAAAACTTTCCTTATCATGCCTGCCACGTGAGTTTCCCTTTTCCTTTATCGCTATTGGACGGGAGGCTTAGCTACTGTTGGAGTGTCATCAATTGCGTTTTAGAGTAGGTGACCTCTTCGTGATTTAGTTTCCTCGAACTTTCATCCAAGATCTTTTGTTGCGGTTCAGATTTGGGGATAGGAATAGGAACAACTTCCTTAGAGGGAATTTTCCTTTTGAGTGCAAGTTTCCTCTTAGGGAACTTTCTTTGACTCTCAGTTCTTGTAACACTTCCTGCACTGCCTCTCCTTGTTTTCCTAGTAGGTGTACCGGAGGACTTTTCATCAAGAAAACCGACTTTGCCTTCATCAACCGCTACCGGATACCTTTTGTATGAATAGAGTTGTTTGACGCATCGGTTAGAAGGTGATCCGCAACACGCACCTTGTTTCTTTGTTGTAGATTCCTTAAATCTGGCTATGAGTGTAGGCTCATACAACATGGAGTGATTGTTGGGGTCATTGGTTCTCAAGGGGATATCAGGATTATACCCTAGAGCTCTTTGGATCAACAGTTTTGTATATCTGATGTATGGGATTTTAGAGCCAAGCTTTTTGAGGAATGACATCATGTCGTCCCATATCAGAGCTTCAACTTCAATGTGTTTCATGTTGACCAAAGCCCAAAAGATATGTAGTTCAACGAGCTTGGGATGCTCATAACCACTATCACGTCCAGAAATGGATTTGGTGATGAGGATGTAGAGGGTTCTCCATGGCTGAGGAATATTCTTAAGATTCACGTATGAATGCTTTGTGATTACTCCTGAAGCTTCGTCATAACCAATGTCGATCATGAACTGCAGAACAGCCTCTTCAGTTGGTGTGGCAGTGTATTCGGTTGGCTCGATGACAGGTATGAGAAGAACATCCCTTAAGTCTGCAGGTGTGATGGTGACTTGTTTGTCATTGAGCGTCACCGTCACAACATTTTGTCCTTTGATCTTTCGCATTGTATTCCAGAACTGATGAATATAGATCTCAAGCATCGTAGCGTAATTGGTGAGCATGTTCGATAAGGATGATTCTTCAGAATATCCACAAAGAATTAAGCAAGAAGACTCTGAGCAGGTGAGAGTATCGAAATCAACACGAAGGTTATTCTTTCCTATCTTCATTGGATAACCATGAGGGAAGATATCAACAATGGTGAGAACATTTGGTGCTTCCACATTCTGCATTTGAGCGTCCATGTCGTGATCTGAAAGATATTTAGCCAAAAGAACCAACATATCGAAAGACATTATGTTAGTCAACAGATGGTTTTATTGTCTAATTATTGAATGTGATATGTCGATGATTGTTATGAGTCCAATGTCACTTGTTTGTCCAATAGTCCAATGACGTCGTGATAAGTTTCGTGAGTTGATTAACTTTAAGTTTTAAAGTCCATGTTTTTACTTATTTTTCACAACATGTTAAACGTTTAAGCTTATTAGTAACATTATTGGTTTCGTGGCGTTATGATTTATTTATTTACAAGTTTGCACGCGTAACAATTCATAATTAAGGTTAAAACTAGGCTTAGGCGTAGAAATGGCAAGCTTATGCGTAAACAGGAGTGGTATACGCGTAAGCATAAGCTTATGCGTAGGTTCTTGACTTACGCGTAAGAAATATTACGCGTAGGAAGAGAGGGCCTTATGCATAAAGCTTAACGCGTAAGCGTATCTGAAACCTTACGCGTAAGGCTTACTCGTAAGAGTCAACCTTATGCGTAGAGGTTACTGTTTACGCATATCCTTCACAGGATACGCGTAGTCCCTTATGTAGAACCTTATGCGTAAACGTTACGCGTAAGATTTCTCTTACGCATAACATGCTACGCGTAAGGTGATCCTTATGCGTAGATTGCAAGTAACCTTGATTCTGAATTTTCAAGCGTAGAAAACCTGAAATAAATTCATCTTAACATCAACATTAACACATACATTCATTCCTTTTCAAATCAAATCATGAATACTTATTTAAGCAGTTAAGCGTAGAAACAGGTTACGCGTAAACCCAAACCCTAAGGCTTAATTTCTACGTGTAAGCTTTCTACCCATAGGATTTGCACCAAAATGATTTTGGGATGTCTAGAAAGCCTATTGAGTTGTTCTATCCAAGTTTTAACATCAAATTCTAAGCGAATAAAAAATACCCAATTCTTATGAACATAAACCCTAATTTCCAATTTATAAGCAATTAGTGTTTCTGGGTAAAATCCAAGCATAGATATGATCAATTAAACTCGAAAACAACATCTTGCAAGCAACCAATTAGCCAGAAATGTTCACATATGCAAATACCCAATTCCACGCATAAACCCTAGTTTTCAAAAATCAATCAATTCGTGTATCTGGGTGATGTTTAATGATAAAAATGGTTTCAATGATGTTAGATAAACGTTTTGACTCTATCATTTTAACCAAAAACACACACCATTGATTATGTGTTCATAGCTTACGCGTAGAACACCAAATCGTTCCTAGGTTAAAATCTAACCGTTAGTTTTAAAAACGATTCAAAACCTCTGCTTATAATCATGTTAAGAACACAAAAACACTTACAAAATGATGATC
>OU343224.1:56946648-56991101 GCA_910596185.1 Chrysanthemum makinoi
TTGGTGGTAATTCCTACATTGGTGTAAAAAGCTGTTGAATCATTTGATGAACTTGCTTCTCCCTGTTTAGATTTGGACTGCCAAATCATTCGTTCAAACATAGCATGTCTCTCATTCTGTAGAAGGAATGCATATAATTGCTCATAGTTAGTGTTCCTCAAACCCTTAGTTAACTTGACTGAAGTGACAAATTTGTGCCATTTGGGATTCATGTTGTTCACAAACTTTGAGTTTAGCTGAATATTTGGCATAGTTGATCTGTGCTGAACAGTCAAGTCAAATCACACAAGCTAGCCACTTGTGAATGGCTAACCGTAATAGACTTAAAACTGCTTAAAACACAAATGCAATTAAGATCAGAGGAATATAGGGGATTCCTGGGTCGTTAAGTCCCACGGAGGATGAATTGGTGTTTAAACAACTTCAGATGATAGAATGATCACTAAGGATAGTGATCGAGAAGGTTTGATGGAAAATTATCTAAAGAAAAAATCTACAAATTAAAGCGACTTAAATGCAAATTAAAAGAAATTAAAAAGTTAAAATATATTAAATAAACGCTATCACTATTTTTAAAGTCGATGAGCGTTTAAAACCTAAACTAAAACGTTACGTTTAAAATAAAATTACGTCGTACAAAATAAACGTGAGTTTTAAATAAATAAAAGGCCTACAAATATAAAAATGACATTTTTACAATCCTAATAATAAAATAAAATTATTAGAAAAATAAAATTATTTTTATAACTATTTATTTAATTATTATTAATTAAAAACTATTTATTAAGTATTTAAAATGCACTAAAATACAAGAAAATACAAAATTAACCTAGAAAAATGAAATTATAACTTAGAAAAGTCTAAAATATGATAAAACTTATTTTAAAACTGAAAATATATTTTTAAGACTTATTATGTATTTATTATTAATTTAAAACTATTTTAAACTAATTAAAATGCTAAAAAATACTTTTTAAACTAAGAAAATTATGGAAAAATACTTTTTATTACTTTTATATTTATCTTAACCTAAGAAAATTGAAAAATTATTTTTTTGAACTTTTTATAATTTATTTGTATTAAAAGCTATTTAAAAATGCTTAAAAACTGTTTTTAATTAAGAAAAATAGCAAACAGTTATGAAAAATTATGAAAATTTCAGGAAAAGTCTATTTTAATATGTAGAATCTAGGAAAAATAGAAAAACATGTGCTTGTTTGGAAGAAAATGAAACTGCTATTACAGTGCAAGCTTATCAATAAGCACTTGAATAAGCCAATTGATAACCAAAGACCACCAAACCTTCACAGAAGCTATATTAAGCTAAAATTTACCAAGTGCAACAAGAATCAACTAGTTCTAACCACAGGATTGCAAGCTTAATCAGATTTGATGAAATGAATTAATAAGCTAAACAGATTTGAGGTGTTACTTTAAGCTTATGCAGAGAACACCAAGCTTCAAAATAAGCTCAATGAAAAGCATACTAATTGGAACTTGGAAAAGACCTGGTTGAGAGTGTTTAAACTAAAAATCAGACTATGATAAGCTCTTATGAGCTCTGTATAAGCTTAGCAAAAGCTTGGAAAAACTCTCAATATACGAGTTATGGGCAGGCACATAAGCCCTACTTTATGAGCTTATTTGAGTGCTTTAGAAAATTAACAAAAATCTGAAAAATGCTATAAACTAGACCAAGAAAATATGTAAAACCTAAAGTTTTACTTGTTTTGACAAAGATGAGCTCTGTGAAAAATCTATCAAAACCACTTTTCCAAGTTTTTGACTTTTTATGCAAAACTGAAATGTTGACTTAATTGAAGTTTGATCATGATTTAAGGACTGATAATGAGTTTAATGGATGAAATAAAGTTATACAGCTTTGTCTAACTTGATTTTGAGCATAAAACAAGAATTTGCTTTGCAAAATATCCAACTTGATAACTGATTCAATACCAAAGAAAAGGATTTTGACTTTTACTAGTTTTGGGCACAAACTTGGACAGATATGAGTTAAATAGAACTCAACAAACATGAACCAACGAATAGACCCAAGCTAGCCTAAAAGACAGATATATCAGTGAGAACCAAACACATCTTTTAATGACTGTCTTGATGTTTTTCAAAGGATTTCACTGATTCAATCCATACAAATGATATTGAGATCTTATAATATTGATTACTAGGACTAATGAAACATTAAACAACAGTATCAACAACATGAAACTCCGGATGAATAAGTATGCTATATTAGCTGTTAAAATAAATTTTTAACAACTACTAATTAAATAGAACAAGCCTAAGTTTTATGGTTTATTTTTAACTTAACTAACACTAATAAACATGAACTTACAGAAATTTGAGCTAATGAACAACCAAAACAATGAAATGCCAAAATAGAGATCAAATGCTTACAAATGGTTTTGAAGCACAAACTGAGAATTAGGACCAAATACAATCCTATAGCTTACCAATAAGCACTACACCCAAGGCAATCCAAAATATACCCTGCTTTTTTGTACCTTGATCTCCATGTGAATTTTTATTTTTAACTAATTATTTATTTGGTATTTTTGTGAATTTCTGATTTTGGCTAGTAAAATGCTTTTAAGAGTATCTAATAGCTTCAATAAGCTATATAGGGAGCTTATGTGGGCTTATGAGTCCAAACTAACAGTTATAACAACATTTCAACTTATTGAGATTTTTGAATAATAAGAAAATTGCATAACTTGAGATAAGACCTCAAAAGTGAAATTGATTGGTTGTTTTCAAAAGTTTTATTTACAACTTGAAAACATAAAATACAAAGCTTGAAGCTTTAAACATAACACCTGATTTAAAGTTAAACTAAAGCGACATTAAAAGTAAAATTACTCTAGATAGATTGATACAATGCTTCATTCTCTTGCTTTATTCACTTCAAACTCTTGTCAACAACTCTGAGATCTATTCCCACCTCAATCCATCTTGACCATTGGATTTGAGTCCGATAATTCATCTTAATCGCCACATGGTTATTTTGGCCAATCTTTTCAATGGCGGTAGTTTTCTCATTAATTGGGGTGTTGTGTGTAGGGGACACAAAGAAGCAATTTGGTGGGTTCGAGAGGTGTTGTGAATAGATGGAGTGTTGAATCATTAGCTGTGGGGTAGTATGGATGAGAAAAGGTGAGGTGGAAATGGTGAGGTGGTGGTGAAACCACCATGGCGGTTTTGGCTAAACCATGTGGGGTGAGAGACGATGAACATGGAGCGGTTTATTTGATTTAAAATTTGGGCGGGTCATGTATTTGGGTTGGATTGGGCTTACCCGTTAATAAAATAAGGTCCGTTTGGTTTAGGTTTAACAACAAGGACCATATGTAATTTGAGCAATTCAAAGTTGAAGGGCTTATCTTTGAACATTTCCAAAGATCTTCACAAGGACTAAACTGCCAAATAAGATTAGTACAAGGACCTATATTGATAATTTCCATTTTTATAAATCCATGGACCAAAATTGTCAAGTTTGAAACTTGAGGGACCAAACATGTAAATTCTCAAAAGTTTTATCATAAGGACCATTTATGTCATTTATAAATAGAACAAGGTTAAAAGTTGATAATTTTCACTTTTTTAAATTAACCAAGGACTATTTTTGACAATTTTCAAAGTTAAAGGACTAAAGTTGTCATTTTGTGATTTTTAAACTTTAAAGGGTTTGTTTTGACAACTTTTGAATCTTATGGACCTAAAATGACTAATTTACAAGTTTTGAATTACAGGGGACTGAATTTTGACAACTTTTTGTAACTTGGGGACTAAAACTGCCAATTATGCAAACTTGATACGTTTTTCACCAGATTTTGATGTTTTGCATTTAAAACATATAAAACACTTGTTTGTGATATTTTTATCATTTTGATGTGTTTCGAGTGTTTTCGGATGTTTTTGGCATTCTATAAAAAAAATGATGAGTATTTAGACACTCATCAATCCCCACACTAAGATATTGCTAGTCCCTAGCAATGATTTAGATCTTTAATGGATTTTAAAACTCTTTACCAAAAGCCATCACTTCTGGAGTAGCCAAATGTTTCAATTCAAGTAAGAACCTTGGTACAATGATAACCAAATGATTTATTGGCAAATCATAAACCATATAACGGATTTGATGTGTCTTTACCGAAGCCGTTTTACGGACTAGCCAACTCTTAGATAAATTATCAATATTATCTTTGGTGAGCCGAATACCAATTATGGATTTCCACTGCCTTTACCACAAGCCATAAACTTGCGGGCTAGCCAACTCTTCACTAGTTTAAAGATATGGTGAGTTGAACACCATACAATTTTAGGCAAATTGCAAGCCATAAACGGATTTGAGATATCTTTACCAAGAGCCGTTTGCTCTTGGATTAGCCAATCCTTATGTCTTATAGACATGGTGGACTGATTAACCAAATTGAGTAAGTGTAAAACACTTACTCCAAAAAAAATTTTGGCCAAAAACGGGGAATTGGGTGGAATAATTACATGATAAAATTCGTGAGAATTCCCCCCCACACTTAGAAATGAATATTGCCCTCAATATTCAAAGTACCGGCGGTTATGCCGAAACATAGAACACAAAAGGGAAATACTACGGCCATTATTTTGTTTTTGATATGTACACTTTTTTTTTTTTTTTTTTATACAACATTGTGGGGAAACTCCCCCACACTAGGGTGGTAGAAAGGGGGTAAGAAGACAGAAACATGGGTGAAAACCCATATGGTGCGTGCTAATGTTTTTGATTCCCGAGTCACTAGCTTGACTCGATCCCCGCATTCATTGGTTCATGGGGAATGTTTGTAAATCCGGGACAACCACAGATGGAATGTCCTCTCCAAAGTAATGCTTTAATCGATGACCATTCACTTTAAAATTAGGACCATCGGGTTGAGATAACTCAATGGTGCCATAAGGATAAACCTTAGCAATAGGTGAATGGACCGGACCAACGGGACTTGAGCTTTCCCGAGAAAATCTTCAATCTTGAATTGAAAAGAAGGACTCGATCACCAAAGTTGAAAACGCGGTTCTTGATTTTAGAGTCATGAATCTTCTTTGTCTTTTGTTTGTAGATCAAAGAGTTCTCGTAGGCTTGATCACGAAGTTCATTTAATTCATTCATTTGAACTTTTCTGTGATCACCGGTACTGCGTATATCGAAGTTTGCATATTTTAAGGCCCAGTAAGCCTTGTGCTCTAGTTCAATCGGAAGATGACATGCCTTTCCGTACACTAGCTTGTATGGAGTACACCCAATTGGTGTTTTGTAAGCGTACGAAAAGCCAGAGTGCGTCATCCAGTTTATCCGACCGGGATGCACGATTTTCACCTCTTGTCCTTTCAAAATTCTTTTAATACCACGGTTTGAAACTTCCACCTGTCCACTTGTTTGGGGGTGGTATGCAGTAGATAGACGGTGGGTAACACCATACTTTTGCATGACACGATCAAATTGGTCATTACAAAAATGTGTACCACGATCACTAATTATAGCACGAGGAGTTCCAAACCTGGCAAAGAGAGCTTTCAAAAATTTCACAACAACTCGGGCATCATTGGTGGGTAAAGCTTTTGCTTCAACCCATTTTGACAAATAGTCAACAGCCACGAGTATGTACTTGTTACCACGAGAAGATGGAAATGGCCCCATAAAATCAATACCCCATATGTCAAATATCTCACAAACTTGAATGGCATTTTGTGGCATTTCATTTCTTTGAGATATGTTTCCATGACGTTGACAAGCATCACAGGCTTTGACAAATTCGTGGGCATCCTTATAGATTGTGGGCCAATAAAATCCGGAATCAAACACCTTTTTGGCGGTGTAGTTTGGACTATGATGGCCCCGGTGGGTCCAGCATGGCAAGCTTTGAGAATGTCAAGAGCTTCTTGTCCATAAACACACCGTCGGATGACTTGATCCGCACGATTTTGAAACAAGTAGGGTCGTCCCGAAGTAATGTTTAACATCCTTAAAGAATTTGTTCTTCTGTTGGGTCGACATCCCTTTCACTATGAAGTTACCCGCATGGTAATTTGCAAAGTCAGCAAACCATGGGGTGGAAGAATTTCCACGAAAAGAAACCGCATTGAGTGTCTCGAGAGGAAATGTTTCATTTATATCCTTTTTCTCGAAAACATCTTGGTGAGGGTTTTCTAATCTGGAAAGATGATCGCAGCCAAAGTTCTCACTCCTTTTATCACGTATGATTATATCAAATTCCTGGAGGAGGAGAACCCAACGGAGCAATCTCGGCTTTGCATCTTGTTTTGCAAAGAGATATTTGAGAGCCGAGTGATCCGTATACACTACACATTTGGTCAAGATTAAGTACGGCCGAAACTTCTCAAATGCATACACCACGGCTAATAGCTCTTTTTATGTGGTGGTGTAATGAGTTTGAGCTTGATCATAGTCTTACTTGCGTAGTGAATAGGCTGAAAATGCTTGTTTCTACGTTGCCCTAAGACTGCACCGATAGCAAAATCACTTGCATCGCACATAAGCTCAAAGGCAAGTCGGTCGGGAGCAACGAGAATGGGTGCTTCATAGAAGTTTTTTAATGTTTCAAAAGCTATGATGCACTCGGGTGAGAAGATAAAAGGAGCATCCTTTTCAAGAAGATGGGTCATAGGCTGGGCGATTTTGGAAAAATCTTGTATGAATCTACGATAGAAACCGGCATGACCTAAAAACTCCTAATACCTTTGACGGTAGTAGGATGAGGTAGTTTAGCAATAACATCGACTTTTGCTCTATCTACCTCAATCCCGTTCTTTGAAATTTTATGGCCAAGGACTATGCCTTCTTTGACCATAAAGTGACTTTTCTCCCAATTTAGACAAAGATTGGTGTCTTCACACCTTTTGAGCATTTTATCTAGATGGGAGAGACATGTTTGAAATGAATCCCCAATGACCGATAAGTCATCCATAAACACCTCCATTGTTTCCCCGATCATGTCGTGGAAAATGGCCATCATACATCGTTGGAGCGTGCCAGGAGCATTACATAAGCCAAAAGGCATACGTCTGTAGGCAAAAGTTCCGTATGGGCAGGTGAATGTGGTTTTATCTTGATCCTTTGGATCAATGGGGATCTGAAAGTACCCTGAGAAACCATCAAGGAAACAATAGTACTCATTCCCTGCTAATCTCTCAAGCATTTGGTCCATAAAGGGTAGAGGAAAATGGTCTTTACGGGTGGCGTCATTCAACTTACGATAGTCAATGCAAACACGCCATCCCGTAACCAATCGAGTTGGAATTAACTCGTTATCTTCATTTGTGACAACAGTAATGCCACCCTTTTTTGGGACACAATGAATTGGGCTAACCCAAGGACTATCTGAGATCGGGTAAATCAATCCAGCATCAAGAAGTTTGATAACCTCTTGTTTGATAACATCATGGATTTTTGGATTTACTCTTCTCTGATGTTGAACTGCTGGCTTAAAGTCATCCTCCATCAAGATTTTGTGAGTACAAAACTCAGGGTTGATACCTTTAATGTCAGAGAGTTTCCAAGCAATTGCTTGCTTGTGTGACTTCAAGATTTTAACGAGAGCGCTTTTCATCTTTACTTAAATCTCGAGCAATAATGACGGGTAATTTATCATCACCCTCAAGAAATGCATACTCGAGATGAGGTGGTAAGTCCTTAAGTTCAACTGGGAAATTCTTGGTTTTCTCAACTGATTTGATTCCTTGTTATGAAGTTTGATGGAAGGGAGAGGAGAAGTATCCGATTTGACAACTTCTCAAGAAGAATATCTCCTCCGTTAATCTCATTTTGATTAATCTCAGGAATTGAATCACTAGAGTGAGGAGTGGATGATGGATCATCATTAAGCAACTTCTCAATGAGAAGTATGTCTCCCTCAATGTCAATTGGAGCGTGATCAATTTCCCACGAACGAATCACTAGATAAGTAAGCTTCAATCTCTTCTAAGATGAAGTCACTTTCCTCAAATAGGGTGAGAGAAGGAGTAGAATTGGCTATGATGGTTGAGATGAATGTGAGTTATCCCAGAATTATGATCATATCCGAGAACTTCTTGAGAGTACTCTTCAGAAGCAACATCAATGATATCTATTCGGTTAACCGATTCGTAATCATAGTTTGCAGAGTACCTCGAAGTTTGATCAAGGTTAAAGTGAGCTTCATTACCAACACGTAATGTGATCTCTTGCTCAAATACATCTATGAGAGCACGCCCGTTCTCGGAATCCTCGACCAACAATAAGAGGAACCCGATGATCGGCATCGAAATCAACAACCACGAAGTCAGGTGGAAAATGGAACTTTCCTACTTTCACAAATACGTCCTCGGCAATGCCAAGAGGACGGGATATGGAACGATCTGCAAGCTCGAGAGTCATGCATGTAGGAGTAAGTTCGGGAAGAGAAAGTTTCTTCCATACTGAATAAGGCATAAGGTTTATGCTTGCACCAAGATCTGCTAGGGCAAAGCATTCAACCATTCTTGGAAATACACAAGGTAAGAGAAATTTTCCAGGATCTCCAAGCTTTTCTGGAAGCTTCTTCAGGGATAATGCAGAGCAGCTTCTCGTTAAGAGGATTTTTAGCCATTTCAAACAGCTTTTCCTTGTTGCTTAACATGTGTTTGAGAGTTGATGCAAATTTAGGCATCAGCATGATAGCATCCGCAAAGCTTATGTCAAAATGTAGTTCTTGGAAAATTTGGAAAAATTTGTCCATTTTATGATTAGCTTTTTCACGGAGCTTTTGCTCATTCAAACGTGATGGGTAAGGAATAGAAGATTTGGATTTGGTATTTTCAATGGGAGCTACTGGTGGTTCAAAAACAACTCCTGGATTAGACTTGGGTTTCTGGACAACTTGAGGTTGGACTACAAGGTAGGATGTGTGGCACTTCCATTATCAATAGGAAGTTCCTTGTCCTTTGTCGCCTTGGTAACTTGACTCATTTCTCCTAGTGAAGGAGGCATTGGAGTCATAGGTCCATTTGGTGTTGGAGGTTCACTTTCCACTACCTTTGGGAAAGAGGAAGAAGAAGAGGTAGTAGGAATAGCGGGTCCATTGTATGAAACACCACTTCGGGTTGTGATCGCCTTTGCATCGCCCCTCGGGTTAGCGATCGTGTTGCTCGGAAGTTTTCCCGAGCCCGAGGGTTGATCATTTAAAGACTTTTGAGATCGCAACTGACTGACCAACAACCTGTTCATTTCATCTTGGGACTTCATGAACTACTTCAATAACTCATCGATGATGGTACTGGGGATGTGGAGGGAAATTCGAGGTCCGATATTTTGATTAGGACCTTGTCGTTGAAAATTCCCTTGATTAGGATTCACATTCCCATGAAATTGATTCCCACGATTGAAATTGTTTTGATGAAGGTTCCCTTGTTGTTGGAAACCTTGATTGGGTCCAGGATAGAAATTACCTTGGTTTTGATAACCTTGGTTCATTCTAGGTTGATTCGATTCGGTTAAGATTTTGGTTAAAACCGGGTGGTGCTTGATAAGTGTTAGCACGGTAGTTTGGTTCATTCTGAGGACGGTATTGATTACCTCCTTGATTTGAAGTACCGGCTATAGCATTTGCTTCAAACGGACTACCATCGTGGCGACAATTGTAGTATGCATCAGGACCACCACAAGTAACACAAACTTCAACTTTCTTCACTTCACCATGTGATGGTGTTTGAGTGAAGGTGACTTTCTTTTGGTTAGCAAGAACAAAAGCTCGAACAATGTCGTGAGTTTATCAATCTTAGCATCGGTGCTAGATGTACTCACAGATGTGAAGTAGAAGGTCCAGCATTAGACTGATTTTGATATGTCTTAGTGCGGAAAGAACGGACCTGGGACTTGTTTTCAATGATTTGTAAGGCTTCTTTTGTGGTTTTGCTAAGGAAATTACCTCCCGGAGGCATTCGGAGAGTCTTGGTCGCCTTGTCTCGCACCATTATAGAAAGTATCCATTTGCATTAACTCGGTAAAACCATGATGTGGACACTTCCAGAGCAATTCTTTGTAACGATCCCATGCCTCCCCGAATGATTCATCAAATCTCTGAGAAAATTTCATTATCTCATTCTTAAGACTTGTGGTTCGGGATGGAGGATAGAATTCGTTAACAAACTTGGTAACTAGATCCTCCCATGTCTCAATAGAACGAGGGGGTTGTTTCTCAAGCCAATTCGGGCTTGTCCCTCTGAGAAAATGGGAACGTAAAGAAGCTTGATAGCTTCGGATGGGACATTCTTGTACTTGATGGTAGATGCTATCTTGTTAAACCATCGAATGTGTGCATGAGGATCATCCTGCTCAAAACCATAGAATTGGCTTTGGGTTACCGATTAAGTAACCGGTTTTGAGCTCGGGTATCGCCCACAATGGTCGGGAACAACAATGGCATCTTCGTAACCCTCGATGGGTGCTTGGAGAAGCTCATTCATAGGTTTGTCTTCGCCATTTCGAGGTGGTGGTGGTGGTAGACGCTCGGCCATAAGGAGCCGAACGTCCTCTACGTCTACGAGGAATGTTTCCAAGTTCGAAAGTGGACTTGTTGAACTGAAGAACGAAAAGCGCATGCACTAAGTATAAAAATCAATTTTTCAAAACAAATGAGGCAAAACACAAGTGAACTTAACCAATAATCACAAATGAACTGGCTTCTTTGAAAAAGGTACACCAAATCACAAGTGACACAAAGGCAAGTTTTAAATCTGTGGTTCGAGAACTTATTATGGTCGCACCCCCCTAGGTAGTGCACGCCTTGATTTAAGGTGGTTGATTTTATGTATAAATTAAGTACCACTGAAAGGACGTAGGTAATGATTTGTGCTGATGGGTTTAAAAACTTTTGACAATATTTTTGGTATCGTCTCGTTTAACCAAATCGTATCTCTTTAAGAATCACCTTAAAAGAAAATACAAAATAGAAAACGTTCCGATTGTTTTGTTGTTTTATATTGTTTTTGGTGTTTTTAACACTTTAGGAAAAGTGTTAATGAACTTTTTGGTTTATATTAACTTTACAGAAAAACTTTTACAAACTGTGGTATATGTGCAAGTACGGGTCCGAAAATGCTAGAACACGCTTACAGCGACCTCCCCGGGCGCCAAAATTTGATCTGTGCAGTCAACGTCAAATCACACGAAAGCCACTTGTGAATGGCTAACCGTAATAGACTTAAAACTGCTTAAAACACAAATACAATTAAGATCAGAGGAATATAGGGAATTCCTGGGTCGTTAAGTCCCACGGAGGATGAATTGGTGTAATAAACACTTGATCAGATGGTAGAATGATCACTAAGGATATGTCGATCAAGATGTTTTGGATGGAAAATTATACCTAAAGAGAAAATCTACAAATTAAAGCGACTTAAATGCAAATTAAAAAAAATAAAAGATAAAAGATATTAAATAAACGCTATCACTATTTTTAAAGTCGATGAACGTTTAAAACCTAAAACTTAAAACTTACGTTTAAAATAAAATTACGTCTACGTACAAAATAAAACGCGAGCTTTAAAAAAAATAAAAGACCTACAAATATGAAAATGATATTTTTACAATCCTAATAGTAAAATAAAATTATTAGAAAAATAAAATTATTTTTATAACTTATTATTTAATTATTATTAATTAAAAACTATTTATTAAGTATTTAAAATGCACTAAAATACAAGAAAATACAAAATTAACCTAGAAAAATGAAATTATAACTTAGAAAAGTCTAAAATATGATAAAACTTATTTTAAAACTGAAAATATATTTTTAAGACTTATTATGTATTTATTATTAATTTAAATCTATTTTAAACTAATTAAAATGCTAAAAAATATTTTTTAAACTAAGAAAATTATGGAAAATACTTTTATTACTTTTATATTTATCTTAATCTAGGAAAATATAAAATATATTTTTTAACTTTTATAATTTATTTGTATTAAAAGCTATTTAAAATGCCTAAAAACTGTTTTTAATTAAGAAAAATAGCAAACAGTTATGAAAAATTATGAAAATTTCAGGAAAAGTCTATTTTAATATGTAGAATCTAGGAAAAATAGAAAAACATGTGCTTGTTTGGAGAAATATACAAGCAAGTAAAGTGGCAACTGCTTAATTATAAGCACTTGAAAAGCCAATTGATAACCAAAGACCACCAAACCTACACGAAGCTTATATTAAGCTAAAATGACTCAAATGGAACAGGTTTCAACAAGTCCTAACCCACAGAATCACAAGCTCAACAGATTTGATGTTTGAGATCAATGAGCAAAATGTAATTTGAGGGTTACTTTAAGCTTATGCACGTAACACCAAATAAGCTAAAACCGAAAAAGCAATTATTTGAACTTGTATTAGACCTGGTTGGCTACCTAGAAACAAAAGTTGAAATCAAAACAAGCTAAAATGAGCTTTGAGAAGCTTTTTTCAAAACTTGAGAATCCAATCTGAGTAAAACTCAGCCGACTTACTGGGACAAAATGATAAGCACATGCAGGCTTATCAAATAAGCTGCAAATGGAAATTTAAAACTTGGAACTTAAAAAGGACCAGGTTGGCTATCCAAAGAAACAAAAATCACAGGTTATGGTCAACTAATAAGCTCTATAGGAGCTTATGATTTAACTTAGTGAAACTGGTGCAAGTGGCAAGATTTTGACTTTTTTGAAATAGGCCCGAATAAGCTAAGAGAAAAGCTATTACATAAGCTAAGGAGAAAATATAAAATACACTAGGATAGAGATGAGCAGCTAGATTTTTATATTCCAAAGGCTCAAATCATGAAACTCAATATTAAGTCCTATATAGATTATTCTATTTTATCCAAAATGCATATCGAAAATTTTGACTTTTATAAGAACTAATTAGTTTGACTAAAATGAATTTTAACTTGATTCTATGGACTGATTGTAGTATTATAAGCTATTATAAGTTTATCTAAAGCTATACCAACATCTTTTAAGCTTGTAAAATGGATTTTGCAGCTTAAAATCCCAACAAGGATCGACTAAGATGGATTTAAAAAGATTTTTGACTTTTCTACTAACAAGGACTTGTTTCTGGTTTCTTTGAGTTCTTTAGACCAAGTGAGACATGAAACAAGCACAAACACAGATGCACAACCTCTAATACGTTGAAGTTACACAAAACCAAACAACTCCTTTAGAGATCTGCTTTTGGAACTTTTTCAAAGAGAATCACAGATTGAAACCATGGAACTTATTGCAGACCTTATAATATCATTCATTAAGATTAAATAAGTGTGAAACAATAGCCATAACAACATAAAGCTCAATAATGATCCTAATGCTATTTTAACTGTTAAAATAAAATTTATATGAACTACAAGTTCTAATGAACTAACAACTGGTTTTATGGTTTGAGAACACTTAATTACAACTAATGAACATGATCAAACAGAAATTTGAGCTAAAAAACTGCCTTACACAAGTAAATGCCAAATTGAGATCAAGATGCTTACAAATGACTTGAGGTCACAAACTGAGAACTAGGACCAAATAACAAATCCTATAGCTTACCAATAAGCACTATACCCAAACCATCAAAGATAAACCCTGCTCCAAAATTTTTGTACCTTGCACCATGGTTTTTATTTTTAAGCTATTTATTTGATATTTTTGAATTTCGATTTTGGCTAGTAAAATGCTTTTAAGAGTATCTAATAGCTTCAATAAGCTATATAGGGAGCTTATGTGGCTTATGAGTCCAAACTAACAGTTTATAACAACATTTCAACTTATTGAGATTTTTGAATAATAAGAAAATTGCATAACTTGAGATAAGACTTGAAATTGAAATTGGTTGTTTTCAAAAGTTTTATTTCAACTTGAAAACATAAAATACAAAGCTTGAAGCTTAAACAAACACTGAAATTTAACAGTTAAACTAAAACGACATTAAAATTTAAAATTACTCTAGATAGATTACAATCTTTGCATTCTCTTGATTTATTGACTTCAAATATCTCTTGTCGACCTCTGAGACTATCCCACCACATCTTGACCATTGATTTGAGCCAGATATTCAGATTTTGCCAAGTGGTGATTTTGGCGCAAATTTTCAATGAGCGTGTTTTTCTCATTAATTGGGTTGGATTGGTGTGGAGGTGGAAGGAAAGTGTAATCGTTGGGAAAATGAGGTGGAAATGGTGAGGTGGAGGTGAAACCACCACTGGTTTTGGCTAAACCAGTGTGGGAGAGACGAAGCTACAGTAGACGCGGTTTTATTTGATTTAAAATTTGGGCCGGGTCACTGTTTGGGTTGGATTGGGCTTACCCGGGTAATACTAATAAGGTCCGCTTTTGGCTTTAACAACAAGGACCATATTTGCAATTCTGCCAAAGTTGAAGGGCTTATTTTGAACATTTTCCAAAGATTTCACAAGGGTTAAACCTGCCAAATAAGATTAGTACAAGGACCTATATTGATAATTTCCATTTTTATAAATCCATGGACCAAAATTGTCAAGTTTGAAACTTGAGGGACCAAACATGTAAATTCTCAAAAGTTTTATCATAAGGACCATTTATGTCAAATATGAATAGAACAAGGTTAAAAGTTGATAATTTTCACTTTTTAACTTAACCAAGGACTATTTTTGACAATTTTCCAAAGTTAAAGGACTAAAGTTGTCATTTTGTGATTTTTAAACTTTAAAGGGTTTGTTTTGACAACTTTTGAATCTTATGGACCTAAAATGATAATTTACAAGTTTTTGAATTACCAGTGGACCTGATTTTGACAACTTTTATAACTTGGGGACTAAACTGCCAATAATGCAAACTTAATACGTTTTTCACCAGATTTTGATGTTTTTGCATTTAAAACATATAAAACACTTGTTTGTGATATTTTTATCATTTTGATGTGTTTCTGAGTGTTTTCAGATGATTTTGCATACACAAAAATGATGAGTAATTAGACACTCATCAAGGATTAATAAACACAAGGACCATATTTGCAACTTCTCAAAACCAAAGGACCAGTTCTGTAACTTATGAAGAGTAGTCAAAGGATTGGTTTTGCCAACTTTAATAATCCAAGGGTTAATTTTTTGACACTTTTGAAATTTCCAAGGACTAATTTTGAACATTTTGGATTTTCGGGGATTAAACTGTAATTTTCTCAAAACTTTTAGATTTTCCACCAAAGGACTAAATATGACAATTTGTGATTACAAAAAGACCTTTGGTGACTTTTTCTTTGAAATTTGGGCTCAGGGACTATTTTTGACAATTTTATAAACTGGGGACTAAACCCATTTTTGCAAAATTTGATATGTTTTTCTAATCGATTTGATATTTTTGCATTTAAAACACATAAAACACCCATTTGTGATATTTCGATCATTTTGATGTGTTTCTGAAGTGCTTTTCGATGATTTTGCAGCTTTATTTTGTACAAAAAATGATGAGTATTTACACACTCATCAATCCCCCACACTAAACTATTGCTAGTCCCTAGCAATCTTTTGAGAAAAACTGTAAGATATAACTTTTCACATACACATCATAACATTAACACAAGGTAGAATATAGATGGAATTCTAGAGAGAGAAAGTTAGAGGTTTAGGGAACTTAGTGAGAGAAAGTGAAAGATATTATTATGAGCTCCAACTCTCTACCTTGGGAGGTAGAGAGTATTTATAGTCTTACATAAAACGCCACACATCGGGTGGATCGCATACAGTGGGTAATGACCCGTCCATCCTCCACGGTGTTACTTAACTAAATACTACTTAACTTAAAATAACTACTGACTACGAAGCTTTCTACGATTACATATACTTGAGGTGACCGACTTTTAATACCCGAATTTCTAATTCCTAACAATCTCCCCCTATGGGAGGTCACCTCAATCATGCACTAAAATTACATTGAATACAAACAGATATGACATTAACAATTGTTCTTGCATTCTTGATGTAGTCCTTTGTTCCTAAGCTCGTAGTCATTGATTCTTCACATTGCATGTTTGGTTACTTCAAGTGGAGGTCTTTTCCTGATCCACGTGATAATAATTTTGAGCCATCATTTGAGATTATCAGCCATCAAAAATCTCTGTGACATCCTTTGTGGTGTTGGTATTATGTGATGTTGTGACTTTAGGACCGACATGCTCACATTCTAGATCATGATATCTTCTCATCGAGTAGAAGCATTTGTTGAATCATGATATTGGCAGCAGCGTAGCAGAAGCATGGAGTGAAAATATAAGAGTCATTGATGCACTAATCATGATTTCTTTTGAGATGAATGTGTTAAGTGAGCATGCGGCTATGGATTGACCGCTTCATTCTCAACAAATGAAACGCGGGGTACGCATACAACAGTTAGCAAATAAAGCTCACGAAAGTGTCTTTGATCACTTTCGTTGAATTGAGGTACACGCCCACGGTTCCCGTTGATCAAGATAAGTACGCTGGATCGTATAATTCAAGAATTTCCTTGACAGGGTTTTTCGCATGCTCTAGTCGTTCTCAAACCGAACATCTCAAAGAAGACAACACGGAGTGAGTGAACCAAATAATTGAGTCCACTGATTTATGAAAAGATATTTGAAAAACAATCGAGTATTGCTCAATAGAAATTGTTTTTGCAATACAATGAAGGTTTTAATGAAAATCAATTATCAATCATAAAACACCTTTTGATTTGAAAATTAGTACACGGTCGACGTGCTAATGAAAAGAGTTTTAAAGCACAAAGACCGGTTTTTCAAAGGTATCCGTCAATCCATAACTGAACCGGATTGATTCAAAAGATTGAATCACCCCATTGTTTCTGTTCAGCTTGTCACATGGTTGATCTCAGATAATAGATCTCACATGCCACCTACCAGAGCTTGTTAGATGTTGGCTCCGAAGGCTTTCCATCTTCACAGTGAATATGTAAACACATCACTCGGATGTTCTGGCAATACCACAAGGATAATGCGTAGGACTCAAGATATAATCTCTTTCCACATTGTGTGAAACAGAGAGTCTTCATTGAAAGTGTCCTAATGAGATTTATTGATGATCTCGTGGCTCTAGACTCAATTTGTGCATATTTGGATCCTGTGTCGGAGACTAGGAAGAGGGTCTCCTTCTTCAATATCAACAATCTCTAAGAGAAAGTCGATAGATAATGTCGGTTCCCCGTGAGAATGAAACAAGTCCTTTTAAGAGGAACTTGAGTGGTTTGGGAAGTTGAAGTGCACCGGGTCCATGACGTCTTGTCTTCAATACCGATGTTACCATCAAGAGCATATGAATTGAACCGGTTCGCCTCTAAGGTTGAATATATGAAGGGCTATTTGTTTTCACCCTTTTCTCATTCAATTCTTTTTAATTCTTCAACCCTTCAGTGCTTACCGAGACTTCATAGCTAGAACCTTGTTGGGTTTATTCCGATTAGCTCAGCTCACGACTCTTCCCATTCGTCATTTTTCTCCTTTTATTATCATACCTAAGAACTCTACACTAACTAGTGGATAGTTCCTTGGTAGATCCCTCCGGTTCTGGCGGATCTTGGGAACAAAAACCTAACCTTATCATCCTTATATCACCGTACATAAAGTAAAGTTGGTCGGTCTATTTGGTATTGTTCATCCGCCATTGGAACCAATTGAAAACCATTTGAAAATCAATTCGGATACTTGTGATATATTATCAAAGCATTTTGTACCTGAATTGTTTTTGATATTTTTAGAACGAGAACTCCCCTCAACATGTGCATCAAGTATTTGAAAATGTTTTGCACACGGAGGCAAGAGAAAGAATTAACTTCTTTGATTACCATTTTCTAAAAGATATCAACATCACTTCCCAAATCGAATCAAGTAGATAAAGCATTTTGGGGAAGGATGAGATTTTCATGATTTTGCTCCCCTCAATATGTGCTTCTAGGTTTGAAAGGAGTTTTACACATACTAGAGGGAACCGGCACATTGAGATAAATGATCACGTTTCAAATTATAGATTCTCCCCCTCAATGTGTGCATGGAAAATTTGAAATCGTTTGTCACTTACGGGAGGCAAACATGCTAATCACTTAAGAAACCATTTATCTAATTATCGCTTTAAATCCTATTTAAATAACAACTTCTCCCCCGATCACAATTATTAAAACTCTTTGAGATTTGTGATCTCAGTAGATTTAAATTGATTTTGAAAGCTTTTAAGGAGAATTGTGACTTGATTATGAAAGCGTTTTAACCGATAAGGATCGGATGTTGAGATTTTAAACTCCATTGGTTAAACATGCATGTACATCTTTTGAAAACAATTTAATGCCAAATAACTTTTAATTTAATTGAAATCATTCTCCCCTCAATCAATGACATAGGTTGTTGATTGAGCGATAGAGATTTTGACAGATAAGTCCGGATGATTATCAAAAATAGAGACCGAGTTATTTTTCAAAGCATTTAGTTTTCACAGATAAATGTTATAGAATCAGAGCATGGAATTTGAAAACATGGTAAAACATGGCTTTGTTCTTTCTTTTAAAACCGGTTATTGCTTGAAAATGACAATAACCATTGTTCCTCTTTCTCCCAAAAATATATATATATTATATTTTTTTTTTTTTAAAAATTCGAACAACATCTAAAGTCCCGTGTCATTCTTTGAGTGACAGCACAAAGACCGTAGATATTTTCGAACCGAAAAAAAAACATGACAAAAAGACAATATTTTTGAAGAATTTTTTTTTTTTTTTGAAAGTTTTATATTTTTCTATTTGGTTTTATAGGTTTTTATAATTTTGTATTTTGTTTTTCGAATAAGTATTTACAAGAGATAGATGAAGATAGACCTTTACTCCTCGTCTTCCTCCTAAAGACGTTTGAGAGTATCTGGTTGAAGGCTTTTCAAGCCAAGACGTGGAAGAATAAACTCAAAACGTTCTCTTGGAAGAGCTTTGGTGAAGATGTCCGCTAACCGATATTCGCCTCACAAAATATAGTTCCACCACACCTTTCTCCACTTGTTCCCCGATGAAATGATGTCGAATGTCGATATGCTTTGCTCTTGAGTGTTGAACGTTGTTGCATGAGAGAGCAATAGCACTTTTATTATCACAAGATGAGGGATTTTGTTGAATTCAAAGCCATAGTAGATAATTGAGATCTCATCCATAAGATTTGAGCACAACAAGATGACATGGCTATGTATTCAGCCTCTGTAGAGGAAATAGAAGTACTCATTTGCTTCTTTGAAGACCACCTCACAAGCTTATCACCCAAAAACTGAGCACCTCCAGATGTACTTCGACGTATCTTGACAACCGCATGATCAAGATCTGCATAGGCCGTTTGTGACATACCGGTGTCCTTCGGGTACCATAGTCCCATATTGATGGTTCCTTGGAGATACCGAAAGACCCGCTTAACCGCTTCAAGGTGCTTTTTAGTAGGCTTAGCCTGGTATCTAGCACACATGCAAACAGCGAACAAGATGTCTGGTCTACTAGCCGTGAGGTACATCAGGGATCCAATCATACTACGATATTTCGTTTGGTCAATCATGATCCCCGAGTGGTCCTCATCTAGTTTGGTTCGATCAATCATGGGGTGTCAACAGGGTCACTTGAATCAAATCCAAATTTCTTTAAAATCTATGTTGCATATTTAGATTGATTTATGAAAATGCCTCCGTGACTTTGTGAAATTTGTAATCCCAAGAAAAATGACATTTGTCCCATCATTGACATTTGAAACTTAGAACTCATTTCATTAGAAAATGATCACATTCCATTGGGTCAGGTCGAGCAAAAATAATATCATCAACATAAATTTGAACATGAGTTAAATGTTTGCCCGACTTCCTGGTGAACAATGTAGGATCAACTGCTCCTTTCCTGAATCCGGATGATAGAAGAAACTTTGACAGTGTATCATACCATGCCCTTGATGCTTGCTTTAAACCGTAGAGAGCCTTCTTCAGACGATAAACGTGAGTAGGATGCTCTTGATTCACAAATCCTTCAGTTGGCGACGAGACGACTTCTTTAAGATCTCCGTTCGAAATGCCGTCTTTACATCCATCCGATACACTACCATGTTCTTACTAGCAGCGTAGCCAAAAGATTCTGATTGCCTCGATTCGAGCAACAAGAGCAAAAGATTCTTCAAAGTCTATACCCTCCTCTTGACGATATCCTTTAGCAACTAAACGAGCCTTGTTTTTCAACACATCACCATGCTCATCAAGTTTTACTTTGAAGATCCATTTGAGAGCTATAATCATAGCACGCCTGGAGCAGTACTAACTCCCATACATCAAGTCGATCAAACTCATGAATTTCATCTTGCATGGCATTGAACCATCTGTCTTCATTCATGGCGGTTTTAACATCTTTTGGTTCGATCTTAGAAAGTACGGAGTTGAAGAAACACCATAAGGCATCGGTTGCAAGTTGTTTCCGTTTGGATACTGGACGAGAGGGATTTCCAATGATGTTGTCTAATGGATGATCGTGAGTCCATTTTCTAAGGTGTTCATGTGGCAGTTGTTGAGGAACTGAGGTAGCGAGTCGATGTCTCCTCAAGAAGATGGTTCTGATGATGATTCAAGAGTAGCAAATATGTTTTCAAATGGAGCATCCTCAGGAGTAGCAAAGGGATTAACTTCATCATTGATGCCAAAAACATTTCCATGATGTACATTTGAAGAATGATGATTTGTTGATGAGATCAAGGATCGGCAGGTGCTTCTTGACTTAAAGATATTGAGACTAAGGATTGACTTCATTCACAGGAATATGAGCATCCTCTGTTACAGGAATCATTACCTCATTAGTGTTTGAATCATACAGTTCATCAAACATAGGATCAAACAATTTCTTTACATCATCTTCGGATGGAGGTACATATGGAGTTTCTTGAGTAGAGTTTGGAACAAGAGATGAACCAATGGGACTGTCTGAAGTGCGGGTCCCGAGCTGGATTGTCCAGGAGCCATTTGACCGGTCAACTCATCAAACGTAACGTGAATGGTTTCCATGATATTTCGGGTTCTTTTGTTATAGATTCGGTATCCCTTTTTGTTTGGTGCGTATCCTACAAATACTCCAATGTCGCCTTTAGCCCTTAGTTTTCCTAAGTCTTGACCCTCATTAGTTGGATAGCACAATGCACCAAACACACGAAGGAAAGAGAGATTAGGTTTTCTGTTGTGGACAAGTTCATATGGAGTTTTTCCATGTACGTGGTGGATTAGGGAACGATTTTGTGTATAGCATGCAAGTGGCGATTGCCTTCACCCGAGAAACATTGGAACCTTTGAGTAAATCAACATTGTTCTAGCGGCTTCAACAGAGTCCGATTTCGTCTTTCAACTACACCGCTCTGTTGAGGAGTTCGTGAAATACTTCTTTGATGACTGATTCCAACGCTTTCATAGAATTCATTAAGTTGTTTGTTGACAAACTCGGTTCCCATTGTCTGCGATTCGACAATTCGACGGTTTTGTTAAGTCGAACCTGCAGCTGTTTGATGAGTTTGATGATGATATCAGGAGTTTCATCCTTTGTCCATATGAACTTGACCCAGGTGAATCTAGAGTAATCATCAACCACAACTAACACATATTTCTTCCCAAAGATATTCTGCACTCTCATTGGTCCACATAAGTCCATATGAATCATATGAAGAACTTCTGACGAGTTAGTAGGTTTGGGTTTATGGGCATATTTCTTGCTTTTTCCCAATTGACATGTTGAACAAAGATGATCCTTTTCATACTTTAGTCTAGGTAAACCTACAACTAGGTCCTTTCTCGAAAGATCGTTGATGGTGCCGAAGTTCAAGTGATTGAGACGACGGTGCCATAACCATGACTTTGTTTTTGAAGCCTTTGATAACAAGCAGATTGGAGAAGCCCTCATCATGTCATCGATAGAGATGGTGTAAAGGTTTGACCCACGAGTTCCTTTTAACAGTTCCTTACCATTAAGATCTCTAACAAAGGGTATGTTTTCTCAAGGCAACTTCTAGATCGAGTCACGAATTGACCAACAGAGAAAAGATTATGACCCAACCCTTCAACATAGTAGACTCTCGAGATGACACTATCACCAACAACATAATCTCCATAACCCATAATAGCACCGAAATGATCATTACCAAATCTAACAGCCCCGATGAACTTGCTCACGAAGTTCATGAGCCGCGACCGGTCTCGGTCATATGCTTGGAACGGCTGAGTCCGGTACCACGTAACGATTTGAACGATCTGCAGTTGAACACAGACAAAAATGGATAACAGGATAATTGGGATCCCCATGCAAGAATGGGTTCCATTTGGTTAGTAACAAGATTTGGAACACCCACATCGTAATCGAAACATCCATATCAGAAGTAGAAGCAATGGAATCATTAGGAATAGATGCAATGCTGGTGTCAGTATTTGCCCTATTCAAAGTATGTTTACTTCTTAAGGGAATAGTTCTACCAAGTAGGCATCCATTTACTAGTGGGCATAATCTTAGCAGTGTGAGAACAAAACTGATTATTCTTATGACCAAAAGGTATCCAATAATAACCTATCTTTATAAAAGTTCTTCCTGTGGGTTTCCACTGTTTTCTAACAATCTTTCGTTTTTGCCTTTTTGCCTTATTTGCACGATTATTAGCATTAGCAATTTTAACCGGGCATTTGACAACATTAGACAAAGCATTCACACCACATTCATGATTAGCAACAGAATTCAAGCATGCAGCATAACAAGGTTTGCAGATAGTATCGAATTCTAATTAATTACAAGACGCCTAAGGCTAATAATAGAATCAACACGATTCGTTTTATTCAACTCAAGCCTAAAGTTCCTAGATTGGTCTTCTACTCTCTTCCAATGCACATTCTTAGCTTGCAAGGTCCTATCATTCCTTGTATTGTCTTGAGACTTTGACCCTGCCGCTTTAAAGTCACCGATTACTCTGTAGAGGAATGGGAACATTAGTTGGTTGATCTAATTTTTGCATTCCTGAACTTGATGTGCAAGGATCCGAAGTACTAGAAGGCACATTAGTGTATACTTTAAGACTGTGATTTGAGCTTTTTGCAGCACACTAAAGTTCACTTTCTTAGCACTAACATATCTCGAATCTGAACTACTTGAAGGCACATTAGTGTTTCCTTTTTAAGACGGGCATAGAACGGATTTCACGCTTGGCACTAGGCATAGAACAAGGCATCACAGCTTTGCCTTTTTCACCTAAGGTTAAGGATTTTGGGCATGTGGCAATTACACATTCTAGCAACTCTTGAGATCGCTTTGGCCGGAGGCAAGCAAACCTACTTTCACTATCAAGAGGTTTATTAATGAAATCCTCTTCGACAATCTCACGGAGACATTCTAGACTATCCTTAAGGTGAGCACAAGATTCATGAAAAGCATGTTCATTATTCCTAAGATGAGGAGGAATATATTTAACTGTCACAAAGGTATTTGCAGCTAAGGGTGACTTTGAGACAACATTCTTATTGAAAACAAGTGGCAGTTCCCATTTCCGACTTCTTAGATTCTCAATTTCCTTATGTAAAGACGTTATTTTTTCATTGTTTTGGTCACGGGTGACTTTCATTGAATCATATAACTCTTTAAAATGTCGTTTAACTTTTTCATTTTCTTCTAGAAAACTCTCGTTTTCCTTTGTAAGGCATTAACTAAGTTTTGAAGATGAAAAGTTTGAGAATTCCGAGAATCTAAAGAAGGAGGGATTTGGGAGCCTGTCTTATTGTTCGTTTGACCCTTTAATTGAGAGATTTGGGCTTTCAACTTTCGATCGCGTTGCAACCGAGCTTGAATCGTTCATCACGCTTGTTAATTTGAAAAACTGCATCAAACTCTGGAGCATCTGACGATGTCTTGACATTTGAAGTTTTAACATTTTCTTTAAGATGTTGATATTTTAGTTGTAAATTAAAATGCTCAACTTCCAGTTTAGAAAAATGTTTAACCAAATTGTTGTGATCATCCAGTTCAATTTTCTCGTTTAGTTCAGAATTAGTTTTTCAAGCTCAATGACACGATCATGGGAGACTTTCAGTGCCACAGATAGTTCATGAAATTTGGAAGCATTAATAGAGCAATTTGAAGCAGTGAAAAAGATATCTTGAGCAACACATTCAGAAATAAGAGTCTCATTTAAGGTATGCAAGTTCTTCCTCTCAATCTCATTATATTTTAGTGCACGCTCATAATCACTAACTTCAACTACCATTGCATCAAATTCCTTTTCCATTTCTTTAATATCTCGATTTTGTCCCTTTTTTAAGACTCTCAAAATGATCTTTTAGTTGTTTAAAGAAAGGCATGACCTCAGTTAAATAACATTCTTTCATTTGCTCAAAACCCCTTTCCCCTTCGCTTATCCCAGGGGTGTGATCCTTTTCTTACAAGTTTTTCTCAAAATCGGTAAATAGTTGAAGAATAACATATTGACTGATTAAGGTCTTGCTTTTAGTGGCAATAGTTCTAGGAACTAAATGCATTGGTGTATTTGGAGGATACTCGCTTTAGGAATTTCCTACAAGGGGGATTCTTTTCAACAAGATTTTCAGCTTTTTGCAAGTCCATAATCCTTTTTCCGAACACTTGTTCGGGAGTCAGCAATGTTTGAGGCTTAAACATGTTCAAGGAAATCCAGTTTTCCTTCTTGTAGTCATGGGGAGTGATAATAATCTTTTCTCTTTGCATTTCGGGTCATCTAGTTTTTTGTTCATCCTTTCCCTAGTGACTTCATCGGATTTCTTATCTTCCTCGCTGCACTCAACGCAACTAGGTTTCCGCCTAGGCTTAAGAATTTCATTACCATCATAAAGCACCTTATGAGCATTTCTAGCCTTTTAATTACCTCTGGATTAGGTTCCTCAACAAGGGGAATGCTATGCTTATCGCTAAGACTCGATGTTTAGTGACCATGTGAGCAGTCTAAATGGTGTTTCCTTGTATGTACAACTTGTTCTCAAGTTTGTTTTTCAAAGTTTTCAGATTAGAAAAATCTCACAAGAGTTTTGATTCCTTTGCATTAAATTCTTGCTTAAGCATTTTCACATTTTCTTGAAGTTCTTGTTTTTGTTTAGATGTTTTAGAGAGTTTTTCTTGCAAGGAATTTAATTCTTGTTTCAATACTTCTTCTCTAAACTTACTTTTTCTAATTACTGTACTTACTTGGTTATCCATTTCCGCCACGCAGTGGTCAACTCAAATTTAGCACGTTGTTCATAAATAGCAACACGCTCTTTATAGGCATTTAGTTCAGAAATAATGGAATCATCAGGGGCACATGCAATGTATTCATCAAAAACATAGTCATTGTTGACTGCAGAAGATGCATCACTTGGTACAACTTCACTTTCACTTTGTTTCACGTATTGATCATATGGGACAATATTGATATTACCCATATTTTCAATATTTGATTCAATAGTTTCAGTTGATTGTACTTTGTCATGCATCCGGTGCACATCAGCATCATCGTATAGTTTTAATACCTCTGAGATGAGCTTGTCATGGGATGGCCCAGCTAGTGATGAAGAGGAGACCTTGGGAGAAACCATTGGAGAAATGCTAGCCATAAAAATTGTGTGTGCCGAGGTCCATCATCCACATCGAAGTCGTATGCATCACAGTCAATGACTTGAAAGGCATTCGATGATTGTGACCTATCTCTGAATAGGTCGCTCATCCACATCTGCATCATAGGTCTTGGCATTGCCCTCAAGAAGAAATAGCAATTCCTCTTCATTCCAAAGTAGCACCATTGTCCCGAGCTTGAGCCGCAAAGATCTCTCTCTGAAGTAATCAAGATTCTCGTGGGCGCTTTGGAGATGTACAGTTCCTTGCAATGTGTCCCTCTCCACCACACTTATAACATTTGATGAGCTTAGTTTGACCTTGGTTACCATTCCTTCCTCGATTCTGGTTTCCAACATAACCTCTCCCAGCTCCACCTCGTCCCCCGATCATACTATCTTTCCTCAGACCGGTTGCACCACGATCCTTCCATCTTTAATAGTGGCTTGATTGTGTGGGTTAGATGCGCTCGAGGTTGTTGTTGGTTTGTGGGAGAGTATTCATGTTTTGACCGATGAGAAGAGCTAGTTGATTAATGAAGCTACCCACGTGAGTATCAGATCACTTGTTTGTACATAGAATCAGGAATGAGTTTGTGATTACCATTACCCAAGGGTATGACTTGTGATGCTTTGGTTGTGATTCGGATGTTTGAGTAGAAAGTCAGAGTCATTAGACGAGCTTGTCTCTCCCTCGGTTGGTTTTGAACCTGATTGAGAATTAAATTTTCAAACATAGCATGTCTCTCATTCTGAAGGAGGAAGGCATAGAGTTGCTCATAGTTTGTATTCTTCAATCCTTTAGTGAGCTTCACATCGGTAACAAACTTGTGCCATTCGGGATTCATGTTGTTCACAAATTTTGAGTTCAACTGAATGTTAGGCATAGTCATTCTGATGTTCCTCATGTCATTAACTAACTTATGAAATCTCACATAGTACTCATAGACACTCTCATCCGGTTTCATCTTGAAATGCTCAAATTCGTCATAGAGTTGGGATTCTCTGTCTTCCATAGTTAATTCAACCCGAGAGAAGCATCTTAACATTGTCCCAAATCGCCTTTAGCATCTGTGTTACGATTGATCAGCTTGTAGATGTCTTTAGGAAGACCTTGAAGAACAATGTTTGAAGCCCCGATATCTGCGATCAAATCTCTTTTATCCTTATCATCAAGCTCATCATACATCTTAGGTCTCACATTCCGTGAAACAGAGTACCATCCGCATTAGTATCAAGTATGTCTCTAGTCGTCTCAACTCGATATGGTCCTTCATCAATGGATTTGAGAATGTTGACACCATTTTCCTTTCCAAGGCAATACAATTCGTTGAGCCCAAGAGTCGTAGTCGGCTGTCAAGCATGGGTGGACGAGTATCTGAACCAGCCGCTTGAACATCTTCGGCAACAGTGGAGATAACAGTGGGAACGTTGGTAGACATGTTAACAGATTATACGGGATTTTATAGCTCTATGATTAAACCGAGAAATGGATTCTTTCACGGGATTTTACTAAATCAAGAGAAAACCGTAAACAATCACTCAAGACTCTAGATGATAAAATACTAAATCGCTAGAAGATAATGCACTAAGTCGCTAGAAATTAGTGCACTAAGTCGCTAGAAATTAATGCACTAAGTCGCTAACCCTTAATTCGCTACACCCCTAAGTCGCTAGAGTCCCAAGTCGCTATCAGAAAAGCAAGTCGCTAAGTAGTAACTCGCTACGCACCAAGTCGCTAACCAAATTTTGGCAGCAATTTGCTACACAAGTCGCTAGAGACACAAGTCGCTAAAGAGCAACTCGCATCACCAAGTCGCTACCATTGTCAAGTCGCTACCGTAGTGGAGAATCCACTACTTGTACTTTAACTCGCTAGATCTAACTCGCTAGTTCCAACACCGTAAGTCGCTACAAAAATGTGAAGCAAGTCGCTACCAAGAAACTATTCCGTGAGCTAAGTCGCTAGCTTGAAAACCCATATAAACCTCACTTTTCAATCCAAAACAACCCAACCAAGATGATTCAAGCTTACCAAATGAAAACCTAAACACTTTTGATGATTCTAAACATAAAAGTACAACCAAAATCGAAACTTTAACACTAGAAATCAATCAAATGATGCCAAAACCACTAAACTTTTTCAAACTCAAAACCACCTAAAAACCACTAGAAATCCAAAGATGTGTAAGATATGATCTAACCATGGCTCTTGATACCAATTGTAATATATAACTTTTCACATACACATCATAACATTAACACAAGGTAGAATATAGATGGAATTCTAGAGAGAGAAAGTTAGAGGTTTAGGGAACTTAGTGAGAGAAAGTGAAAGATATTATTATGAGCTCCAACTCTCTACCTTGGGAGGTAGAGAGTATTTATAGTCTTACATAAAACGCCACACATCGGGCTGTGGATCAGGAATACAGTGGGTAAAGACCCGTCCGTCCTCCACGGTGTTACTTAACTAAATACTACTTAACTTAAAATAACTACGACTACGAGCTTTCTAACGATTACATATACTTGAGGTGACCGACTCTTTAATACCTGGAATTTCTAATTCCTAACAAAAACATAATGGATTTGCATCTCTTTACCAAAAGCCATTACTTCTGGAGTAGCCAAATGTTTCAGTTCAAGCAAGAACCATGGTACACCGATAACCATCTGATTTATTGGCAAATCATAAACCATATAAAGGATTTGATGTGTCTTTACCGAAGTTTCCTGACTAGCCAACTCTTTAGATAAATTATCAATATTATCTTTGTTGAGCTGATTACCAATTATGGTTTTTCCATCCGCCTTACCACAAGCCATAAACTTGCGGGCTAGCCAACTCTTCACTTTTTAGGATATGGTGAACTGAATACCATACAATTTTGGGCAAATTGCAAGCCATATAAACGGATTTGAGAAATCTTTACCAAGAGCCGTTTGCTCTCGATTAGCCAATCCTTTTGTTTTTAGACATGGCGGATGACGATAACCAAAATGAGAAAGTGTAAACACTTACTCCAAAAAAAATTTTGGCCAAAACGGGGAATCATGATATAATTACATGATAAAATTCGTGAGAATTCCCCCCACACTTAGAGATGAATATTGCCCTCAATATTCAAAGTACCGGCGGTTATGCCGAAACAAAGAACGGAAAGGAAATACTACGGCCATTATTTAGAAAGAAGATTTTTTTAAAACACTTATATACACAACATGTGGGCAATCCCCCACACTAGGGTGGTAGAAAATAGAAAGAAGTCAGAAATATGGGTGAAAACCCATACAAGGTGCTATTGTTTTTGATTCCCGAGTCGCTAGCTTGACTCGACCCCGAATTCATTTGTTCTCGGGGAAAGTTACTGGAAAACCAATCTCAATCGGACTTCGCTCACAAGTGTTAACAAACATATGAACATCGAAAAGTTCCACACCGACGAGACACGATCGGTATTGTTAATAGTAAAAACTATAAAGAATGATACCGGGGTCAAAGATGGTGTCCTCATTCAAAGAGAAAAGGAAAGAGCAACCACACCATCTGTGAAGAATGGAATAAAGACGTACATAAGAATGCAAGTCCATTCCTCGCCAGAGAAGTAAATCACCAGTTTTGACATCTTTAAGCTTAAACTTGAAGCTTAGATGGTGATTGTCAAGAAAAGGTCCGGTAGGGAGGGTGGGAAACGGTTCTTCAATCAACAAACTTTCCGAAAGGATGTCTCCCTCCGGATCAAAGTAAGTGTTATCAATTCCCGTTAGAATTGACTCATCACTAAGAAATGCATCGACTTCATTCCAAAAGTTGTCATCTTCCTCATCAGGAGTGAGAGAAGGGATGGAAGAGTCGGGAATAAGACTAGAAGATGATGGATCATTTTTAGCAATTCATCAATGGGAAGAATGTCTCCCATTGGATCACAAACATCATCATCCAACTCGATGAAACTCAAGAGAGTTTGGTTTCATCCACAGAGTTAACAAACTCGATGCGACAAACTGATTCCGAAGGTGGGACAAGTGGTGTGCTCTTAGAGCTAGCAGTTTCCACCACTTCCGATGAAGTCTCGAATCTAGATCATCATCATCATCATCAAGAACACTCTTGACTTCGGGTACGCTTTCAAACCATTTGTTTGAACCAGGGGTAATTTCAAAGCTTTGAGCTCAAGCACGTTTTTTCATGACTCCTCTTACCCGTGAAGTTTGAGAGTGTTGCATTGAATCTTTCAGATCTTTGATCAATTGTGGCAACACTGCTTTGTACAGAGGTTTGGAGTTCTGGTTGATATTTAATGTGAGCTCTTCGTTGTCAACCCGTATGGTCAACTCTTCAAAGAAACACATCAATCGAGCACGACTCGTTCTTAAGAAAGCTCTCCCTAAGATAAGGGGAACTCTAGGATCTGCATCGAAGTCTACTACAACAAAGTCAGCATGAAAGTGAAACTTTCCCACTTTCATCACGACATCCTCGGCTATCCCAAGTGGACGAAGTTACGTACGGTCCGCTAGCTCGAGTGTCATACGTGGATGAAAGTTCGGAAGAGACAGCTTTCCATACTTGAGTGGCATGAGGTTAATGCTAGCCAAGATCGGCCAAGGCGAGCATTAAAACATCCCCAAGAAATCACACGGATTAAAACCGGCCAGATCTTCAAGCTTTTCGGGAAGCTTATTAAGAATGGCTGCCGAGCATTGCTCATTTAGAGGGGTTTTCGCCATCTCAGACAACTTATCTTTGTTGGTTAGTAAGCCTTTAAGCGTGGATGCAAATTTAGGCATTAGAACGAGAGCATCAACGAAGCTTATATCAAAGTGAAGCTCATTGAAGATTTGGAAAAATTTTTCCATTTGCTCTTTGTTTTTGTCTTTAAGCTTCTCATCATTCATTCTTGATGGGTACGGTCGACTAGACTTTTGAGCCGGGATGGGAGTGTTTTCCGGCTCAGAATTTTTCTTCGAACCGGGTTCCGGACTTGAAGCTTGGACTACCAAGGTGGGACGTGCGGTTACTGCGTGGGCTTGAATAACGCACCTTGTCCGTTGTCTCCTTGGTAACTTGACTAAATGCCACAGGAGGAGGGGGCATAGGAGTCGAAGGTCCATTATGCGTCTTACCACTACGAGTGGTGACGGCTTTCAACTCGGCATTTGGATTGGGAATTGTATTGCTTGGGAGTCCTCCCGAAGATGACGAAGCTTTGTTCATATTCATGTTCATGAAACTGCTCATCATATTCTTTAACTCATTTGTCACCGAGATAATGTGGTATCAATTTCCCTTTTTAGCTCACCTCTCATGTTATTGATCCGAGTTTGCATTGAACGCATGTTTGACTCAGCCATTTTCATGAAGTCATTTGGTATGGGAGCTTGAGGAGGTTGTTGATAACTTTGATGATTAGGAGCTTGGTATGGTTGGTTGAAATTGTTCCGGTTTTGATTGAAATTTTGAGAGTTATTGAAGTTGTGTCCTTGATTCAAAACAAAGCGATTTTGATTGCCATGGTTTTGATTGCCATGGTTTTGATTGCCATGGTTTTGCACAGGAGGAAAACCAGGTGGTGTCATACCGCTAGGTAACGGTGAGTGAGGATCGGCCATGTGGTCGGTATTGATTGTGGTTTACCGGGCTACGGAGCTTGGTAAAAGGAAGCATCGGTTGTTTGACAATCATAATACGCGTGTGGACCACTACAAATTTCACACACCTTGTTTATGGCTTTGATTGGTTCCGCTTTTGAATTTCGCTTTTGATTTCCTTTACCTCTTTTATCATACAATGGATCATGTCCGTTAGAGCGCTAATTTGGAGCCGCTAACTCAGAAGAGTTAATGGATGTAGAAGCAGGAGTGTTCGGAACATTGACTTTGTTTCGAGAAATAGGAACTTTGATTTACTCGCAAATTTCAAGCACATCTTTAGGTCTACGATTCAAGATATTGCCACCAGCGGATGCGTTCAAAGAATCTTGATCGTTACAGTTCAACCCATTATAAAAGATATTGACTTGTTGAAGTTCCGTGAATTCATGATGGGGGCATTTCTCGAGGAGATCTTTGAATCTCTCCCATACCTCTCCTAAGTTTTCATCGAAATTTTGACGAAATCCAGAAATTTCATTTTTAAGATTAGTCGCCTTTGATGGAGGAAAGAAATAATTCACAAACTTTTGAACAAGATCCTCCCAAGTTTCGATAGATCGAGGGGGTTCTTTTCCACCAAATTCGTCCCTCAAGTGAGAACGGAAAAAGCATCAACTTGATTACTTTTTGTGGCACATCCTTGAAATTGATAGTTGAAGTCAACTTGTTAAACCAACGGATGTGTGCATACGGTCTTCTCGGTCAGACCCGCGGAATTGATTTGTAGACACAAGTGGATCAAATGTGTCTTCAATTCGAAGTGATCGAGTTGATTATCGGTAAAACGATGGCATCTCCATAACCCTCGGTGGGTGCCTGGAGCATTTCCGCCATAGTACGCGTTCGTCTGCCATGGTGTTGTTTGAAATAGTACGAATCTCGGTTCGACTATTTGGGCAAGACGCCTACACGAACGTCGTCTAGGAATTTTGCTAGATCACGAAAGGACTCAATGATCTAGAAGAACGAGTGCGCATGCATTCTAGAGTTAACTCTAAGAGACTTCGAGTTAAGGAGAGAAATGGGAATTATGAAAATCTTTCAGATGATAATGAGAATTATGAAGACGTTTTATAAAAATCAGGTGAGAAGAATCTTTATGGGTTTTCTGGTTCAGAAACGTCGATATCACAACAAAATCAATTAACACAAAATCGAGGCAAAACAACGAATGAACTTAACCAATAACCCAAGATGAATGGCTTCTTTGAAAAAGGTACACCAATCACAAGGACACAAAGGCAAGTTTTAAATCTTTAGTTCGGGAACTTATTATGGTCGCACCCCCGTTAGGTAGTGCACTGCCTTGGTTTCTTGGTGGTAATCTTTTAAGTTGTTTTTATTTAAGAAAACGACGAATCTTTTTGTATTTTTATTTTTGATACATATATAGAAACAAAAGGAAAATATTTTTGTGTTTTATACGTTTTTGGCTGTTTTTGGGTTTTTGGATTTTTATAAGAAAATATGGATATATATATATAGATGATAGATGGATGGTATAAACAAAGAGTGAGGTTTCAAACAACTAATCTGCTACACGGAAGATAGATCAGCACAGCTCCCCGGGCCAAAAATTTGATGCGTGCCAAACAGTCAAGCTAAATCACACAAGCCCGCCACTTGTGAATGGAGGACCGTAACCAGCTTAAAACTGCTTAAGCACGAAATCAATGAAGATCTGAGGAGTATAGGGTTTCCCCGGGTCGTTATGTCCCAGCAAGCTATGCAATGGATTATCAAACGTGTAGTGATCGAGGAATTTGAATGGAAAAGAGAATATGAATTGATTTGAGATTATTATAACTACAGGGAAAGCCAACAAATTACAACGGCTTAAATGCAAATTAAAGAAAGTTAAAAAGATAAAATCTATTAAATAAACGCTATCACTATAATTAAAATGATGTTTTTGTTTTTATGTTTTTACGAAACTGAAATTAAAAACTACGCGACGTTCAAATTAAAAAGTAAAACTTACACAATATTAACCCTAAAAATATGAAAATGATGTTTTTACAATCCTAATGATAAAAGAAAATTTATGGAAAAAGAAAATTATTTTTATAACTAATTATCTAATTAAAAACTATTTTTAACTATTAATTAATTACCTAAAATACAAGAAAATGTGAAATAAGGCTAGAAAAATAAAATTAAGACTTAGAAAAATCTAAAATATCAAAATAGAATTTTCAAAACTATTTTTGAATTTTTCTGATTATTTTTCTATTTTCTATGAATTTTAAACTATTAAAAACTAATTAAATTACTAAAAATTACAAAATGAACTATGAAAAATCTGGAAAATTACTTTTTTTACTTTTTATATTTATCTAAACCTAAGAAAAATGAAAACTTAATTTTTTGAACCTTTTCTGAATTTTTTGTATTAAATGCTATTTAAAAAGTGCTAAAAACTAATTAAAATCAAGAAAAATAGCAAAACAGCTAGGAAAAATCTGAAAATTTCAGGAAAACTCTAAAATTATATTAAGAAGCTATGAAAATTGGAAAAATAGGTGATTACTTGGAAGATTATGAGACTGCTATGAACTGAGCTTAAAAATAAGCTTTTTAATAAGCCAAGTGAACCAAACAAGTAACCCACTGATTACAGAAGCAATAATATACTGAATTAACCAAATTGAAACTTAAATCTACAAGCTAAAACTACTGATTAACAAAATAACACAGATTTGAAGCTTATGAGATTAAGCTAAAAACAGAAATGGGTACCTACTTGCAGTCAATAAATAAGTACTCAAATAAGCTTAAAAGCAAAATCCAAATGTTGATACCTAAACTAGACCTAAGTAGCTATTTATAACCAAAAGACCAGGACCTTAAAAGCTTTTTATAAGCTCTGGCAAGCTTGCACAAAAGTGAGAAAAATACTCGAATGCTGAGTTAGAGCAGGGCACCAAGGCCTGACTTGGAGCTTCTGCACAAGCTTATCCAAAGGGCTTAAGCTAAAAACAGATGTAAGGTCTTAAAGACCACCTAGTGGACTACTTATAAACCAAAAATCAGGATCTCAAAAGCTTTAATGATCCTATTAAGCAGCAATTTCGCAGACAAATCCAATTTTTACACCATTTTTGACTTTTGAAAGTGGTTATAACTTTGACTAAAATGAAACTTGAATCCAATTTGATTACTGATATTGATATTTATGTGATGTAAAGAACACAAAGTAAGAAATGTACAAGACTTCTTAACACAAATCAAGGATTTTGCAAACCCAAATCCTCAACAAGTGACAAAGTGAGACAGATGAAGAGATGATTTTGACTTTTAGTGGTTGCACCAAATTATTGACGTGATTTGTGCTTAAATAAGCTTAACAGATATGAACTAACAAAACCAACCAACTGCATATACTTAAGTGACAGTCAAACTCATTGAGCCAAACACCCTGTTATACTCGATTTTAAACCAAAACAATTTCAAACACCGAACCAAAGACATATTATAATCAAACTCACTTAAATACACCTAAATACGTCTATTAGAACAGGATTAAACAGATTAAAACCACAAATACATATTATGCATAAGAACTTAGAATTGACTTACAACTTGTCCAATAGCCACTATGGCTTGCTAACATTGAAACCAAAAACCACTAACCTAATCCAACTCAATCCACTGGCTTCCAATTCAACCCATTTTCACTCATGAATCAACCCATATCATCCTTGCATCATTCTTGCTCCAAATTTGACTTTTGTTGACTAGTGTCCAAAGATGATTGAAACTGAGAAACAAGCTTCTTGAAAGCTATGACAAGCTAATACAAGCTTGTATGAGATTAAAATTTAACTGCTCAAAGCTTTAACAAAGTTGTTTGCAAGTAAAAATCTTGACAGTGAACATAAGATATGCAATTTGAACATTAACTTGAATTAAAGCTTAATAAAAGTTTTAATACGAACTCGCTAAAGTGAGTACAAAATAACTTGATAATACAATTGAGAAGCTAATTAAGACCTAATAATGTTAAAACGACATACACTTTAAAAAAACTAAAACTAACTATCTTTCTTGCTTCCTCTTGGCTCTTTTTATGCTCCAAAGTCTCTCTCTCACTTATCTGAGTGGATCCCAGCATCAATATGAGCCATTGATTGGCTAAACTTCATCTTAGCCGTTTATCTTGTTTTGGCGCCAAAATTGGTTTGGATATCAGGGACAGGGAAGAGGTGTAATTAATGGTGGGATGGGTAGGTGAGGTGGGGAGCAAATGGTGAAGTAGGGTGGCTATGGGAGGTTGAGGAGGGTTGCGCACATAATGGTCGGGATGATTGGGAACTAGGGGGGCGGGTTTTGATTATTTAAATGTTGGGTTGTCGGGTTGGGTTAACGGACCTGTAAGGGATTTGGGCGGGGTTTAGTTTTGGGTTGGGGAATAAATTAGGGTCCTGGTTTGGTTTGTTTAGGATTAATAAACACAAGGACCATATTTGCAGACTTCAAAACCAAAGGACCGTTCAGTAACTTATGAAGAGTAGTCAAAGGATTGGTTTTGCGAACTTTAATAATCCAAGGGTTAATTTTTGACACTTTTGAAATTTCCAAGGACTAATTTTGAACATTTTTTTATTTTCGGGGCTAAACTGTAATTTTCTCAAAACTTTTAGATTTTCCACCAAAGGACTAAATATGACAATTTGTGATTACAAAAGGACCTTTGGTGACTTTTCTTTTGAAATTTGGGCTCAGGGACTATTTTTGACAATTTTATAAACTTGGGGACTAAAACCGCAATTTTTGCAAATTTGATATGTTTTTCATCTGATTTTGATATTTTTGCATTTAAAACACATAAAACAATGATTTGTGATATTTTGATCATTTTGATGTGTTTCCTGAGTGTTTTCGATTTGATTGCAGTTTATTTTGTACAAAAATGATGAGTATTTACACACTCATCATCACCATATCATACCTTGATTCAAGAACTAAACTATCCCTATAATCATTCATGAATTAGCATTCAAATACATATAATGCTATAATAATTGAAAACATCAACATAAACATACAGATAGTCTACTATTAGTATCGCAACGAGGTTTAAGTCTAAATACCTAACTAACGGTGGATACTTATATCTCTCTAACCATCGCTCTGATACCAACATTAAACGCCCAAATTAGTTTTTTTTTATTTCTTTATCCGCCCTTTATACCTTTACCTGTAATACGTTTCCATGAATTGTTTAGAGACTTTACATAACACATTTACAGAAAATGTTTAGAGACGTCTATATACTTTGGGGTGTAACTAGTTGTATCAAAGGAAGGCGGAAGAAGATTGTTTACCAACCACAAGCTACACCGTTAGTTATTCACGTATGACCCTTCCCCTTGATCTTAAGTACGTCACTTGATGCACCTACAAAACATGTTCTATGGTAACGTAAGCAAAAACTTAGTGAGTAAATGAAAGCATAATAACAATAAGCGTGAGGTAAATCAACCATAACGTGAATTATATCATAACTAATCTATAACACGGATTCATCACTTGAACTCCTAACATGAACCTTTAGGTGCAATACTTGGGCACCAAACATGAGCTTTGGGATAACATGAACTATGAGGTGCTACATTTGGCTAAATATGATCATATGAGTCAACATGAACTTTGAATAAACATGGCCTTATGAGTCAATATGAACTATGAACTTTTGGGTAAATATGACCTTGTAGGTCAACATGAGCTTATGGTACGGATGTTTAGACACCCAACACCTTTATTATACTAGTAATTCGTTATCAGCCTTTGCGTAGACTTAGTGCTTTTTCAAAATGAATGACTAACTCCTAGCACCTATAATCATAACACATACATGTATGATCACTCACCATATAAATTCATCACTTCTAAACAAGGTTGTCAAGATCGCGATCCCGCGTGGGATCGTTTTTGTCTTTGCAAGATCGAGATCGTAGGATCGGATCGCGATCCTATGATCCTACCAATTTGTCATAGTTTGTAAACAAATGATAAACGAGTCAAACTGTTTTACATTTCTACTCAACGTCAAATATATATTCAAATAATATCCTCTTGAAAATGACAAAGTTCAAATTTCAAACACCAAAGTAATAATAAAACACAAAAAAATCAAGTTTCAATCGTTAAATTAACGATTTAGCGGAATAATATTACATAACGTGAGTCCTAAATGTCTCAAAACATACGAGCCATCTACATGATTTCAAGGAAACAAACACTTCATTAGTGGCATTACAAAACATACTCTTTGATTAGTTTACTCACAATGAAGTAAAGTAAATTGAATTATTGAACACTTTTAAACTATAATTTATTTAGAAAAGTAGAAAAGTAGGTATAAACTATAGTATATTTAAAATGAAACAACAATGGTTTACTTATTAGACATTAGTAAAACACACGTTTGTTTTTTGGCCTAACCAAGTGAGATGGACTTAAAAGATAGATAAAGTTAAAAAGAAAAGAAAAAAGTGAACTCGGATCGCGTGACGATCCTACGATCTTACTTACGATCCTACGATCTTACTTACTTTATCCTACTACATATGCGATCCTACCACGATCCTACACGATTTTAGCTAGTGAACACGAACTCGCACGATCCCACGAGACACGCGATCTTGACAGCCTTGCTTCTAAATCTTGTGTTCCGAATAACTACCAACAAAGGGGTGTTTGGCAAGATACTTTGCTTACTAACCAAAAATCATCTTTTATGAAAATATCATATGATATTTCTTTAAATCATAATTTCAAACAATTAATTACAAACATGATAATTTCTAACATATATATGATTTTTTGTAAATTCTCTTTATCATCTAAATTCATAAATCTATTTAAACTTGATAATGAACCAAAACAATTTCTCCCCATAATCATTAAAACATCATCTTATCATCATATTGACTTGCAAGTTATCATTTCCTAGAAACCCAAACACTATCAATTTTCATAAGGGTTAATTCCATATTTACCCAATGTAAACATGAAAATGTCATATATACCCAAAATACAACTTTTGAATGCATGATGTACAATGCATTTAAAGCATGTTTTGGCTAAATATGATATTATCATGTTTAAGTAGTAAATATGGAATTGCCTTTTCATCAAGTTGTCGAAGGTCGGGATCTTACCTAGAATCGTTTTCGTTGATTTGCAGGATCGTAACGTAGATCGGATCGATCGTAAGATCCTATAAAAATGTATATATTTTTGTATAGGGGTTGTAGTTTTATATTTCTATATAATATTTCATATGATAAACGAATCTAAATTGATGATAAAAGAAAAAGTTATATGTTCAAGTACCGTAGTAGTAGAATATTAGATATTTTGCAATACATACTTGCACAAAGTTACTACATACGCCACATCTGCATGACCTACTTTGTTCAATGTTTTTTATTATATTTTTTCTGATAACATTTATGCAAAAAGATAATGTTAATTTATTAGCATGTGATTCTGTAACTTTTTTGTTACAATATATAGATTAATGCAAAAAGATAAAAGGATTGTATCTGAAAATTAAACGACATAATTTATAAAAGAGGGCATCACAATTTTTTTTCCTGATGACCAAATAAATTAAATTAGAATATTCGATAATATTATGAATTTTTCTTGATGACCAAATAATTAAATTAGAATATTCATGCTTTTATATGTAACATAAAATAAAATATGAATAAAATTGGGTCAAGTATAAAGATAATTTACTTAAAAAACAAGCTTTTGACAGTTTACAAAGCACGAAATTGTTTTTCAATAAATCGAAAGGCACATCTAAACTATCTCTAAATAGTACATAAAAACATAATGATTTTACACTCATTAATCTTGCAAGAGACAATTAATTAACAACACCAAAATAATATTTTTTGAAAATTCTTAGTCATTAGGCTTTAAGACATAAGCTTATACTTAATAAGTTAATATAAAAAAAAAAAATAAAAGCTAATAATAGGCGATCCTATATCGATCCGATCCGATCCTACGATCCTCTGCGATCCTACCTCCTGACACGACTTGTTAAGATCCCATCGATTTTGCATGTGGGATCACGATCCATAATTGAGCTATGATCGCGATTTCGACAACCTTGCTTTTCATAACATAACATAGACCAAAAATTCTTATTAAGCTTAACTTGATATGAGGTTATTCACTTCCAAATTCCAAACCTGCAACCTAGGCTTAAATTTTTGCTTCACTAGTTGAAACTGGAAGGACACACTTCACTAAACACACACTAAACACGTGTGAAATGGGGAAGAGTTACTTCCCTGAAAGGTTATCTAGCTAATACAAAGGGGTAATTTTGAATTTTCATATAACTTTCCTCACTTGGCATAGTTAGTACTCGTTAGACAATCCATTATGTAAAATGTCATTTTCATTAATTCTTATTTCATTTAAGGTCCTTCTAGCTAAGGACAACTTGCAAATTATATCATAGAATAAACTTTCAACTACATAATATATTCGTAAATATTACCATAAAATCGGAGTGTTACAAGAATAGTGGTGTTGGAGGTAGCGAGTGATGGTGGAGGTAGTTAATGATGATGGTCACAAATCCGGTCTCTAAAAATTTTGTGATGGTTGAGAGTGATTTTATGATGATAGGTATACGTATTTTGTGTAGGTTTAGGTATTTTATGATAGTCATAAGTGATTTTATGGTGTGTGGTTTAATTAGTGAGAAGAAGAAGATGACGATGGGCAGTGGAGACGATGAGAAAAAAAAAATGAATAAAAAAGTGTTTGGAGTAATTTTATCAAGATAAGTATTTGACTTTTAATAGACAACAACAAAAATAGAGAAAAAATTACATCGTTAGTTCTAAAGATGTATTGTATTTAACTTTTACTAACTGAAAGATGATTACTGTCAAGATTTTTTGACAAGGATGTTTAATGTGAAAACTAACAAAACACAAATATAATTTGCAGTTTACTATTTTCTTTATTCTTCTTTAAAAATGAACTTCCGTAAAAAAACATATCACTGACGTAAGTTATTAGTGCCACATTTTACTTTTAAACCAATATATATCACCTCATACATATATTGTATATTAATGATAACGACAAATAACAACATATAAAAAATGTACGTATTTGTAAGAACTTGCATAATATATTAACATTCACAAGTTAACAATTTGCAGTTGTCACGCCAGTTCTAAATTATTCAACACCAAAATACTACATAGCTTGAACAACATAGGCTAATTTATTTTTTATATTATATAACCAAACTTTTGAATTTTAACATTTGTGATTATTTTACCCCTACATTTTTAACGATCTTATTAACATCAAAAGGTAAAATGATCATAATACGTGACACAAAACACATATGAGGGTCGAAATTTAAAAATTTAAATACATAAAAGTACACAACACTTGGAAAAATTAAAAAAAAAAAAGAAAAAAGAAAAAAGATAAAAAGACAAGTTAGTTACATTTTCCAGGTAACTGTCCCACCAAAATATTAACGATAAGAGGTTATACATCATATCATCCAAGAATTTCATCATTGGCTTATGTATGTGCAAACAGATCATTATATTATAAACCCACACAATACAAATGAGAATATACCCCAACATTTGTATTTGATCGACTGTGTCCATTTTTAATATGAAAGATACCAAGATCAAAACGAAAACTTAAAAAGTACTGCCAAACATTTATATGCAAAATTTATACTACAATAATGTTACATATACACAATATTTTAGGACTATATATAGTGATCAATAGGAAGCATATGAAATCTTTAGCTTTAGTGATCTAAAAACTGGAAAGTAGCATAAAAGAGAGGGTTAGCCACTTGATTTAAAGATTTGAATGAATAAATAATTCAGTTGACCAAACTTTTGTTACTCAATGCATCTACCATTAAATAATTGCACATTTTAATACCTGGAAATTGATCAAGAGTGTCTTGGTGGATGATGACTTGGTGCGAGCTCAGTCTACCATCTGATATTGTAACACAAACAAAAATAAACTTTTACTAATTAGATTGCAGTCTTTGTGTCAACTTCTGAGCCATATGTATGTCACATATATATTAAATATTCTGTATCAAACCATGCAACATATATGCAAGTTACCAATACCCTATTGTGTTTGATATCTTGATCATGAAAATGATTGACTTTGATTCTTTGAAGCTACAAGACATTCTAATAAAGTGCTTAAAAAAAAAAAAAAAAAAAAAAAAATCAGATCAAAATTCTTTAAAACTACAACATATTTTTATAAGAGTAAAATGTATAAAATGATTAATCATACATTTACACTTAGTTTTGGTCGTAGACCATCTACATCCTAACATATCGAGAATCATATAGAACCCAGACTAGTAAGTCTTTTCTGCCCAACGTCAGAACCGAGTCTTCCACTGCCCTAGCCCGTCAGAACCGAGTCTTCCACTTTTCAAATAGTGGTGATCCAAGTATAACGCAATATCTTTAATTACTTGTAAGACGAATATATTTACTATATTAATGAAAGCGTAAGACCATGGTACATAATCAAATAATACATGTTACAGTTGTCTCATTTTACACTACCTAGAAGATAATAACTTGTAAGAACACCCGTAAAAGGGGCAAGATGACCGAGTCTTGACACCCAAGATGCGTCGTCCAAGGAAAAAATGAGGACTCGGTCTTGCCATCAACAGAGTCGTGTGGTTGCTTGGCAAAAAACAAAAATAAAAATAAAAAAATAATAATAAAACCCCAATGTTTAAAAAACTATATGTTGGGCACTATAATAATAATAATAATAATAATAATAATAATAATAATAATAATAATAATAATAATAATAAAAATCTTTTAAAATTTATATTAATTTTATCTTTATAAATACTCAAATACTCTTTCAATTTCATTCACACTTTCAAACACATTCTTTCTTATACACTCTCCACATCTCATCTAAAACAAATGGATTCCGAACAATTTTTTTTATATCATCGGATGAAGAATAAGAAGTTAATAATATGGAGCTAGAGTTTTTAAAAGATGTTACGACATATTATATGAATTATCAAGCTTTCACATCTAGAATCCCAAAAACCCCCCACGAAACATGATAGTAGAGATTGTTATAGTGCTCATTATCGTCAAGTGACCTCTTACTTCTCTAAAAAACTCAATGTATGACAATAAATTATTATGTAAGAGTTTCCGAATGAGCCGGTCACTATTCACATGCATTGTTAAGAAAATAATTGATAATTCGCCATATTTTCTAACATAGTAGTAATTGCACGGAAGAGTGGGTATTTCCTCGTTGATAAAGTGCATCTCCATTGTCAATTGGCATACGACACCGTCCTCGATGCTCTCTAGACGAATATCCGCAAATAGGTAAACTTCCGTGATTCTCTATTAGCCTTTGTAAGGTTATTATGGACTTATATGGAGACGAAGTTTTTGCGAAGGCATACTTTTTTAGGTGATCACAATCCACATCCATTCATGTTATTGGAAGCGGTTGCCTCACGAGGTTTATGGATTTAACACATTCTTTGATGTTTCGGACGAACAACGACACGAACGTTTTATGTTAATCGCCTATTTTCAACGATCTCAAAGACAGGAAAGCACTAGAGTTTCCTTGTGGCTAACGACGGACTTATAAAGGGAATATTATTCTACTGATGAGATATATCCAAAATGGCTCTGCTCGTTAAGTCTATTTCATACCCATTACGCGAATGATGCGGCGAATAAGGTATAAAAGCGCATTTAAACAAGAAAAATGGAACGAAACGGCGTTTACGTTCAAAGAAAACTCATCTAAGCCTTAAAGTTGATTTAGTAGAACACATTAGCATCGAACAAATACACAATAATTTGTAGTTCATTTTATTTGAATTATTAATGCAATGTTTTTTAATTATTAAAGAAATTTTAGTTTAAGTGTTTAATAAAAAAGAAAATGAAGAAAAGATAGTAGTATACGTTAGTGGTTAGTTTGATCTTCTATTATACTAAATTGGTGATAAAGTTAATTGTAGAGATTAAAAAGAAGCTTAGTGACAAATGAAGATTATGAATGCAAGGTTGTACCTTATTACGTAACCTAAATCATTGGTGTGTGTTATTTCATCTTCCATGAGAATGCATCTACAAAAGTACTCATTGTCCCCCAAAAAAATGAAGATGAAATTATAGGAATAGATGATAATAAGTTAGGCGAATAACATGCCAAAAAGATACATTTTGCTACAAAGCATCCAACCCCAGTTTAGGTGTAGCTACATGTAGGACACTAGCATACATACAAAGTCGAATAAACTCAATCATTACTAGCTAGAGTTCAAACTTGAAAAAGAATGATTTGATGTTAGCATATCATTGTGTGATCATAAGAAAAGGCTTTGTGTAATCTTAATTAAGGGAGTTTCGGATTTATTGTGCAGCTTCTTTCTCTTTCTTTTGCAGACATAGCAGAAACAGGTTAGTTAACAGAATGCGATGCAAAATTTAGGGTTTGGATTGTTTATATATGTTATAATATAATGCAATAACCCCATATATGAGTATATTATAAGCACTACGTTGTACATTTATATGTTTGACAACTCTGCCAATTCAAGAACTTAAAAGTAAATCATCAAAGGGTGAGATAAGCATGATTGTATAAGCAACACCCAAACTAATCACTTTCCCCTCAGATTTGCATGCAGATAATCTTAAACACATATATTTTTTTTTTCTATCCAAACATGCACAAACTGAATATACTTTGTATCAAAGCAAAATAAGCGATAACAACTTTTAAAACACAAGCTGTAGTCAATATGACAAAAGAATCATTTCCTTAAATGCCTTATCTTATCTATGAACTCCCTGTTAGTTTATTACCAAACAAATGCGAATTGATAGTATATGACCATAAGGATGTAGCAAGAAAGAATTAGAATTTTAACTTTGAGCACAGTAGTAAAGCCAAACAAAACAAAAAGCAGATGTGAAAAAACAAACAAGGATGGGAATATTTAGGTGACTTTCTAAAACTGGGCCATTTGATTAGTTTGACTTAGCAACAATAGCCTTTAAATTATATATTTTATGAAGGAATTATTGGATAAGAAC
>OU343224.1:56991201-57128058 GCA_910596185.1 Chrysanthemum makinoi
AAATATATTAGCATTTAAAGTTACAAGCTGAGGCATCGGCTTAAGCAGACGGTGCGATGTCGGTCATAGGGTTAAATTTTTATAAAGTGGTTATAGTCTAGGTTTGAAATTGCAGTTCTCCTATAACCTAGGCTCTGATACCAATCTGTAACACCCTCAAAAATCGGGTTTTAGCGGAAGCATACAAGTTTTGGGTGCTACTAATCGGTATCACAACACAAGCATAGAATAGAAGGTTTTTCACAAGAAAACTAATTTATTTAATAAAATCAATGTTTACAATAAAATTTAATACGGAAATAAGCCCATAATAATTAAGCGGTCCCCAAATACAAATATCAGAGTCGTCTATGACCATGCCATGCCATTGCCCAAGCACCTCCAAAGTAAACAATAGCCTCAATACGAGAATACACGCTAAAAGTTTCAACACGAGGTTGGTGAGTTCATAGGTTTTCATAAAAGTATTGCGAGTAAAAAAGATCCTTTCGATCATTGTGGCGCCCACAATGTCGCGAAAACAAGGTTTACCTTTAAGCAAAAGAATAAGACGGTGAACCACAAGGTTTTCAAGTGCAAAATCATTTCTCATAAACAAGTCAAATTTAATCAAGGCATCCCTGCCTAATTCATAGTATCAAAACATTTATCCGCAAAATAGTTCATAAACAACCACTTGGACCATATAAAAATCAAACACTACAACGAATATAGTGTCACGCAAGTTTAACTATTACGCAGGCTAAGTCATGAAACCATCACTAGATAGCACGAGCCGTGACTATCTCTAAACACACTAACAAACGACATGTTATACGTCATGGCAAGTTGGTGCATCCACAAATCGGGTAAAGACCTTGGCAAGTTGGGCAACCAAAGTCCAGACGGGGTGGCCATTCCCAATAGATCTATCCATAACATTCGCCATCACTGAGCCAGGATGTAACAATTCATAACAACGTTTGGGTTTCTAACCTTAACCTAGCACGTAATAGCTCACAAAAACATTTCAGGTCCAATCAAAACAGTTTTCAAGCACTTGTGTCCACATAAAAACATATTTAAACCAAATAACGCATTTCATCAAAATCAGTAATAACAGCTTATTCAAATAAATCAAGCATTTGCATTTAATAAAAACGAGCATGTATTCTCCCCCAAAACAGTTTAAAAGCAAGTAAAAGTAGGGGCCATGAACTCACCTCGATACGAGCAACGCAAGAATCACAACTATCAAGACTGGCATCAAAGAGCAAGCACAAACAAATCATGAAGGAAGGCACGTCGATATCCAAAGAGTACAAGTACATCGGTACTACATCGTCACGACCTAATAGTATACGTATTATCTCAAAATACGTCTCAAAGCGTAAAATAATATAATATCCGAAAGACAACGTGTCTTAGTTTTCGTGGAATACTCGTGTCAAACGTTTCCAAAAATCCATTATCAATATCTCAAAAATTTAGTTTTAACGTTTCGTGTGGTGGTAAGAAATCAAGACTCGACATACAACTCACGCCAAAAGTATAACTCACGCTAAAGCATAATGTATATCCCAATACATTATAAGGAATAGTCAAGTAATATTGACCAAGACTCAACTCCGGTAAAGCGATAAGAACAACGTTGAGGAAATAATGACTCATAACTATGACAAGCAAGCAAGTTGATTGGTAAGTTTCGGTGTTTACCCATAATCCCAAATAGTTGATATATCGTCAAAACGTATAAGTTTTGAAAAGTTTTCAGGATATTAAGGAAATCATAAATGATTTAAGTTTATAAAAGATTTTACGAAATTTTGGCATAAAATGCCCATTTATAAGACATTTCCAAGTCATAATGACTCTTGAATAATATAAAATTTATCGTTCGTCGAATGCTACAATTTATAATATACAATTGGACATATTATTCGCGTATATATTAGTTGTTTAGATTTATCGACCATTTTGTAAAGTTCGGGTCCAGATATGTTAAACTCTTGTGAGTATAACATACCTTTCCGTCGCGTGTACCAAAGGGTCCATAATGTCCAAATAACCAATACCGTAAATCCAATACGTCCAATCCTTGTCCAACAATATATATAATGTCACGATGCTCGTAAATGAGTCCAAGAAATCAATGCCTCATGTGTTGCAATATATCCCTTAACTATTGTTATCTTTTTAATTATTGTTACCGTTTTCCCATTAGTATCCGTAATTATCAAAATCTAAGTCACACCCAATACGATCAAATGTTCAATAAATGACCAAGTTCAAATCATAATCCGTACACAAATCTCATTAAGTATTAGTTATTTATCAAATTCAAGTCCCAATCAAGATTATACTCCGAAACGTACCAATAACCCAAGTAAAATAAATAAATATTCATAAATCACAATGTTCCAATATTTTGTACAAGAAATTTTTATTTTAACTACATAATTTCATAGCCAAACATACTCATTTTAGACTTTGACCCATTATCCTTTTAACACAATTTCAACCAATAACACAACCCCAAAAACCTTAAACACTCCTTGACTGTTTGCTAAACCGAGGCTATGACACGCCGTACGTGGGTCGTGTCGAACCAAAAACATCACAAAACTAACGCACTCTCGTGTTTCGAGCAACACCAAACCGGACAAACAACCAACCCCTTGGGTCATTACCTTACTGACGCGAGACCAAGGGCAACACCACCTCGGGTATTCTCACTACCCAGGTGACAACACAAACAAATGACACCCCAAGTCAGGTTTTACGCCACAACCCAAGAACAAGGACAATAACAATAAATCTACTATACGAGTCAACAAATAAAAACCAAACATCACTTTACCACACACGCGTCATTCGAATACGGTGAGCTCAACTCAACCCGACTGAGTTGACTCAACTTAACACCACGACGAAGCAAAATTTTCATAACCAAAAACGTTTTTATCCCATATTTCAACCACAAAACTGACACCGATCGTTTTAAACTGTTTTGCCTTTTTAATTTCATTTCCATGGAAAATTACTAACCACTTCTATCCGGTTATCCACGAAAAACTGTAAAACGTTTTTAAGGTTGTTTTTAATTCCACGAAACGAAAAATAATTCATTAATAATCGGTTTCAAACCAACTGAAAATGAATAACAAAAATGAAATATCAAATGTGGGTCTCGGCTTACCATTGAAAACAAGAAAGAAAAGAAAGAAGATGGACTAGCAGAGCGAGGGAGATGGAGCTGGTTGTGGGCATTTTGTAGCCATGGTGGTGGTGGTGGCGGCTCTCGGACAAGACCCAACAACATAGAACGCGTTAATACTCGTTTAGACTAGAAACCTAGAATTTCGAGTTTAAAACTTTAGATTTAGATGCGTGTAGGGAGTATATGGCGTGTAGTATGTATGTCAAAAACACGTTGAGGCGATCTATTGAATGGTATAGTTGGTGTAATAGAATTGTGGCGCATGGCGGAATCTCGCCGGAAACGATCAGACAGGTTTTACGGTGACGGATTTTTAGAGAGGGATGAGAGAGTGTAATGTGTAGAAGTGTAAGAATGAGTGGGGTGGGAAGTTTATATACCCCAAGAGGGACTAAAGGTGTCCATTCTCCAAGTTAAGGGTGCATTTGGTATTAAAATGGAGGGGCCGGTTGTGCTAATTGCCCCAATCTTTCCGCGATAACACTTCTCGAGCTCGTTTGGTTATCAAGATTTCTCGTGAGAGACCACGAAACTAAGCCAATATTTTGAAATCATTTTTCCAATAAAATGGGTATTTATTTGACTATTTACTTCATAAAATAGAAATAGTGATCACTTGAATGATTTAATGAGGTTCACGGTTGTCTTGGAGCCTGCGTTTAATTTTCACATTTCATGAGATAACTTTCTCGTTTTTGTCCATAAAAGCGAGATTAGAAAAGTCGATTAAATGATGAACAAACATAATTCCTTGAAAAGCGAATGTCTTAAAAAGTGATGAGTTGCACATACATCCTCTTAGGATTACCTAACCCAATTCTTCGAAGTGTTGATGCTCAAAGGACTGCAAAGGAAATGTGGGATCATATTCATCTTCTTATGGAAGGATCTGTACTCAATGAGGAGGATTTGGAATCCAAAATTTACTTGGCTTATGAACACTTCATGATTGAACATGGAGAGACACTAGAGTCTTATCATCATCGTTTTCAGACATCATCAATGATTTGGATAAACACAACATCATCATGCCAAGAATTGCAGTGAATACTAAGTTCTTGAGTAGTCTTGGTCCTGAATGGGAGAAGTATGTCATTTTTCTCCGTCAAGCGAAATGCATCATTCTACATATGGATTGTTGTGCGATTACTTGAAGCCTCATGAAAAGGAAGTTGATAGGGAAAGGATTCTCCGTGCTCAAATTGCTCCACCGACACATCCGGAAAATCAACAACTTGCCTTATATGCTCAAAGCAGTTATTCTCCTCAACAAGCTCAACCAAGCTGCTATCACACCATATGATCCTTCACTACCTCAATCTCAACAAACTCAATTGGTTCCATACAACAACAACAATGCTCAAGCACTGTGAAGCTAATGAGGAATCGATCCGTTTGAAACTTGCAACAAGGATTCGCCATGATTGCTAATGCCTTTAGCCGTTATACCAACAAATCCAACAACCGTATTCGTTCCTCATCTAATACAAGGAATCAAGCTGTGAACAATGGGCGAGTTGAAGTTGAGAATCGTGGTTATGGTCGTCAGGATGGGCGGTGGTCAAGGGTTTAATCTTGTGGGTAGGAATAACAATGAGCTCAAGTGGTGGAACAGGGAAATGCTCGGAATGGGTTGAATGGTCTTCGATGCTAGCGCAATGAGAAGGGACACGGCTAATGCATGCCCAAAGCCTAGGACTAGGGCAGTGCTTATCACAAAGAGGCTCTTCTTTTGGCTCTTAAGGATGAAGGCTGGTGGAACTCTCATAGACAAAAACGAGCTTTATGGCAAATCTGGACTCGAGATGATGATATGGAGGACTTGCGGGCCAATGCGGCTATTATGTTGATGGCTAATATGCATGAGTTACATAGTGACACGGGCCCGGTGTATGACAGCGATGGCTTGTCTCGGTACCGAACAAACCATGTTTATCTCTGATCTCATATCTCCGCCAACATCTGAATCCGGCAAGGCTCGGAATGTTCAAAATGAGTCATCCACATCTCATTCCGACGATTTTCAACTAGACCCGTAGTTATATTTGACGATCAAGATGACCAAATGGTTTCCCTTGATAATCAAATTGACTCCGTGGTTATACTTGAGGATCTAAGTAATGATCATGTTGTGACTCACGTTGAACGCACCGAACTTTTGCCTCATCAGTTTTTTCGTTTAATACAAGACCAACAGACCATAGTGGAAAAATGTCATGCCATTAATCGGGACTTGAAAAGCAAAAATGCCTTTGTTAACCAAGGATTTTGAATGTCTACAAAAGCAACTCAACTTTTTCAAAACTCAAGAAAACGTGGAAACGGTTTTGAAGTACTGCCAAATCTCATCAAAACTAAAAATATTTAGAAAGACGATGCGTGATCTAGACCTCGAAGAATGTCCTAAATAGAACAATCAAACATGAACATAAAAAGCAAATTAACGCCTCACCTGGAAAATCAAAAAGCTAAGTACGAAGTTGTTAACTTGTCAAAAACAGCTTCTCTCCAAAAAGCATTCAACGAATAGATGATCATCTTGAAGAAATCATCGGCTTGCAAAACAAACTTAAAGAGTTTAAAATGTTGTTTACACACATGGCGAAGTGGTCACAGCCATTGAAAAGTTTACTTTAAACCAATCCAAATGGATATGGACCAATCTTGCCGATACAAACCTAAGCTTTCAACCAAAGCATTCAAACCAAATCGTTTCTAGTGCGTAATATAAAATTGATAATTCTATGAGTGTTGTTGAATATCATCGACAAGAGGAATTAGATGCAAAAGACGAGAGTCGATCAAAATTAGAAAATGTTGTTTACAACAAACCTTTAATTATAAAAAAGCGGTCACTTTCGTCACACCAACGGATTCTTCTAACACACCAAGGATTATCATAAAAACGCCCGAAGTCTTCTAATGACAATCCCAAACCGTATGCACAAACTTATGGTCCTTTACCTTCCATCAATGAAGTAAACTCAAAACCTGTAAATCGCAAAATTCTTAGATATTTTGACCTTTTCATGGCTGACCTCAAAACTACAACATGAGATATCAAATTCAAATCAAAGTTCAACATTTTCAATCAATCGCCAAGAACAAAGAGACATTTTTTAAAAATCTTTTACCAAATGTAAAAATTTGAAAAGTTGTGCATTGTCTTGGGAAAGGGACTTTCATAAGGAACTTGATTGATGAAGGTCGCTGAAAACAAAACATCTATTTCTAACACTAAACGTAAAAAGAAACTGTTGAGAAAAGATGTTGATCGACTCTTGAAGATGTCATCCGGTCATGTCCATAATGTTGTGTTATTGAATTCTTTGTCATATGCATTTGATTATATCTCCTCCGATATCTGATTCGTGGTAAATGTTGAGAACACCGATATGTGCGCTCGTGACAAGTCCAAAAGTTGAAAACAAACGATTGTCAAACTAACTTTCAAATGCACACGCCGCCTTAATTGGTGTCAAAAAGATATTCACGATCAACAACTTGCTTTTCAACACAAAATCGCCAGCCATGTGACAAATCTTCTCGATCCAAAAATTGAGCAACCGATGATCAAAACGCAGTCTTTTAAGTGTCAACTCTCAAAATATGAACAAGAACTTGTAAAAGTTAAAAAGGAATACGGTGTCATATTTGATTTACTCAAAAAGACTCGTGATGAAGCATCAAATGAAATTGATCATTATCTTGCACACACTAAAGAAGTTATGCATTTTGTCGAAATATTCGGTCCCAAAATCAAGATTCGATTCACACTATCTTTAAGTTAAGAGAAATGTTAGGAAAGTATGAACAACTTCCGCTACCGTGATTAAGAGAATAGCACCAGAACACTTAGTAATCCTGGAACTCTAGAACCTAAACAAGTTGCTAACGCTTCCTTCTAATCAAACAGAATAGTTGCGTTTTTCCAAACGCCCGACTTTCTACCCAGGAGCACTACATCGAAGAATAGGAAGTTACGACCTAAGAAAAGATCAATAAGAAATGCTAAAGTAGAAGAACACCCTAGGACTATGAATAAGACTCACGTTGCTTCCACTATAGATATATTGCCGCAAATGTAATAGAAATAGTGATGTAACTAATGCTGCTAAACCGCTAAGTACTTTTGATATTCACCGATGCACCTTGTGTTATTTGTCGTAAAAGTATGAATTCATTGTCATGACAAATGTATTGCTAAAGCTATCATCTCTCGTTTACGGAATCCTAAGAATCAGAATACCTCTAGGCCCACTAATCTTCCTAAGTCTGTGCTTGGTAGACCGCCTTCTTTAGATTCTAAGAAACGCATTGTTGTTGTCCCTCAGAGCTCCAGCCTCACCTCCAAGGAATGTAGTACCACCTAGTGCATTCACTAAGACTAAAGCAAATACTAGTTGGAGATGGCGGAAATGGATATATAACACACTAGGATTTAAATGGATACCTAAAGCTATTGATGTGTATGTCTACTATAATCGGCTCCGAACCCTCTAACATTTCGGTTCCACATCTACTTCTATTCCATCCGTTGTCTCTGTGTGTAATGCGTGTGATACATCATTCTCTCGATTGTTGATAGCGGATGTTCCCGACACATGTGCAACCTTAAACAAGTATCAAACTTTATTGCAAAGTTCATTGGCACTCGCCGTTCGAATGATCACTTCAAAGCCATCATGGGCTACGAGACTATATCAATGGGAACATCGAAATTCAGGTGGTTTATTATGTGGAAGGCCTCGTCACAACTGCTTTCAGAGGTCATTCTGGATGGAGATTTGGAAATTGCTTTTCGGGAGAAAACTTGTTTCATTCGTGATCTACAAGGAAACGACCTTATGTCCGCTCAGCAATTCAGTCTTTACACTATCCCTATGCAAGACATGGTTGCTTCTTCTCCCATCCGCTTACTTTCAAAGGCAACATCAACAAAATCCTGGCTATGGCACCGCCGTATCTCACATCTAAACTTTCAAACCATCACCAACCTTGCTCGACACAAACTAGTTGAAGGACTCCACGATTTCGTATTCTAAAGATCATCTTTGCTCACCTTGTGAACAAGGCAAAAGCACTCGTGCTCATTTTCCTTCAAAGGTGGAACACGCTCTCAAAGATGTGCTTCATCTTCACATGGATTTGTGTGGCCCGATGCGCGTGCAAACGATCAATGGCAAACGCTACATCTTAGTAATTGTTGATGACTATTCATGCCGACTTGGGTCTACTTTCTTCGAAGCAAAGATCAAGCTCCACAGATGATCATCACCTTTCACGCGAAAATACAAGTTCAGCTACGAAACACCGCTCGACAAATCGTAAATGCATGAGGCATCAATTTGTTAACCAAACTCTTCGTGAATTTTATGAGAAAGTGGGAATTCAAAGATCGCATATCTATTGCACGCACATCGTAACAAAACGGAGTTGTTGAAAGATCTAAACCTAACGCTAGTGGAAGCCGCAAGAACAATGTTAATCAATGCTAAACTTCCAGATTACTTATGGGCGTATCAGATTCATCGCATGCTATACTCAAAATTGTTCTATGATTACAAAACGCCACAACAAAACACCTTTTGAGCTTGTCCACAACAGAAAACCGATCTCAAACACTTTCATGTATTTGGATCTCTTTGCTATCCTAATAATGATCGTGATGACTTTGGAAAGCTCAAAGCCAAAGCTACATTGAGTCTTTATAGGATATTGTGATAATTCTAAAGGTTTCCGAACTGAATCGCGAACAAAGGAGGTTATGGAAACGATTCATGCTCATTTTGATGAACTTACGAAATGGCTTCGAGTATACGCTTGGAACCCGACACAACCGCTAAACTTCCCCAAACCCCATCATGAACAAAGCCCCCAAATACTCCAACAAATGGAAAGGTTATTTGTTCACTGCTCGCTGACGATATTGATGAACGGCTTCGTGTATCTGATTTCCGCCGCTCAACCCGATACTCTTATACCGATACACCAAGCTACAACAACTACGGTTGAAGAAGCACCACCACTGACTCCAACACAACAGCTTGAACAAACCGCCTAACAATGATGAACCTACTGATGATGTTCAATGAAGTACCCCCACCGCATTTTGATCCAAATGCGCTTCTTAACCCGCTTGCTAATGAGATCCGTACACTGATGTCGCAGAATCTTCAACAAGCCATTTGAATCCTCAAAATCTCGCGACAATGTATACCAACATCAACCCTCCACACATAGATGGACAAAAGACCATCCTCCGAAAATATTATTGGCAATCCGAATCAACCAGCCGTTACGAGACAACGCCTTCACACGGGTGAACATTGCATTTATGCACTCACCGCTTGCCAACTGAACCTAAAACATCAAAGACGCAATGACAAAGGACAACCGATTGAATCCATGCAGAAGAACTCAACCAATTTAAAGCGTCTTGAAGTATGGAATGGTTGAAAGACCAACAGGGGTCTTCGTCAATGGTCTTAAATGGATTTGGAAAAACAAATTGGATCTTTGAAGGAAACGTTATCATAAATAAGTCACGTCTAGTGGCTAAGGGTTATCGTCAGGAAGAGGGTATTGACTTTGAAGAATCTTTTGCTCCGGTTGCTCGTCTTGAGGCATTCGGATATTTCGCGCATTCAGGCTCATATGAATATCACGGTCTTTCAGATGGATGTCAAAACTGCTTTTCTCAATGGACAACTTAAAGAAACGGTTTATGTCAGCCAACCAGAAGGATTCGTTGATCACGATTTCCGAATCATGTCTACAAGCGAACAAAGCTCTCAGTATGGTCTCAAACAAGCTCCTCGGCATGGTACGATAAGCTATCATCTTTCCTCATTGCCAATAATTTCACCAAAGGTTCGGTTGACCCAACTCTTTTCATACAATATCACGGGAACATATTTTAATTGTTCAAATTTATGTGGATGACATCATTTTGGGTCAACTCATAAAAAGTACTCAATCGCTTTTGCAAAACTAATGAAGAAACATTTTGAAATGTCCATGATGGGTGAACTTACGTTCTTTCTAGGACTACAAGTTCATCAATCACCCCGTGGTATTTTCTTGAGTCGGTCCAAATATGCCCTTGAATTATTAACAAATTTGGAATGAAAACCTGGGACACCTATGCCACACCAATGGCTCATACCAAGAAGCTAGACGCTGATTTACATGGGAAATTGGTGGACCCTACAAAATACCGTAGTATTATTGGGTCTCTCATGTATCTAACAGACTAGCAGACCGATATTGTCTTTGCCGTATATCTTTGCTCTCGTTATCGATCGCGACCAAGCTGAAACCCACCTCTCAAAGGCTAAAAGAATCCTCCGATACATAAAGGGAACCATTAACTTGGGGATCTGGTATCCGAAGGATTCGGTTTTGAACTAATCGCTTTTCGGACCACGCAGGATGCTTAGACTCACGGAAAAGTACTTCAGGTGCTTTACAATTTCTTGGTGATAAACTGGTGTCATGGCAATCGAAGAAGCGGATTGTACATCGGTCCTCAACCGAAGCAGTATATGTAGCCATGTCGGCGTGTTGTGCTCAAGTCATTTGGATGAGAACACAACTCAAAGACTATGGTTACGTATTTGACAGAATCCGATGTACTCGCGACAATTGGAGTGCCATTGCGATCTCGTGCAACTCAGTTCAACTTTCGAAATCAAAGCACATCGATCTTCGATATCATTTCATCAAGGATCACGTGGAGCAGTCTTGTTGAATTATATTTTGTGGGTATAGAATACCAATTGGCAGATCTTCTCACCAAACCCTTGCATCCCGCTAGGTTTAATGAGTTGGTCCACCGGGTTGGTATGAGGTGTTTGACTCAAGAGGAATTGGATGAACTCCTAAAACAGTCTTAAAACCCGCATCAAACACCAAAATCTCTTTTGTAAATATTTTTCAAAAACAAAATACAAAATATAAAATCAGATAAAACAACAAAAATATTCTTCTATCTATTTTCTTTCAACATTGCAAGTACATTTCTTCCGTCAACACTATAATCTTTCAAAATTCAGTATTTTTCCGATCAAGTGTTGAGGGGGAGAAAATAAATACTTAACTGTTTCAAAAACATCTGTGTACTTGCATGATGCTCTATTCTGGTTGTTTCTTGTATCAATGGTGGTAAACTTTTCTGGTTAAACTGACACTCCTCAGTCTAAAATTATAACCTTTCATTATTTTTCTTAAGTCGAGGGGGAGTGTCGTCAAGTTTCTTTCTTAAAATCTTTGTTTGGTAACCAAAACGGAAGTTAAATGGCTTTGTATGAAAATGGAAAAGGTGGAGGGACCAAAACTGCCTAAAGTTTAAAGTTATTTTTAATAAAAACACTCCACCTAACATATTCATCACATTTATTACTCATAAACCTAACCAATCCTACGTACGAAATTCGTTCTTCAAATCTGTGTTTCCGATCATCAATTTGTAAGTTGTTTCATGATCTTAACATGTTTACAAACATAGGTTTTGATTTTTACACTAATCCAACGGTCAAATTTTTGTCTATGATTGTTTTTGTGTTCTACGTATAAGCGTATGAACTCATAATCAAGAATGGGTGTTTGTGGTTAAAAGGATTGTGTCAAAACATGTCTTTAACATCAATGATACTAATTTTATCCTCTAAATCCACCCAGAAACACAAATTGAAGGTTTTTCAAAATTAGGGTTCTTAAGTCGAATTGGGTGTTTTCAAATGTGAAGGTTTTGGTCAAAAAGATTGTTTTGTGAGGGTAATATGATGTTGAATTAATGATATCCAGGCCCTATAACAACCCAAAAACACTGATTAATTCAGAATTAGGAATTAGGGTTTAAAGTTCTTAAGTTTGGGTATTTTTGATTCATCTCGAACCGGATGTTATAACTTGGTTTATAGACTCTCACAACACTTTAGACCTACCAGAAAAAGTTTGGTGCAATTTCCATGGTTAGAAATCTTATCCGTAATTCATAACCCTTAGTTTTGACCTACGCGTATGTGTTTCTGCGTAAAATGTTTAACATGTTTTCATGCCGTATCACTTTTAATATGACTATGCATGTTAAGATTGTTGATTTGATGATTTTATTTCAGGCTTGCTACGCTTAAAATTCAGAATCAAGGTCATTTGAATCTCAACGCATAAGGATCACCTTACGCGTAGAAAGTTATGCGTAAGAGAAATCCTCACGCGTAACTATTACTCGTAAGGTTCTACAATGGGACTACTGGCGTATCTGTGAAGGATATGCGTTAAACAGCGATGACTCTACGCATAAGGTCTACTCTTACGAGTAAGCCTTGCGCGTAAGGTCTTATATACGCCTACGCGTAAGCCCCACGCTAAGGTTCCTTTTTCCTACGCGTAACATTTCTACGCGTAAGTAAGGATCCCTACGCGCATAAGCTTCGCCTCATATACTTCTTCTGTTTACGCGTAACTTTATCATTTCTACGCATAAGCCTTGATCAAACCTTCGTTTTTGAATTGTTACGCGTGCAAACTTGTAAATAAATGAATCATAACGTCACGAATCCAATAATGTCACTAATAAACTTAAACGTTTGATATGTTGTGAACTATAAGTGATAACATAAACTTTAAAACTTAAAGTTAACTAACTCACGAACGCTTTCCGCGACGTCATTGGACTATTGGACAAACAAGTGACTTAGGACTTCGTAACAATCATTATACCGTACATTCAATAATTAGACAATAAAACCTTCCGTTGACTAACATTATGTCTTTCGATATGTTGGTTCTTTTGGCTAATGTTATTTCGGATCACGACATTATATGCACAAATGAATGTGGATGCACCGAAGTTCTCACAATTGCCGACATCTTCCCAATGGCTATCCTAAAAAGATTGGAAAGAACAACCTTAGGGTTGACTTTGAAACCCTCACATGCTCGGAATCTTCTTGTCTCATTGCTGTGGATATTCTAAGGAATCATCCCTACCGGAACATGCTCTCACACTCGCTCTGATCGGAAATCTACATTCAACAATTCGGAATTCAATGTAGAGGATCACGAGTCAAAGTCGCAGTGTGAGTGACACTTAATCACAAACAAGTCACTATCACTCCTGAGACTTACGCTGTACTTATCATTCCGCACATCGTGCTCTCTGACTTCTTTGCCACACCTAATTTGAAGAGACAATTCGCAATTTCTACTTGATATTGGCTATGATGAAGCGTGAGGAATTATTAACAAGCACTCTCACGTGGAGCTTAAGAACATTCCTCAACCGTGGAGAAAACTCTACATCATCATCACTAAGTATGTCTCGGTCGTGGCCGGTGGCTATGAGCATCCCAAGCTCATAGAACCGCAAGTCTTACGTCATTGATCAATAAGAAGGACATTGAAATCGAAAGCCGATATGGGATGACATGATGACATTTCACAAGAAGCTTGGCTCAAAGATTCCCTATGTCTGATACACAAAGCTTTTGATCCAGAGAGCACTTGGACTTAATCCTGATATTCCCAAAAGGCTCAATGACCCGACAATCCGACGTGTTGTCGAACCTATCCTTTCTATCGAGAATCAAGGAATCGACAACAAAGAAACAAGGTGCCGTCTTTGCTGATCACCTTCTCGACTAATGAAATCAAGAAGCTTGAAACATACAAAAGGTATCAAGTAGCAGTACGAGAAGGCAAAGTTGGTCATCTCGATGAAAAGCTTACGGAACTCCTACCGGAGAACGAAGAGGAAGTCTTTGGAAGTGCAATAAGCACAGAGAGTCAAAGGAAGGTCCCAAAGAGGAAACCTACTCCAACGAAGAAAGTTCCCTCCAAGGAAGCTGCTCCTATTCCTACACACGAACCACAAAGAAAGCTCTTGGACAAAGCTCTAAAGATACACAATCAGACGAGGAGGTCCACTACTCGAAACGCAAAGGATGACACTCCATCGATTGCCAAAACCTCCTAGTCCAATAGGCTGAACATGGCAAAGGAAAGACTCACGTACTTGTGCCATATGATGAAAGCTGAGAAAGTGATGAAGAGCAACTGGATAAATCATACAGGAAGAAGTTCAAATTAGTTCGACTTCAACACGTTGCACAACAATTTGCTCAAGAACAAATGGGTGGCCCCGGAAGGTCAAGTGGTGCGGCTCAACCTTCACCGAGTCCCCGATGCGCGGTTAATCAACCCGATAAGGGATCCGTGCCACCACTTTGGTACAACAACGAAACGCGTGTCGAAGATACTCTTGAGTATGATTTTGAAGAACCGAGAATGCGAGAAGTTAGAGAAGGTAAAAGCGATGAAGAAGCTGCGGCCAAAGCCAAAGTGATGAACAAGCTAAGTGTGACAATGAAGAAGATGTTGAGTATGATACGTTTCTTCTAGATAGTCCGCTGCGATCAAAGGAAGAAACCTCTGAACCACCAAAGGACACGGAGTCTCCTCACATCTCATCATCATCAGATTCTTCTTCTCATTCTTCACCACCACCATCAAAGAAATCAACCAAATCAACATCCAAATCAATAAAGAAACCACCTCGATCTTGGATTTCTCATACTCATGAAAGAATTTTTAAAGTTGTCCAACAAGTCGAGAAGAAGGACATGCTTCTGAGAAAACCGAATTGGTTTCTTGACCAAATACTGATATCTACATGATGAGAATGACAAGATGCGAGAATGAAAGGGAGTATGTACGAAGCTCAGTGCAGGGATGATCTATAAGGGAAAATGGACGTAATGATCGAAGGCTACACTCACAAGTACCTTCTGTATATCGTTCCTAAAGTCACTAAGGAGATGTTTACTGCAACAACTATATCCGAATCTTATGCAGATAGCCAAGTAAACTATAAGATCTACACCCTTAACCGTGACAATCAATCCATCGATCCTGTGAGTTTTCTCGGATAATGAATTGGTGGCCAAGCTTGTCACACAAATGTCTAAACAATGCAGGACATTTACTTCGATGAAGGAAAATTTGTTTCAAGCATTGTTGGACTACCAACTCAAGCATGCAGATTCAAAGCTTGAAGGTCCAAACGCGTCCTAGAGGCGATGAAGATAAGGATCGAGGATAAGAATGATGAAGCTAAACGACAAAAGAATTACGGTGAATCATCTTCCATGCTACCTCCTCCCCAACCTCTGCTCAACAAAGGTCCCTCCTCGTTCTTCTACGAGATAAACCTCGAGATTCTTCGAATTGCCACCCCCGACTCGAAAACCGATGATTACTTTGAGTATCGGTGGTGACGATGAGAAGTCCGTGAGCCTGTCACACCCCAAATTACATTTTGCGTGAATGGAATTCTGGGGTTGATCATAGCATCACAATCACATTATATTGAGCGACTTAAAGTGTCGTTTGGAAAATACATCGTTTGATTTAATAAAATAATCAAAGTTTACAAAGTATAGGTCCCAAATGAAAATCAACATGTGCGGAAAATAAGTTTGGTACAAGTCAAACGATGTTTTAAAAATGTATAAATCCCATGTGAGACGCGTCGTCACCGCGACTCTATGATATGTCCACATGCATGCCATGAAGTGAATGCCTTAGTTACCTGAAAATACATTGCTAAAAGTGTCAACACAAAGGTTGAGTGAGTTCATAGAGTTTATGTATATGTTTAATACGACTACCACAAGTATAAGTTATGTATGACAATGATGTCACAAAAATGATACAATTGCTTAAGCACATGACACCGAAGCTTGATGTTAAGCTAGAGTGTTTTGCCAAACAACTCAAATAATGATAATGAAATGAAATGCATACGTCCGGTTGGAATCCACCAACCCGGATGGAGGTGTCACTCTCGATAGATCTATCCACTCACCCTCGCTTCTATGAAATTAACGGTTCATGATTATGAAATGGGGACATTTAATTGGCAATGAGGTAACTTAAGCAATGTAATGAATTTGTTATACTTGGTATCGTAATAAAAATGATGTGCAATGTATTCTCCCCCGTAGGTTTGAATTAAAGTAAAAACTTGAATAAATCGGGGCTATGAAAACTCACGTGTTGCAATGATAATGATGATGTAATGGCATATCTGAAATGAGCGCAACCTCGACCGTGACCTATTATAAATGATATGTTCTAATGTAAATCATGAAACAATGTCGTGCATGCAAACTCATATGAAATCTATACCACTTGTACGCTTTTGAAAATAGAATTTATCGTCGAAATATATGTTTATGACATCTCGTCATGTTATAAAATACTTTACAAGTATTTACGTTGAAATGATATCTTACGATAATCATTTAATGATTTATTGTGAAATTATAACTTTTCGTCAGAGTAAATAATGTCGTTGAAATTTCATGAAAGTGACAAACGGCTCGAAAAGCTAGTCGTAAAATGGTGCACGGCGAGTGTTAGGAAACGAACTCAACGGTTTTGGGAAGCTTGTATCATTATCTCAAAGTTTTAGCATTTAAGTTTTCGTCCTAGAGGTCTCGATCATGGAGAAAAATATAGGTAAAGTAGGGTACTTGTGTCCAGAATATTGTTTAAGGATGATTTTCGGCAAAGTTTAAGTGATTGTATTTTACTCGTTACAACTCCGCTTGACAAACGGTCGGACATTTTGGAAAATATGCTTGGCGAACTTACTTTTACTAGAAGACATCACTTTATAAAAAGTACTCCGTCATTGTTAAAACGACCCTCAACATGGTCCTTCGTGGCCGTAATATTTGTCTAATAGAAATATATTAGTTTTACTTATAATAAAGTAGTTACGGCAACTTGTTTAAAATGTGAATAACTTAGTCGTTATAAGTCCGTTTTCTACGTTCTTTATATCCACGGAATCGTGATAACATATACTAATATATTTTTGATAAGTCGACACATTTAACAACGCTTAAGACTCATTTTTGACTCGTAAAAAGTCGAGACAGCATGCTGAATTTTCTGAAACAATTAGTTTTCGTCGTCAAACTTGAAAAATTCATAACTTCTTCGTTATAACTCCGTTTTAACCCATTCAAGCGGCCACGTTTTCGTTTTAAAGTGTATTTTCTGAATATCTAGCCCAAAATATTTTACAACTGTCGAAATTTCCAGATTTCAAAAATATGGACAGACCCTTATGTAAACTTGTCGAAATGAGTTTTGTTGGAAAATTTAGTGCACTTGTGGGAATAGTTCACACCTTGTAATGGGTTAGGAGGTACGGAGTGTACATCCATAAGGTCCATGAACACCCTGACTCTTGTAGTGGTTTTTATTGATAGTGCTTGGTGAAAGTACTGTTGTGGTTACCACTGATTATCGGTGTTTCCACTGAGCGTACTTCCACGGATTAGTGTTTCCAAGTGGTGTTTCCACCGAAGTGGTGTTTCAACTGAGTAGTGTTTACACTAAGCGGTGGTGTTTCTACTGAGCGGTGTAACCACGATAGCACTATGAAAGTCTTGATGAAAGTCTTGAAGCTTGTAACGGCTTTGACCTATTCAAGTGGCAGTTTCAACTTAATGACCACGTTTAATTGGTCATGTAACCACTAACGGCTATAATGGGGATAATTATGAGGCTATTAATGGGCCGATTAATACTCATAATTCCATTGAATTAGCCAAGAGTATTATCCTATAAATAGGATATCGATTATGCATGAAAGACACCTGAGAAAACATAAACACTTATTAGTGAAAGGGTTATAGAATTGTGCCTAATTCTCTAACTGCATTTGGTCTTATCCCAAGTAGATATTCGTGATACCGAGGCATTAGGGTCGAATAGTTTACTTTGGAAAGTGATCACACGATTCCAAGTGATATCCGGTAACCACCAAGTGATATTTGTTTCTGCTGAATTGTTGCTTGTTTCTGCTGAATTGATTATCTAACCCTCTTCGGGCTCATAACCGCCAACAATCAAAGTAAACTATTTGTGATAATCAATGGCTACTGCTGCAATGAAACACATGGCTTCAAACTTTGCCAAGCTTGACAAGTTTGAAGGGGTGGACTTTAGGAGGTGGCAGAAGAAGATGCACTTCTTGCTGTCAAGTATGAGTGTGGTGTATGTGCTAACCACACCTATTCCTGATGATGGTGATGATGCTACTTGTGGAGCGGATCGAGGAGGAGGAGCAAAAGGGAGAATGATGACTACATATGCAGAGGTCTTATTCTCAATGGTATGTCTAATTCTTTGTTTGATATTTATCAAAACTTTGAATCTTCCAAAGAACTGTGGGATTCCTTGGATGCCAAATATATGGCTAAGGATGCATCAAGTAAGAAGTTCCTTGTTAGTAATTTCACAAATTACAAAATGACTGATTCAAGACCGGTTATGGAACAATACAATGAACTTCTTGGAATACTTGGAAGGTTTACACAACACCAAATAAACATGGATGAGGCTATCAAAGTCTCGTGTGTCATTGACAAACTCCCTCCTTCATGGAAAGATTTCAAGCATACCTTGAAACATATGAAGGAGGAGTTAACTCTTGTTGAGTTGGGCAGTCATGTGCACATTGAGGAATCTCTCAAGGTGCAGGACAATGACAAGCCAAAGAGTAGCAATGCTACTTGTGCATCTGTTGTCAATATGGTGGAGCATAATAACTCCACCAGGTACAATGACAACAAAGGCAAACGCAAATATCATGACAACACAATGGCAGATCCTAACAAGAAGGCAACACCTACTTGTTGGAAATGTGGCAAAACGGGTCACATTAAAAGGGACTGCAAGGGTGTTAAAATTGGTGGTAAAGCCAATGGATCGGCACTAATGGTTCGAGTGGTGGTTCAGCCAACTCACTGAAAGGTCGAATATGTTTAATGAGTCTTTTCAGATTTATTATGTTACATATGTATCTGAATCCTTTTATGTGCAGGATGATGATGTTGCGTGGTGGGTTGACTCTGGTGCAACAGTTCATGTGTGTAAAGATAGAAGGTGGTTCAAGACTTATGAGTCACTGAATGATGGTTCTATTCTTCACATGGGAAATGAGTCAACACCCTTGGTGCATGGTCGTGGTTGTGTAGATCTTAGGTTTAGTTACGGAAAGATTTTAACTTTGTTTAATGTTATTCATGTTCCCGATATAAGGAAAAACTTGGTTTCAAGTAGTGTTTTGAATAATCATGGATATAAACAAGTTATTGAATCGGATAAATTTGTTCTTTCTAAATGTGGTGTTTTTATTGGTTTTGGTTATTTATGTAATCAAATGTTCAGGCTTAATGTTACCACTAACAGTGTTATTTCAGCTTTTGTGACCACATATGATCGGACTGATTCTACCCTTTGGCATGCTAGACTTGGTCATGTTCACTATAAAAGAATGCAAGATATGTCTAGGGATGGTTTAATTCCTGCTTTTGACATGGACACTGAAAAGTGTAAAACTTGCATGTTGACCAAGATAACCAAGAAACCCTTTCAAGGTGTTAGTCGTGAGACTAAGATCTTGGAGCTTATTCACAGTGACCTGTGTGATTTGCATGCCACTCCTTCTTTGGGGAATAAGAAGTACTTTGTGACATTTATTGATGATGCTTCTAGGTTTTGTTATGTTTATTTGTTGCATACAAAGGATGAAGCATTAGATAAATTCAAAGTGTTTAAAACTGAAGTTGAATTACAACTTGGGTCTTTGATCAAAAGATTAAGGACGATAGGGAGGTGAGTACATGGATACTCAGTACTTTCAGTCTGTTGGAATAATCCATGAAACTATCGCCCTTATACTCCTCGCAAAATGGTATTTCCGAAAGGAAAACAGGTGCTAAAGGAGATGGTTAATTCCATGTTGTCCTATTCAGGACTGAGTCAAGGGTTCGGGGGTGAAGCTATGTTAACAGCTTGCTATTTATTAAATAGGGTTCCCAACAAAAGGAACAAGATTACCCCTTATGAACTCTGGACTAAAAGGAAACCCAACTGAACTATCTCGAGTGCGGGGTTGTAGGGCTTGTTGTAAGACTCCCGATCCAAAGCAAAGACTTTGGGTGAAAGAGGCATTGACTGCATCTTTGTTGGATATCTTGAGCATTCCAAGGCTTTTAGGTTCTATGTTATTGAACCTAATGAATATGTTCGATTAACTCTATAATTAAATCAAGGGATGCAGACTTTGATGAGAATAGATTCTCATCAGTCCCAAGACCAAGTCAGAGGATTCCTAATGGAACTCTTGACACTGGTGTATCGAGAGGTCCCGATGATGAACCATCAAGGGTCCCTGATGAGGTTGTGGTTCAACAACCTGAACCTGTGCTTAGAAAGAGCAAAAGGTCGGGACTCCAAAGTCATTTGGACCCGAGTTTCAACTATACTTAGTTGAAGGAACAAGGGATGAGGTCTCAGACCAATATTCCTATTGCTTCATTGTTGAGGATGATCCCAAGACATTTGAAGAAGCAATGAAGTCCCAGGATATTGCTTTATGGAAAGAAGCAATCAATGATGAGATGGATTCCATCATGGGGAACAACACTTGGGTGTTGGTTGATCTACCTCTTGGTTGCAAACCTCTAGGTTGCAAATGGATTTTCAAAAAGAAAATGAAGGTAGATGGAACTATTGAAAAGTTCAAGGCTATATTAGTTATTCAGGGATTTAAACAAAAGTCAGGGATAGACTATTTTGATACTTATGCCCCTGTAGCTCGTGATCGATACCATAAGACTGCGATTGCTATGGCATCTATTCACAATCGATTATTCACCGGATGGATGTGAAGACAACTTTATTGAATGGTGAATTGGAAGAGGAGGTTTATATGAACCAACCTCGGGCTTCATCTTGCACGGCAATGAAAACAAGGTGTGTAAGCTGATTAAGTCTCTTTATGGACTTAAGCAGGCACCTAAGCAATGGCATCAAAAATTTGATGAAGTGGTTTTGTCTAGTGGTTATGTTCTTAACTAGGCTGACAAATGTGTGTATAGCAAATTTGATGAATCTGGTAAAGGAGTCATCATTTGTCTATATGTTGATGACATATTGATCTTTGTACTGACCAAAATCATGTTGACTTGACAAAGGAATTTTTGTCATCAAGGTTCTCCATGAAGGACATGGGGAGGCTGATGTTATCCTTGGTATAAGGATTAAACATGAAAGTAATAAAATTTCTATCTCTCGGTCTCATTATATTGAGAAGGTGCGATGAAATTCAATTACTTTGATTGTACTCATGAGTACTCATATGGATACTTGTGAGAAGCTGATGCCTAATCATGGCAAGGCTGTATCTCTTGAGTATTCTAGGGTAATTGGTGCGATGTATGCCATGACTTATATAAGACCTGATATTGGTTTTGCAGTGGGAAAATTGAGCAGGTATACTAGTAATCCTAGTGCTCATCACGGCAAGCAGTTCAAAGTCTTGAAGTATTTGAAGAGAACTATGGATTATAGTCTCTCATACACTGGTTACCCATCAGTGTTGGAAGGTTACACTGATGCAAGTTGGATCATAACTGAAGACAATTCGTCTACAAATGGCTGGGTATTCCTACTTGGTGGAGGTGCAATTTCTTGGGCATCCAAGAAACAAACTTGCATCACCAGTTCAACAATGGAATTTGAATTTGTGGCTTTAGCAGCTGCTGGTAAAGAAGCTGAATGGTTGAAAAACTTGCTTCTTGAGATTCCATTGTGGCCTAAACCTATAGCACCTATTTCTATTCATTGTGATAGTGCAGCTACATTGGCTAAGGCTTAGGTGTACAATGGTAAGTCTAGACACTTAGGTGTCAGACATAGCATGATTCGTGAGCTTATCATGAATGGGGTGGTATCTATAGAGTTTGTTAGATCTCAACAGAACTTAGCTGATCACTTGACGAAGGGTCAGGCTAGAGACTTGGTTATAAAGTCTGCTAAAGGGATGGGTTTAAGTCCAACTTAGTCACTGAATGCTAGGACACCCAACTCCCTCCTGAGGAAACTTAGGAGCTGAGTTCAATGTGGAAAGCTGAACATTCAGTAGACTGGAGCACATGTTTTATTTACATCCCAAGGTTGTGCTCAGAACCTGCTGAAAGGAGGATGAAGTCTTTACTTCTTAATGGTTATTTTCTTTGAAAAAGTGCTTGGCAGGAGCATGAATAAAGAGGAACCACCTATGTAAATGTTGAAGTTTTGCCGCTTCAGGAAGCTTTGGACTTTTAGCTTTTACAACATTTATGAATTTGGATATGGACACATGGCTTGTATAGTGTCGGGAGCTTTTAAGTGTTTGAAAACTTGTGTGTATTTTATCTTCAGGTATTCAAATGGGTTGAAGGGTTCAATTCTTAGAACACCCGGATTCTCGAATATTTGAAACGTGTAATTTACTAAGATGGAAATTCAATCCTCAGGACATTTTCATTTATGCACATGTTTTGCTTGATGTTTATTTTTTATGCAAAGGAAGTGAACTAAATTTGGGGAGGATTGTTGGAAAATTTAGTGCACTTGTGGGAATAGTTCACACCTTGTAATGGGTTAGGAGGTACGGAGTGTACACCCATAAGGTCCATGAACACCATGACTCTTGTAGTGGTTTTTATTGATAGTGCTTGGTGAAAGTACTGTTGTGGTTACCACTGATTATCAGTGTTTCCACTGAACGTACTTCCACTAGATTAGTGTTTCCAGGAAGTGGTGTTTCCACGAAGTGGTGTTTCACTAAGTAGTGTTTACACTGAAGCGGTGGTGTTTCTCTGAAGCAGTGTAACCACTGATAGCACTATGAAAGTATTGATGAAAGTACTGAAACTTGTAACGGCTTTGACCTATTCAAGTGGCGTTTCAAGCTGCTTAATGACCACGTAATTGGTCATGTAACCACTAACGGCTATAATGGGGATAATTATGAGGCTATTAATGGGCGATTAATACTCATAATTCCATTGAATTAGCCAAGAGTATTATCCTATAAATAGGATATCTGATTATGCATGAAAGACACAGAAAACACTAAACACTTATAAGTGAAAGGGTTATAGAATTGTGCCTAATTCTCTAACTGCATTTGGTCTTATCCCAAGTAGATATTCGTGATACCCAGGCATTAGGGTCGAATAGTTTACTTTGGAAAGTGATCACACGATTCCAAGTGATATCCGGTAACCACCAAGTGGTATTTGTTTCTGCTGAATTGTTGCTTGTTTCTGCTGAATTGATTATCTAACCCTGCTACTGGGCTCATAACCGCCAACAAGTTTTTCTCGTGCCAAACCTATTCTAACCAATTCAAAACAACTCCGAAGCTATTCAAATCCTACCATACACCTTCTTAGGGTGTCATGGGTTCCTAGACATCACCAAGAGTGATATGTTACAAGGGATAATTTATAGGATGATTATAACTAATAATATGTAATAAAAACATTAAAAGTGGTATAAATTCATATGTAACATGCATGTTTTTCTGAAATATGATGAAATGAACATAAAATAAATATGAAAGATGAAAATGAATATGAGATGCTTACTAGTAACTTGATGAAGTGAAGTGAACAATGGTTTAATCCTAAACACCCAAGGTTTTTATTTCACAACCTTAATCAAGAGTGTGTCTAGATTGTTATGAGCTTGACTAGAAAAATATTTATGATCTCCTTCTTGGTCTTCTATGGTGGCCGGTTTTATGCTAGAGGAGAAGAGAGGAAAATGTTTTTCACACTAGATATTATGTTTACTATGTGTAAATGGTTTGAGTATAATACATTATATGCAAGATATTTGTAACTTAAGAGTGTGAATCACCCTTGTGTCGACAAGGGTGACTAGCACATGCTAGGATACCTTTTTTTTATTTAGTTAATTATATGTAGTGTATAATGTGTAGTTACTTAGGGATAATTGGTGACTTGTGTAAATATTTGAGCTTGTAGGGTAGCGTTAACTAAAAATAAATTTTAACGGAACAAAATAAAATGTATTGAAGTCATAAAAATTATAAAAATACATTTCTTACAAAAATTGAATGAAATAATAATTATCGTGTAATATTTACAAAAACCGTCGTAATTATATAAATATAACAATTTATATACAAAATAAGTTGAAAACATCGGGTAAACTAATGATATAATTTTTATAGTCTTAAAATGAGTATAAAAATATATTAAGATTATTTTTGAAAGTGTCGGATAAATGTTTCAAAATAATGTTTACGCGATAGCGTTTATTTAATAGGAAAAATAAACGTTTAATGAATAAATACAAATCCATGCATGAACCGATATGAAATGATGTTATTAATGTTATGTAGACTAAATCTAGTCTATATGAAATGTCCTTGATGATATGTTCATGAATTCGCAGCTAAACCATTAAGGTTACGCGAATTTGATACTCGTAAACGTAGTTTACGATAAATGATGAAATAGTGAAACTTTTAAAGTTTGTAAAATGACCTGAAATTACGAGCTGTCACAAGCCCCTACAACAACCCACCTCTCCCAAACAAGTAAAGAAACCAGAACCCTCATCTAGGCCTAAGAAACAGAAGAAAAAGGCGCCCAAGGTGGCGTCCTATCATGGCTAAATGAAGACACCACAGAGGAATTTGAATGGTTTTCTACACTTGTCAATTCCACTCCTACCCTGAAGAAGGTCAAGATCTGGTAGACGGTAATACATTGGAGCATGCTAAGATTATGCAAGAAAAGTTCCATGTGAAGAAGATGACGAAATCCGAGTTGAGGCGAATCAAGAATGAAGCTTTTCAACTGTGGAAAGATAGCTCAGAAAGTGCCATCGAGGTCAAATATCACCTTGAAAACATTGCTCGAGCTATGTCTAACTACATGGATTGGCTCAACCCAGAAGCAAACATCGACTTCACTAAACGGGACAACCCTCCATACTACACCGACTGGTCAAAACCTCTACCAACAATTGGCCAACCAGATGAACCGAGGATTCCATTCAGATATTTCTTCAACAAAGACCTGGAATTTCTTCTACATGGTGGCGATGGTTCAAGGAAATACGCTACATCGTTGACACTTCCATTCCCAGCAGCTATATACTCGAACTGCACAGCCATCGAGGAACGTGCCAATCACTTGTTCTCCAACAAAGTGGAAGCATATGACCGAGATGCACTGTACGGGATTCATCATTGGCCGGAACGCCGAAGAATCTACTACAGGCCGCGGGTTCAAAAGTCTCAACATGTAGTATTCAGTTCTAAAAGTATCGTTGCCATCAAACACGTCGATATTTCATCTAAGTAGGACTACACCTTCCTAAAGAATATCGTGGTCAAACGACAAGATGAAAGGGATTACGCATTCTCTGAAGCTGACTTTGAGAATTTGTCTATCAACGACATCGAAGACATGTACCTTGCCAAAGTACAGGGTCGTATGAGACAATTCTCCACTGAAGTACAACGTGAATTCATCAAGTCAGTGCTCATCTTCATCAGACGCATAGTTATCAAAGAACGTGTAGAAGATCTCCAGCTTGCAGTAGAATCTTATCAGACCCGTGTCAACTTCACTCAACCGCAGCTTGATCTTCCCGACATCAACCGGCTCTCACTATTTACACTCATCAGCAAACCATTCGGCGTCGTTTACCGCAGTGAACTTCAAAGAAATTGCTTGATGGCGTGCAGAGATCTACACAAATTTGGAGATCACACTTTGAAGTTGGTTAGGGACGGATTGGCTTATCGGTTGAAGGATATACATCAGAAGATTGGGTCTCCTAAGCGATGGAATTCTCAGGATCGACGGGACGTGAAGAGGATCATCACCATGATTGATGAACGGTTGTATAGAAGGGATCAGTTCAGAAGATTGGAAAGCTATGTTGGTGGTTGACCCAGGAGAAACATCATCGGCTTTCAACGCCCGATTCACATTCCTGGCGACATCTCTGGACTACCTGGTACCCCTTGAACTGCTTCTTTCATTATAAATTTGGATGTATGATCTATTATGTCAATGGCTTGTGCACACATTTCAGTGTACAACCCGTTCTTGTAAATAAAGGACCCTGTGGTACGCTTTAGTGCCACAATCCTTATAAAAGGAGCGAAAGCTTCTTACTTTTGAGTAAAACCTATCAAACCTTTCACTTTTCAAGGTTTTGCTCAAAAGAACAAGTACTTTCCCTTATGATTTTCAAAACCTCAACCGTTTATATCACTTGTTGAGGGGGAGTACTTGACTAAAATCTTTGTTCACAAATTGTTCACAGTGGTCATTCTTCCCGCAACACTCGAAATGGTCATATTTATTCTCAAACTTTTCAAAAATAACATTTTATATGCCATTTTTGAGGGGGGGGAAATATGTGATAAGAAATATGTTGTGTATTGCTAGTTGAATTCTCGTGTGAAAAGACTTAACCAACGAATTGACGATACTTAACTGTTAGTAACTCGAAAAGACTTGTCCGGGACGGGTAATAATTTCAAGCTAGTTCGCTAGTGATGTAAACGTGTCTCGCAAAGGACTTGTCCGAGTAGAGTGTACCATTTGAGAAACTCTTGGTAGACATGAACTCTGACGGGTTTGACAACCTTTCGAGGATTGTCTACACCTTCAAGGTAGTTATTAGAGCTAGTTGTCACCTAAAAGATGACAATGCAACTCTCTAACTATGCCACGTAACCGTGTCTCGCGGGGGAATGTCTATCTTGAGTTGATCAACTCAAAATGTGCGCGCTCTTTCCTCACTGTGCATTTAACCGTTAAAACTCTTAAGCACATGTGGAGGGGGAGTATTTATGCAAAATCTCATCTCAACGGTGGTTCAAAAATATTTTTATTCATAAACACTGAGCGAGATTTTTCAAGTAAATGGTTTTATGGCAACATAGGTTAGTCATGGAGTTATAAGGTGACTAAGGTTAGGAATAACCGTCCTATGATCCGCCAGAGCCGGAGGGATCTACCCAAGGACACCACAAATAGTTAATATTTAGAAGTCCTTAGGTATGATTATAAAAAGGAGAAATGAGAATCGGAGAAAGAAGGAGTTGAAGAATTAAAAAGAAATGCAAAGAAAAGGGTGAAAAGAAATAGCCCTCCAGATTATTCAACTTAGGGCAGACACCGGGTTCAATTCATATGCTATTGGTTGTCACTAGATGACACCGGTATTGAAGATTAAAAGTCGTCATGGACCCAGTGACGCATGCACTAAACCTTCTTAACCACTCAAGTTTCTCTCAACAGAAGCTTGTTTCATTCTCACAGGGAACCCTACTTAAACTATCGGCTTTCTCTTAGAGATTGCTGGTATTGAAGAAGGAGACCCTCTCCCTAGTCTCCGCTCAGGAAAACCAAAATGCACTATTGATTCTAGAACCACGAGATTCATCAAAAGATCTCTTAGGTACACTTGACATTCAACAATAAGAATTTCAGTGGTACATTATCGAGTCCTTCACAGATCTTAGCAATCTGTCGAGAACATTTATGAGAGGTTCGCATTTGTGATCCTCGGTGATTGAATGGAAACTCCTACCAGGGTCAACATCAAACAGCCCTGACAGCAGGTCGCTTCGGCAACTCCCGTGGATTGCGCTTAGTGGTCTCAAACGGTCTACAGTCGTGAGGTGATGCTTCGGTGTACCTCGGCGACTCATCTGAATCGTAGGTGTACTTCGGTACATCGTGTTATCTCACTTGTGGGACTCCGATTCAGGAACGGCCTTTGTAAGAATTAGAGTTGTGTTTTCACACTATGATGTCAACACTCTCGAAGTTCAAACTTGTAAGTGCCGGAATCCGCTTATTACTAACCGTTTTTATGTTTACTTCTTATGGAAGCTCTGGAGCGGAATGATCGTGCAGATTCTCCACTTGTTCACACCAACAACATCATCAAAGAAGTTCTATCTTAAAGCAACACAAAAGTCAGAATGATTCTTCGTCAAATCAAAGAATCTACAAAGTTAAAGACTTTAAGAACTTCATCAGTACCGTAATCCAACGTTAAAGAGTGTGTGAGCATGTTGGAGAAAGACGTGGAGACACTGAAGCAGTGAAGCAGACCTGAGGCAGACTTGATGCAGACAACATCAACATACTATCACTTTCATCACAAAGAACAATGATCAAAGAACAAAGTTTAAGATGACGTCAAAGCATAACTGTTCAAAGAAAACTATCTCGCTACACTGGGGAGATGGTTCAAATCAAGGCAATTCTTCTCACAAGAAAGAAGAATGTTAGAAGACGTCAAAGCTACTATTACATCAACGCCTTCACCGTTTTTCATCACCAACACTTGAGGGGGAGATTGTTGGAATCACTCCTAAACCTTATTCAAGTGTTAGTTACTCATATGTAATAGTTAGCTTAATTATGGCCTTTATGTTTGTCATTAGCCTTAAGCTTATGTAGAAGGCCCATGAGCTTAGGCCCAAGCCCATAGGAGAAAGGAAGGGACTAGGAGTGTTGCCCTAGCTTTCCTCCTATAAATACTATGTAATAACCCTCACTTGAGGGTTGGTTGTTCAAGTTATTTCTTTCACATACATCTACGCATAACCGTGTCTTTATATCGTGTGTTTGTGTTTGATTTCTTGTTCAATCGCCTCTATCTCTTTCTATAAAGCTTGTGTTGTAAATCTAGTGACCTAACATAAACAATCACTACTTAAAAATATTTTTGACGATTCTTCCCTAGAAGAACCCCTGAGCCTCAGTCCTTAATCCTTTTGATATTATTGTCTTAATGTTTATGAACCTAAGAGAGTTTTAGTCCCAACGATTTAGTCTATTGGATTATAGACTTAGCTAAATCCCGACTCACTCAACTTAGTGCTCAATGATGCACTTCATTCTATCCATAAATAAAATGGAATTTATTCTACAAATTAGAACCATAGCTCCCTGTTACTCATTCTCCTAAGTCCTTGAGAACTTCAGTATAAGCCTCTTTGAAACTGTGATGTAGTTGCGCGTTACCAATTTGAGATCCAAGATTTCAAATCCTTTAAGTCACCCAGCTTCTTAATTTGTCTACAACTACTCAAGATCAAAACGTCCTATTGTTCCAAACTATGTTGCTCCATTGAGCAATGTATGTTTTGTTTAATAATCTTGACATCCTCTCACTAAATCTTTCAATACTAGGAATTCTCACATTGATCATCCTAGATATATAATTCTTGTCATACTTTGTACTCTTTAGTTAAACGATCAAAAATTAATTTTTCCACGTGATTTCGCTTTCGCTACTCAACTTTGAGTTGAACTCTTCTAATTTGGTCCTGTTAAAGAATTTTAGCTTGAGCACATTAATTTGATCTTGTTTAACAAGTGCTAACCCAGTTAACTGTTCCTCCCGTAAAGCATCTTCCAGCTTTACTTGAACATGCTAAAGCATAATGAGATTTCACTCATGAACTACAAACTCATGTCCTTTCGAGTTTGATTGATAGATCTAAAATACTACCCAATAATACATGACCTTTACTCAGTCTCTAGATTTCTGGAATATCATCTCTCAAGTGTTCCTCTTTTATAAGAAATCTTCTTTATTCAATATTCAAGGCATTTAATTATATTGCATGTGGGGTACACGCCTTGATTCTATCACGACTCAAGATTTACGCATTATTTTTCATGTATCATGAATCTCGTATTATTCAGATTCTGGTTGAAATGTTCTTCAAGCCATTCTATGACTTTATCTTCTTTGATTAATCTATCCCAGGTAGATTTTACCAATCAAAGACTCTTGTTACTTTGAACTTTCATCCCAAATGGATTGCATCAAAGTTCATTATTATCTTTGATCCTCTATCCCAGATAGATTGTGTCAAAGTCTTTCATATTGAGCTTAAAATATTCTTGTGAACATTTCTTTTACTTCACTAGTTCTTTTCAAAGAACCGATAAAGTATGATCACCTCTTGATCAGGCAAGATAGATTGTTTTTTATTTATAACCATATAAATATTTGGGATAATTCTAAGTTTTTCCAAAACTTATAAGTTACAATTTTTTAAAACATGAAATGTCAGATATATTAAATTTCTAATTAAATATTTTAAACCTAAAACATTAAATGAAATAAAATTTTAAAACAAGCCCTAAAACGAGCAACAACCAGTTTTAAAAGTTACAGAAATTTAAATAGTTATAAATTCCTATATCCCAAAAGTGATGCACGATCCCAGCCGTCATCTTCTGTAAATTCTTCATGCCTTAGATGAAGACCCAGTCTCATCACTCTTTGCATTTGATGAAGCCCCGTTATCATCACAGCTGCAAGACGTGCCTTCATTCTCTTGAAGCTCTACAATAAACAATGTAAGCATCAATTTACCTTTTTGTGAAATTTTGGCCACAAAAAGGAAGGAAAAATAAACAATCTATAAAATATAGATACATCTTTCTCTTTTCGTGAACTTCAGGTCACGAATATACTCGAAATATTTTCCAATCTTATGTCGAGGCTTTTGGTAATAATAGCACTTATGAAAACGCCATTCTCTTTTTGGTTACTGGGTCAAAGAAGAACCTCTCAATCCTTCCAGTAACCTGCTCGTCATTCTCCACATTAGCCTTTCGCTTCCTGACCTTGTCAGATTTGACCCTTAGGTCATCCTCAGCTTTACATACCTTCTCGTAAACTTCATTATCGTATGCTTTTCACAAGTATCCATAAAATTGAGCATGTATGAACCATACTCCACTGGTAGAGACTACATAATATGGAATACCATAAAATGCCTCACTTACAGAATTTCAAATATTCCAGTGACGATTGAAAAATCCTTCTATAGTAATGAAATGAAACCTTATAGATGTGCCTGGTCGCATGTGATAATATCTTAACTCACGCACCAAGGAAAAAACCTCACGGTTCCTTGATCCGGGATGAATATCCCTAGGAGCCTCAGGTTTCCAACTGTTATGGACGCGAGGTGAATCAGTCACCCTTTCACCACGATAAATCATGTAATTAGGCATTTTTGTTCTTTCATCCGTTAAAACCTTCTTGATGAAACTGTATCATTCCTGTCTTGACTCGTTCGCGCAATCATAAGGATCAAAATCACGATGCATCACGTTGTAGTATGCCATCTATAGTTTTTAATAAAGACAAAAAGTGAATTCAATTATTTTATCGTAATAGATACTAAAACCTCAGCCACCACCAATTGCCTCCCGGAGACAACTCCAAGGGCTGAGACTCCGACACAATCGAGCATATATAGTCTCCCATGTAGCCTTGGGTATGTTATAGATATCTAATAGACTCTACCATAAAAGGTAGAGGCTTTTCAATTCATTGATCTCTACTAGGGAATACTACCAATGAATTCAATAACCATCTCATCCCGCGTCAGCCATGTACCCACAAACACCGTGCTATGGCATTAACTTTCTACAGGGTATGAGCTTAAAGAGTGTCACAATTATGGATGGCGCATTAGTCTAAGATTAAACATATGGAAAGACCTTAAACCCATCGGTTTTCCAATCTTATCTTTTATATCCCGTACTAAAATGATTTTTTTCAAAAAAAAGTCATTTTACGTTTGAACTATGCATGAATTCATATCACGAGTTGTTAAGTTTATAAAAACAAATCCTTTTGTGATAAAAGATGTTTAAACTCAGGTATACCCTTTCCAAACCTTTTTTAGATAGGTTAAATAAATTCATAGACTGGTCCCTTTTAATATGGGACTCGTTTTCAAGGACCTGGTGCTTAAGTACACCCTTTCTCAAGAGTTTACCAAAGACACCCCGTTTTATTATGTCTCTAAATAAGACCAGCTGACAATTATTTACATATAAGCATGCATATCATAAAATAATAAAACACTATCGACACAACCAAACCATTATATAATGTTGATTCCTAGAGCCACTTCGAGAATCAACTTGGGTCTATCCTAAGGGTTAAACATAACACAAGGCAAGAAGGCTTCATTATGTTCCGTGTCTTCTCAGCATCGCCTGCGATATTCCCCTTTCCTCCTGGTGGATCGTAACTCCTCTGTGCTCCCACCAGATCTCCTATCTCTCCATGCTCCATCGGTTCTCCTACCTTATCCGCGCTTCTTTGTGTCACGTTCGTCTTGGCTTAAATTTAACTAAAAGCTACTCTACTTAAACTTAAATTACAAGAGGGAATAAAAAATGGCACGCAGGCCTCCCTTTAACCCAAAACAGTAAAATATAAACAGATTTAAACTACATCACAACCAAGCAGTTTATATTTTTGGTCTATGGCTCAGGCTCGTGTCATGCATGATGAACAATTAAAGCAGAAAAGTACTATTAAATAAACTACAGGTGAAAAAAAAACTTAACTTATGGTTTGCTAGGACATACTATATACACACATGTACCGTGTATATAGATCATCCTAAAAGTACATGTAAACCACGAGTTTCACCCGTACTGTTGCACACCAATGCAACCGTCATTCTCAGAATGACGGTTCTTACCTTATTGCTACATATTGTCAATTTAGTAAAAGTTTTGACTTTTAAAATTTACAAACCCTAATTAGGGTTTTTCCTCTTTACTTAAATTCTAAAAGCATGTGACTTAGGTAACAAGAAACCCTAAGTCACCAAGCTTTGATTTTTCAAAAAAAAATTATTATGGAATTTTTATTAAAAAAGTATTTTCCTTAATACCTTAGTTATGTTTTCAATATTTTAAAACCTTAGTTTTCATATTTGGGAATTTCCCAAATATTCCAAATAAGGTAAAACTGAAAAATCAGCAGTTTATAGAAACTTTTAGCATGGTCACCAAGATTTATGCTCCATCAAAATTTATGATCCTATTTGGTTGAGACACATAAAATTGAACCTCCTAGGCTTTAGATTACTCCGGAATAGTTTTTCTTTTTAATCAAGTAATCTTGTTTCCTTATGATCAACTTTGGAAATCTAGGGTTTCCATAAATGGTTTTATCATATATTTAGAAAAGTTTTCTCCTTAAAAAAAATACCTAAAATCCTAGATCATTACAGGAAGACCAAAATTAATTGCAAGCAAATAAAAACAAATCTAAGAAACCCTAATTCTTGTAATTATGACAATACCAATTAGGGTTTCTATGTTTGATCCCGGATACCCTCGTATCCTCAAAAAGTCAACTCCTTTAGGGTTTAGGAAACCCTAATTGATCAATTTCATGCAATACAAACATGAAAACCCTAACTTGATCACAAAGGGAGATTAAACCGTAGTTGTTACGAAAACAAAAACCTTAATACATAAATCGACCCATAGCTAAGATAACCAAAATCAAGATTTGATATTTATGATATTATTAGCAAATATTAAGAACCCTAACTAGGTTATACATGATTAGAGTGGCTCTGATACCACTGTAGGAAGGTGGTCACCCATACGGCTATAAAAACATGCACAATAAAAAATAAACACACCAAAACCGTGCAAACCAAAAGCCTAATTAGACATATCTTCTAATCAATGATATAACCTAATCTAACAAATAAGAAGGGTGTTTAGGATTACTTACTTTTTATTCCTGCTACGCGTAAGATCCTTGAAGTTTCTTGATCCACACGGAATGCCTTGTTCTTGACCTTGATTCTTTACGAACTCTTCTAGGGTTTCTTAGGAATATCACCACTTGCACAGCGTAAGGTATCCACCGGTACTACACAGATAGAACTAAGGATTCGAACCTATGCAAGTTAGGCGAGCACGAAACCGGGTAAAAACCATATTCGACTAAGGAAGTCGACTTATAGTCGATCGACCAAAGGGTTTTAACCCTTTGGTTTGTTTCGTTCGATCGAACAAAGAGAAAAAGAGGGGGAGCTTTTAGGATTTAGAGGATTCTTGTGTGTGTTATGAGGATCCCTTTAGAATGCCTTTATACTTTATAAACTTTAAGGGAATTCTAATACTTGTAGGACAAGTATTATAGTTTGACACAAAGTCAAACAACATACCATCTTCCTTGGGGTCGGTCGACCGTCCACAACCCTATGAGGTTTGTGGTTTGTCGTTTTCTACCCAAATATTTATCCCGGATAAATATTATACTTTGAGTAATTACCGTTAACCCCTAAATGAAAATACTACAATATTTTTATTTCCTCGTTGATCTCATTTTATGTCATAACTCGTTCTTATTTCCGCTTGCTTGTTCTATTTGGTGTGCACCATTGTGACCCTTCATCATTTGTGTGAAGGCAAGTGTGAAAGCCGTTGTATATTTGCACATAAATCTTTTAAGTGCTAGCTCTTTCTAAGTGGGCACCGATCTAAGTGCATATTAGTGGAGCTAAGGTTGTACAATTTATCCATAGCAAGGATTTGGTACTAGTGAATAGTATTGGTGTCGCGGATTCTCAACTAAACGTACGGATGATCGAAACCCCTCATCCCAAACCAGTATAGATTGTTATGTTTGTCTCTTTTCCCTTAACCTCTTTACATACGGTTTATATTGTTTACTTGCTCATACACTCATACGCGAACTTGAGACTTAACTTACTTAAACCTAAAATAAGTCGAAAAGAACGTATTCCCCCATCTACGGTTCAACAAAAATCATAATGGACATTAATACACAATTAAAAATATTTATGTAAAAATTCACGTGTTCATGGGTATTATAACTAGATAAGTATAAATTTTTTTTTACATAATTTATAGAAAAATCTTATTTAACAATCTCGTGAAGAATGTACATGGTTAAAAACTAGTCGCATATACGACCAAATTTACATTTGATATTTCAAATTCTCCATTTCTTTTTCTTGTCAAAACTCTATTACAAGCATGCACTCTTATCGGATGTTTTTCTAGAAGCAATATTATTATTCTCGAATAACAGTGTGACTATTTACTTTATTTTATTTTTTTTATTTTTTATTTTTATTATTATGCTTTGACAAGATTAAGTATGTTGGTTTTGTATGAGCTAGACCCGGCCAAAATATACAAGGCATTCGACATCTTTTGGTTTTAATTAATTTACACATCACAAGTTAAGTTGAGACAACTAAACTAGCCATGATCATATTTTTTTTTTGTCAACTAAAATTTGTATGAAAAAAATTGATGTCATTGGATAGTGATCTTGTTTATATTATTTTAAACTCCAAATCGAGTTTATAAATCAACTAATGTGAACACGGGGGTCGAAGTTGTTGTTGAGAGTAACTCTATTTCATAACTTTCATATATTTATAGATAAAATCATTCTATCTACACACATCAAACAAGTATATACATGTCACCATCTTAGAGTATCCTTCATCTGTAGTAATGACTATACATGGTGGTATCCTATTAATAGAATTAATGTCAATATCTTTAATATCTTTCATATAAATTCATACGTATCCTCTGAATTAGTCTCAATCTTCTCATATATGGAAAATGGAAAATTCCATTTCTGCCCTCATAAAAGGGAAATTAAAGTGTACTATTAATAGTGGTAATTTGGAAAACAAGTCACATACTAACAATTTGTAGCTACTTTAGTATCAAGAATTTTATCATTTTATACTCCATCGGTCCCCCGTTTCATAACAAATGTCCAACTTCAAAATACACACAATTTTATGAAATTTCATTGATACATCAATTAAATATCATCTTCACCTATTAAATCTCATTTTATTAGTTGAAATACAAAATAAACACTATTTTGACAAACTCAAAATAGGATTGTGAACATATAATGGAACGATAGGAGTAGCAACAAAGAACTAAAATTCATCGACCAATTGTTTCTTATGGTTGAAGCTTAAACTTTATTTGCAACTAAATTACTATCTTTTTCAAAAATCATCTAACATAGCTCGTTCGACTTCTTAGACGTTACAAATGATATCAGAACTCAAGCTTCCATAAGTGCGATATGCACATGTCACACGGCTCGTACATCTTCAAAGTATAAACCTTCAAAAGTATAAACCTTCAAAAGTATAAATTTTTTTCAGAACAAGAACTATTTATCTCACACAATATACAACATAATCTATTTCACGCGCCCTAAGCATGATTTGAACCCACAATTATTTAGTTGGAAAGCTTATCACACAATATGAGATATCATTAAGACACAAACCCTTTCGTCTCCATAAGTGCGATATGCACACGTAACAGGCTTGTACATCTCCAAAGTATAAAACTCCAAAAGTATATTTTTTTTTCTTTAGGACGATAACTATTTATCTTAAATAATATACAACACAATCTATCTCACATGTCTTAAGCAGTATTTGAACTCATAGTCATTTGATTGGAAAATTTCTCACACAACATCAGATACCATTGAGACATTACAAATAATATCAGAACACAAGATTCCATAAGTGAGATATGCACACGTCACACGGCTCGTACATCTCCGAAGTATAAACCTCCAAAAGTATCTTTTTTTCTATAAAACGGCAACTGTTTATCTCACACAATATACAACACAATTGATCTTACACTTCTAAACATGATTTGAACCAACAATTATTTGATTGAAAAACTTTTCATACAACATGAAATATAATTGAAATACAAACCCTTGTAGATTTTAGTTAGTATGCACAAAATTTTATCAAAATGACTATAACAACTCGTCCCACATTATTTACTTACTTTTTTACACCCAACAAGGTACACAATTTGTTAATTAATTAGTGACTCAACAAAATAAATTCTCATGTAACTCTCTCTACTCAACAAATGAGATCCTCCAAATTCGAACCATCTTTTGATATGAACCGTTAGATCAAATCAACGAGGTTTTCTCACATGATTACACGTGTCACTCTCAACCCTCTTATTTAGTACTTTGCTTCCATGCATGAAACTCCCTTCGACTACAACTCATGTTTTTTAATGAGAGAGAAAAAAAAACACCAAACACAACACATACATATGAAACAGTCATGAAGTCTGTTTTTTATATATCTCATTGCTTCGAAGCTTAATCTTTTTTATATTATTTTTAGTTTTAAGTTATGGGTATTCATTATTTTGTACTAATAGCAGCAAAGTTGTGTGCTTTTTGTGTTTTTATGTGTTAGATTTGTTAAAGATTTTATCTTTTTTAGTTGATCTTGAACTTCCCCCAATTTTTATAAAAAAAGGTTTGATCTTGACATGATTTGCTTTGAAAAGATTAAAATCCCATAATTTTATAGTAACCTTTTTGGAGTAATCTTTTTTATTGGGTTATTCTTGTTGGGATTTGAGCCTTAAAGATATTGGTTCAGAAATCAGTCAATCAGCAAATGCAGTAAGTTAAACTTGTTACTTTTGGAATTTACTTTTGTGGGTATATTTATTTTTGGATTAGTTCAATTGGGTATTTATCAAAATTTGATTTTTTGATATTAAAAAGTTATAAAAGATGGATGTTGTTGATCATGATGAAATGAGATTTGTGTGTAAGCTGTGTGATAAAAGATGCCCTAGTGGGAAATCATTAGGTGGGCATATGAGGTCTCATGTATTTGCTGCAGCTAATGCTAATGGTAATACTAATGCTAATTTAGTTGAATCAGATGATAAGTATGAGCCAATGAAAAAGGTTTCAACTTTGATCATTAATGGAAACGAAAATTCGACTTATGGCCTAAGGGAGAATCCTAAAAAGAGTTGGAAGTCAGTTGGTTTAGGTTCGTCGAATTCGACTTTAGCATTTCAAAATGAGCAAGTTTGCAAACAATGTGGAAAAGGTTTTCAGTCTTTAAAAGCATTATGTGGTCATATGGCTTTTCATTCTGATAAAGATAGGGGTTTGAAGAACTATGATTATTCATGGACTAGTGAGAAACTTGATTATGAAGATAAGTTTGTTGAGGATACTCATTCGGATACTGAAGAAAACGAGATGCAGGATAAGATATGTGTGACGAGATCCAAAACAAAGAGGTACAAGAAAATTATAATCAAACCACCTTCTTACTGTTTAACCAATGCCAGTACTAGTAATAATAATAGTAATTACAATTATGGATCATCATCTGTTTCTGAAATTGATGAGTTTGACCAAGAAGATGTAGCAATGTGGTTGATTAAGTTATCTAAGGATTCCAGCAATTGGGGTGGTGTTAATTCAGTAGCCGAATCATCAGAGAGTGATTCGGTTGATTTAGAGACTAAATTGTCTCGTAAGTAATGGAATATGGTAAAGAATGAGACTGACAGTGTCCTGTGTGAAAATTCGAATGGAATCAAGAAAATGGAATCGGATATTTCGGTTGATGAGCTTCTTAAGAATGGTGATCAACACAAGAATAAGTCAAAAGAGGTTATTGGTTTCAACTACAGAGACTTAAGTTATGAGGAAAAGCAAGAAATTCGAAGGAATTTGTTTAGGGAATTCGGGTATGATGAATCCTTAAAGAAAAGAATTCGAGACGAAGATGATTATTCGTATAAGAAAAGAAACAAATATGAATGTATGAACTGTAACAAGGTTTTTAGTTCTTTTCAAGGGCTTGGTGGACACAGACCATGTCACAGAAAGAACATTGCAGAGGGCGAATTTGCTCGTGATCAAAAGGCTAAATTTGAGAAGAAAACGAAGTCGAAAAAGAACAAGGGACATGAATGCCCGATTTGTTTTAGGATGTTCAAGTCAGGGCAAGCTTTGGGGGGTCACAAACGATCTCATTTCCTCAATAGTTCTGGAGATAGGTACCGTTATATGGCAGCAATGGAAGACGAGGGTCCAGCTTATACTGATATGATAGATCTTAATCTCCCTGCTCCAGAAGAGGACTAGGCTCAGAAACCGCACAATTTGGGTTCGTTTTTGCTTGTTTATCAGAGGCCATTATCTTCCTGTTTAGATGTTTTTCACTTTCGAACAATTTTTCCAATTCATCCATTCTAGAATTTATGCCCAAAATTTCATAAAGATTAAAGTTATATTCCCAGTTTTGTTTCAGTTGTTTCGAGATTTTGTGATGCTTCTTATCATCAAGTCATCCATTTCTTGATTTTATGCCAATTTTTCAAGAAAGTTCAGAGTAAACTTTCCACTTTGATGATGCTTTTGCTTCACTGTTGATATGTTTTACTTTTTGGCCAACTCATTATAATCCTGAATTTATGCATATACTTTAAGGAAATGTAAAAAGTTATCTGATGTTTACTGTTCACTGTTGCTAATTTGCTATGGTTTACTTGTTGCTATTGGAATTTGGTAGCATCTGTTTAAGTGGGAAGTGCTATGAATAATGTGGATTTGCTTTATTAAAATGCACCATGATTCCATGTTTTAGTGTACATTCTGTGTGTCTTTATATGGTGGTTGTGTGTATGTGTGTGGTAGGCAGCCAAAGGAAGGACTTTCTTGAAGTTGTTTTGGAATATATCAACCAAATGGGGCCTACAGAATTACTATACCTTCCATAACTAGAAAATGGTCTGTGATAATGTGAATATTGTTTTGTTTGGTTTGCTTTGAGTGTAATGGTCTATAAAGTAAAGGATACATATGAGTTTTTTAGCCTTAGGATCCGCCTAAGACGCAAACTGATTAGCTCTGAATAGAAAACGTAGTGTAATCACGATTAGTAGTGCGTCTTGTTAAGGGTTTAATTTAATCTCAGACTGTCAGACATGTGGTATAGTGTCATACTGTCATTAGAGAGGTTTAGGACTAGGGAAGCCTTCCTAAATAGTAATGTAATATGAGAATATCATCTGTTATTACTCCCGGAAAAAAAATATTATCATATACAAATCATTCTTATGCGAGGGGTCATGCTAAACTGCCCTAACTAAAAGGTACTCTTTTAATTGGTTCTTTGCAAAATGTATCAATACTTTAGCATGAAGTGCAAATTGTTATGCAAGACGGGTCCACACCGAGGCTCCTTAGACCTTGACTTTTAAACCTTTAGCTTTTCTTGCATTACAATAGAAGTTTGTGAGTGAGTTAGGGGTTAAGAAATGGAAATGACATACAAATTTACAAACAAAATGATTACCTTTTAAGAAATTGTACTCATAAAACTTGAATGCACTTTTGATCCTTTTTACTCTCCCACCAAACCTTTTTGCATTATGCTTTTTTACTCCAATTTCTTGTCTATTGATCTTTTTTGCTATTCACCATTCTTTTTAGTACTGATGCTTGCTTAATCATTACGTAGTATTTTTTTCGAAATCTTAGGCCGACAACAATCATAGAAATATTGTTTTGGTTGATCCTAAAATATCTAAGATCCAGTCTTTACAATAATGTCTACGAAATGTTATTCTTCCAGTTAACATAATTAAACTAGGACTTTACCGCGCTAACGTGATTGTTTAAAGTTATTTGAACTAATTTGAGCAGTCCTTTCGTGCATTGGTTATTGGTGGTATGCTTTTAATATGTGGTTACTCTAGAATCCGAGGTCATTGATATGCCTACTTTTGGTTTCAGATTAAAGGGGTCATTTCAAGTTGTAAGTCGAGTCAATTTGTGCAGATTACCAAAGATGGTCATATAATGCTATATATTATGTACAGTTTAAGATGACCATATTGTATGAGCTTTCAAAATTAGAAAACATGTTTATTACGGTAGTTTATACCTAAAATTTTACTTTTAGATATTCGAGTCCTTGGCTTAGTCTGTACTATGGATATTTTCTCAGAACTATATATTAGGGAGTAAATGCTTTACATGTCCTTATGGCTACAGTCGTTTGTGTAATCTACACAATATTTGAGAGTAAGAAAACATGGCTCCAAATATATCAAACTGTTAGTCCAGCACTCCAGCTTATAGGAATGGAATAGAAACATAGTTTCTATATGTTGTATATATATTCCTGATGTAAATGGAGTTTGACAAGCCTTTAAAAATGATAGAGATCATTTACACTAGTGAATACATACCAAAGACTTTATACTCTGCTCTTCCCCGATGAAGCTCACATGTAAGAACACCTACACGACAATCTACTTACCGAAATCCTACTGAAATACAATGTGATGGTGAAATCCCAACGTGTGTTTCCAGGTTAATAAATGTGTCGCTTGATTTCTTCTTCATCCCTTAACACAATACAAGAGACAAAATGTCCCTTATCACATCCTTTTATCTTAAATGAAAAAGTTTATCCTGTTTATAATTTTATACTCAAACTTTTGAATTCTCTATTAAATAACTTTTGTGAGATGGGTGACGGACTGTACGTTATTGTATATATCTATGAGGTTGTCTATACGATAATGCATTCATGTTAATCATTGTAAATGAAGTTGATGTTTTTCTTTTCTGTAGTGGTCAATAAGTATGTGAGAGTTAGTGGTGCAATACTCTTTGAAACTCGGAAGTTGCTTATCTAGAAATGTATTTAATTTAAGCCACCGAGTTCACGAGCTTCTTGGCTGGAAGTTCAGCTTGTGGCCTATGTTCGACTATGGCTAGCCGGTTCAGCCCCACCCTGAGCTTAGTTTGCTGATGAAAAGATTTGTTTACTCCTATAAGCTGGATCATAAAGAATTGTATGAGCTCATAAATGTTTAAGTGCCATACCAGTGAAGTAGGGAAATGGGCTTATCACCAGAGTAAAAGGGGTCTTAAATACATATTAGGCTAGTTTATCTATTGGAATAACTTTTGGCCCAATAGGGCAATAGCTGTTCAATTATAATTATAATTTTATAATAATACAATTCATATCCATTTTTGGTGCTAAAATACGTTCTAAAATCAACGATCGGCCCAAAGGTTTATTTACACAATAATGAATAATGTTTGAATGTTTTTCAAGATAATATGTTTGTTATATGAAAAGTAGCTATAAGTCCATGCATGTACGGGGTTTACACATAACTCTAATTTATTTTAAAATTTTAGTTTAATATACAAAGATATAAGAATTTAACAGTATTTGATGTTTTATAAATGTGATATTACACGCACAGGGTTCAAACTATAAGTACAACTAATAATTATATATTAACTAAATTTGTTTGATGCGTACTTATAAGTCGTGCTTTCATTTTGATACTTATAATCTCATGTATCTACAAAATATTGATATTACCATTAAATTAATTTAGTGTTATCCTTATTCTAGTTTTTGACCCGTGTATGCACGGATTATTAAACGCGGGTGTAGTTCGGATAATAACTATAACTTAATTGGCATTATGATTCACAAAAGTGACTTAAGGGTGCATTTGGTTAGTAGACGGGATTAGATTTGGATTTGGTTTAAAATTTGGATTTGATTTTGAGGTAAGAGAAAAAAATATAGTTAATTAAATTTAAAATTAAAATTATTATTTAAAAATTAAATGTGTGTATGTGTGTGAGAGAGATAGATAGATTAAAAGTGTGAGTATGTGTAATAAATGTATAATTAATTAAAGGGCAATTCCATATTTACCCAAATTAAACATGATATTGTCATATTTATCCAAAACATGCTTTAAATACATTGTACATCATGCTTTCAAAAGTTGTATTTTGGGTATATATGATATTTTCATGTTTAAATTGGTCAAATATGAAATTATCCCATTAATTAAAAACCATTCAAATCCTACCTCTCATGACTCCTATGGGTTTTCGTGGGCCCCATGCCACTTTTTAAGTCTAAACCCCCAACAAACAATCAAATTTAGGATAGAAATCCAAACCCTCTTTAAATCACCCCAACCAAACGGGCCCTAAGTTAATTGTGTGAGGTTTTTCTCACATACCGAGAACTTTCTTAAAAGTGTCATACCATGAACTTTCATTTTGTGTTGAGCCGAGAACTTTTGAAAAAGTTGGACCGAAAACTTTCCAAGTTTTGAAAATAACGAGAACTCTTGGTCAACATCATGGTCAAACCGAAAATTTTGGTTTTCACAGACTTAGATATTTCGAAAATTCAAACCGAGAACTTTATGGTCAACATCAAAAATTCTGAAAGTAAAGGGAACCGAGAATTTTCTTGTCAGAAGTCTAATCAATGGATCGAGAATTTTTTGTTTCATACTTAACTGATATTTTTTTGGTCAAACCGAGAATCCGTCTGGTCACTCTAAGTCTCCACTTTCACCGCATGGGGAACATTACAAAAATAAGCAGCGCTCTTCGGGATACTAGGAACTAAACTCGAAACATTCTTGAACTCATCCAATGCATCCATTCACAATTGTAGAAGTAAAATCACCTCGAGTAAACTATCCGTGTTAGATAGCCTCCACTGCAATATAAGTGTTAGAACTTCCATAACCAAAGTAAATAAATAGTAACTATTTATTTGTAGCTTTAGGTATGTTGCTTATGTGTTTGAAATGAATTATAAACTTATTATGTACATTTAAGTCATGTTTCTTTATTGAGTTATATTGTCTTTTATATTTGATATGCATATATATCTAACTTAAACTTATAATTAGGTATACATTTTTTTCAAAATCTTAAAATTGCATATATATTCAACTTAAACTTATAATTGCATATATATCATTCCTAAACATTAAATATATCATGTATATCCAAATAACTATTTAATATAAGTTTACAACACTAAATACATTATAACTAATTATAAAAAATGTTATATTTTTAAATAATTTTTTCTTTATTTCAAAACTTGTTGGTATTAATATTCTCTTTCATTATAAACATACTTTATCTATTATACATATATAACAATTATGATATCTATGATGAATATATTTCATGTATTCATATTATATGAGATAAAATGACTTTGTGTGAGGTTAAATATTGTCTTGATACATTGTTTTTTTTTATCATCTAGTTCATTTTGAATTTCGGGACATCATACATTTAAAACAAATGTAGTTTTTACTATTTATAAAATTATAGTTATCATAATTTAGTTTTTAAAATTATGTTAGATAATTATTTTGATATATATGGCATGTTAAAGGTTTAGAAAAGATATATATGCAATTATGAAAATTTAGAAAGGATTACAAAAGTTTAGAAAAGGATATATATATATATATATAAAACTAGTGTCAAAACCCGTCCGATGGACGGGTATGACTTGTGGTTTTTATTTTAAGGATTTAGTAGAACAAATATATACTAAAAAAACATAAAGTCATGTCATCATTCAATACATAAAGAAACATAAATTATTTAAATATATATCATATATACAACTAACCATATTGTTTCATGTTGACAAAATTAGTGAGAAGTGGGGCAAATAGTTAAGGTCAGAAAGAAGAAACTCCAGTCCAGTTATGGGGCTTCAAGCAAAAATAAAAATGTATCATGCTGCATTTTGTCATAGGCACAGAGCAATGGTGTCCTTAATTAGCGGTCTTGATTTCCCGACAATTTTTTTAGCTTCTTAACAAAGAGTTCAGCCGCGTGTTGTTGTCAAGGATAGCAGCAGTGTGAAAGGCTTCGTGGCCATCAAAATTTTCCTTTTCGTTTAGTATTCCCTCTTCCATGAAGTTCAGTAACTTTTTAACATAGGCAAATTGCATATATATACATGTATGGGCATCCTGTTAATGCATTACGTGACCACATATTCTGCTTGGAAAACCTATAGAAACTTTAGTAATAGCTTGTAAGTTGTGAATGTGGAGATGCAGGGTAAGTTAAGCTTTAGGAACACCACCTGCTCGAAACTTGTGGTCCACTGACCACCACAATAAAGATCAAAGACCTCATGTCTTTTACAGCAAGAGCACGTTAGCTTAACATGCGTCCACACATTGACAATTCATTCAAACAGCGGAAAATATAAGTATCGTATGAACATAACGAAGTAACAGTCAACAACAAAAAGAGACCAAATTCACAACCTGATTATCTCACATGAGTAGACCCAGTTACATTTTTTGATATACACAATGAAGCAAAAATCGATTCGTGAAAACGGCCCGCAACTTATCTGTGATTTTCCATATACAAGACCAATATCTCCTATGATAAATAGCATGTAGTCTAAGGGATAAATGCCTATATCATACCTAATGGATGCTTGGAGCTCATAAATCTGGTGGAACAACAACCAAAGAATCCAGTACCCTTCAACATCATTTATGTTTGAGTTGCTAGCTTTAGCAAAAGCTGCTCAGATATTCTTTCTACAGCGTATGAATCTTTGATTGCCTCCATTATTTTTGACCAAAACTGCAAACCAGGCTTTGATTTAAAAGCCTCAGCAACAGTCAAATCACTCCCTGGCTGCAAGAGGCTTCGAACTTGAGTGAGGACCCGTGGAATCACTTCATTCAACAGCACATTTTCATGCCACAATAACTTATTATCTTAACTGAATTAATGCGATTGGATACGAAGTGTTTATGCTTATGGTATTGTAGCCTACCTGTAGACCCTTGCCTACAAATACGAGCAAACACATCCCCAATAAATAGAATAGAACCATCCAAATCACTTCTAGTGAGGTTAGTTGATTCATTATAATGCTTCTTCTCCCACTCTTCTGCTCCCTAAATTAGTTGAATTGTGATATTTTTGACATATAAGCTGACACATTCTCGTTAAGATAAAAAAACATTAACATGCTTGAGATAACAACGAAATACATATAATGTAACTAAAAAAACAAACATATGTGAAGGATACTGCGATGAAAGTAAGGTGGAAGCTCCCAATCGAGCTTTGTCACAGACAAATGTAACAAGACTTGTGTTTCTCGAGATTTATGTCTTTAGATTGGTGAGAAAATTCTCTAGTTAACTGGAGTACCCCATCATTTTCAAGCAAGCATAGTGCAAGTAATCTGTCATCAATAGAAGATTAGATGTAAAATTATGTTATTTTTTTTTATTAAAATAGATGTGCATTGTCATGTATTCTGTATAAGCTTGTATTCTCATCCTCTAGTTTCTGATACTAAAATAAATAAAATATTAATATAACAAGATAAAAAAGAGAGATAACTCGCAAAGCTTTTAGTATGATAGATGCATTGATGAGACTATATCTAATTAATAGTGGAGCTTAAAATTTAATGATGCAAAAACATTTGCAATACCTCTCGGTATTTGAACAAATGCTCGCTTCAAGTCGCCATTTAAATGATGTTGTAAATAAGGAACTAAGCTTTGAACAACCCTCAGAGACAATGCCTCTTAAAAAGAATACATCATATAAATGTTTCTTTGCAGATATGGGGAAACAAGTTAGCCAATTTAAAGCAACATCTGCAATTATCAGCAACCTGAAATATTAGATCCAGCAATAGAGCTTTTCTTCAAGTATCACTTGTATTAGTAAATTATAAGGGCTATAAGATTAATTCATTACCAAGCAACAATACTCTGGCTATTGTTGGAAATGTAGTACTTTTATAGAACGTTTGCCACCAGTTCTCTCTTTCATGTACAGAAGGAACTTCTGTTTCAGTAATCTACACATGCCACAAAGACTACCAATATGTCAAATAAAAAAATATATTGTACCAAATAACAGAAGTTATCCTTCCATCCCCAGAAACCAACAATAATCGTATAATCAGTGACAGCGGACTCGTACAAGGATATTGAGTAGACGGTCTTCTAGTTTATAAAAATCAGAGACACCATCTTTCAAAGCGCACACACGCACATTTAAATGAAAATGGGTATTCTTTTAATCAGCTCAAATATTTTCAGTAAATACAGAATGTCATCAAAAGAAACAGAAACACATCTGCTACTTATCTCACTGGAATGCTATGCGTATATGTGAGGAATCAAGTTAGTCTAAAAATAGTTATTTTAAATTAGCAACTTAATAACCTCTAATACAGGTCACATAGGTGTTAAGAAAAGTAACCAAGATAAGAAAAGGGCTGATAGATTTGCTAAAAAAAAATATTGTCATTGAAAATACGGTTTTCATAACCATATTTTACCTAAACTGTACAAAAGAGCTATATGTTTCTATGTTTACCATTGTTGTTCAAAAGAAAAAGACGGAGCTCTAGACACGAACATTCCTTTGTCATGTAGTTTTGTGAATGAACTTCTTCAGTTGCTTTCACATCTTCAATGTATTTGTGTCTGGACCGGGCTGCAAGGACCAAAATTACCAAATAAACTGATAACCAAACCAATAAACACTCCTACTGCCGTGCACATGTCCCAACAGAAAGGAAAGCCAACCCCGCATTAGCTTCTTTAATTTCTGTGATCCACTAACCTTTTGTCTTAGGTAAAGTATTAAACTTGGCGAAACAACTTCGTTAATGTCCTCAAATATGCCATGTTAGTCACTTGCACGATAATCTGTCAGCGAGCAATATATGAAACACAGATAAGATGTTGGATATTAGTTAGGATAATAGGTCTGTGTAAGCTGACTGTAAACAATGTAATAAGTCAACAAACCAAGGTTGTTTTTCCATTGTTGGGATGTTTGGGATAGCATATACATATCAGATAATGTGTTTCAAAAACTTTGAGCTGTCTCTAAGAAAAACCTAGATAATCACTTTACTTAAAAGGTTTATGAATATTCAAAAAATTAAATATAATGAACATCAGAAGAAACAATGCAATTGTGGACTTAACAATTCAAGAAGAAATATAGAGCTTATTGAATTCATACCATATAACATTCATAACAATCTCAATAATACCATTTCGTTTCCTATGAAAGCCAGTAAATATCGGATATTCTTTATAAATAATGGAATTAGAATAGCCTATTTTTATGGTTATCTGGTTATTTTATAGGCAATAGGATGTTTGGATGAAACAAACTGCTTATACCACTTTTTTAGCACTATTCTCAAGATCAATGAAGAATAATGGTTAAAATTTCAGGATTATGATTAGAGTAATTTGTTGATAAAAAAAACTTGGGAGAATTCCATATCAAGACCATAGTGAACAACGTACTTAGAGTCAACAATCTGAATATACCGAGTTCGATTACACTGTGCACAATCTTCCAATTTCATGTCCAAACCACAATTTGATAAACCTTCACATCTCTACTTAGTATTGTGTAAATTAACACTTATGAAAATAGTTTTAAAATTAGCAAATTCCAAAGACACCCCTATAGTGGTAATATCAAATCTAGCTGCAAAAATTTCTCACATGGGAATTCTAAGAAGCGTAATGGGAGATGCTAACTAACAATGTACATTCAGTTTTATTTTGGGTAAAGGGGAGTAATCCTGCACCCTGGTAAATAACATTTCAGTTTTATTGTCCTTGGTTTAATCAGATAATGTGGGTCTAAAGGAACCACTACTGAAGTGAGAAACAGTGGCAACATCTGATTTAGAATCACATTTCATCATTAAGTACCTTCTTACAGCTGCTTTGGAATCACAATAGCTTTAGAATCAGTGGCAACAGCAGAAGTGAGAAACATCATTAAGAAAGTGACGATAATTCCTTGAGTAGAGCTTGTAGGTATGTCCCTGATGGTGTTGTTGTGCATAAATATTTTACTTGTTCTAACAGTATTCATAGGCCAAACACGTAGATGTTATGGGCCTTGTTAGCTGTGTTGTTCTATAGATAGGGAACTGCCTACTGAAATATTGTAATTGAAAGGTATGGATATTTCTGAAATGACTTTTAAGGATAAATCAAAGAAGTAATAGTTGTATGGATATAGCAGTGGCGTTTACGATAACTTCTTAAATGGTTTTCTTCTCAGCAAGTCTGGCAAACAAACTTGGCCATTAATTAGGACTCAGTTTCTACATTAGCTGCCTTCAAGATGGGGTAGTCATCTGGTAAAATTTCCAATGTTGTAAAATCACATTGCATTGCAACAATAAATTCCTATAATTTCAATCTAACCTCCATCTTTTGCAATACAGGAAGAATCAATATAAGCGAACGTATATGTAAAACTACATCGGTTAAAATTGTCATTAATAATCATATTTACCATGTCAAAATGGGTCATTACTGAATGGGTTGAATGCATAATTAAAATCAGATTACACATACCTGTTATGACCGTAAAATAGTTCTAATGGTGTCGCAAAGGTTCTGAATGCTTTGGTGTCCCTGAGTTGCTTGTGCTTCTTGCAGTAGCAACTGTACATATCACATGTAAAAATTTTACATCAATAATCAGTATTACATTGCAATCGGTGAAAGCTATTATCCTTAATATCGTATGGTTCAAAGAAATTAAATGTGTTGCAAATTAACATTGTATTTTCGTTAGTGTGGATAATCAGCCTGAAATAAAAGATAAATAAGTAAAAAAAATGTTGGAAGTCACAACTACTCATAATAGATGATGTGCAATCTTACTTTAATGAATTATCATTGAGCCCCATATATTGACTCACTTTATGCTGCCTCAAGCCTTTACTATTTTGATGTTATACTTCATTAACATCATAATTCTTAAGCATTAGGATAGAATTAAATATTTTTCCTCGCATTGACCTATAGGCAGTACCCACAAAGAATTTTTTGTTACACTAAAATAGTCAAATTCAATTATTACAGAAACAAAAGGATGATAGGAACAAAACATGATATTCTTCACAACCATTATTGATATTTGATACAAGTATTTGTTTATGTAGTTAATAAAAGATGTGAAAGTAGCGTTAAGGTTTATTTATCTCACCTAGGGCATATAGTGTATCACGATCTAGAGATGTATATCTTATGTCTCCAAGTCTGTCAACTAAAGAAATCTTACGGTTTTTCTAAGCTTTCAGTGAACCTACAGCAGAAAAATGAGGTGTACATTAGTATAAGCTTCTTCAAGAAACAATTATTGAAAAGCTCGCAACGTCAATGTTACTACTGAAGTATAAACATATTGAGGAAAAATGCAGTGGCTGAGTCTCTATTTATGTAATGAAAAAGTATTGATCAAATGTGTATCAAATGAAAATGATAAATTGTGGTATAATTTTTGAAAACTCATGTATTACCTGCCCTCTTTTAAGAAAGTGTTGGAAGGCACGAAGTTCTCTGTGAAGCATACTCTTTTGTGTTTTTTTCTAGCAAAGCTTTCTAAGGTATAAAAAGCTTTTATTAGCCTTTTAACTCTCCGGTATATAGTTTTTAATATAATAACTATGCATAATAACAATTGTAACTGACACAATGTTTTCCTCCATTTGAGGTCGAACTTTTCCATAAGAGCCAACCATTGCAAGACTTTGACAGGGGCATGTTGAATACTTACCTTCAATTGTTTTTTTCTTGGAGTCTTTTAATGCAATTAATCTCTATAAGGGGTGTGCTTCTTTGTGGCTGAGTCTCTATTTCATGCAGTCTCGAAATTTCATACCTTTTAACAGTTCATAAAGATGGATACTCTAATAATTAAGAACTTACCAAACTGAAGCTCTTGAGTAATGAAGATTTAGATATCAGACATATAATCGTTTGTGCACCGTTGGGACTGGTCTCCACATTTGTAGGTAAAGGTGTAAAGCGTAAAGCTTGAATTAAGCGGGCGACTCATGCGTGTAACCACATCACTATAGGCGCATGTTTCATCCAGTGAGAAAGATAATAAGCTTCAATAAGATTACTGGTACCTAAATGTTTATAGCTGTTATAAATCCAATTAAATCACCTGTGTGATATCTTCGCCAATGTTTGCTGCCCTGCTCATGTTGTAAAAATATGATACAGCATTTGGCTCAAAATATTTGTTTGCAAAATTAAACACCACCAATGTTTAGAATAGTGAGAGAAGTAATACCTCATGATTTGTAGTCGACATAGCTAAAACTGGAGATGATGAATGATATAGAATATGAGTATATGGGATACATGTTGCAGGAAAGTGGAATGTTGTGAGCCAATAAAGAAAAAACTATAGGTACCTGTAACATACTTGTTAACATTGAGGCTCACTTGTGTCATTCATAATTTAACCTGTGAAATCACCAAAAAGTCCATGAACAAAAATAATCACATATCATTATCAAATATATATGGAGTTGTAGAAGGATTGAAGTACCTTGTCACCATCTTTTAAAAATCTCTAATCGGCTTTCAAACGCACCGTATAGTCAAGCACATCTATGTTGTACTGCATTGAAAAGTAATTGGATTGTAAATAATAGAACTCCACCATTCCAAGACTCTTGTGCATCCACTGATTTAATCTCATCCCTGAAGTCGTGATAGTTGAGCGATAAACTCATATTAGGGTTTTTAGGGTTTTGTGGGATGAATTAATAAAATGTCGGATGTTATATTTGTTAAAAAGCTTTAAACTATAATTAAGGAATATATATGGTACTTATCTCATAAAAATAGTTAAGAATCTGTTGCCTAGATTTTTAGATTTGAAATTACAAGATATAATCAAAATAAATAGCTACTCTAGTGGTTATCAATGTTTGTTTGTGTATTAATAGACTCAAGTTCGAATCATGCATCTATTAATTTTTAAAATTTTATTCCGAAATTTTGAATATGGAATAAATGATGACATGGAATAATATGTGGCATGCCTCCTCTTCTATATAAATTGTACATATATTAATTAAAATGCCACATGTCATTTAAAAAAATAAAAAAAATGCCACATAAATACAATATATTAATTAAAATGCCACATGTCATTTAAAAAAATAAAAAAAAATGCCACATAAATACAATGATGACATGAAAATATGACATGGCATTATGGGATGCCAAGTGGCATTTTATGTGGCATGCCTCCTCTTATATATAATGTATAGATGATAACATCAAATAGTCCTGAAAATTAAGTGTCAATTTCCCCCGATAATGCTCGTATTTTATATCATTTATATGGATTTACGCTTGTTTTCCTTTATATTTCACTTTCAGGTAAATTACGAGCATTGGAGCTAATGAGACGCGGATTTGGAGATTTTATAAGAGATTTATTATAGTATGCCCACTGTGAAGAAGCTACGGCGTAACTCCACTCTCACATTACGCCGTAGCTGGTGTGTGACTCAGAAGGCCAACTCAGCAACAGATTACGGCGTAACTCCCAACTAAGGATTACCCTGTAACCAATTAGGTCAAAAGATGCTCCACGCCGCTATCAGCTACGCCGTAACTCCTTCCAATGATTACGGCGTAATCATGTCATTTGTAACCTGTATTGAAGATACGGCGTAACTCATCCCATGTGTTACGCCGTAACCTGCTTTACGAGAGCATTATTATGAAATTATTAAGGTTGCGGCGTAACTCTCAACTAAAGTTACGCCGTAACTAGATCTCGCCTATAAATACAAGCCCTAATTTCTGCATTTCACATCATTCACTCTACACAAAAATAGCAGAGAACGTGAGTAGGGGTCCAAAGGCAGATCTTGAAGAGCATATGGAGCCATATCCAATGGAGAAATCACTCCCTAACGATAAGCATTAGCGATTATCTTTTCTTTTACTTTCAATTCATGTATTTCATTATGTCAAACATTAAATTGATTGTTTCTTTTAATATGATCGGCTAAGCACCTTTGGTGCTAGTCTAGTTATGATTCCTTAATTGTTTTGTTTACGTTTACATGCTTCCGTATAATTGTTTCTAGTGTATGCATGCATAGTTCGTTGGTAGCTACCCTAGTTTCGGTAATTTTGAATGGCGGTAGTGTCTAATTGCTTAGGAGAATTGACCAACTGACCCTAAGTAGGTAGACTGAGTGGGAAGGGTAAGAATTGACTAAGTGACGACCCTTCTTCGCTTGTGCGAACTGACCAAATGATCACCTGCCGTTTGGATGAACTTAAGAAGTTAAGGATGAGTGTCTAAGATGCTAGCGCCCGGGCATTCATTGTTACGAATCTTGCATGTTGCGGAACTTAATGACTTGGCTTAGGGGACTAAAAACAACTGGACTTTTAAGGGTAGTAGCTTGATCTCCGGTGGAAGCATTTGCTGATAGGTTAGGACGAACTAACCAAATGTTGTCTTAGCGACTTAAACCCCCACTTGAATCAATTGAAAGTAGTTAGATGTGAACATAACATGATAGATGAATAGCTATGTTAGCACACTTTACCCTTATTGATCACAACTCTACCTTTATTTGCTTTCTTTCATTTTCTTGTCTTATTAGTTTATTAATCATTTCAAACCTTAAAATAATTAAAACCAGTGACACCTAGACTTAATTATAATCCGCTCACATAGCTCTTGGGATGACCTCGGTTTTACCGATTACTGCACTACACACGACCGGGTACACTGCCCGTGGGTGCATAAGGTGGACCATAGGTAAACGAGACTTTATAAATATTAAAACCTGGTCAGAAAACCTGCATCAATGTAATTAGTAGTTTAAGTTGAATAAATACGCAATTTTTGAGCTTTTGAAAGGATATATGTGCAATTATAAATTTAAGTTGGATATATATGTAATTTTGAGTTCTTGGAGGAATATAAATGCAATTCCCCCAAAAGAATTGCCTCATATAATCGAGTCCTTAATATCACCATATCATACCTTGATTCAAGAACTAAACTATCCCTATAATCATTCATGAATTAGCATTCAAATACATATAATGCTATAATAATTGAAAACATCAACATAAACATACAGATAGTCTACTATTAGTATCGCAACGAGGTTTAAGTCTAAATACCTAACTAACGGTGGATACTTATATCTCTCTAACCATCGCGCTGATACCAACATTAAACGCCCAAATTAGTTTATTTTTATTTCTTTTATCCGCCCCTTATACACTGTAATACGTTTCCAGTAACTGTTTAGAGACTTTACATAACACATTTACAGAAAATGTTTAGAGACGTCTATATACTTTGGGGTGTAACTAGTTGTATCAAAGGAAGGCGGAAGAAGATTGTTTACCAACCACAAGCTACACCGTTAGTTATTCACGTATGACCCTTCCCCTTGATCTTAAGTACGTCACTTGATGCACCTACAAAACATGTTCTATGGTAACGTAAGCAAAAACTTAGTGAGTAAATGAAAGCATAATAACAATAAGCGTGAGGTAAATCAACCATAACGTGAATTATATCATAACTAATCTATAACACGGATTCATCACTTGAACTCCAGAACATGAACCTTTAGGTGCAATACTTGGGCACCAAACATGAGCTTTGGGATAACATGAACTATGAGGTGCTACATTTGGCTAAATATGATCATATGAGTCAACATGAACTTTGAATAAACATGGCCTTATGAGTCAATATGAACTATGAACTTTTGGGTAAATATGACCTTGTAGGTCAACATGAGCTTATGGTACGGATGTTTAGACACCCAACACCTTTATTATACTAGTAATTCGTTACTCGCCTTTGCGTAGACTTAGTGCTTTTTTCAAAAATGAATGACTAACTCCTAGCACCTATAATCATAACACATACATGTATGATCACTCACCATATAAATTCATCACTTCTAAACAAGGCTGTCAAGATCGCGATCCCGCGTGGGATCGTTTTTGTCTTTGCAAGATCGAGATCGTAGGATCGGATCGCGATCCTATGATCCTACCAATTTGTCATAGTTTGTAAACAAATGATAAACGAGTCAAACTGTTTTACATTTCTACTCAACGTCAAAGATATATTCAAATAATATCCTCTTGAAAATGACAAAGTTCAAATTTCAAACACCAAAGTAATAATAAAACACAAAAAAATCAAGTTTCAATCGTTAAATTAACGATTTAGCGGAATAATATTACATAACGTGAGTCCTAAATGTCTCAAAACATACGAGCCATCTACATGATTTCAAGGAAACAAACACTTCATTAGTGGCATTACAAAACATACTCTTTGATTAGTTTAATCACAATGAAGTAAAGTAAATTGAATTATTGAACACTTTTAAACTATAATTTATTTAGAAAAGTAGAAAAGTAGGTATAAACTATAGTATATTTAAAAAATGAAACAACAGTGGTTTACTTATTAGACATTAGTAAAACACACGTTTGTTTTTTGGCCTAACCAAGTGAGATGGACTTAAAAGATAGATAAAGTTAAAAAAAAGAAAAAAAAGAAAAAAAAAGTGAACTCGGATCGCGTGACGATCCTACGATCTTACGCGCGATCCTACGATCTTACTTACGATCCTACTACATATGCGATCCTACCACGATCTTACACGATTTTAGCTAGTGAACACGTAAACTCGTACGATCCTACGAGTTTACACGCGATCTTGACAGCCTTGCTTCTAAATCTTGTGTTCCGAATAACTACCAACAAAGGGGTGTTTGGCAAGATACTTTGCTTACTAACCAAAAATCATCTTTTATGAAAATATCATATGATAATTCTTTAAATCATAATTTCAAACAATTAATTACAAACATGATAATTTCTAACATATATATGATTTTTTGTAAATTCTCTTTATCATCTAAATTCATAAATCTATTTAAACTTGATAATGAACCAAAACAATTTCTCCCCATAATCATTAAAACATCATCTTATCATCATATTGACTTGCAAGTTATCATTTCCTAGAAACCCAAACACTATCAATTTTCATAAGGGTTAATTCCATATTTACCCAATGTAAACATGAAAATGTCATATATACCTAAAATACAACTTTTGAATGCATGATGTACAATGCATTTAAAGCATGTTTTGGCTAAATATGATATTATCATGTTTAAGTTGGGTAAATATGGAATTGCCCTTTTCATCAAGGTTGTCAGGATCGGGATCTTACCTAGAATCGTTTTCAGATTTGCAGGATCGTAATCGTAAGATCGGATCGGGATCGTAAGATCCTATGAAAATGTATATATTTTTGTATAGGGGTTGTAGTTTTATATTTCTATATAATATTTCATATGATAAACGAATCTAAATTGATGATAAAAGAAAAAGTTATATGTTCAAGTACCGTAGTAGTAGAATATTAGATATTTTGCAATACATACTTGCACAAAGTTACTACATACGTGCACGGTGCACCTACTTCTTGTTCTAATGTTTTTTTATTATAGGTTTTTCGTGATAACATTTATGCAAAAAGATAATGTTAATTTATTAGCATGTGATTCTGTAACTTTTTTGTTACAATATATAGATTAATGCAAAAAGATAAAAGGATTGTATCTGAAAATTAAACGACATAATTTATAAAAGAGGGCATCACAATTTTTTTTCCTGATGACCAAATAAATTAAATTAGAATATTCTGATAATATTACTGAATTTTTTTTCTTGATGACCAAATAAATTAAATTAGAATATTCATGCTTTTATATGTAACATAAAATAAAATATGAATAAAATTGGGTCAAGTATAAAGATAATTTACTTAAAAAACAAGCTTTTGACAGTTTACAAAGCACGAAATTGTTTTTCGTAATAAATCCAGAAAGGCACATCTAAACTATCTCTAAACAGTACATAAAAACATAATGATTTTACACTCATTAATCTTGCAAGACAATTAATTAACAGCACCAAAATAATATTTTTTTTTGAAAAATTCTTAGTCATTGGGCTTTAAGACATGAGCTTATACTTAATAAATTAATATAAAAAAACTAATAATAGGCGATCCTATACGATCCGATCCGATCCTACGATCCTGCTGCGATCCTACCTGGATTACGATCTTGTTAAGATCCTGATCGTTTTTTGTGTGTAGGATCGTACGATCCTACGAGCAGGATCGCGATTTTGACAACCTTGCTTTTCATAACATAACATAGACCAAAAATTCTTATTAAGCTTAACTTGATATGAGGTTATTCACTTCCAAATTCCAAACCTGCAACCTAGGCTTAAATTTTTGCTTCACTAGTTGAAACTGAAGGACACACACTTCACCTAAACACACACTAAACACGTGTGAAATGGGGAAGAGTTACTTCCCTGAAAGGTTATCTAGCTAATACAAAGGGGTAATTTTGAATTTTCATATGACTTTCCTCACTTGGCATAGTTAGTACTCGTTAGACAATCCATTGCGTAAAATGTCATTTTCATTAATTCTTATTTCATTTAAGGTCCTTCTAGCTAAGGACAACTTGCAAATTATATCATAGAATAAACTTTCAACTACATAATATATTCGTAAATATTACCATAAAATCGGAGTGTTACAAGAATAGTGGTGTTGGAGGTAGCGAGTGATGGTGGAGGTAGCGAATGATGATGGTCACAAATCCGGTCTCTAAAAATTTTGTGATGGTTGAGAGTGATTTTATGATGATAGGTATACGTATTTTGTGTAGGTTTAGGTATTTTATGATAGTCATAAGTGATTTTATGGTGTGTGGTTTAATTAGTGAGAAGAAGAAGATGACGATGGGCAGTGGAGACGATGAGAAAAAAAAAATGAATAAAAAAGTGTTTGGAGTAATTTTATCAAGATAAGTATTTGACTTTTAATAGACAACAACAAAAATAGAGAAAAAATTACATCGTTAGTTCTAAAGATGTATTGTATTTAACTTTTACTAACTGAAAGATGATTACTGTCAAGATTTTTTGACAAGGATGTTTAATGTGAAAACTAACAAAACACAAATATAATTTGCAGTTTACTATTTTCTTTATTCTTCTTTAAAAATGAACTTCCGTAAAAAAAACATATCACGACGTAAGTTATTAGTGCCACATTTTACTTTTAAACCAATATATATCACCTCATACATATATTGTATATTAATGATAACGACAAATAACAACATATAAAAAATGTACGTATTTGTAAGAACTTGCATAATATATTAACATTCACAAGTTAACAATTTGCAGTTGTCACGCCAGTTCTAAATTATTCAACACCAAAATACTACATAACTTGAACAACATAGGCTAATTTATTTTTTATATTATATAACCAAACTTTTGAATTTTAACATTTGTGATTATTTTACCCCTACATTTTTAACGATCTTATTAACATCAAAAGGTAAAATGATCATAATACAGACACAAAACACATATGAGGGTCGAAATTTAAAATTTTAAATACATAAAAGTACACAACACTTGGAAAAATTAAAAAAAAAAAAGAAAAAGAAAAAAAGAAAATAAAAGAAAAGTTAGTTACATTTTCCAGGTAACTGTCCCACCAAAATATTAACGATAAGAGGTTATACATCATATCATCCAAGAATTTCATCATTGGCTTATGTATGTGCAAACAGATCATTATATTATAAACCCACACAATACAAATGAGAATATACCCCAACATTTGTATTTGATCGACTGTGTCCATTTTTAATATGAAAGATACCAAGATCAAAACGAAAACTTAAAAAGTACTGCCAAACATTTATATGCAAAATTTATACTACAATAATGTTACATATACACAATATTTTAGGACTATATATAGTAGTGATCAATAGGAAGCATATGAAATCTTTAGCTTTAGTGATCTAAAAACTGGAAAGTAGCATAAAAGAGAGGGTTAGCCACTTGATTTAAAGATTTGAATGAATAAATAATTCAGTTGACCAAACTTTTGTTACTCAATGCATCTACCATAGTTGTCAGGATCCCGATCCTGATCTTAGGATCTTACGATTTTACGATACTGCAAAGCAAAAACGATCCAGATCCTACATAGGATCTTTGCAAGCTTAAGATCTTATAGGATCCCGATCTTGACCATACGATCTTACGATCTAATCCGATCCGATCTTACTTTTCTCGGATTACAAACTAAAAAACTACAAATTTATGGGTTGTTTATTTGTAGAATTCAAAAAACAACATGTTAATCTTTTTAAACATTTTACAATCAGAATTTAGGACAACATTTATATGAAACATTCATAGTATTTTGCGGTTATAATGTATTAGAATTTGTAGATTTGTATAAAATTACATAAACTATTAAGAAATAACATTAGAGTAGGATCTTAAGATCCCGATCCGATCTTACGATCACGATCTTGCAAAGACAAAAACGATCCTGGGTAGGATCCCGATCTTGACAACCTTGGCATCTACCATTAAATAATTGCACATTTTAATACCTGGAAATTGATCAAGAGTGTCTTGGTGGATGATGACTTGGTGCGAGCTCAGTCTACCATCTGATATTGTAACACAAACAAAAATAAACTTTTACTAATTAGATTGCAGTCTTTGTGTCAACTTCTGAGCCATATGTATGTCACATATATATTAAATATTCTGTATCAAACCATGCAACATATATGCAAGTTACCAATACCCTATTGTGTTTGATATCTTGATCATGAAAATGATTGACTTTGATTCTTTGAAGCTACAAGACATTCTAATAAAGTGCTTAAAAAAAAAAAAAAAAAAAAAAATCACATCAAAATTCTTTAAAACTACAACATATTTTTATAAGAGTAAATGTATAAAATGATTAATCATACATTTACACTTAGTTTTGGTCGTAGACCATCTACATCCTAACATATCGAGAATCATATAGAACCCAGACTAGTAAGCTTTTTCTGCCCTAACCCGTCAGAACCGAGTCTTCCACTGCCCTAGCCCGTCAGAACCGAGTCTTCCACTTTTCAAATAGTGGTGATCCAAGTATAACGCAATATCTTTAATTACTTGTAAGACGAATATATTTACTATATTAATGAAAGCGTAAGACCATGGTACATAATCAAATAATACATGTTACAGCACTACTACAAAAAGGATTATTTGGAAAGCATTTTTTGGAACGGTTTCTAGTTGAAGCGTTCCAAAAATTCAAAAACCGGGCTTATCGATATACAGATTTTATGGAACGCATTTTTTGAAACGGTTTGTAGGTGAAGTGTTCCAAAAGTTCAAAAAGTGGGATTGAAGTATTTTATAGCAAAGTTTGTTCCATATTTTATGGATTGGTTTAGCTATAAGAGAATGGGAAATATCAAAATTATTTGTTCCAACATTTCAGCTTTATACTATCTAGTCTTGCAATGGTACTTCTTCTTCTTAATCATTCTCGTCACTTGATCATAACAAAAATTTTGAACAAACTAAAGCTCTCAAAGCATATGCTCACTTTACTTTCAATCTCAGAAGGTAAACTAATATCTTCGCTTATTTTTGTGTGAATTTTTACCATAAGTTATATATTACATTACATATATAGGTTAATTGATATGCTTATATTTTTATATATTAATAAGTATTGGCTTACCTCATTACGTCGCGGGTTTATGTTTAAATGACCATATATTATTCGTAAGCTCCTTAATCTTTCTACAACCAAATATTAGTTAATGTAGTCGGGCTTTATTGCATTCCGATTTGAATTTATGTAACCCATGTCTACACATGTAAAGTAGTTAACTATTTTATAGGTACAAATTATATCATGTATACATGTCACAGGTTGTTAAAAATAATGTTTGATCTTTTGCAATCTTTAACTTTTTTTTTAAGGATTTCACTTGTTTCATGATGAAAGGTTATTATAAACTAAAAATGGTCTGTGGGTAATATAATTGTTACATTTGTATATATGATAAATAAAATGTATATGCGTATGGGACACGCATTATTCAAAGGTGGGTTAGAAACAGCTATAACCAGCTTTATTCTTATTATGCGTATGATACATACATTTTATTATTATTGTTTTTCTAATTTCAGATGAACTGTAGTACATGGATGTATGATATTCGATATTCTAATCCAGCTTATTTGAAAGGCGTGCAAGATTTTAAATTTGCTGCAGGTGAATAGTGGATGTGCTGCTATTTTTTGTCCATGTATAGATTGGAAATTTTTTATATGACTTAAAGATATCAAATATATTGAGTATCATTTGCTTACACGTGGTTTTATGCAAAAGTACACATGTTGGTCAAAACACGGTGAATTACTAGTTGAAAACAGCACATCAGTTCGTACATCTATTGATAATGAAAATGGTGATTCGTACATTAACGATAATTGCGAAAACCTAAATGAGATGTCTGATAATGTGGAGGATACTACTCGTGACAATGATCAAGAAAAATTGCAAACATTGCTTGAGGACTCACAAAAACCATTATATGCTAGTTGCACATTTTTTTTAATTATTTATGGTGTTTTGAAGTTGTTTGGCGTAAAAGCAAAACATAGATGGACGGATACAAGTTTCACATACCTATTAGAGGTTGTGCATGAAATACTTCCTGAAGATAATGGATTACCTCTTTTGTTATATCAAAGCCACGAAAAATGATGTGTCGAACAGAATTAGAAGTTGAAAGAATACATGCGTGTCCGAATGATTGTATATCATACAGAGATATGTATGCAAATATACACAGATATCCTATTTGTAAAGAGTCGAGGTATAAAAGTGAAACAAAAATAAACGATGACGAAATGAAATATCCCCCCCCCCCACACAAAATTATTATGGTATTTGCCTATCTTATCAAGACCGGAACGATTATTTGCGAACGAGAAAGATGCAAAATTGATGCGTTGGCGTTCCGATGAGCGTAAAAAGGTTGGAAAATTAAGGCATGTGGATAATTTATCTCAATGAAGAAAGATTAATAATAAGTATGACGAATTTGGTGGCGAGATTAGAAATATACGGTTTGGTCTTAGTTCGGACAGATTTAATACGTTCATAAACATGAGTAGTAACCATAGTACTTGGCGAGTTCTTTTATTCGTCTAAAATCTTCCACCGTAGTTATGCATGAAATGTAAATACATGATGATGCATTGTTGATTGAAGGTCCAATCCAAAACAACCTGGTAATGACATAAATGTTTATTTGTCTCCGTTAACAGATGACTTGAAAATTTTAGGGGATAAGGGAGTTAATGTATATGATGCATATAAAAAGGAGAACTTCCATTTGCGAGCTATGATTTTTTCCACCATAAGTGATTTTCCAGCATACGACAATCTTTCAGGGTATCCTACAAAAGGTAAATTTGCGTTTCTGGTTTGTGAAGATCAAACATCTTCGAGTTGGTTAAGTAAATGAAAAAAAAAAACTGTTTTCATGGGGCATCAAAGATCGCTTGAGAGAAATCACCCATATCATAAAAAGAGAAGGGAGTTTGATGGGATGGTGGAGAATGGAAGGGTAAGGATACGATTTGACGGAAAAGATGCACTTTCATGAGTTCAAAATGTAAACACCGTGTTTGGAAAATCAAAAAAATAGTCGAATCCCAAAACGAAAGTGGAAAAAAGTCAATATTTTGGGACTTACCTTATTGGGATCTTTTAGAAGTCCGACATTGCCTAGATGTTATGCATATCGAAAAAAATGTGCATGATAGCTTGGTAGGCTTATTATTAAACATTCCAGGGAAAACAAAAGACATGGTTAATTCTTGAAAGGACATGCTTGAAATGGGCATCGATTACAACTTGCTCTCGAAGAAGAGCAAAGGGGCACATATCTTCCACCTAAGTGTTATACTATGTCAAAAGATGAAAAACGCAATTTTGTCAATGCTTACATGGTATTAAGGTTCCTTCATGCTATTCTGCAGACAGTAAGAAGTTGGTGTCAGTTCAAGACTGTAATTGGTTGGTATGAAATCACACGATTGTCATGTGTTCATGACACATATGAATCGTATTGGTATTCGCGGATTATTGCCAAACAACGTACGACATAAAATCACACATATGGATCTTATTGGTATTCGCGGATTCAAACAACGTACGACATAAAATCACTAAACTTTGCTTGTTTTTTTAACATGATTCATTAAAAAGTGATTGATCCTGAAGTGCTAGACTCATGGCAAAGCTATATTATCCTCATGCTCTGTGAACTAGAGATGTATTTTCCGCCTTCCTTCTTTGATGTCATGGCTCACCTCGTATCTCACATTGAAGGAGAAATTAAGGCTTGTGGTCCAGTATTCCTACTTTATATGTATCATTTTGAGAGATATATGGGTGTCATAAAAGGGTATGAAAGGAACCAGGCATGACCAGGGGGTAGTATCGTAATTGGATACCTTGCTGAGGAGTTAATTGAATTCGGTAATGACGTTGTGAAAGGTGTCGGGAATATTGGCATTCCACATTCTCGTCACGAGGGTAGACTTTCAGGGGTTGGGACAATTGGATTGAAAATGATCGACCCATACCGTCATCCTTTACGCGTTGCCCATTATCTAGACATGCAACACATGACATGTCTTATTCCATACACTGAACAACACATACAAAATTTACGTGCGACATATCGCGGGAGAACCAACAAATGGAATCAAACTAAGCATAACAAAGAGTTTACATATTGGCTTAAAGACATTCGTGGCGGAAAATTTAGGTCGACCAAATGTTGATAAAATAGAGGAAAGGTTGGGAGAGGGCCAAAGATGTGTAGTTAGATCTTATCAAGGATACGATACTAACGGTCATACATTCTACCCTGAAATGCAAGATGAAAAAAGTACATGCAAAAAGCGGAGTTACAATAATAGCCTCAACAATAGAGTTTGATAAAAGTAATCGTGATTCAAGGGCTACAAATGCCAATAACTCATTTTACGGTGTTATACAAGAAATCTGGGAGTTGGATTATAATACTTTCACTATACCCCTCTTCAAATGTAAGTGGGTAATGTAAGTGGGTGACTAACAACTCACGAGGTATTGTGGTAGACGAGAAAGGTTTCACACTTTTAGACCTTTCAACAAACGGCTATACATCTGACCCCTTCATTTTCGCAAAATTATCCATTCACGTATGCCATGTTCATGACCCAAGTAAATCAAGATGGCACATAGTCTTGCACGGGAAAAGACGTATACTTGGTGTTGATAACGAGATCGATGAGGATGAATATGATCAGTTTGACGAGTTACCACCTTTTTTTAATGACGTTCCTTCGTTAGATTATGATATTGTTAAAACTACATATTTACGATCCGACCATAACGAAGGATTATGGGGTGAGTGACGTTGTTCTACATAGAAGGTTTCATGCAACTTAACTTAACTTTTTTTTAGTTATTATGTTAATATGTGTATTATGCCAACATAACATATATTCATATTATTTTTTTGTTTACATGAATGTGTAACATGGAAGAAAATCAAACGAAGGTTGATCTAAAAGGATATTTTCATTTTATTTAATTTAACGTAAGTTATCTTACAGCAATTATAATTTCTTTTTAATGAACGACAATTGTAGCTACATGGCCCCTAGCTCAGAAGGCGTAGCGAGCCCGCACAACCAGGTTGAGTCCAACCAATTAAATAATCTAAAATTAATTTTATATATCACGTTACTTTGATAATTAATTTTATATATACTCGAAGTGCAATTATTAAATGGATAATGTACAATATTTTTAATACATATTTAAATATACATGAAATTTATAACTAAAAAGAAAAAAGATATTAAATTGCCCCTAATCTAAATCATCGGATGAACTTTATCTTATAAGACATTTTATATATTTTTATCTTCTACGACTATATACAAGACCATTTATACGATTTACATAAAATAATTTAGTGTTAACCGTCTAATGGCGGTAAAATTAGCGGGTTAATCTTCTAGCTTGTCACCCACTTGTCCTCTCCTTCGCAGCAAAGAAACCACCCACAATCCCAATTTTAACCACTACATCTTACATATTTATACAATTGATTCAACACCAATTTCCAAAAACAAAAGATCAAGCTAATTAAATCTTCCTTGGCATAATCTTATTTTGAGGGGTAAAATTAGGGTTCAAGTGTTCAAGGTTTGAAGCTTTTCACTTAATCTTGTGAGGTTAATATTCAACACTTTTTACTTTATTAAACGCATGCAATTACTTATATTTTTCAGTTACTTTATTTGATTTCATGTGTCGGATGATGAGGTTAATATCAAGTGTTAGTGGTCTAAGATCTGATTATTGAACATTTGTGTTGTATGTTTGTACTTATCTTTGTTTAGTTTAACAAAATTGTTTCATTAGAAAAAAGAATCGAAAAACTGATGCTTTGTCGTATATGGATTATTCTATTTTTTTGTTGTATATGTTATCATTAAAAACAAATTTATATGTTTGGATTTACACATGTGTATGTTTTTCTAGTTTTATTTTGTAACAAATACGGGTGTTATCGGGTTGGGTAGGTTTTGGCTAAAGAAAAGTAAGTTGACTGCAACAAAGTTATTGCAAACAACTTTCCTTTTGGATTTCACTTTATAGTTTTTAATAGTACTGCATGTGGAGATAAATCATATGACAATTTTGGTGCAAAAATGACTTGGCCCGTGTCTACCTGATTTAAGCAAAGTCATAACAGTTTAAACAACAAACAACACAAGTGACTGAACTCAAGATAGATGTGTTTTAATCTGATTTAATTGTGACCGCCAAATGTTTTTAGTGGAATCTTAGTTAGACTGCAGCAGTAAACTCAATACCAAACACCCCTCCCTGCTGTAGGCTGTAGCAACCAAAGGCTCCTGCTGCAGCAACCAAACACCCCTTTTTGCAGAAGTAAGTCAATAACCAAGCACCCCTTTGAAAATATTTATTACTCGGTAACTGTAGTAATGTAAGAAATGTCTGAAACTGAAAGACATGGTTACGAGCCTTCCTGAAGTGTAGATTAACTTGGTGCTTGTCTAAATTTTGAGTACCCAAAATGTTACCTAGGCAAATACTCGGTACTAGTTTAAAATGAAGGATGTAAATCAAGGAATTTTGTATTTTATATTTTAGGGATTGAGTCGTAGAATAGCAACGTAATTTTTCAAGTGTCCCATTTTAGTACGTGTACTTTTTTTAAGCTGTAGAATAGCAATGTACTTTCCATAAGTGTCCCGTTTGAGATGCGTGTACTTTTAGTTGTAGAATAGTAATGTACTTTTCATAAGTGTTCCATTTGGTGCGCCTCTCCATAAGTGTTCCAATTTGATACGTCATCCCACGCATTAAATTGGAACACTTATGGAAAGCATATCGCTATTCTACGTCTTAAAAAGTACATGTACTAACGGAACACTTATGAAAAGCATTCTATTCTACAACTTAAAAAGTACACGCATTAGAATGATTAATTTAAAAATCGTTGTTATTCTATGACTCAATCCCTATATTTTATTATGAAAGCAAATTGCTATCATATATATCAGGTTTATATATCATAGTTCTTTATTTCAAATATATTACGAGCAAACCAATAATAGTAGTTTTGGATTAATCGTATCCTACTTAAACTTTATATCAATATAAGCTAATATATATTGTACCCGCAACTAATTGATATTATAAAATGGTTTGTTGATGTAGATTGAAGAGCCATTGCCATAAAAAACAATCAAAAGAGCTATGGCGAAGTTACCGAATAGGCCACAAAAGATTCAAGCCTTAGCTAATCTTTCATAGACCGCATAATGACGAAACGAATAAATCATTGTTGCATCTCGATGGAAAGTATGAGAAAACCCATTACGAGTCTTTGTTAGGTTGGATGACGAATGACTGGCTTGATGGTACCATACTATATTGGTAATGCATGTAAGTTTGTTAATGTTTTAGTAATTATGATAGCACAAATTCTTTATAATGAATTACAATAATTATTATATTCTTGATTTAGGCACATTTATGAGATGGTAAGTAAGGAGGAGTTTAAAACCTGTGCATTTCTCAACCCGGCAATCATCCAATGGCGCGTGTGCTATCAAGAGAGTAATTTTGCCATCAAGCATATTCTAACTACTTTTGAAGCACATAAAGAAAAAGACATATTCCTTGCACCTTATTTGCAAGAGTACGCCTGAGTCTTTGCTTGTTATAATATAATTTTAATTAAAATGCATTGTTTATACTAAGATGTTTAACTTTCTGTGTAGTTCTCATTGGGTGTTATTTTTAATTTGCCCTAAGACAAGGATGGGATACATATTCGCTTCATACATTCGAGCTAAGAAAAAGACCTCGAAGAGTTTCTATTTGACCAACATAGTGGAAAGGTTAATAATTTCTAATATACACATTGCATTAACAATAAAAGTGTATAATATTTTAACTTAAGACTATTCTTCTTTAGGGCTTTTGACAACTCATTCAAATGGACTATGCTAGAGGTAAATCATCTACTATTTGAGTGTATACTACGTAGTTTTTAAATATATATACATATAATATATAATGTATAGTTATTTGATCACAATGTAACCAACAAATAGATTTGTGGGAATGCGACTACTATGTGATGAAGTTTGTTTTTGAAACTTTTTTTATAAAACCAAAAACCTTCCCGGATCAGGTAAATGTTTATACACTTTGTTTATTTGCAATTTAATCCAATCGCTTATGTGAAATTATTAACTTTTTATCTTATTTTGTTTATAGCTTCATGACTTTACAAGAGCTAAAAGGCAAGATGAGTTCGACAGGTGGGTACTCAATGTGGGAGCAAAGTTTTTCGTGGATTATTGCAATGACAATCAAGCCTAGTTGCTGTTGTTGGTTTCTTAGTGTGTAGTTTGAAGGTTTTAGTTGCTTGTATTAGGTCTTTGTCTTCAATCAAGTAGGATGGTTATTTCATTTTAGGATGTTTCATGCAAGTTCATGTGGATCTTTTGTTTGTTGACGGCTTGTGTCTCTTTGTATGGCTAGACCATTTTGTTTATGTAGTAATATGATGCTTTTGAAATGAAATTTTGTTGGAGTACTTTTTCTTTTTTGTGTTGTGGTTGCTTAATGCTATAATGTTATTCTCTAGGTGTTTTGTTGGTAATAACAATTGTCAAATATAAACCCATTTTATGGAACGCTCCAAAAGACAAAAGAAACTCATTTTAAAGAACGTTCAAATAGTCAAATATAAACCCATTTTATGGAACGCTCCAAAAGACAAAAGAAACTCATTTTAAAGAACGTTCAAATAGTCAAATTGAAGTTCAAAAGAAACCATTTTAAGGAACGGATAAAAGAAACCGCACCTTAAAATCTCTTTTTAGGAACGCTTAAAAAACCGAACTAAAAAAGAACTAGTTTTTGGAACGCTGTTTGTTAAGACGGTTCAAAATCCGTTCCTAAAAATCTTTTTAACCGAACCAAATAATCTTTTTTCCACTAGTGCAGTTGTCTCATTTTACACTACCTAGAAGATAATAACTTGTAAGAACACCCGTAAAAGGGGCAAGATGACCGAGTCTTGACACCCAAGATGCGTCGTCCAAGGAAAAAATGAGGACTCGGTCTTGCCATCAACAGAGTCGTGTGGGTTGCTTGGCGCAAAAAATAAAAAATAAAAAATAAAAAAATAATAATAAAACCCCAATGTTTAAAAAACTATATGTTGGGCACTATAATAATAATAATAATAATAATAATAATAATAATAATAATCTTTTAAAATTTATATTAATTTTATCTTTATAAATACTCAAATACTCTTTCAATTTCATTCACACTTTCAAACACATTCTTTCTTATACACTCTCCACATCTCATCTAAAACAAATGGATTCCGAACAATTTTTTTTATATCATCGGATGAAGAATAAGAAGTTAATAATATGGAGCTAGAGTTTTTAAAAGATGTTACGACATATTATATGAATTATCAAGCTTTCACATCTAGAATCCCAAAAACCCCCCACGAAACATGATAGCCAGAGATTGTTATAGTGCTCATTATCGTCAAGTGACCTCTTACTTCTCTAAAAAACTCAATGTATGACAATAAATTATTATGTAAGAGTTTCCGAATGAGCCGGTCACTATTCACATGCATTGTTAAGAAAATAATTGATAATTCGCCATATTTTCGACATAGTAGTAATTGTACGGGAAGAGTGGGTATTTCCCTGTTGATAAAGTGTGCATCTGCAATTCGTCAATTGGCATACGACACCGTTCCTGATGCTCTAGACGAATATCTGCAAATAGGTGAGAAAACTTCCCGTGATTCTCTAATAGCCTTTGTAAGGTTATTATGGACTTATATGGAGACGAGTTTTTGCGAAGGCATACTTTTTTTTAGGTGATCACAGTCCACATCCATTCATGTTATTGAAAGCGGTTGCCTCACAAGGTTTATGGATTTAACATGCATTCTTTGATGTTTCCGGGACGAACAACGACACCAACGTTCTATATCAATCGCCTATTTTCAACGATCTCAAAGACGGGAAAGCACTAGAGTTTCCGTTTGTGGCTAACGACGTGACTTATAAATGGGAATATTATCTTACTGATGAGATATATCCAAAATGGTCTGTTCTCGTTAAGTCTATTTCATACCCACATGCGAATGATGCGAAGCGAATAAGGTATAAGCAAGCGCATGAAACAACAAGAAAAAATGTGAAACGAGCGTTTGGCGTACCAAAGAAAACTCATCTAAGCCTTAAAGTTGATTTAGTAGAACACATTAGCATCGAACAAATACACAATAATTTGTAGTTCATTTTATTTGAATTATTAATGCAATGTTTTTTAATTATTAAAGAAATTTTAGTTTAAGTGTTTAATAAAAAAGAAAATGAAGAAAAGATAGTAGTATACGTTAGTGGTTAGTTTGATTGTCTTATTATACTAAATTGGTGATAAAGTTAATTGTAGAAAGAAAAAGCTAAAGTGACATTAGCATGAAGATTATGAATGCAAGGTTGTACCTTATTACACGTAACCTAAAATCATTGGTGTGTGTTATTTCATCTTCCATGAGAATGCATCTACAAAAGTACTCATTGTCCCCACCAAAAAAAATGAAGATGAAATTATAAGGAATAGGATGATAATAAGTTAGGCGAATAACATGCCAAAAAGATACATTTTGCTACAAAGCATCCAACCCCAGTTTAGGTGTAGCTACATGTAGGACACTAGCATACATACAAAGTCGAATAAACTCAATCATTACTAGCTAGAGTTCAAACTTGAAAAAGAATGATTTGATGTTAGCATATCATTGTGTGATCATAAGAAAAGGCTTTGTGTAATCTTAATTAAGGGAGTTTCGGATTGCTTATTGCAGCTTCTTTCTCTTTCTTTTTTGCAGACATAAGCAGAAACAGGTTAGTTAACAGAATGCGATGCAAAATTTAGGGTTTGGATTGTTTATATATGTTATAATATAATGCAATAACCCCATATAAGGAGTATATTATAAGCACTACGTTGTACATTTATATGTTTGACAACTCTGCCAATTCAAGAACTTAAAAGTAAATCATCAAAGGGTGAGATAAGCATGATTGTATAAGCAACACCCAAACTAATCACTTTCCCCTCAGATTTGCATGCAGATAATCTTAAACACATATATTTTTTTTTTCTATCCAAACATGCACAAACTGAATATACTTTGTATCAAAGCAAAATAAGCGATAACAACTTTTAAAACACAAGCTGTAGTCAATAAGGACAAAAGAATCATTTCCAAATGCCTTATCTTAATCTATGAAACTCCCCAAAGCATAGTTTGGCTACCAAACAAATCGAATTGATAGCATAAGGACCATAAAGGATGTAGCAAGAAAGCAAATTGGGAATTTTAACTCTTTGAGCACAGTAGTGCCAAACAAACAAAAAGCAGATGTGAAAACAAACAAGTGATGGGAACATTTAGTGACTTCTAAAACTAGCTTACTTGATTAGCTTGACTTAGCAAATAGCTAGCCTTTAAATTATATATTTTATGTATGAATCATTGGACAAGAACTATGTTTTTATATGTAAAGGTCTTTTTCTTTCAAAGCATCAACTGCATGCGTTTTTAGGGGATTAAAATAAGAGGCATCAATATGGTATTGGTGCACTACCATTATATTCATTTTTCTTCTAGAAAAGAGAGAATCGTCTAAATCTTTGAAAATGATATCTTCATTGTACCAGAAAACTATTACATCTGAGTTCCTGACAGGTGCACCCTTTTTGGGGGGTAAAGTAATTGAAATTACTTAAAATTAAAGCAAAGCATGAAAATAAAGAACAAACCACAAAAGTATTGACAAAGCAAGAACATTATATATAATATAACAAGCGTGTATGTTCTATATTTTAAGGTTTGATTAATGACCATAAGAGGTGTTTATTATATTACTACGTACGTACTCATACTCGTTCCTACTCAAAGCAGATTGCGAACAAAAAGCAGAAAAAGAAAACATGAATTGAATGAAAGGAAACACGACGATGAAGGCTAAATTTTTATTTTCCTGACTTATTTCTAATTATACGAGAGCTACATCTCAAAACGACTCCAACATGCAACTAACACCGATCATTCATCGAACAGACATTTTACTTAAATAAAAATTTTAATATTCGTTAAAAAACAAATTAAATAAATGCATGGTAGTATTGACAATCAGTATCAATCAATTTTACAGGACCAGTGGACCATTGTGACTACTAAGGACCATCCATATTGGTGGGCTTCTGAAAGGTGCATGCATCGTGGTAATTCCCAGAATTAGTACAAATAGTATCTTGTGGTGATTAATCGAAAGTGTTAAATGCCTAGAATTAATTCTTAATTATCACCCTTAAAAGAAATTTCAAGTGTGATGAATTCATGTGTATATGCACATCCCGAGGGTGTGCGAGGTGTGATATCGCACAGGGCCTCCAAATTGTAAGGGACCTCAAAATTTGTATATAATATATAATATATGCGTAGATATATTATATGTATACCATACATATTCTATAAAAAACTTAACACAATATTTGATACAGGAAGTTGCATAAAAAAAATACTGGCAAAAACACTTTAAAACTATTTTTCTCATTTTATTTCTTTAAAATATTATTTATGTTTTATTCTTAGGCCTCGTTTATTGTTAAGCTAAAATTTGCACAGGGCCTCCGCAAACACAGAGACGGCAGTGTGCACACACACATATATATATATATATATATATATATATATATATATATATATATATATATACTTTATCAAAGACTACTAGCTGTATGATGCATGATCAGTATATAACATGATTAATTATATAATGCCATGCACAAGTAAAAAGATTTGCACATATGAAAGTTTAGATTTAGTTACTAGAATGAGATTTAGTAATAAGCCAACCACCAAAACCATAATTTGAGTGAAATTATCTGATTATAGTCTAAGAAGATTTTATTAGTAAAAAATGTAAACTAGCTGATGTTTTTGTCATTTTTTGAGACAAAACAAGTGCAACATGTAGAATCCTATACTCTGCCCTAAGAAGAAGATCTGAGAGCTTTGTCATGTCACATTTAGAGCTGAAGGAGCAACTTATGTGATCCATGGACTTGCCAACGTGTAGGTGACGTTTGGTATTGAACTCACTGTTTAATTGGGTAGGGCAAATCACCTAAAAATGTAGTTAACTTGCCACTTTTTTTTAATGTATGTAGCATTCTTTTTTTTCTCATTATATCAATAAACCTCTATCGTTAGTCCTTTGTGTGTACCCGTTACCAAAAAAACTTGCATCGTTAGTCCTTTATGCTAACGACCGTTAATAAATAACTTAAAATTTGGTTATCTTACGCTAAACTTGCGTCTTTGGTCCTTTATACTAACGATCGTTAAAAAATAACTTAAATTTTCGTTTTCTTACGTTTCCGTCACATTTTAAATTTTTTACCGTTTTAGATTCGTTTTAACACTTTTTGTCCGTTTTTCACGTTTTCATACGTTTTTACACGCTTTCATCCGCTTTTTCAAGTTTTCGTCCGTTTTTTCACGTTTTCATCCGTTTTTATTTTGGTCGTTTTTGCACGCTTTCATTCGTTTTACACGCGTTTTAAAATCAGTTTTTCACGTTTCATCCGTTTTACATATGTATTCCGTTTTTACCGCGTTTTCGTCTGTATTTTCACATTTTCATCCGTTTTTACACGTTTTCATCCGTTTTAACACATTTTCGTCCATTTTTGCACGTTTTCATCCGTTCTTACGTTTTCATCTGTTTTAACATGTTTTCGTCCGTTTTTTCACGTTATCATCCGTTTTTACATGTTTTCGTCCGTTTTTTCACTTTTTCATCCGTATTTACACGTTTTGGTCCGTTTTAACACGCTTTCGTCAGTTTTTTTTCATGTTTTCATCCGTTTTTACATGTTTGCATCCATTTTTGCACGTTTTCGACTATTTTTGCATGATTTCATTTGTTTTTACACATTTTTGTCTGTTTTAACACGTTTTCGTCCGTTTTTCTCGTTTTCCTCCGTTTTTACACGTTTTCATCCGTCTCTACACTTTTTCGTCGGTTTTTTCACGATTTCATCCGTTTTTAAGCGTAGCGTGAATCGCGTGAATAGCGGACCAGCGTGTTAAAATACGGCGTGTAAAGCGAAACCGCAAGCACAAAACACGCAAAAGCGAATGAAAATGTGTAAAGCAGATGGCGTGAAAAACGAGCGGCGTGTTAAAGCGGGCAGCCGTGTAAAGCGGATGGCGTAACGAACAACGTGCAAAAATGTGTAAAAATGGATGAAAGCGTGTAACGGATAGCGTGAAAAAAGCGGGCAAAACATACAGCGTGAAAACATCTGAAAGCGTGTAAAAACGTGAAAATGTAAAACGGATAAAATGAAAAAGCGGACCGAGCGTAAAAAACCAAATTTTAAGTTATTTTTTAGCGATCGTTAGTATAAAGGACCAACGACGCAAGTTTAGCGTAAGATAACCAAATTTTAAGCTATTTATTAGCGATTAGTTAGCATAAAGGACTAACGATGCAGGTTTTTTTGGTAACGGGTACTCACAAAGGACTAACGATAGAGGTTTATTGACAGAATGAGAAAAAAAAAAAAAGAATGCTACATACAATGAGAAAAAGTGGCAAGTTAACTACATTTTTAGGTGATTTGCCCTAGAAAATATTCACCACAACTCCACAAGTACTCGATCAATATGAGTAAATATTTCATGGATATTGCTTAGATTAAAGAAAACCCCCATAAACTATTACAACTAAGGTTTGCTTTCAAATGAAGTAAATATAACGTTAGCCAACAATAATGCATATGTTTATTATATATATAGTTTTTCATTTCCCTTGACCCCTAAGACATACCATAAAGGAGGCAAGATTCTTCATTGAGCCCAGTATGGTCTAATGCGATTACTGACTTAGCTTGTCAAAGGGTCTACCAGCCGGACCCCTAACTATCACTTCAGGAGTAAATAACTCTAAAGACTTCAATGTGGGTTAATGCAGCACTCAATTAATACACATGTACCAAACTGCAACAGTTTATGAGCCAGCAACCGTAAATATTACCTCCCTAAATCGAATTTAGTAAGAAAAATTACTACCGTCTCCGGTTTGTCTCAAGTCAGGTGTTGTATTTCAGCTCATAGGTATATATGTTTCACTTATAGATTGATAAAATCTTGAGTGTAACAAAACAAAGTAAAAAAAAAGAAATAGCATAAACATACCTTTATATTGTCAGTTGCGCATTATTGAAGGCATTATATCACCAAGCAACCCTTGATCTACACGAGCATCTTGAAACGATGTTTGAGGCTGTTCACGAGAAGGTTGATTATCTGCTTTACTAGATATTACTTGTGGCTGTGACTGAGAGGGACCAAGATCGCCTACTTGTGGGAATTGGGGTCTTGGATAGCTAAATTGTTGCGAAGGGGCCAAGTATCTTGCATAAGCACTTTCATGACTTATTAGTCCTCTTGGGAACCCTACAGTGTGGTGACAATGTTGGCCTTCATATGTGGTAATTACAATTGTGGGATCTGTTGATGAACGCTCAACTCGTTTCTTCACTGTGCATTTGCTATTTGTACACCGGTAATAGCTCCTTCAAAGATTGGTTATGTACATTTAGAAACAAAGAGAAAAGTGGGTTTATGGAAATTTTCTACACCCAAGATTATGTCATGTGGTGTTCAACATTGCTTAATGAAATTGATTATATTTGAGTAGTTTACAACAAGGAGTACTTTTTATTGAAAACAAGTTATTTCATTTAGAGATAATTTAGTACGCAGTGTCGATAAAGAACATTACCCTCATTTAAAACTGTTTATATGCTAAACAGATTAAGTGTGTAGGAAAATTTGATAAGCACTATGATATGCTGTCTTAGCATAAATCATACTACGTCAAAAAAAATTATAAGGCAATTCCTTTATCATTTTGAGCTAATGAACAACATTAAGATTATTCGAGAGTGGAATGGAACCTAGGAAAAGGGCTATTTTTAACAGCTTTCTGGCCATATTTTCTCCATCTGTACCCATCTTCAAGATGATCAATTTCGCTCTTGGTCATGAATGCAAACCGTTGTTGCCGGATTCTTTTTGGCCCCTTCTTTTTAACCTTACCCCTGACATATTTTAAACAAAAATTAGCTTAAATATTAGGGATAATGACTTATAAACGTATCTTACTTGTCATCTTATCCTTTTATATGTATCGAATTATTTTTTTTGCTATTGTATGTATCCAACTTGCATTTTGCGTCACTTGTAAAAGAATAGAATGACAAGTAAGATACATTTATAGTCCAGAGTCTCTAAATATTATACATGAATCATAAAAGGTAATAAACTTCATGATTAATAATTGGGTAAAAGCCATAAAATAACAACGTACTTTATAATATGTACCGACTTGAAACACTTACTTTTTTATTAACATATACACCTACGTACTTTCAAATTTTGTTCAAATTTTATAAAGTAACTAATTTATAACCATAAAATCTATCTTTTTAACAATTTAACCTATTTTGTTCAATGAAAAAAGTTAAACCTTTTAAACTTAATGTGATTTCATTGCACATACGCCGCACCTTTGAGTAGTCATAATCTTCATATTGGCAACACATTTTTTCAAACAGATTTGTTATAAGAAGCTAGCATGACTTCCTTGACGTTATAAAAGATGCAACAAGTATGCTTTGCAAGTATGTTTGCGATTGCAATATATAGTAAAGCGGCTCATTTGCTTAGATAATAAATCAGTTAATAGATACTAAAACTTTCAGCTGATTCTGTGTCATATCATAAATCATAAACCATAATCTTAACTAGTTATAAAGACATGCAATTACCAAATGGCCTAGTGATTAGCCATTTGATGTCCTCACAAGAGATATAAGGCTTGAATCTCATTAAGTATACATCTGAGGGTGGCAAAAAAAAAAAATCGAAAGTGTGCATAGGCTGAAAACCGGACCGGACCGGCCAGGACCGGACCGGACCGAAACCAGTTGAAAAGCCAAGACCGAGACGGACCGAATTTGGTCGGTCGGTCTCGTCCGAAACGGCCCAATTCGTCGGTTTTCAATTTTTCGGACGGACCGGTACGGTCGGTCTCGGTCGGTCCGTCGGTCCTTCGGTCGGTCCGGTCCGGCCGGTCCGTTTGCTCACCCTTATATATATCTTAGTAAGAACTCATATTTCTCAAATAACTAAAAAAAAAAAAAAATCCATTTATTGTCAGCATCACAAATCATCAAAAGCAAAACAAAACAATTAAAATAGAGACCTTGTATTCATAATACAGCATAAGTATATATTTATAAATGGACAAATTTGGCGTGATTTTATGTCGAAAAGCGACAGTACGTACATAGAAACAGCACGCCAACTTAGACGCACGTTATTTCCGCCGCAATAACGGCGGGCATGTTGACTGTTACTTTGGTGGTGGTGGTGGAAGAAAAAAAAAATTAAAACCTTTGACTAACAATATTAACAAAAATGCCCCTACAACTTCCAAACAACATTTAACAGCTTTAATTTTTGGTAAATGGCTAATGAACAACATGGTATTGGTGGGTGCCATCTATAAACCACCAGTACGGACACCCAAACACCTTTCATATTTTTTCATCATTTAAACGTATATTTACTTTTTAACTTTTTCAAAACAATTCAGAGCATAAAATCTTTTCATTTCCACAAAATATACCTAAAATATTCACAACTTTTGAAACGAAAAACTCGTGATCTATGTTTTCGATTTATAAAATGAATTAATTAATGTAACTTATGTTAGAAGGCTAACTAAAAACGTAAGTAGCCTGAAAATCGTGGTGTGCATGTTATGTGAATGTATCAACTACTATTGAAAATGCTATTTTTACTATATACATATAGCGGTGTTTCTACTAATATCAGTTCCAATAACTCACCTGTTCCTAGCTAACAAGGTGAGTTACTGGTCTATCACAACTTGTCGGCTGAGCACAAGTGAGTTAGCTTGTCCCGGCCGACAAGTTGAGTTAACAGTAATGATAGACTGATACTAGTTTAGTATCAACTACTGTTACTAGTATATAAAGTTTGACTTATTACGGTATTGCCATATTTACTACTCGTTGTGGTTTTAGTTGCTATTAATCATCTATCACTAGCATTAACTCACCCTGTCTCCGGTGTTGGAGGTTTACCACTAGAAGCAGCCTCGCCCGAAACTGTCGAAGACTCCGGTCGATCCTCAGACTCACTAGAAGAAGCTACATGATTAGACATGGACACATCCCCTGTGTTCTCAACCAAACCAGCCTTAACCTTATCAATAACAATCTCACTAGTGCTAGCATCAGTCTCTTTCGGGGCAGCATCTATTCGATTTAGCTCCGGTTCAATATTCCATCCAAACTCACTCAATATACTATTGTCCCTGCTATCACTGATTCCAAACAACCCATAATCATTCCAGCTGGTTGAGTCGTGGGAGTAACTCCCTGTGATTGGATCTATGGGCTTTTCATCATCGTCCATAGATCAATCCGTCAGCGTTGCTGGTTATCAATGCTTTTCGAAGGATGATTGTTTTTGGAAAGAAAAGTGTATGTGTGTGAGTGTGTGTTTTGCTAGGGTTTTAGGAGAGAGAAAGATAACGCGTAGAAAAAGGTGATGTGTTTGGCTTGTGTGAAACGTTAACTAAAATGAAGAAATGAGATAAGATATTATAATATAAAAAAGGGAATATAATTAAAATAAACCACCGTCATCTTGTGTTGAATACATGGAAATCACGCGCGTACTTTGGGTTGGTAATTTTTTTTTTCCGAACACGATAAATATGACACGAACCTGACATAAAATTAAGCAGGTTTGACACGAAGTTAAACAGGTTTTGATGTGAGCTCAAGCATTAAAGAACGAGCCATGACCAGTTGAATCGAAGCTTGGAACAAGAAGAACGTCATGATAAACAGACTACGTCGATTTACAAAACTTTTGGGTTTCAAAACATTTTATTTTATGAGTTATTAGCGTTTTTATGTTTTCTTTCGGTTTATTGGACTTTTGTTTATGGGCTAGTTTTTGGCCCGTTAGTCTTTTGACGCCCATTTCGATTTTGTTTGCCTATTTAATAAAGCATTGTAATAGTGGTTGATTTTCAAGATATATGAAAAATCTATTTTTGGCAGTTTTACTGAAAACCATCTCAATTATCGGTATTTTATGAATTAACAGTAATTGAAAGAGTTTTTCCTGGCATTCGTGTGAATCAACAGGTTTAATTTGTGTTATCTTATTTTTAGTCTACATCAGGTTTAGGTTGAGGATAAACATGTTTTTTTGTTGTAAAAACAAGTGAAACCGTTTAATAAACGAGTCGTGTTTGAGTTGAGAAAGTATTAAACAAGTCAACCCGTGAACACGTTTAAGTATATAAGCTACTAAAAATGAAAAATATAACTTGAATTTTCTATCGAATTTGGATAAAATGTAACATATTCGTGAATTACAATTATAACTAAAATATCATTCAAATTGTCATAAAGTTATTTGTATGCTACTTTTAACATTTTTTAAAATTTTTATATCATCTTTGCATTTAAACTAGTTAAATCGACAAACTACCATCCTTATTCACCATTTGAACTATTTACTAAAACACATTAAACGGGTCAGAAACGGGTTACACGTGTTATGCATTTTGGGTTAGGATTGAGTTTTTTGACACGATTAATAAATGCCGCGTATTTGGGTAGAAATTATAATAACCCCCGAACCCGAATAGGTCAACCTAAACACGACTTGATTGCCACCCCTAATACTTTCCATATATTTTATGACGACGACCTTTTAGCAATGATGCATGTCGTCACTAAAAGTCACGAAACAATGAAACTTTCAACATTTTACTTTGACTCTCAATGATGATTTTTTGTATGGGGTGAGTTATCCACACCCTCTCATAGTAAGAGTATCCAATCATTTGATGCATCATCGTTTTATACGGTGTGCATCCCGAGTTGTACGGTTTGACCAAAACCTATTGATATGACAATATAAGAAAGGTTTGTATAACATAGCCTTTTTTGTATAGGTTTGAATGTGGGACCCACACTTTAGCGATGATATGTATTGTCGCTAAAAGTATATATTAATTAAATAATAAATATTTTCTGATTTAATAATTTTTTTAATATTCTTATTTGGTCATTCCCTCCTAAAACCAGTTTATCCAGCCAAAACCTCTAACGACGACACATATAATCGCAAAAGTATATATCAACTAATCACTAATTATTTTAGATTAAATAATTTATTTTTGTTAAAAATGATTAAGTAATGACTTTTTAGTGTGTGTATACCTTTAGCGACGACGCATTCGCTAGAAACCCCACACATTTTAAATTTAAATATAATTATTAAAACTAATTTAATATATATATATATATATATATATATATATATATATATATATATATATATATATATGGGTTTGGATTAAAATAAAAAAGTTTGTTAAAATAAAATAAAAATAAAAAGGCACGTGGAGGTGATGTGTCGTTGGGTTTTTGGTTCTGCTAAGACATTATTCTAAGTATGGAACCACTGCTAGTATAACAGAAACCACGGCTAGTTGGAATGAAAGCACTCCTCAAGACAAAACACTGCTAGTAGAAGGAGCTTGCCACTGCTATTGTTACTTACCACTGCTAGTATGTTATGTCGGTTTAATTGATTGTATTATTCTAGAATGTCTTGGGTAGAACGTTTTGTATTAGATAAATATAGAAAAGATATTTATCTTGTAGGTTAAGTATTGTATATTGTAAAGGACTCCTTAGTCTATAAAAGGAGGTCCTAGATTAGAGTTAGATATACGTTTTAGCTATATCTAAAGTCGATCACTTCAAGGTTGTAAAACCCTAATACTTTTAAGAGTATTTGTAACGCCCCGACCCGACAAGGGTAAAAGAATCACAAATAATGGTGTCATATCAAAGCAAACATAAATATCCAAAAGAAGTCTTAACATAAATGCGGAATAATTCAAGTCAACATGACTTGAATACATAGGTCCCAATGAAAGATAAATTCCAACAGAAATAATCTGAAATAGTAAAGTCTTAGATGGCATCATAAGATCAAAGCTAAATGTCTCTAAGGTAAGTCCACTCATGCACTCATCCCAAAGCAAAACCCAGCTCAATGCTTAGATACCGCGGAAGAAAAGAAATGCGGTGAGCTTCAAAAGCTCGATGAGCAGATATAAAAGCAAAGCGAATCTGAAACAATATCGAATACGGAATATAGTGAACGAAAAAATAGCAAAATCATAATCTTTTTCCAAAGTATAAATCAGGATTATCGAATAAGTTTTATAGTTAACTACCACGAGCCCAGAAACAAATATCGAATCATAATCATATTCACATAAGGCAACATTTGTAGGGGAGACCTACCAGTTATGAAGGGCGTGCATGCACGCAGCATCAATCATCGGATATGAGATAACATATAACGGATAACAGATAACAGATCTAGGATGCATCCATACGCCTGACGCGGATATTGGTCATATAACATAACTTGAGCTCATAACAGATAACGAGATAAGGGGCGTGGCGAACATCACTCTACTGCCCTAGAGTCATATCGAGAGGTGCATCAACGACACGGACATGGAACCCCCATGACTAGTGAAATCTTTGGCTCGGGTGTCAAACTATCTTAGGTCAAATCGAGAATGTCAAAGCGACACGAGATCATACTTTATCATAAGGTTAATCATATTTCCAAAATCAGATGTTTTTATATCATATAGTTCAAAATCGGATGTTTCATAATTGAAATCGAGTTGAGATAAGAAAGGCTCAAACAAACAGAATGGGGTTCATAGAAAAGGCTTAGGAAACCCTAATATAAAAGCTAACGAAAGAAGCGTTATAAGGAACCTTCTTGAAAAGGTCGAATATCTGTACCTTATTTCAAAGCAAATGACCAAAAAGCAAAATACGGAAAGCAAAGGATTACTCCTTCTTCACAGAACCTATACACATTAACGATCGTACATGTTATTTATGATTCCATAATTGTCGAAATAATCTTTTAATATTTGGTGTTTATACTTAGTGTATTCAGTGATCTTAATACTTTAGAGAATTATGATTAAATGAGACTTAAGTGTTTTATAACCGATATTATAGATTAGGGTTCATTATGTCATTTATTAAAGTTTAGGGTTAAATGTGAAAATAGTTTAAAAGTGATAACTCACACATGAAATAACGAATTAATATAATTAGCTTCAAACCCTAATCGACTCTCATTTATGTTCTAGGGTTTTCTCATTCTTTTAATATCATATTAATGCGCAATTACTTTACATATTACGTCATCTAATGACTCATTACTCTTGTTTATTTACTCAACACATTCATGTCTTAACCATACGTTACTTATACACGTATTATACGTCAACTTTTATATCCATGCACGTTTATGATTTCATGTGACCCCAAAGTTACTTATTACCCGGATTAGTTACACATTTACACACACATGCACCATAGTTTAGACTAGATATGACCACGTACTACGTTTACATATCAACACACGCATGATACACGGTTCACAAACCAATTAGGGTTCGACATGCATGGTTCGGTTCACACCTCAATCTAGGGTTTAGGTTTTACATGACCTTTCTCGTTTAACACACGTTCCAAAAACCCTCACATGGTTCGGCTAACATGTAGGTTTCGGCTAACATGTTTTACGCAAACACTAGCTCATCTACGTATCTTACTTAATCACGTTTGCATGTTTTACCTTGGCCGATTCACATATATATATGGTTCGGTTCTAAGTGGCTCGACATAGCTAATACCCGATTCATACAATACATATTACATTACATGTTCTCAGATTTATATTAGATCCGATTCATACAATACATATTACATTACATGTTCTCAGATTTATATTAGATCCGATTCATATTTATTTGTTTGGTTTCGGTTTGCATAAGGTTCGGCCAAAAGAAGAAAACACAAGCTCGATTCAAACACGAAACAAGTTACAACATATATTAACGTAAGGTGTATCAAAGGAAGACGAATAGAACATGTTATACCTTAGCTTGCTCACGTTGGGACTAAACTCGCGACACCAAGGGTGTTGATAACTCTCGGCCGAATGGAACAAGAAAAAGAAAGAGGCAAAAACTAGGGTTCCAATTTGAGTTAATGTGATTGTATTTATAGTGAAACAAATAGGTTAGGCTTATTGGGTATGTGGGCTTCGGCTTAGGTCCAACCGAACAAACAAACCCACGCCCACATGGCTCTCGGCTTGAGTCCAATCCATCAAACGAACGGCCCATCGGATCACAATTAGACAAATGGCGAGGCCCAAACTTTTACGCGAGACGTTTAAATCTTTCGTCATACAAAATCGATCACGTACACATATTCATTAAGTTTTAATTATTCGTAAGTTAGGTTTTAATTTCGTTGAATGAATATAAATGTATTTTACGTATTTAATAAATTTCTATTTCAAGGGTATTTTAGTCTTTATTCATGTTTTAGATTTTCAGGTTTTACAGTATTCGTATATTAATAAATATATTGAGGTGCTTAGTGATAATTACTCTTTGATTATTATTATTTTCTTTAAGGTTAAGCACTAGATTCCGCATAGTGTTTAATAGTTGAATGGGCAATGCACACAGTTGTTTGGAGAAACAAAGATGATTTTGACAAACTGACATTGGATAATCTCTACAACAACTTAAAGGTCTGTGAGTCTGAGAAGAATCTAGCTAGTTCATCCTCATCCACTCAGAACGTAGCTTTTGTGTCTACCAACAACAGGAGTTCTCTGGAAACTACCACTGCTACCTATGAAGTTTCCACTACTAACTCTAATGTTTCCACTGCTAGTGAAAACGTTAGTGATGGTGCTATCTGTGCTTTTTTTAGCTAAACTCACAAACAATGCTTCAATGTTGAATCAGGATTTGGATCAAATTGATCCTGATGATCTTGAAGAAATTAAACTTAAGTGGGAGATGGCTATGCTCACTTTGAAGGCTAGAAGATTTATGAGGAGAACTGGTAGAGAGATCAAGTATAGTGGTCAAAGCAAAGCTGGGTTTGATAAGAGCAAGATGGAGTGCTAAACTGTAAAAGGAAGGGGCACTTTTCAAGGGAGTGTAGGGCTCCAAAGAGGAATGTTGAAAATTTTAAGAAGGCAACTGAAGATCCAAAGCCTTCTTCAGCATTGGTGGCTCAAGATGGACTTGGTGACTATGACTAGAGTGACTAGATTGAGGAAGGACCTAATCTTTGCTTTTCTTGCAAGTGAAGCTTCCAAAGTGCACAACTTTGCTCTCATGGCATATGCTTCATCATCATCTGGTTCATATTCTGAGGTATCCAATAGTTCAAATAGTTCTGTTTGTTCTTTTAAATCTTGTCATGATACTTTAGAAGGTCTCAACGCTATGATTGAGAGTCTTAGAAAAGAAGTTGAACGTCTTGAAATGGATAACTTTGGTTATAGAGTTGGACTTAAAAATGTTGAAGAAAAACTTGAGTTTAGTAAAAAGTGTGAGTTTGAATATGTTGATAAGATTAACATTCTAGGTGGTGAAGTTAATATTAGAGATAGAGAAATCAATGTACTTAAGCAGAAACTTGAAGAAGCCGAAAATGTAAAACAAGAAGCCCTAGATGACAAAGAGAAACATGTAGTTAGGGTTGAGAAACTTACTTATGCTTTTGAGTTAGTGAATAAGTCAACTGAAAGTCACTTAATGAAAAAGGGTTCTGGCTTAGGATACACTGAAGTAGCACCCCCATGAAAAGTGCATTTGCACCACTTGGAACTGAGTTGTCTTTCAGTAGTGAGTTTAGTTTTAACAAACCTGTAGGTGAGAATAGTGAGTCTAAGTCACCTAAGGTAGTTAATAAGAGGTCATCTGATGCATCAATAATTGAAGATTGGGAGTCAAAAAGTGAGGATGATAAGTCTGAGTCAACACAATCTGAAAAGGAGAACTTTAAATCTGTTGATTCAAAACAAGCTAAGTTTGTGAAACCTAGATTTGGAACACATATCTCAAAGAAAGTTGTTGAGCATAATGAAATTCCTAGAGAACAGATGAACAGGTACAAACCTAGGGGAAATCAAAGGAACTTTAATGGCTTAATCACAAATAAGATTGGAAGTGAGTTTAAGTTTGTTAAAAAGGCTTGTTATCAATGTGGTAGTTATGAGCATTTGCATAGAAATTGTAGTAACTACCAATCACCTGTTTGGAACCAATGGAAGAGGATCAACCATCAAAATTTTTCAAAACAAACTCATCCTCATCCTAACAGAAACATGGTTCCAAGAGCAGTGTTAATGAGAAATGGCAAAACTAAATCAATCATCACTGCTGCACCAAAAGGATTTCCAACTGCTAGATCAAAAACTGATTTCACTGCTAAGCAAAACGTTTTTACTGCTAAGCAAAATATTACCACTTGCTAAGGCAAAAGCGATACCCTAGCTGTGTCTAAGGTGATAAGCGTCTGATGGTTGGAAGTCATTTTATGTTGTAAAGCCCTCGACTTGCTGGCAATGGAAACCAAAGACAAAGGTCCTAGAACATGTCAGCAGTGCATCAATGGACTTAAAGAAATTTGACTATGTTGATGCACAAGGCAGACCCAAGTCAGTATTGGCTTGGGTCCCTAAAAGGAACTATTTTTCTATTTTCATGTGCAGGGCAATATACAGGAAGAGCTAAAGGAAAAAGGTATATTTGACAGTGGTTGCTCTGGGCACATGACATGGGATGAGAGCAACCTTGAGGATTTTGAAGCATTTGATAGAGGATATGTGGCTTTTGGCAATGATCCAAAGGGAGGAAAAATTGTTGGCAGAGGGATAATTAAGACAGGAAAGTTGGACTTTTAGAAGGTATATCTGGTAAAGGGACTAAAGTACAATTTGTTCAGTGTTTCCCAAATGTGTGATAAAAAGAATTGGGTTCTTTTTGGGCAAACTGAATGTGTGGTATTATCACCTAATTTTAAGATGCCTGATGATAAGTATGTGCAACTTAGGGTTCCTAGGAAAGAAAATATATATTGCTTTAATATGAAAGATGTAATTCCTAACAGAACCTTAACTTGTTTGTTTGCAAAAGAATCAGTTGATGAGTCAAAACTTTGGCATAGAAGGCTAGGTCACTTAAATTTCAAAACAATCAATAAATTGGTGAAGGGGAATCTTGTAAGAGGTTTACCTTCAAAGGTTTTTGAAAGTAAGGAACTTTGTGTGGCTTGTCAAAAAGGTAAAAAACATAGAGCCTCTTGTAAGACCAAAACTGTGAACACCATAATTCAACCACTATTTATGTTACATATGGATTTTTTTTGGCCCTACATTTATGAAAATTTTGAATCATAAGCAGTATTACCTAGTTATCACAGATGATTACAACAGATTTTCTTAGGTTTACTTTTTAGCATCTAAGAGTAAAACTAGTGAGATTCTTAAGAGTTTCATAACTAAGATAGAAAATCTAGTAAACCATAAGGTTAAAATAATCAGATATGATAATGGAACTGAGTTTAAGAATGATGTTATGAATCATTTTTGTGTGGTAAAGAGTATAGAAAGACAGTTTAGTGTTGCTAGGACACCTCAGCAAAATGGTGTAGCTGAGAGAAAAAATAGAACACTAATTGAGGCTGCTAGAACAATGTTGTCTGAATCTAAGTTACCTACTACCTTTTGGACTGAAGCTGTTGGCACAGCATGCTATGTGCAGAATAGAAGTAAGGTAGTTAAGCCTCATAACAAGACCGCATATGAGTTGTTACATGGTAGGAAGCCTATGATTGATTTCCTAAAACCTTTTGGGTGTCCTGTTACTATCTTGAATGCCATAGACTACCTAGGCAAGTTTGAGGAAAAGGCAGATGATGGATACTTTATTGTCTATTCTTTCAATAGTAAAGCTTTTAGAGTATACAATAGGAGGACTAGAAGGGTTGAAGAAAACCTACATGTTAGGTTTAGTGAAGAAACTCCTAGTGTTGAGAGTAAAGGACCAGATTGGCTTTTTAATATTGATATGCTGACAAAATCCATGAATTATGAGCCAATCATTAAAGGTACATCCACTAATGTTGATGCAGGTACACAAAAGAATTCTGATGCAGGAACAAATTCTAAGGAAGCTGAATTCTCAAAAGAATTCTATTTGATTGAGAAGTGGAAACCTGGTTCTGTCTCTCCCATCATTGAAAAGAAGGGTCCTTCAGATGATGATTCAGGGAACATGGGAGATCATCATCAAGATAAGGAAGAGTTGTCTGCTGGTAACTCAGTGTCAGTAGAAGAAATTGTGAAAGAGAAGGGATTTAATGAAAACACTGCTAGTTCTAATGATATCCCTGCTAGCACAAGTTATACCACTGCTGAGTCCTTACCAACAAAATCAACTAGCAGTACTATCTTTGAAAACACTGCTAACCATTTGATAGTACTGCTGATCTGGAAATTGATCCAAACATGCCAGGTTCGGAAGAAATTGATACTCCCACAGATGATGAAGCCATTGATGACTTTTTCAAGGATGCTGATGTTTCTAATTTGGAGACTGTCATTATAGAAAGTCCAATTCCTACCACCATAATCCATAAAAATCATCCCAAAGAACAAATACTTGGCAACTTGAATATCCCAGTACAAACAAGAAGCAAGACTCAAAATCTTAAAACCTTTCCTGAATAAGGTTTCTTTGTAAAGTCTCTTCACAAAAGAAACAATCATTTAGACTTGCAAAATTGTCTTTTTGCTTGCTTTTTGTCACAAAAGGAGCCCAAAAGAGTTGAAGAAGCATTAGGAGAAGAAGGATGGATTGAATCTATGCAAGAAGAACTGCTACAATTCAAACTTCAAGAGGTTTGGACACTGGTTGATCTACCTAATGGCAAGAGGGCTATTGGAACAAAATGGGTATTCAGAAACAAGAGGGATGAAAGAGGGATTGTGGTTAGGAATAAATCAAGGTTGGTTGCTCAAGGATACACAAAAACAAAAGGCCTGGATTATGATGAAGTGTTTGCACCTGTTGCTAGAATTGACGCTATTAGATTTTTTTTGGCATATGATTCATACAAGAATTTTGTGGTGTATCAAATGGATGTGAAAAGTGACTTTTTATATGGGACAATTGATGAAGAGGTTTATGTTTGTCAACCTCCTGGCTTTGAGGATCCTGATCACCCTGATAAGGTTTATAGGGTCCAAAAGGAAATGTATGGCTTGCATCATGCTCCCAGGGCATGATATGTTGCCTATCTACTTATTTGTTGGACAATGAGTTCAAGAGAGGATTGATTGATAAGACATTGTTCATAAAGAAGCTCAAGGATGATATTTTTTTGGTTCAAGTATATGTTGATGACATCATCTTTGGCTCAACAAATAAGGAGTTGTGCAAGGATTTTGAGAAACTTATGCATGATAAGTTTCAGATAAGTGTTATGGGTGAACTTACTTTCTTTTTGGGGTTATAGGTTCAACAAAGGACTGATGGTATCTTTATCAGTCAAGATAAATATGTAGCAGACATCTTGAAGAAGTTTGGGTTTAAGGATGTCAAAAGTGCAAGTACACCTATGGAAACACAGAAGCCACTGCTACCTGATGATGGAAGTCCCAGAGTTGATGTGAAGCTGTATAGATCCATGATTGGGTCTTTGATGTATCTCACCTCTTCTAGGCCAAACATAATGTTTGCAGTATGTGTGTGTGCAAGATTTCAAGTTACACCTAATACAACACACATGAATGCTGTAAAGAGAATCTTTAGATATCTTAAGGGTCATCCAAAATTGGTCCTTTGGTATTCTAAGGATTCACCTTTTGATTTGGTTGCCTATACTGATAGTGACTATGCTGGGGCTAGCTTGGATAGAAAGTCTACTACTGGAGGGTGTCAGTTTTTGGGAAGCAGGCTTATCTTATGGCAGTGTAAGAAGCAGATAATTGTGGCCAACTCCACCACTGAAGCTGAGTATGTAGCTGCTGCAAGTTCTTTGTGGTCAAGTACTTTGGATTCGGAATCAATTGCTGTACTTTGGGTACAATTTCATGCATACTAAGATTTACATTGACAATAAGAGTATTATATGCATCATTAAAAATTATGTTTTGCATTCTAGAACTAAACATATTGAGATAAGACATCACTTTATTAGAGATTGCAATGAGAAAAGGTTAATCCAAATGGTTAAAATACATACTGATTACAATGTAGCAGACCTACTCACCAAAGCTTTTGATGTGGGAAGGTTTTAGTACTTAGTAGTTAGTATACGTATAATCAATTTCTAAGTCTCAAAATGTTTTTGTAAAAGTTTGTAAAAAGAAAGTACTGCTATTGGTAATCTTAGTACTGCTAGTGTATATTTTACCACTGCTTGTTATTTGTGTCCCACTAACTATTTTGCGGATTATAAAGTCAAACACACACATTTAGTAGCAAAGGAATGAAAAGAAAAGATGAAAGTTTATTTATTTAAAAGGCTGCATCCTAAGATGCAGCAGTACAACACAAAGTTTCATTACATCATCAAAAGACCACCACCTACACCAACTACTCCATGGCTCTCTTTCCTTTTCCACTCACATCTGGCATGCTCTGCTTACCTCTCCTCCCAACCACCTTCCAAACTTGGCGACTGGGAAGACCAAGCACCTGCTATCTCTTTTGCGGTGCTGGAGTGGGGGGGGGGGCTGGCCTTTGTGCAAGAGGAGCAACCACCAAAGCTATGGAAGTCCCAATTGCTTCATCATCATCAGTGTCATGGTAGGATGAGACAAATCTTGGCATGGAGTTCAGTTCAAAGCTGGTGTCTTCCACATAAGATGGTGGGGTAGGAAGATCTTCAGATGAAGTACCACAGGTGCTGGTGCTGGTCTTTGGTCTTTGGATTAGTGTTCATGAAGGTAAGTGTGGTGTGTAGGGGAGGAAAGTAGTTCTCTCATCCATCATTGACAGAAGGGCTTGAGGATGAATCTGTGGAGATATCAATCACATCTGGGTTGCTCATTCTGATGATATTTTTTGGAGAGTTGTTGGTGAAAGAAAACTTGAAGAGTAAGTGTGGGTTTGGTTTATGGTTTAAAGCCTCTTAAATAGAACTAATGCATCCACCAGACGATTTAATGCAAGTAAGGTTTGAGTTGGTGGAGGAGTAAATGAGGGGCTTGACCTTAAGATGAGTTGGTTGACCATAAGCTTAAAGGTCTTTTAGTAAAATTCGTTAGTCCTGTTAGTGAATATTATTTTAAGTGACTAACTTTAACAAAGTGTGTGTAGTTTTGGTTTATGTTTATCGCACGCAGGTTTGTGAAGAAGATTTGTACATTAGGGATTGTTTAGAGCATCTAGGATTTGGAGTTTCCTGCTAGAGCTTTTAGTAAAAAAAAAAAAAAAAGAAAAAAAAAGTGTAAATTTTGTTGTATTTTTCTTTAAAAGATGCATGGTATCACTTAATTGCCAAATCATTTGCAAAGGAGGACTTGGTTGGAAGATTGGAGTGCAACGCTGTTTCCACTGCTAGCTTTCATGAAAACACTGCTAGTGTTATGAAAGTACTGCTAGTTACTTTCTGATGCCATGTGAAACTTGAGGGGCTGTTTTGAAACTTCTTGGTGAAAACGTATTTATTCCCCAAATCACTGCCGATCATTCAATTGTTCTTTCAAACACCATTACTTGGCGCTTAACACGAACCCTAATCCCACAAATCACTCAATTTTACTAAGTCCAAATCCCACGAACCCTAATCTTACAATGGCAAACGAACTTTCAACTTCACACACTTGGTTGCTTACTTGGTTAAGAACGAAGCTTCTGAAGGTTTCCATGAGATGATTGACTTTATCAAACACAGCCTTATTCATTATGCTTTGACTGCTACACCAGTTATTCTCAGGTCTTACATTCATCAATTTTGGAGGACGGCTGAGCTTGAACAGAGGGATGGTGTAGACACTATTAGGGCCGAGGTTGATGAAAAGGATATTTTGGTTACAGAGGAGGTTATAAGGACTGTGTTACAATTTCAGGATGCTGATGGTGAGGTTAATGTGGCAAATACTGAGATTTTTGCTGGCCTAGAGAGAATGGGCTATGAGAGAAGAGGTACAAGCTTAAAGTTTCAAAAAGGTATGTTTTCCCCTCAGTGGAAGTTCTTGATACATACCATTCTCATGTGCCTTAGTAGCAAAACAACTGGTTTTGATGAATTTCCTTCAAAGATTGCTACTGCCCTTATTTGCCTCACTCAACAAAGGGTATATAATTGGTCAAAGATGATATTTGAAGCTTTGCAAAAGAATATCAAGGATCAGGGCAAATATTTTTTATATCCTAGATTCATTCAGTTGATAATAGATAGTCAGATTGTGGATCCCTAACCACATCAGAGGAAGTATGATCTGTCTTTCATTGTCACTAAAGTATTTACCCACATGAAAAGAAATAGCAAAGGTTTTACAGGGACTGTTACTCCTCTATTTCCACACATGCTTGATTTGCCAGATGTCCTAGAGAATGTAGAGGAGCCTGAACCACAACCTACCCAAACCACTGCTGATAATGAGGGTTCCACTGCTATCAGTACCACACCACCACATACAACCACTGCTGAGCCTTTACCTTCCACTTCCCAACCCCAACGTATTTTGGTCACCCGTAGGAAGAAGAAGGGCACTGAGCTTCCTCATGAGAGTGCTAGTGGTGTAGAAAATGAGGCTGTCACAGGTGCTGGAGGTGACATGATTGGAAGGGCTTTCACTACTGCCTCAAGCTTAGTAGCTGAGCAGGACAGTGAAAACATTATTAAGACCCAACCAATGGCAACTCCTAATGTGGAGATTTCTCTTGAACTCAATACAGGTGGAGGAATCCCCAGCCAACTGGCTAATATAGGGGACATGGATGTTTAGGGTAGGTCTGATGCCATGTTAGACACACCCTATGATTCACCTCTCGGAGGAGGTAACACAGCTCCAAGTGATGAGGGTAATTTGGAACAACAACAGGAAATGATGGCTGATATTTTTGTACAAACTGACAATTCCAATGACCCACCTCTCGGACCAGGTTACACAGGTCGAAGTGGTGAGGATACCATGAAACTTATACAGGAATTGACGGATAGATGTACCACAATGGAGTCTAAGATCACTGGCCTACAATAAATAACCACTTCTCAGGCTGACATAATAAGAAAGTTGCAGCACAGGGTTAGAGTTTTGGAGCGACAAAGGAGGCCAAGGGTCAACACATTTAAAAGAGTGAAGAAGATGGGTACTGTTAAAAGGGTAAGCTCCTATGGAAATCATGGTTTGGAGGATGCATCCAAAAAAGGGAGGAATGAAAGCATAAATTCAGGGGAGGCTTTAGCTAATATGGAGATGGACAGTGGAGATAATGTTGATGATTATTTGGTAGCTAACAAGGATGGTAAAGAAGTGGTGTTGGATAATCTTAAGACTGCAAGTGTGGAGAAGAAAAGAGAAGTGGAGCTGGAAACCCTTTGCTAGTATTGCTGCAACCACTGCTAGTGTTGCTGCAATCACTGCTGCAACCACTGCTGAAGTCACGACTAGTAAACTTCTGATCACTGCTAGTTCAGAAGTTTCTACTACATCACCAACCACTGCTACAACAATCACCACTACAATAACAAAAACAACCAAATCAAAGGAGGCTGAAGATGAGATTGCATTACAATTGCTCAACTTAAAGTAATCTCAACCCAAATCAACTGCTCAAGTCTTTAAAAATGGTGAGCCAATACTTAAGCCAGTAGTTACTCAATCTAAGGATATTGGAAAGGGTAGAGCTATTGTTATTGAATAAGAGCCACCATTGAAGTGTGGAAGTAGAGCAGAGCAAGTAGCATTTGATGAAGAAGAAGCTAAAAGGTTACATTAAGAACTGAATGCTGATGTCATTCTTTGAAGAAAAGAAGACTGCAGAGCAAGAAGAAGCCTTTCTTAAAGCTACAGAAGAGTGGAATAAGGAACAAAGGTTTTTTCAACCATCTGAGAAACTAGGGAAGAAATGTCTATGGAAGAATGGGGTTTATATGATATTGATACTAGATCAAAGTTGCTGGTTGATATGGTCAGGAAGATGAAATAACAAAATGAATTTAAAGCATATCATGATAAAAAGAACAAACCTCCTACCAAGCAATAGAAAAGGAGTCAAATTATGAAATTTATCAAACACATGTATGAAAATAGGAATCTTAATTTGAAGAGTTATTCTTATGAGAGAATTGAGCAGTTCTACAACTCTTGCAAAAGAAGGTTAGATAATTTCATACACATGGATTCTGAACAAGAAGCTGACATGTTAAAGAAACAAAAGAGAGCTGGATCTGTGATGGAGGAGTCTAGTTCTAAAAGACAAAAGTTGAATGATGAAGAGAGATTGGATCATCTTGTTGTGGTGAATGAGCAAATGCCTAAAGATCCTATTTCTCCTACACCTTTAAAGTCTAAATTCCCTCTCATAGATTGGCAGATTATCTCAATTGATGGAAGGGAGGTTATTGAGCTGACCAGATCAGATGGATATAGGAGTCAATATTTTTCTTTTGGTTATCTTCTATTCTTTTTAACAAAAAGTGATTTGGAGAAGCTGTGGGAGTTAGTGTCATTCAGATGTGGTAAGCTAGGACCCACAGGTACTATGGCTTATTCTACATGGTCTGCATTAAAATGCCTGTTTGAGCCCAATCCAAATGATAAATGATGGGAAGACTGTGTGGTTCAAGATTGGGTGCTTTATGAATATTGTGGGGTGCATCTTTGTAAAGCTTACTAAAGGGAAACTCTATATGCTTGTAGATAGATATTATCCACTGATGCAAATTGTAGCTAGACAGATGGTGGAAGTCAAGCTTACCTTATCATTTGCAAATCCAAAACATCCACTAATTCATCTGTTGGAATCGCTCCTAACTCGTAAATGGAACGACATTGACGGGATTACTATTTCTATCTTTGTTACCTCAAACACATGGGCTTGTTATGTCAATTACCCATAGATGTATGTGTTTGGGTATATAAACCCCTCCATACTTCCATGGAGGGGTGAGATTTCTTAGTGTAAACCTTTCACCTTTCAATAATAAACACATAGCTCTCTCCCTTCTCTCTAGTCTCTCTCTCTAACTTGATGATGGCTTTCTTCCATCTTCCAAGACCTCCCGATTCACCAAATCTTCCAAACATACGATCCTAACATTGGTATCAATATCTTCAATATCATCCACAACATTGGTATCAACCCGTTCCCATACTTCAAGACGTTTAAATTGGTTGAGTTCTTCCTGCATGGATTCGATCCAGTTGTCTTTTGTCATTGCGTCTTTGATGTTTTTAGGTTCAGATTGGCAGACAGTGAGTGCATAAATGCAATGTTCACCATCTGAGTGAAGAAGTTGTCTTGTAACGACTGGTTGATTTGGGTTGCCAATAATGTTTTCCAGAGGATGGTCTTTTGTCCATCTATGTGTGGAGGTTTGATGTTGGTATACATTGTGCAGATTTTGAGGATTCAAATGGCTTGTTGAAGATTCCGCGACATCACGGTGCGCAGTCTCATTAGCAAACGGGTTAAAAAGCATTTGGATCAAAATCTACGGTGGGGGTACTTCATTCGAAACATCATCGGCGGTTCATCATTGTTGGTAGCGGTTTGTTCAACTGTTGTGTTGGAGTCAACTGGTGGTGCTTCTTCAACCGTAGTTGTTGTAGCGGTGTATCGGTATAAGAGTATTATCGGGTTGAGCGCGGAAACAACGGATACACACGAGCACGTTCATCAAGATCGTCACTGAACAGTGGAGCAAATAACCTTTCCATTTGTTGACAAGTAAGCTGGGGGCTTTGTTCAGCTGATGATGGGGTTTGGGGGAAGTTTAAGCGGTTGTGTCCGGGTTCTAAGCTGTTATACTCAGAAACCATTGTGAATATAAACAGATATTGGGTTGTGTTGTGTGTTGGTTTATTGTATATCATCCACATATACGATCCTAACATTGGTATCAAGAGCAAGGTCCGATTTTTATCGTTGGTTGATTTTTGGTGATGTTATCTTGTCAAATTCTTGTATAAAAATATGTTTTTTCACCAAAGTTGTTAATTTTAACAATATTTTAGTGTTAAATTGTTTTTTTATTCAAGTTTATGTATTTTTTGGTCAAAAATTTGTATGGGTTAACAGAAATGTAAAAGTAAAAAAAAAAACTGTTTTCCACAATAGTTGTATTATCTTTGTTACACCCGTATACGTTTTGTCTCATATCTCGTGAAAATTTTGATGGTTTCTGGTCAAGTCTCATGGTCAAACGGGTAAAAATATGCTATTTATGCAGTCAGTTTCTGTGTTTATCATGAATGAACGGAATATTGGTCGGAAAAACATCGCTGGAAAAAAGTCAAAGGGTCAAAACCCTAAACTTACGCATAAGGATCCATCTACTGAGCAAGTTACACGTAGCTGTGAAGTTACGGGTAAGAAATGGTTTACGCGTATAACTTACGCTTAAGACAATGTTTACGCTTAAGAAACATGTCTTACGCATAAGATATTACGCTTACGCATAAGAAATATGGAAAATTGTTACGAGTAACTATGGTTACGCATAAGCAATGTCCTACGCGTAAGACAGTTTTTCTTTGAACAAAAAGGGTTACGCGTAAACTTGGTAAAAAATCGACCTGACCACGACCATTTACCAATTCCAAATACCTTCGACTCAATAAAGACCTCAGTTCATACATCACTGGTCCATGGTTTTTCAAGAATACGAGATGACCCGAAGCTACCTCATCTGATCCGAATCAATTAATCCCATACCATCATAACTAATCCTACACTTATAACTCCACTCTCATTCAAATCCAAGATTCGAAAACAAAAAAATATTATCTCTGATTCGGTTCAGTTGTTTATCCTTTAAGGATTTTTATTGAACCATCTTCATCATTGATAATTGTGGAGTAATGCTTACTCCTCATTATTATCCGAAAATTAAAGAAAGAATATAACAACTTATGTCAATTCTTTTCTTTGATTCGTTCATGACCAACATCAAAAACATAAACAACAAAACGTGAACCTACCCGCGACCCTCCAAAGGATCTTGAAGCCCTAAATACGCGTTCTTGATTAGATTTGTGCTGAAACTGGAACGACATAGGTTCTATTGGGTTTAGGTTCATCATATTTACTAAGATTGATGTATGATACGGTTGTGATAGATGATGAGATGGAGGGATTCAGCAGAATCATTTTTGATGATGTAAGGGAGTTGAGATGCGTTTTTTCCCAGATATGATTTTGGGAGAAAAGATAAGTGGTAGGCGAATTTTTATGTGATGTGGTATTTTTAGGGTTGGAGTAGTCTTAAATATCCGATGTGTGTTTAATATTGGGGCCGGGTATCCTTATTGATGGGCTGGTGATGCTTTGTTGCTTGATGGGCTGGATACTTGAGTTGGACTCTATGGACTGGTTAGGCTTGACAATGTGTTATTTTTGTTGGGTTATAATTTGGCAAAAAGGAGTGGTATTATGGAAAAATAAACTTTCACGAGGATACATAATTTTTGACAAGATCGGGAAAAAACAATTATCAAAGTTCATCTTAACCGTTAATGAAGGCTAGTTTTGAGCATGTAACCGCAAGATGTGACTACGGCGCGAATTCACTATTAGTTATTTGAGGTTGAAGTGGGATATCACGGGTGCGTGTACTTAGTATCTGAAGATATCGGGGTTGGTTGGATGCATGATTCTTCGAGATCCTTGTTCGAGCTTAAACCGTTACGAATGACAAAGACTTGAGCTATCTAGTTGAACCTGATGTAAGGAGTTACGTTGTTGTGCTCACAGCTTATAACTATCACTTCTAAGGAGTTACGTTGTTGTGCTCAAGTGTCACACTAAGGTGTGGATAATTTGAGAAACTTTAAGTTTACCTTTTTTCGATGGAGTTAAGAAAAGGGTTCTTCGTCTGACAATAGTGCAAGTTTAAGTCACAAGTTCGGGTTATACTACTTGATCTCAAGTTCGTCATATTGGGTTCTCTCCATCAGTAGTCACTACAAAAGCCGTCAGAATGATAATGGGGTCGGTAAAGAGTTAGCTGAGAAGAGTATACACGAGTAGAGAAGTCTTATCGGCAATTGATTCTCACATGATATTTATGGTACTTCACACTTGTTCGATTAATTGAACATACATGGTTTCGATGTCTCCAATTTCATCATCAAAATACGTGGTGTATGATTCTGATTCATTGAAAACATCGGGGGGAAGAGAGTATAGGTGGTGTCTGCTTCCTTTGTTGTTTTTGTATTTTTTTGCGAAAACCATCTCCTTTCATGAATTTCTTCAATCAGGGGGAAGAAATGAGACGATCTGTGGTCTAAACGTCTCACTTTGGTGTTATCGTCTCACTTTCACGAGTTATCGTCGCGTGAAGTTACCTAAACATGATGTTGTGATGCCTCACACACGGTCATTTTATCGAGTAATTGCAGATTCACCGGTAACTACTATTCCGATAGACCGCAACATTCGGGGGGGAGTCGTTTCATTTCGTCTTTCGTGGTTTGTTTGGTGTGAAGCATCTATATATGTGAGAAGATCTTGTTGATTTCTTGCATGTTACCCCTGAACGGATTTTCCGCATAATAAGTCAGTTACCTTGTGTGGTTTCTTTGCTCATCTACAAATTCAGCTGCGTCTTGAAAACGTCAAAAGTTAGAGGAAATGCTCGATTACATCAAAGTTTTGAATCGCTAAAGGCGGTTGTCGGTTTGGGGAAGCTGATTGAAACTTCGCCAAAAAGGAGTGTACTGGAGAAGTGCTAAAGACATGCGGCATGAATTGGGGGAAGTTAATCCAATTTATGCATATTACATCATTTGCCTACAAGTGAAGAAAGTGGTTCTCAAGTCAAGGTACAAGAAGAAGACAAAGAGCGTAACCTTTCATCATCCTCAGCACTTGAAGAGCTTATGAAGACCTTTCTTTATTTGTTTTCTATATTTGTAGTAAATGTTGTAAGTAATCCCTTATGTCGTCCCATTGGGGGAAGATTGTTGGAATCGCTCCTAACTCGTAAATGGAACGACATTGACGGGATTACTATTTCTATCTTTGTTACCTCAAACACATGGGCTTGTTATATCAATTACCCATAGATGTTTGTGTTTGGGTATATAAACCCCTCCATACTTCCATGGAGGGGTGAGATTTCTTAGTGTAAACCTTTCACCTTTCAATAATAAACACATAGCTCTCTCCCTTCTCTCTAGTCTCTCTCTCTAACTTGATGATGGCTTTCTTCCATCTTCCAAGACCTCCCGATTCACCAAATCTTCCAAACATACGATCCTAACATCATCCACTGCTGAAAAAGATTGAAAAGATTGCTAATTTTGAAAATCCTTTAGCAATCAAGGATAAGCTTCATGGGAGAAAGAAGAGAATGGCAAATAGATCAAAAGATGTTGATGAAGAGTCTGATTTTGAGATGGAGCATACAGAGTCTAGCAGTTTGGAAGCATCCTCCAAATAAGGTGTTCTATGCTTAAAAGAAAACTTGATAATTTTGGTAGTAAATATCAAGTTTAGGGGAGGATTCTTGTGTTTTTGGTTCTGCTAAGACGAGTTATTCTAAGTATGGAACCACTGCTATTATAACAGAAACCACGGCTAGTTGGAATGGAAGCACTGCTCAAGACAAAACACCGCTAGTAGAAGGAGCTTGCCACTGCTATTGTTACTTACCACTGCTAGTATGTTTTTTCGGTTTAATTGATTGTATTATTCTAGAATGTCTTGGGTAGAACGTTTTGTATTAGATAAATATGGAAAAGATATTTATCTTGTAGATTAAGTATTGTATATTATAAATGACTCCTTCGTGTATAAAAAGAGGATCCTAGGTTAGAGTTAGATATATGTTTTAGCTATATCTAAAGTCGATCACTTCAAGGTTGTAAAACCCTAATCTTTGTTAAGAGTATTCGTATATTAATAAATATATTGAGGTGTTTAGTGATAATTACTGTTTGATTATTATTATTCTTCTTAAGGTTAAGCACTAGATTCCGCATAGTCTTTAATAGTTTGTGTTCGTTTATATAGCTTCTATATTAGATCGTTTGCTCAACTGGGATCAACATGTGTCACCTTGTCACATCACCATGCCCCCCCACCCCACAAAATTTTTTTCCTGTTTTTTTTGGGCAAAAAAAAAATTTCGCCAAAATTTATAACTGCATCACCGTTTTAATGTCAATGTATCACAATTATGATTTTAGTGCATTAATGTTATAAGTTACTGCACCGAAACTTAATTATTAACGATGATGCAGTAACTTATAATAAAGATTCACCAAAACTTATTAGTATGATACACTAATGACATAAAAAAATGTATTACTTGTATAAAAAAATCATATTTAAATATGCTACAGTTAATACATATATGATTCAGAAAACTTAGGATGATGCAGTTTATTATAACTATAAGCGCATCCGAGTTCCATTAAAAAGGAGGAACTACTACCCAACACCTATCCCAGAGGAGACCCACTCCTTATTAAAACACCATCAAGGATATCAATATCCTTGGACATAACCTATCTATATTTGCACATCGATGCACCATATCGATTGTACACCATTGACATCTTTCACTAATGCCCTTGACATGATATTTTGACACCTTTCACTAATGCCTTCATCATGGACCTTTGGCACCCTTCACTAATGCCTTGGACATGAACTTTTTGCACCTTTCACTAATGCCTTCGACTTGACCCTTTTGGCATCTTTCACTAATGCCTTCAATACAACACTTCTAAAGAGGAAGAAAGAACTATCAACAAGAAAACTTCAGTAGTCTTGATGATGATGAAGCTAGAAAACTCATGGACTTGAGCTTGCTCGACTTCAAAAGGTGGTGATCTTACCTTTTAGAGGAACCTAGAGAATCACAAAAAAAAAACACAAACTACATAGAAAGATCCTTTTGATCTGAGGTTAGAGAGTTTCCAATACTAGGAGAAAGTATGTGTGGAAGTGTCAACTTACAATGAAGAAATGGCTCACTATTTATAGACAAAAATTCACTACTGTCCCACGGATCCCTTGCTTGAGGGATCCGTCTAGTGTAATCCTAGGGATCCGTAGGACGCTCCCCCTAAATGGGTTGTGGGTCATGGATCATGGATCATAGGTTGTAGACTTTGAACCATGGGTATTCAAATAGATACAATGTATCTAGAAGATGCAATGCATCTAGTCAATGGGTCATAGGTTAACTCCATGGGTCATGGATAATACCCATTATGACTTATGCATGATGTCATGCAATGGGTCATGGGTTATGGATCATGCTCCATGGGTATGGGTCATGGACTTTGGGCCTTACCCAACTATATTCAATGTATTTAGTCAATGGGTCAAATACTTAGACTTCTACCCATTCTATTACCCATTATAATACATATTAAGTAAGTATACATCTACCCATTATGTAAGCACTAGTTGTTGTACATATGCATTGCTATAACATGAAAACACTATTGCTTGTTCAGTGTTTTATATGAAAACGTAAGTGTGTTAGTAAACTATTGGCTCAAAACATTTACGTATTTTTTTTTTGTTTCATTAAAATGATTTTACGTTTGTTATCGACAAAACATTAGAAGATCGTAAAATATAAATAAACGTTTTTACGGCTTATTGGTATTAACAATCTCCCCCTTTTTGTTGATGACAAAACATAAGATTATTTTAAGGAAAAACTAAAATTCGTAAAAGTTTGAATTGGAGTTTTTACTCTCTTCTCCCCCTTTCTGTCAAAACAAAAAGGGCATCGAAAAGAAACTAACACACTGTTTTAAGAACAACATGTGAAAAGTAAAAATACGAAAAATAGAGAGTAAGGGAAGAGAAGGATTCTCGTCTTAGCTCCCCCTTGACTGGTCCATCCCTTTATGAGGGCGTCAAATAATTAGTAAGACTAAGCGAGTGCTTAGCAATTTTTTTTGCAAATGGTTTCGTCTTATTGACGAACATGCTCCCCCTTGACGAGTGCTCCTTTGTGAGGAGGACGTCAAGTAACGTAAACCAATGTGAAAGTATTGCAAATGATTTTGTAATGTTTTGCTTTGACAAGAAACTCCCCCTAGCTAAGGGTGTCAAAGTCTTCATGTGTATATTGAAAATCTACAAAACAAAGGTTAGAAAACAAGTATATGATGCAAAATTTCCTGCAAATAAGACTCAAGTTAGTAATAAAATTGTCTTCTGTTGCACGGATTCCACGGTTCCTCCCTTGGTGGGATCCGTCTAGGCTAAAATGAGGGATCCGTCTGCCTGTAAGCTTAAGACAGCAATGGTGATGTAAAATGTGATGTTAACATCAAAATGAGATATGTATTAAGGCACCAAACATATTCTCAAGACAACATGGCATATAACATGTAATTTCATTTAATAAAAATACGAGAAATGATCTACATATCTCTAAAACTAAGAGAATGACTCAAACATGTAATAAATTTTCTACTAATTCTAAGAAGTGATGGAAACCTAAAATCATCAATGTGCTTGAAATCTAAGGATGAGTAGACTTGGTGATTTGGTCCAATCGTTCAAGGAGATGATTAAACATGAAATGCAACTCATTACGTACTTCTTGAACAAGTCCTTGGGTGATTTGAAAATTAGAGCAATTATTGTCATGACTAGGAACCGGAGCAGGTGGGATGTTTTGAGGAGGCTCCACAAAGGATGGTGGAGGTGTGTTGAGCAATCTAGGATGTGGTTCCATTAAAAATGAGGGTGATGATGCCCGAGTTGGTGTTGGTGATGGAAAGTCCTCTATATGGTTAGATCTTTGGTGATTCTTTATCTCCAAAGATGGACTATTTGCTGATGAAGGTAGTTCCCTATTTAGCGAGAAGGTAGGTGAATGAGAATTCCTTGGTGATGAGAATTCTAATGAGTATATATTTGGATGAGAAAGAGGTTCGGTAAAGGAATGTTGTCTAGATTCTAGAAGTGAAGGCTTGGGTGTTTTACTAGAGCTAGATGCGTTTGGTTTAATGCTTGATGAAGCTTTTTCCAACTCAAAAGGTCGAACGCTAATTCTAGCGGTTCTTTTAGCTATTGTTGATTGAGTTTGCTGAGGGGGAATTCTAGCATTTGGACTTCTTACGGGTGATGACTTGGTGGATGATATCTCATGGACCATATGAGCATTCTTTTTGGTTGAACCTTTGGTTGAAGAGTTCTTACTAGATGCTTTAGTCATAGTGAAGGAGAGGGTGTAGTAGAAGTCTTAACTACTGATTTTTTTGGATTGTGGTATGAATAGTGGCTTAAGCTCCTAAGAGTGCTTGGTTTATAAAGGATGAAGTTGAGTTTAATGAATTAAATTCTTGACCACTAAGAAATTTGGCATGCACCAAGGTCAACTATGGTGTTTTTTCTACTATAGGGACTTATTAAATGGTAAGCAAAAGTGTTTAGATTACCAAAGAGAGTTTGAATTTGGAAGGAAAGCTGATCACAAGCTGTTCTGTAGACACGGATCCCATGGTTCCCTCTCACTAGGGATCCGTCAAGTTATAAACCAGGGATCCGTATGTCAGACATCATAGTGGTGAGGTGATTATGCTCCTTTAAGGTTTAGTAACTATAAATCTTAAGGGTTTGACTTCTCTCAGGTGTCTTAAATGGTATGTGACTTTAAATGTCCTACTACAAGGAGTAGGGATACATAATGATGGTTTTTGGTAGGAAAGTAGACTTTTTGAGAGTGTAATTAATTATTTAAGGATGATACTATTGATTTGAGGATGACAAATGAGGACAATTGATCCTAGAGATCAGATGGTGGCTTAAGAAAAATTTGTAAAATTTCTAAAAAATAAAAAGAAATGAAAAACTAGTTTTAAGCCTATTTTGAGGTAAGAATGATTAAAATCAATTTGCTAGAATTGAGAGAAATATCAAGCTAAATGTTTTGAGACATGAGGAACAATGTGTGAGCATTGGAGCGGAAATATGGTGAGTTTGGATGAATTGATAAATCAAAAGTACCTTGAATGTGATCCTAAGTTAGCTATGAGTGAGTATGAGACCTACGCAGCTTGAGGAGGACTTAAATGATCCTAAAGAATCATGTTTAGCTAGTATGATGTGGTCTAGGGGAATGGTTTGATGTATAAAGGTCTGCAACTGCAGTTCTGTTTGCCCAGATCCCATGGTTCCCTCATCGAGGATCCAACTAGTTATAGCTCGGGGATCGGCTACTGTGCGACTAGTAGCTTCTCAGCAAATGTGCAGTTTTTGCACTCTTAAGCAAATACTCATCCTAATCATTTCTACATTCAATAAACATATTCAAGCAACAAATATAACGCATAGTAAATAAGGACGACTATAATGTAAGCAAAATGAGTGGGACCGACTACTTGATTGAGATCAAGTTGTCTTAAAATTCTCATTTTCCGGGTTCCTAGGTTAGAATGTTTTAGTTTATGTTATGCCATCTTCTACGAGCTACGTCTTAAACTACATAAATATTGTTTAGATTGTTTACAGACCATTGTTCATAAATTGTTCACAAATTAAGGTCTACGACCTTACCTTCCTTCCATTCAACCTTCTACTCCATCTCCATCTTCATCTCCATCTTCATCGCCTCTACTCTTCACTCTTTACCCCTCCACCCCTACTTCTTTTTCTTCATGAGGAAGTTAGGAAAACACTTGAACATGCCTTTGGTTTGTTGGAACTCTTATGGAAGGCTCGGGACTTCTGGTAGTTGGTCAATGTATGCTAGGGGTCGAGTTGGACATTTCCAATGGGGTTGCTACCTTCTCCTTCTCTTTCTCTTTCATCCGATGAGTCTGTTGGTGGGTGAGGTCTCTTGCCATCCACCATAATCCTTGTAGTCTTTCCACCGGACAATGGCACCATAACCTTGTTGCAAAAAGTGTGGTCATAGGAATAAGGAGAAGGATCTAGAGCAAATACAAAGTTTGTTAGGCGAGTCAAGAGTATGACATAGGGGAGTACCATCTTTTCCATACTTTTCACACTTGCCATTCTTTTCACCATGTAATAGGCGAGGTTGAAGTATGTGCCCGTTACAAGGCAATAGATCATGAAGCTTAGGCAAGCATTGGGATGATCCTTATTTCCTCCTAAGCAAAGTACGTTCTCCCTTAGCACTAGTTCCCATTTCTTGTATAATGGGAACATTTCCAAAAGCTCCATTTGAAACGGATCTCTATAGATCACGTTGGAGTTTCTAGTGACTCTTGACGGAGATGCTCTTTCCATGAAGACGGTATCCCTTACCGTAGTTGCTTCCGGGATGGCTGTAAAGTATATCTCGTGATGATCCACCATGTCATGAAGCTCGGCCAATGACCATTCATTTGAGTACATACATACTCCTTGACATGGGATACGGAGTATCCTAGCAAACTCTACAAGAGTGAAGGTGAACTCGTGCTCATTGATGATGAAGGCTATCAAAATGGTTCCATCTTCATTTCCAATGATTCTCATGGTCTTGTAAAACTCTAGTACAAACACCGGAAAAATTTGCTCATTAATGTTCAAGAGGCAATGGAAGTTGATTGCCCTAAATACTTGGGGAATGTCGGTGTTGTTGATGAATGAGGGTTCAAATACTCGTTCTTTGTGGAATAATCTCTTTTCCAACATCTTCAAGGCTTTTCGATCATCCGGGCTCAAGCCATCCTTACGATGATACATGGGAATGTAATGAGCGGTGTCTTTGTAATCTTGTTGTCTATTACTAGACATGATTGGTCCTAAACATCAAAACCACAATGTGGTGTTAATTATGTAAATAGTAACCTAATGGGATTCATCACAATTTTGCTCAATACATCTTCATTGAATTCAAAAAATGAGTTTAATTTGTATTAACAATGTTGATTCTTTGATTTAGTTTATCTTAGAAAACAATGTGGTAACAAATTGTGATAAACCCATTTGAGCTCAATTCTTAAATATGAAAATTGTACTCCTAGGAATTGAAGAATGGAAATAACAATGTAGTGAAGATTATACTTACACAAGTGATTGTTTCCTTAGAGAAGATGATGAATTAACTCCTGTGAACAGTAAATTGGGTTTTATGTTCATGAGTTTGAAAGAGTAAAGTGATGACTAGAACTCCACAGTGATCATTTTTACTTAAACTGTCTTCTGATGTGCCGGTTCCCACGGATCCCTTGAATGAGGGATCTGGCTAGTGTAAACTTAGGGATCCGGCATATCGACAATTATCAGTTTAAGTAATCTTTGATAATTTTGATTTGGGAGTTCTAGTTCTTGGCTAGGGTTGATGTTTATGCTCTATAACTTATGGTTTGAGGTTTTGACGTGTTTTACTAGTCCTATTTGACGAGGTTCCGTTTTTATGAATAAATCATAATTCTTTGGGAATTTTTAAAGATTATGATAAAAATCCTATTTTATCATAATATGAGGAGTTTCACATGGATACTTATTGACATAGATGAAATGTCAATAACCTTATGTGAGGAGTGATGATCAAGGTTCTCGAATAGCCGAGATATCATTATCACTAGTTTGTAGTTTTGTCTATAGAGATCAACGAAGAATACTATTCCTGATGATGAGTTCAATATAGATAACCATTTTAGTGATTTTTAAGAAAGCGTAATGAGACTACTAAACCTAATCATGTTTATACAAAATGACATTATTAATTCATCGAGAGAATATACGAAAATAATTTATTTGTAAGTAATTTATTAAAGATCATACCTTTGCTATATATTCTTTTTGAGAAAAGAAGTATTAGAGAGACAGTCTTCATGATCTTCTTAGGATGCCCGAATCCTAGTATGGAGAATTCTCAACAAGGAAATATTAGAAAGATCTAACATTATCCAACATTATAAAATATGATGATTTTAAAACATGACCTTTTGTTTTTAAGAAATTTCCTTCCTTGTAGTTTTCAATCATACACGGATCTTATCAAGTTTTAAAAGTACAATATACTCTTAAGAAACTTTGTAACGAAGCTCTGATATCAATTGTGGAAAACTAGAAGGGGGGTTGAATAGTTTTACCGATTAAAACTTTATTTTAAAATATTTAGATCGACTTATGTCAATCTATTCAAATGTGTATGTTGGATATTGATAGATAAGTATGTAAATATGTAATGCAAAGGTAAAAGAGTAAGAAACAGAAAACCATGACACGAGTGATTATAGTGGTTCGGCTACAAGGACACCTTCCTTGCCCTACTCCACTCCCCGAGTCACCTACTCGAGAGTTCTTAAGCACTACACGACACAAACTCCTTATGGCAGAGAAGCCTTCACAACGTCGCCTACTCTTTTTCCGGTACAAGGCTAGACACCGGGTTCTTCCACGAGGTAGAACCAAACCTATCACAACGTCGCCTACACTTTATCTGGTACAAGGCTAGATACCGAGTTCCATTACAAAGGAGGAACTACTACCCAACACTACACAACACCTATCCCAAAGGAGACCCACTCCTTATTACAACATCATCAAGGATATCAATATCCTTGGACACAACCTATCTATATTTGTATATCGATGCACCATATAGATTGTACACCCTTGGCATCTTTCACTAATGCCCTTGACATGATCTTTTGCCACATGTTGGAATCACTCCTAAACTAGATTTCAAGTGTTAGTAATTAATATGTAATAGTTAGCTTAATTAGGCTTTTATGTTAGTAATTATGGCAAGGCTTATGTAGAAAGCCCATAAGCCTTGGCCCAAGCCAAATAAGGAAAGGAACGGAACTAGTGTGTTGCCCTAGTTCCTTCCCTATAAATAGTCTTGTAAACCTTCACTTGAAGGTTGGTAGTTCACTTTTCTATTTCACTCTAAGCATAAACCTTTCTTTATTTATACGTGTGTTTTGGTTAAGTATTCATCCGATCCTTTCTTCATCTCATTTCTTCATATTGATGCTTGTGTTACAAACATGGTGACCTAACAGTGGTATCATTCGCTAAATAGTTGGGTGAAACGGTTTTGTTTTTGAAGTTTAAGCATATACGTGTAAGTCTCGGTATTCAAAATTTAATACGCTTAAAAGCTTTCATTTTTACACTTTAAAACTTAAGATTCTTGTCCTTTCAAGGTTATTTGGTGTTAAAGTTTAAGTTTTTGGCAAAAAGTTTGAAACTTGACGTGTATTTCATTGATTTTAAGCTTGGTTTAAATCGTGTGGTCATTTATACGCGTAAGCTGAAAAAGTGTTTTTGATCATCAAGTTTTACACTTTTGTGTTATTTTGGTGATATTGAAGCTTCTTCATCAAAAAAATCTGGTTTAGAAACATTGTTGTGCTTAAAAATTCAGTTTTGGCAAAGTTGACAAATCCTACGCGTAACTAAACCCTAGTTTTACGCGTAAGAGCTCAAAGTCTACGCATAAGCTTTTCTTGGCTTGATCTTCAGTGCTAATTGGTTTACTCAGTGTTTTCTTGCTTGGATAAGCCTGAAAACACTTCGACTTTGGATATCCTCTACACTGGATAAGTGTAAAGGATTTTTGGGTTAAAACCCTAGTTTTACGCCTAAGCATAAAAGCTTACGAGTAAAAATCTTACGCCTAAGCATTTCCTACGCATAAGCTAGTCTTACACCTAAGGAAATATTACGCATAAGTTTCTTACTACTAAGTCTTTAGTTTACGCATAACCTAAGGTTTCACCAAGTCTACGCGTAAGCTATTCTTACGCGTAAGCCACATTGTTACACGTAAGGTGGTGTTTTTACGCTTAAGGCATTTCCTTTGCATAAGCTGGTTTTCTACGCATAGGATCCATTTTCACAAGTTTCAAGATATCTCAACCACCATACGCGTAAGAATAGATTATGCAAAGGTGGTGTTTTTACAGAAACCACCATACTCTAGCTACTTCCCTCATGTGTATCCTCAACAACAACAACAACAACTCCATCAACAACAACAATTTTATCAACAACTACAACAACAACAACAACAACAACAACAACAACAACAACAACAACAACAACAACAACAACAACAACAACAACAACAACAACAACAACAATTTCAACAACAATTTCCTCCAGGAGCAATTCAACCACAAATGATTCAACCACCCACTATTCTTCAAGTACAACCATACACAAACTTTCAAAATCAACATCCATCCAGGAATATTATGAAGGAACCGTCTTGGTTTGCAAAGATGTGTGAAGCTTTAAGTAGCCAACAATCCATACATGAAGTTGGATCACTTGATAGACCTCCAATGCTCACTCCCGGAAACTATGATCAATGGGTGATAAGGTTCTTTAGGTTCTGTGATCTAAAGAAGCCACATGGAAAGTTCTTGAAGAAGGTCATCCTGGAAGGTCCATTTCAGATGCCTACTGTCATTGTACCCGGAGATCCAAATGCTAATCCACCAAGAGGCGATGTCACCAACGTTGTCAGTCTTACTAAACTCACTACTGATCAACTTCTACACTTTGAAGCCGATGAACTGGAAATGCAATATATCCTCTTGGGATTACCCAATCCGATACTTCGAAGTGTTGATGCTTAAAAGACTGCTAAAGTAATGTGGGAACATATTCATCTTCTCATGGAAGGCATAAAACTCAATCAAGAAGACATGGAATCCAAAATCTACTTGGCTTATGAACACTTCATGATTAAACCAGGGGAGACATTAGAGTCATATCATCATCGATTCTCAGACATCATCAATGACTTGGAAAAACATAACATCATTATGCCAAGAATTGCCGTCAACACTAAGTTCCTGAGTAGTCTTGGTCCTGATTGGGAAAAGTATGTCATTTTCATCCGTCAAGCGAAGAATCTTCATCATGCTACATACGGATTATTATACGACTACTTGAAGCCCCACCAAAAGGAAGTTGACAAAGAAAGGGTTATCTGTGGACTCCCTGTTTCACCTTCACTTCCGGATAATCAAACTCTTGCTTTGTGGGCTCAAACATGTCATCCTCAATTCCCTACTTTACAAACTGTCTTCACAAATCCTCCACAACCAACTGCAACAATCACACCATATGATCCATCACAGCACCAATCTCAAGAAACTCAATTGGTTCCATACAACAACAACAATGATCAAGCACTTGACAGTGAATCTAAGGAGGATACAGAAGCTTTTGATGCATTGCAACAAGGGTTTGTCATGATTGCTAGAGCTTTCGGCCGATATTCAAACAAATCCAACAATCGGATTCGTACCTCATCAAACACAAGGAATCGGGCTGTTGTTAACAATGGACGTGTTGAAGTTCAGAATCGTGGTAATGTTTGTCAGATGGGCGGTGGTCAAGGGTTTAATCCAATGGGAAGGAATAACACGGGTGCTCCACAACAACAAAGGGATCAAGTGGTTGAACAGGGTAATGCTCAGAATGGGATTAATGGTCTTCGTTGCTATAACTGTAATGAGAAGGGTCATCTAGCTAATGCATGCCCTAAGCCGAGGACAAGAGGCAGCGCTTATCACAAAGAGGCTTTACTCTTGGCTCTTAAGGATGAAGCTGGTGGAACTCTTACCAACAAGGAACAAAGCTTCATGGCAAATGCAGATTCTGATGATGACATGGAGGACTTGCAGGCTAATGCAGCAGTGATGCTAATGGCTAACATGCACGAACTCCACATGAGTGATACAGGCCCAGTGTATGACACTGACGGCTTGTCTCAGGTACCGGATCAAACTATATTCATTAATGATCTGATATCTCTGCCAACATCTGCATCCGACAAGGATCAAAGTGTTCAACATGAGCCGTCTACATCTCATTCTGATGAAAATCAAATAGATCCCGTAGTTATATTTGAAGATCAAGATGACCTTATGGTTAATACTGATAATCAAGTTGACTCTGTGGTTATATTTGAAGATCTAAATAATGATCATGTTGAGACTCACGTTGAACAAGCTAAACTTTCGTCTAATCCAGATCTTGAGCTCATGACCTTACTTAAAGACCAAGAATCTCGAATGGAAATTTGCAAAGACATCAATAAGCAATTAAAAAAAATGCACTGCTGACTAAGGATAATGAATGCTTAAAATATCAACTCAACATTTTTCAAACACAAGAAAAACATGAAAAAGGTTTTGAAGTCGCTTTTGCTAAATCCTACCAAAGCGAAAAATCATTGGAACAACAGATACGTGATCTAGTTGCATCTAAGATTGCTTTGTTGTCTCAAATAGAACAACTAAAATATGATCATAAACAACAACTTAACGCTCTCACTTCGGAAACTCAAAAAGCCAAGTCTGAGTTGTTAACTTGTCAAAAACAGTTCTGTGAGTACAAAAAGCATTCAAAGAAATGAATAGATGACTATCTTGAAGAAATTGTCGACTTACAAAACAAAATCAAAGAGTTTCGAAATATTTTTTATAAACATGGTGAGTCAATCACAACTATTCAAAAGTTTACTTTTAAACCAAATCCAAATGGATATGGACCGAATCCTGCTGATTAAAAACCAAAGTTTTCTAATAGAGCATTCAAACCAAATCCGCAAGTCTACAGTGCAGAACATAGAATTGATGATTCCATTATGAGTGTTGTTGAATATAATCGCATGGAAGAATTAGATGCAGAAGACGAGAGTCGATCAAAATTAGAAAATGTTGTTTATAACAAACCATTTAACTATTTAAAAGCCATCACTTTCGTCGCACAACAAGATAATTCTAACACACCTTGGGTTATCACGCCTATTTCTGAGTCTTCTAATGATGGTCCCCAACCCAATTCTGCAAAAATTAATGGTCCTTTACCTTCACTCAGTGAAGTAAAAACAGTACCCGAACGTTATCAAATTCTCAAATATTTAGAAACATTCCTTTCGGACATCAAACTTTTGGAACGTGAAATAGAAATCAATTCTGAAATAAAATTTGAACATTTTCAATCGCCTCATGCGAGAGAACAAAGAGATATTTTTCAGAAAAGAATTTTACCTCATGTCCGGAATTTGAAAATGTGTGCAATATATTGGGAACGGGATTTTCACAAGGAGCTTGGGCCTATGAAAAGGGTTTTCGAGCAAACAGAAACATCGATTTCAAATACCAAACATAAAAAGAAAATGTTACGAAAAGATGTTGATCGACTCTTGGAAGATGTTATCTGTGCTGATATCAATAATGTTATGTTATTACATTCTGTTGCATATGCATTTGATTATATCTCTGCTGATTCTGTTGATTCCGTTGAAAATGTTGAGAATACTGATGCTGTGTCACAAATCAAGTCTTTAAAAGTTGAAAATGAGCGTTTGTTAAACGAGCTTTCAAATGCAAAACGTCGTCTTCAATGGTGTCAAAAAGATTGTCAAACTCGAGAACTCACTTTGCAAAACAAAATCAACCAGTTGCATACAAAAACTCTTAATCCAAAACTTGAGCAACTGGATGATGAAAACGTGTCTTTGAAGTGTCAAAATTCAAAATATGAACAAGAAATTTCAAATGTTAAAAAGGAATATGATGTCATATTTGATTTACTCAAAAAGACTCGTGCTCAAGCGTCAAAAGATGTTGATGATCATTTTGCATATACCAAAGATATTTTACGACGAGATGGACTCACTCATTCTGAAACTCTAGATTTGTTACATACTATCCATGATCTAAAAGCAGAGTTGGTGAAACTTAAGCAAGATAGGAATAGTAACATAGTAGAAACTGCACCTAAACAGATTCAAAATGCCTCTAGAACATCTAATGACAAACCATAAGAAACAAATGTGCTTCCCTCTACTGAAACAGGAATAGTTGCCTCTTTCCCAACGCCTGCACTTTACAGCCTAGAAGCAATACAAGGAAGAATAGGAAGTTGCGACGTAAGAAAAGAACAATAAAAATCTCTGAAGTAGAAGAACACCTTAGGACTTTGAATAAAACTCAAGTTGCACCCACTTTAGATATTGCGTCTGACAAATGTAATGAACAAAGTGATGTAACGACTGCTGAATCTTTAAGTACTCTTAATGTTATGTTTGAAGCTTCTTTTGTTGGTTGTCGTAAAAGCATGTTTTCTGGTTGTCATGATAAATGTGTTGCTAAGGCTATCTTGAATCGTAAGCGGAATAATAGAAAATGGAATACCTCTAGGCCCACTAATGCTTCTAAGTCTGTGCTAGGTAAACCACCCTCTAGTGTTCCGGCTACGATCATTAATGTACCCATAGAATCCTCTTCACCTCCTAGGAAGAACTTATCACCTAGCGCATTTACTAAGTCCAAAGCCAAGACTAGTTGGAGATGGCAGAAATGGTTACATAATACACTTGGCTTTAAATGGATACCTAAACTCATAAACATGTGTGTTTCAACTATAACTGCTTCGGAACCCTCTAACTCTTTGGGTTCCACATCTACTTCTATTCCATCTGTGTCGTCTATGTGTAATGCAGGTGATACAGATCATCCTATGGATTGTTGATAGCGGATGTTCCCGGCACATGACAGGCAATCTCAAACTGTTATCAAACTTTGTTTCAAAGTTCATTGGCACTGTCAGGTTCGGGAATGATCACTTCGCAGCTATCATAGGCTACGGAGATTACATCAATGGTAACATCGAAATTAGCAGGGTTTATTATGTGGAATGCCTCGGTCACAATCTCTTCTCAGTTGGTCAATTCTTTGATGGAGATTTGGAAGTTGCTTTTCGGGAGAAAACTTGCTTCATTCGTGATCTACAAGGAAACGATCTTATGTCTGGTACCCGCACATCAAGCCTTTATACAATCTCAATGCAAGACATGATTGCTTCATCTCCCATCTGTCTACTTTCAAAGGCAACATCTACAAAATCTTGGCGATGGCACCGTCGTCTCTCACATCTAAACTTTCAAACCATAACCAATCTTACCCGTTACAAACTTGTTGAAGGTCTCCCAAGATTTCGGTATTCTAAAGATCACCTATGCTCAGCTTGTGAACAAGGGAAAAGCACTCGTGCTCACTTTCCTTCAAAGGTGGAACACAGCTCACAGCATGTGCTTCATCTTTTTCACATGGATTTGTGTGGCCCGATGCGCGTGCAGACGATTAATGGCAAACGCTACATCTTGGTAATAGTTGATGACTACTCAAGATGGACTTTGGTTTATTTTCTTCGAAGTAAAGATCAAGCTCCACAGATGATCATCACCTTTCTTACGAAAATTCAAGTTCAGCTCCGGAACACAGTCCGACAAATCCGAACAGACAAAGGAACTGAATTTGTGAATCAAACTCTTCGTGCATATTATGAGAAAGTAGGAATTGAGCATCAAACATCAATTGCACGAACATCGGAACAAAACGGAGTTGTTGAAAGACGAAACCGTACGTTAGTGTAAGCCGCTAGAACGATGTTAATAAATGCAAAACTTCCAGATTACTTGTGGGCTGAAGCCGTGTCAACTGCATGCTACATTCACAATCGTTCAATGATTACCAAACGCCACAAGAAAACACCTTATGAGCTTATCCACAACCGTAAACCGAATCTCAAACACTTTCATGTCTTTGGATCCCTTTGTTATCCGAATAATGATCGTGATGACTTTGGTAAGCTCAAAGCCAAAGCTGACATTGGAGTCTTTGTTGGATATTGTGAAAACTCTAAGGGTTACCGGATCTGGAATTGTCGTACAAGGGAGATTATGGAAACGATTCATGCAAATTTTGATGAGCTTACAGAAATGGCTTTTGAGCATAACAGCTTGGAACCCGGACATAACCGTTTAAACTTCCCTCAAACCCCATCATCAGTTGAACCTAGTTTACAACTTACTCGACGTCAAATGGAACAGCTATTTGCTCCTCTGTTTAGTGATGATATTGATGAACGTGCTCGGATGTATCAAATGTTTCCATTGCTCAACCTGATCATAATCAATACCGATACACTGCTACAACAACTCTGTTGAGGAAGCACCACCAGTTGATTCTACAACAACAGTTGAACAAACCGCATCCAATGATGCTGAACCGCTAATGATCTTCGAACAATGAAGTACCTCCACCTGCAGATTATGATCCAAATGCGTTCTTCAATCCGTTTTCTAATGAAACTGCCACACCTGATGTTGCAGAATCATCCACAAGCCATTTGAATCCTCCAAATCTGCAGAATGTATATCAACATCAACCCTCTACACATCGTTGGACTAAAGACCATCCTCTAGTCAACATCATTGGCAACCTGAATCAACCAGTCGTAACTAGACAACTACTTCAGTCGGACGGTGAACATTGCATTTATGCACTTACCGTCTGCCAAGCTGAACCCAAAAACATTAAAATGCCATGACATATGACAACTGGATTGAATCCATGCAAGAAGAACTCAATCAGTTTAAACGTCTTGAAGTATGGGAATTGGTTGAAAAACCAACTGGAGTCTATGTTATTGGTCTCAAATGGATTTGGAAAAACAAGGGATCTTTGAAGGAACGATTATCCGAAATAAGTCACGTCTGGTGGCTAAGGGTTATAGACAGGAAGAAGGGATTGATTACGAGGAATCATTCGCACCGGTTGCTAGACTTGAGGCTGTTTGGATTTTTCTGGCATTCGCGGCTCACATGAACATAACGGTGTTTCAGATGGACGTCAAAATTGCTTTTCTGAATGGAAAACTGAAAGAGACGGTCTATGTCAGCCAGCCAGAAGGATTCGTTGATCCAAAGTTCCCTAATCACGTCTACAAACTGAACAAGGCTCTCTACTCAAACAAGCCCCTCAGGTGTGGTATGATAAGTTGTCATCCTTTCTTATCGCTAATAATTTTGTCAAAGGATCGGTCGACCCTACATTATTCATACAATATCACGGGGCACACATTTTAATCGTTCAAATTTATGTGGATGTCATCATTTTTGGGTCAACACATCTAAAGTACTCAAATGCTTTTTCAAAACTTATGAAAAAACATTTTGAAATGTCCATGATGGGTGAACTTACGTTCTTTCTAGGACTACAGGTTCATCAATCACCCCGTGGTATTTTCTTGAGTCAGTCCAAATATGCCCTTGAAATTTTAAACAAAAATGGAATGCAAACCTGTGACACCTATGCCACACCAATGGCACATACCAAGAAACTGGACGCTGATTTGCATGGGAAATTGGTTGACCCTACCAAATACCGAAGTATCATTGGGTCTCTCATGTATCTAACAACCAGTAGACCTGATATTGTCTTTGCTGTATATCTTTGCTCCCGTTATCGGTCGCGACCAACTGAAACTCACCTCTCGGAGGCTAAAAGAATCCTCCGATACATCAAGGGAACCATTAACTTGGGGATCCGTATCCGAAGGATTCAGGTTTTGAACTAATAGCTTTTTCAGACGCTGATCACGCAGGTTGCTTAGATTCTCGGAAAAGTACTTCGAGCACTTTACAATTTCTTATTGATAAACTGGTGTCATGGCAATCGAAGAAGCAGGATTGTACATCGTTGTCCTCAACGAAGCAGAATATGTAGCCATGTCGGCGTGTTGTGCTCAAGTCATCTGGATGAGAACACAACTCAAAGACTATGGTTACATATTTGACAGAATCCCGATGTGCTGCGACAATTGAAGTGCTATTGCGATATCGTGCAACTCTGTTCAACATTCGAAATCAAAGAACATCGATCTTCGATATCATTTCATCAAGGAGGATGTGGAAAAGGGTACCGTTGAATTATACTTTGTGGGTACTGAATACCAATTGGCAGACCTTCTCACCAAAGCCTTAGCTCCTGCTAGGTTTACTGAGTTGGACCACCGGATTGGTATGTGGTGTTTGACTCCAGAGGAACTGGATGAACTTTTAAAACAATATTAAAACCAGTCAAACACCAAAACCTCTTTTGTAAATATTTTTCAAAAACAAAATACAAAAATATAAAATTTACAAAATTCAAAAATATTCTCCTATCTAAATTTCTTTTAACATGGCAAGTACAAATCTTCCATCAACACTTTTCTCTTTCAAAATTCAGTATTTTTTCGATCAAGTGTTGAGGGGGAGAACGCAAACATTTTCTGTTTCAAAAAACCTTGTACTTGCATGTTACCTTATTCCGGTTGTTTCTTTGATTATGGTGGTCAAATTTCTGGTTCATTGACACTCCCCGGACTCAAATTTGTAAAATTTCATTATTTCTTAAGTCAAGAAGGAGTGTCATCAAGTTTCTTTCCAAATATCATGCTTAACGTAACCAAAATGGAAGTTAAGGGCTAAGGATGAAAATGGTTGAGGTGGAGGGACTTAAGTTGTCAAAAGCTTAAAACTATTTTTTACTTACCCTCCCACCTAAATTTCACTTTTCATTTATTACAAAACATTTATTATCTCATCTACCCTAATCCACGCACCAAAATCAATCTTCAAATCCATGCTTTAATCTCCTGATTTGTAAGTGGTTTTATGATCTTCATGTGTTTACAAACATAGGTTTTTTATTTCATAAACATCCAATGGCTGGATTTTGTGTATGGGATGATTTTGTGTTCTACGCGTATGCGTGTGAACACAAAATCATCATTGAGTGTTTATGATGGTAAATTTGGTGTCAAAATGCTTAAAATCATGTGTTATAAACATTTCCAACATAAAATTCCACCCAGAAAACGTTTTAATCGTGTTTCAAGAATTAGGATTTGTGCGTGGATTTAGGGCTTTTCATATGTGAGTGTTCCTGGATAATTAGTTGTTCATATGATTCTTTATACATATTTAATTGACCAAAACCATACTTGAATCATGCCCAGAAACAAGACATTTTGAGTAATTGAGATTTAGGGTTTATACTCGTATGAATTGGGTAATATTGATTCATAAGGCTATTGATGTTAAAACTTGTTTAAAACAAGTCATTTGGCTTCTAAGGTATCCCAGAAAATGTTTGGTGCAAATCATATGGCTAAATTCCTTATTCGTAAAATTTGAATGTCTAGGGTTTGAATTTACGCATAAGAGTAACATACGCGTAACAGTTTAGGACCATGAGTTCAAGTGAAAATTGAAAGGGATTGAATAAATATGTTAATGATGATGTTATGACAAATTTATTTCAGGTTTTAAGCTTGCATAATTCAGAATCAAGGTTAACTGGATTCCTACGCATAAGGATTACCTGACGCGTAGAAAGTTATTCGTAAGAGTAATCTTACGCGTAACCTTTACGCGTAAGGTTCTACATGGGACTACGCGTATCCTGTGAAGGATATGCGTAAACTTGAGTCTTACGCATAAGGTTCACTCTTACGAGTAAACCTTACGCGTAAGCTCCAACATACGCTTACGCGTAAGCCTTATGCTAAGGGCTCTTTTCCTACGCGTAACATTTCTTACGCGTAAGTTAAGTTTCTACGCATAAGCTTATGCCTACGCGTATGGTCTACTGTTTACGCATAAGCTTGCAATTCCTACGCTTAAGCCTAAGTTTTAACCATAATTATGAATTGTTACGCGTACAAACTTGTAAATAAATAAATCATAACGTCACGAAACCAAAATGTCACTAATAAGCTTAAATGGTTAATATGTTGTGAAAATGTGTGAAAATTTGGACTTTGAAATTCAAAACTAATAAATTCACGAAACTTATCACGACTACTTTGGACTATTGGACAAACAAGTGACGTTGGACTTGTAACATTCATCAACATAACATATTCAATAATTGGACAATAAAATCAACTTTTGACTAACATAATGTCTTTCGATATGTTGGTTCTTTTGGCTCAATATCTTTCAGATCACAATATGGACGTCCAAATGGAAAACGTTGATGCCCCAAATGTTCTCACTATGGAAGACATCTTCCCCAACGGTTACACAATGAAGATTGGGAAGAACAATCTCAGAGTCGATTTTGATAACTTCACGTGTTCTGAGTCTTCTTGTCAAATTGTTGTAGATATTCTGAAGACTCATCCTTACAAGAATATGCTCACTAATTCTGCAACTGTGCCGGTGATTTATGTTCACCAATTCTGGCATACCATGCAGAAGGTCAAAGGTCAAGATGCTGTGACAGTAACACTCAACGATAAACAAGTCACCATCACTCCAGCTGACTTAAGGGCTATTCTTCTTCTTCCAAACATCCAGCCTGCTGAATATGTTGCTTCTCCTTCGGAAGAAGTCACTCTCCAGTTCATGGTCGACATCGGCTATGATGAAGCTGCTGGGATCATCACAAAACACTCATCAGTTGATCTTAAGAACATCCCCCAGCCATGGAGAACCCTCTACATCATGGTTGCCAAATCAGTTTCTGGACGTGATAGTGGTTTTGAGCATCCTAAGCTCATGGAACTACAAATATTTTGGGGCATGGTCAACATGAAGCACATCGAATTTGCAGCTCTGATATGGGACGACATGATGTCTTATCTTAAAAAGCCTGGAACCAAGATCCCTTATATCAAATACACAAAACTGTTGATCCAAAGGACTCTAGGGAATAATCCAGATATTCCCTTGAGACTTGATGACCCCAACCATCACTCCGTGTTGCTTGAGCCCACACTCAATGTTGTCAGATTTAAGGACTCAACAACGAAGAAACAAGGTGCGGTATTACCAGATTGCCTTCTTACTGCTGCTATCAAGGGACTTCAATCGTACAAACGATATCTGGAAGCAGTTGAATCAGGCAAAGTGGGGTTCATAGATGAAAAGTCCTCTGGTACATCTGTTAGGAAGACCAGGAGAGGCAGTGCTGGAAGTATTGCGAGCATTGAGAGTACGAGAAAGTATCCTAAGAGGACTCACACACTCAAAAAGAGAGTTCCGTTAAAGGATGCCATCCCTATTCCCAAACCAGAACCAAAACTAATGGACAAGGACTCGGAGGACACTGAAACAAATGAAGAGGTTATCTACTCAGAATCTGCAACAAATGATATACTAACAGTAGCAAAACCTCTCAGTCCCAAGTCTAATAAAGGGAAAACTCCAGTCCAAGAGCAGGAAGAAGAGAGCTCAGCTGAAGACAAAGACTACAGAAAGAAGTTGAAGAATCTCAGACTTCAACATGTTGCTAAGGAGTTCAACCTACAACAAACTCGTGGGCCTGGAGGGTCAAGTGGTGGTGCACTAACCACACCAGTTTCCGATGCGGTTAATCAACCCGAAAAGGGAACTGGTACCACCACCCACGAATTAGAACAAAAGCAACTTGAGGATAAGATCATTTTTGACTTTGAGGAACCAGACAAGAAGAAGAAGAAGACTAAGAAAATTTCTGATGAATATGTTGAGGCTGCAGCTAAAGAAAAAGCAGAGGAAGAAGCTCAAGCTCAAGCAGATGAAGAAGCTAGAGTTAAAGTTGCAGAAAAGGCTAAAGCCAAAAAGGAAGCGGATGACTATATTCTAGATAGTCCCGAACGTAGCAAGGAACAAACTTCTGAGCCACCAAAGGACCCTGAGCCTCCTCATGTCTCATCTTCGTCAGACTCATCATCTCATTCTTCACCACCACCATCCAAAGACGCTACCACCAGATTCGCATCCAGATCGATAAAGAAACCAACCGACACTTAGGCATCACGAGCAAAAACAAAGATTGTCAAAGCTGTTAAGCAGGTAAGGAAGAAAAACGTAGTCAACAAGAAACTCAATCAACTCGCTGACAGAATCAATCTTCTTCAAAAAGTGATAAACGAGATGTTGGGAGAACGAGAACAGATCCAGAAATTTCTCGATCGAGATATACAGGGTGAAATGAACAAGACAATTAGGGACTACACTCATAAGTTCCTTCTAGACATTGTCCCTGGTCTAACAAGAGAGATGTTCACCAGACAACTCTATCTGAATCTCATGCAATTGGTCAAGCAAACAATGCAATCTACTCCGGTAACTATGAAGATCAATCCAATTGAGCATGCAGTTGTCTCCGATGCAGAAATGGTTTCCAAGCTTTTACTACAAATGTCTCAACGATCAGGAACGTTTACTTTTGTTGAAGCTAAACTATTTGACGCATTACTGGAATATCAACTTAAAACTTCATGCAAAGCGGCAGATGAAAGGGCTAAGCGTCCAAGAGACGATGATGATCAGGATAAGGATAAAGAGTCAAAACGCAAGAAGAAATCTGGTGAATCATCCTCCATGCCACCACCAACCCAAAGGACCTCAACCGACAGAATATCTCCTCCACGTTCTACTGCTACTGATAAACCTCAGGACTCTAAGTCACCACCACAAACACAGAAAACCGGTGACCACTTTGAATACACTGGTGGTGATTATGAAGATGTCCCTGAGCCCCAACAACAACCTTCTTCTTCTATAACAACAAAGAAGCCAGAATCATCATCGAAGCCAAAGAAGAAGAAGAAGACCGCTGTTGTCTCATGGCTAGATGAAGATGACACATAAGAATATGACTGGTTTTCTAAACTCGTTGATGCTACCCCTCCGTTACCGGAAGGTCAAGAAATGGTAGATGGTCGCACAATGGAGCATGTGAAGCTTATACAGGAAAAGTTCAACGTGAAGAAAATGACCAAAGCAGAATTAAGGCAAATCAAGAATGACGCATTTCAACTACTTAAAGACAGCTCAGACAGTGCAATCGAAGTCGAATATCATCTCGACAACATTGCACGAGCCATGTCTAACAACATTGACTGGCTCAATCCTGAATCAAACATTGACTTCACCAGACTAGATAAAGCTCCATACTACACTGACTGGACCAAACCTCTACCTACCATTGGCCGACCGGATCAACCCAAGATTCCATACCGCTATTTCTTCAACAACGACCTAGAGTTTCTTCTACACGGTAGTGATGTCTCCAAGAAATACGCTACATCACTCACACTCCCTTTCCCGGCAGCAATATACTCTAATAACATAACCATCAAGGAAGAAGCCACACACATGTTTGCTGACAAAGTGGAAAATTATGACCTCGATGCACCGTATGGGATTCATCATTGGCCAGAACAACGAAGAATCTACTACAAAAGCTGCCAGGTTCTAAAGTCGAAAAAGGAAGTGTTCAGTGACAAACGGATCGTTGCAATTCAGCATGTTACCCTGTCGTCGAAGTGGGACTACACATTCCTAAAGAAAATAGTGGTCAAACGACAAGACGAAGAGGAATATGACTTTTGTGAAGCGGATTTTCCGAGATTGTCGCTAAATGACATTGAAGATATGTATCTTGCCAAGGTACAAGGACGAATGCGACATTTCTCTACAACTATCCAACGCGAGTACATCAAGTCATTGCTCATATTCATCCGAAGCATCGTGATCCAAGAACGTGTAGAAGATATTCAACTTGCCATGGAATCATACCAGAAGCATGTTAATCTCACAAAACCACAGCTAGACCTTCCCGACATAAACCAACTTACTCAGTACACCCTCATCAGGAAACCATTTGGGGTAGTCTACCGAATGAGCTACACCACAATTGCTTCATGACGTGCAAAGAGCTTCATAAGTTTGGGGATCACACATTGAAGAAGGTTCGGGACGGGTTAGCATATAGGTTAAAGGAGATCCATGAAGGCATAGGGTCACCAAAGGGATGGAATTCGAGGGATAGGAGGGATGTAAAGAAGATCATCACTCGTATTGATGAAAGGTTGTTCAGACGAGATCAGATGAGAACGTTGGAGAGTTTCGTAGGTGGTCGTCCAAGCATATCTCTCACAGGCTACCAACGTCCAGAACGCATTCCTGGTGTTATTGACGGACTTCCTGGTACCCCTGATTCTCCTTGATTTGTTTCCTTCTCATTATTTGGATGTATGATTTATATCTGACAATGGCTTGTGCACACATAACAGTGTACAACCCGTTCTTGTAATGAAAGGACCCTGTGGTACGCATTAGTGCCACAATCCTATAAAAGGAGCGAAAGCTTCTTACTTTTGAGTAAAACTAATCAAAGCTTTCATTTTTCAAAGTTTTGCTCAAAAGAACAAGTACGCCCCCTTATGATTTTCAAAACCTCAAAAGTTAATATCACTTGTTGAGGGGGAGTATTTGCTTAAAAACTTTTTTCACAAAATTGTTCTTCGTGGTAATCTTCCCACAAAACTCGAAATGGACATATTCGATATCAAAATTTAGTCAAAAATAACATTTATATGCCATTTTTGAGGGGGAGAAAAATTATGTGATAAGAAATATGTTGTGAATTGCTAATGAATCGTCGTGCTAAAGACTTAACCAATGAATTGACGAGATCTTAAATGTTAGTAACTCGAAAAGACTTGTCCGGGACGGGTAATAATTTCAAACTAGTTCGCTAGTGATGTAAACGTGTCTCGCAAAGGACTTGTCCTAGTAGAATGTACCATTCGAGAAACTCTTGGTAGACAAGAACTTTGACGGGTTTGACAACCTTTCGACGTTTGTCCACACCTTCAAGGTAGTTATTAGAGCTAGTTGTCACCTAAAATCTGACAATGCAACTCTTTAACTATGCAACATAAACGTGTCTCGCGGGGAATTGTCTATCTTGAGTTGATCAATTCAAAAGTGCGCGCTCTTCTCTCACCGTGCAAATTTCTGTCAAAATACTTAAGCACGTGTGGAGGGGGAGTATTTCTGCAAAATACAAAACTCTCACAGTGGTACTAAATGCTTTTACTCATAACCACTTTGAGAGATTTTCATGAAAATGGTTTACGGCAACATAGGTTAGTCATGGAGTTATAAGGTGACTAAGGTTAGGAATAACCGTCCTATGATTCGCCAGAGCCGGATGGATCTACCCAAGGACACCACCAATTGTTAGAATTAGAAATCCTTAGGTATGATTATAAAAAAGGAGAAAATGAGAATCGTAGAAAGAAGGAGTTGAAGAATTAAAAAGAAAAGTAAAGAAAAGGGTGAAAAGAAATAGCCCTCCAAATTATTCAACTTAGGGCAGACACCGGGTTCAATTCATATGCTACTGGTTGTCACTTGATGACACCGGTATTGAAGATCAAAGTTGTCATGGACCCAGGGTCATGGGTCATGGATAATACTTATTATTTTTTTCATACATAGGACTTTTTCACAGAATATGGGTCATGGATAATACCCATTATTTTCAAAAAGCAAAAATCAGTCCTTTTTTCAGGACCCATATTTTAGGACTAAACATTCAAAATAATGGGTATTATCCATGACCCATATGTTTCAGAAAGTCCTATTTTTTTTTTCATACATAGGACTTTTTCATACACATATTTTGGGAGTTAAGGGGAAATGCTGTCGAATTTTTCACAAATAGTAAATCAGTAATAAGCATCATATATGAGACAAAACATTCAAAGAGTGGGCTATGATTTCCTTCCACAGTTGCGCTAGGTAAACAAAGCAATTCGTAGTTATGCCTTTATATGTCTATATTTATTTGAATGTATTTATGTGCATATATATTCATTCATGTGTATATTTATTTGAATGTGTATATATGCATATGCTTATTTATTACATCATTACAACACAGTTATGACAATTGATAAAAGTTGAACCTCTTTATCTAATCGTAATTGCAAACAATTTTTAGATGGCCTGTCTGCATTCATCGAGCGTTGTGTTGGGTTTTATATATGAAAGTACTTTTATAAACATATAAATACAGTGCAATACAGGTAACCAATCCATGGATCCATATAATGTATAATGATAACTTAAATTACGAAAGTTATTACCTTTGTTGCGTGATTGGTTGATTAAACAGAGCATAAACTAATAAATTGAGATAAGAATAGGAAGTTTTCCCTAGCTACGTTTTAAGGTGGTCATTGGTTGCTTAGCCTTTTATTTCCCCTTCGAATTCACAAAACCCTAATCACCAAAGGAGATGATCTATATTGATTGTCCACACAACACGTCCTCATGTATTACCTGAATGCTAGTTCTTGTTTCCTCATGATCTAACCTTGTGAAACATGTTACCTAGGTTTAGGGATTAAATCCAGAAACCCTAGATTATGGAACTCTAAGTCATGGCTGAATATTGAGGAGGGAGGAGGTGATAAATTTCGAGATATTGTTAGTAGATATGATTAGTACTTTTTAACTAATCCTAAATTATAGTTAATCTCATAGGCTTTTACCTCCCTTCTTTTCTACCTTGGTATGGCCGACCATACTAGACCATATGGGCCGCCCATATTGGTTTTTGGTCTAGTCCAATTAACTAAGTCCATTACCCATTCAATAGAAGCCTTTAGTTAATTAATGTGTCTAATGGATTTATTAACGACCATTAATCGATAGTGAGATATTTAGCTAATATAAAAACATATCTACTATAAATATATTAAATACAATCAATCTAACATGGTAGTTAGACATTCACTTTGGCAGATTCAAACACCCAATTTCCCAACCCATGAGCTTGGTCTATTTGTGGTAAGCTTTGATTCCTCTTGTTTTTAAGTTTAACTTCTTGTTTTATTTTCCTCATATTCTTATTCTAACATGCATGTGTAAATTGTAGGTTTTGTTAAATTCAAACTTTTAAGCTGTTATTTGTTTTTCTCACCAGATTCTAATGAAACATTATTCACGCTTAAAATCTACCATGATTGTGACTTTACATACCCACCAACTAAAGATATCGGTGTGCACATATGGAGTATGTTGACCTCATTTATTGGGACTTATTCTCGATTCATCAGTTTGTTGGAATGTTAGAGGAGTTAGGAGTAGAGATGATAAGATTTTGTTCACACATTTTAGGATCCCTGGTGATACTTTGGATGATGGGTTGGTCCCGTTAATGGTTGCGGAAGATGTGGTGACATTGTTGAAATATGAGCCTGGTTTTAAGCAAATAGAGGTTTACATTGAAACTGATGTTTCATTGGACGAGCAACATTTAATGGACATAAGGAGTAGTCGGGGTAAGGGTGTGGTCATTGAAGAGATAGAAGAGGATGATGATATTTTTAAGAAAGCTGAAAAAGATAGAAAGAATGTTGTTAAGGAAGATAGGGAGGATGGAAATGTGTTTTTGTTAGAGTGACATGGTGCTACTGATCATGCTTCATCTATTAAGGTTGAATGTTGTAACGATGAAAATGAATTTTTCATAGATATTGATGATGAGCTTGTTGTTCCTAAACCATGGTCTGATGAAAGTAAGAACAAAGAAAGGGAAAGAACCTTTTTGATCAATTTGAGTTCAAAAGAATATTGGCAAGGTTTGATTTTGGACTAGATGATGGCTATGAGAAAATGAAGGAGAAGCTAAGCCAGTAAAATGTTAGCCAAGAAGAGTTTGTGAGAGCTATAAATTCAACATTTGATAACATTCTAGACAAACTTAGTCAAGATGATGTTGAACAGGTTAGGGATGAACCTGTGTTTGAGGAGCTGGATGGTCTTATCCATGATACATATGAGGATCTCAGTATTAGTGCTTTGCAAGGGGATTTGCATACTTGGGTGTCAGATGATGATGCAGCTGAACCCGAAGTTAGAGTTGATTGGCATGAAGATCTGCACCATCAAGTTAATGAATAAGAATAGATTGTACAATTTAATGCTGAGTTAGAAAAACTAATTCAGCAAGTAGATTTTCCAAACAATGAACTAAGAGAAGATGTGGTAGAACTAGTTGATGTAGCTAATGTTTCTCTAGCACTTGCTGATGAAGCTCCAATTATATTTGGGTTATTTCTAGCAGATGCTGCTTCAATTCTTAATGATGAAGCTCCAAATGTTGTAGAATGTTTGGAAAGGATGGACCATGTAGCTAGTGAGGAGATATTATGAGGTAAGAAGAGGACGAGAGAGTATGCAAATGATAGTTTAGGAAGAGATTCTAAGAGGAGAAGATTGTCACCAACTGGCAAGGAATGAGAGGAGGATGAGGTTCAATCAAACTGATATGCCAATGGTGATGGTTGTTTAGTTTTTTTGTTATGGGTTTTGATATAATGTGTAAAACAGTTTATGGTTGGGTATGGATATTATGTTATGCTTTGTGTTTATTTGTATTATGGGTGTAAACCAATTAGTTTATCTAACTTATGAAAGCCTATATGGTAGGCAATTTGTTTTAGGTATGCATTATTTGTCTTTCACAATAGTAACAGTTTAGTAGTGTCTTGTGTATCTACCCCACCATAAATACACCTGCCCAAACACTATTACAATAGAGTGCTTTAATATACCTTCTATTTCGTTCTTATCTCTATAGTTTCATTGCATTCAGTTTGATTTCAAAATTGTTAAAGGTTAGTTTCATAGATGGTAGTGTTCATAATTGTTGTTCTATGTTTTATTTTATCTGATACAGTCTTGTAGATGATGTGGTCATCCATGATGGTTAGGAAATCCACCACTCTAAGTTGACTTATGAAGAGTTAGAAGATTTTCTTGTAGCTCTATGACCAAGCAAAGGACCAAGTGAACAAACTGCTATGGTAGCAAAAGGTAAGCAAGCTAAGAGTACAACTGAAAAAGGTAACAAAGCCAAAAGGCCAGCTCCTATCAGCAATTTCATACTTGGTTTACAAGCTGTTGCAGTCAAGTGTAAAGAGAAGTAAGGCAAAGTTGTTGCATACTTGGTTTGAATGGTTGTATGTTTTTATCTTTTCTTATGGTTTGGTTCTAGAATATGAACATTGTGGATACTTTATCAAAATGTTATGTGTATCTTTTGTTATGGTTTGGCTCTCCAATATGACCATTTCCACCCAAGTTATGTAATGTGTATGTTGTTAAAGTTGACTTGGAAAATTAAAAGACTTCTAAAATTGGCAAACAACAATTTAGGAATTTGAATTTCCATTTGTAGTTGTGGCATTTGGAAAAGTCAAACAAGTCAAACTTTGAAAAGACAAACATTTAACTAATTTTGCATCTACCCCATCATAAATACATACATTATGGGCTAACATCCTTAGGTGTTAGCCATGTTATGACTATTATGTTTATGTTAGTTCATTTATTAAGATTTGATGTATTGTTTTAGATAGTTTATGTTTTTATCATTCAAATAGTATACTCGTTTATTTGTTTATAGCATTGGATGTTTATTTTCTAGGTCATCATACTGTAACCTTTGAGCTATGTGGTGATCCCTATAACTATGTTCGGTATTATTGACCTGGCTTCATTAGTGCTCTTCGTTAGGACTCGAGGAGTAGAAACCCGAGGTTAGACAAATAATGCCCAAAACACTTAAGTTAGTATAGTGCTCTTCAATGAGTGACAGTGTGAGAAGAGTAGGTATCGCTAGGACCAATGTGGTACCGTAGATAAATCGCATACATTAGTTGATAAATCTTATTGCTTGTTTATAACTGCGTAGATTGATAAATTGCTTTAGGGATATAGGTTACATGTATGGACTAAGTGGTCGATAAATCCAACTTAGTTACCTTAGATAGAAATGCGTTTTCTACACATTTTTTATATCACTAATGCATACATTAAATCATCGCACGAGTAAACGAATAACTAAATGAATATAGTAGAAGTAACATGGCTAGCACTTCCTCCTCCAATTGATCACAACCTCGTAGTTTAATTTATTAATAAGTTTTATTAGTTTTATTTATTGTTTAGTATAATAATTAATCTTAAATAAAAACCCCCTTTAAAAGCTGTAAAATACATTAGGTTAGTCTAAACAATACTGCTCCTGAGAACGACCTCGTACTTACCCCACTGACTACATTTGATTGGATATACTGCCCGTTAGTGTTTGTCTATAGGTATTTTCCGGCAAAATATAAATTTAAAAGTTGATAATAAAATATAGAAAATGGCAGACACGTCATGTTTTTGGCACCGCTGCAGGGGAGTAGTTTAGTTTTAGGTTAATTTTGTGCATTTTGTATTTTTAATTGCTTAGTTTGTTGTTTTTTGTTTTCTGCATTATTTGTTTACGTTAACTGTTTTCTGTCTAAGGTTGGTTATATGGTGTATTCACTTCTAGTGGATACGGCGTATTTCTTCATAGCCTGATATCTCTTCATACGGGGTATTACTTTCTGCGGCTCAGATTAGTTTTCTTTTTAATTTTCAGTAGCTGTTAGGTTTTATTTTAACTTTTAATTTATTTTTTTTTCTAAAAAACAACTTAAATATCGTTATTAATTGTCTATACGACGTATTAATTTATTTTGATACGACGTATCAGTTTTAATTCTAGCATACGTATTGAGTAACTAGAATATTGCGTATTTTGTGATCAGTGACACCAAAATTATTCATTTTTTCGTATTCAGCTTAGTTCTTGTTTTATTATAGTAATAGCTCCTGTTTGATTTCAGATAAGAATGGAAATTTTTGCACAGGAGAACATGTTCAAGAAAATCGACATCATGACTATTGATGGTGATGTGTTTACTCATGAGATTGTGGTTAATAAGACTCATGAGGAATGGCTATTGAAATGAGCCGAATTACATAGGGATGACAAGCCATGGATTAATGACAATGAGTTTGAATGGGAAAATAAAAGCGACACCTCTTAGGGGAGGATGGCCTTCTAATGAATCCTGCTATCGAATCGAACAAACTAATGAGTTTGTAGGCAATCAATTTGAGTACGCGAAGGTGGTTGAGGAAAAACAAGATAATAAGATGAATGTGGAAGAGAAATCTTTTAGTGCATGGTTGGATGAAAAATATAGGAACCACCAAGACATGGATGAGAAGACAATGAAAAATTTACAAGGTACTTAGTATTAGCAGAATTGGGATAAAGAAGGTGAGGAAGAACCAAGGTGTACAAATGAGCAAGAGCAATTAGAGGGATATAAAGGTATGACATTCAACCCTTATGATGCCACCTTTGATGAATGGTTCGAACATACTTATGGAAATAATGCAAACATACATAGAAGGACTAAGGCTAGAATTTGGCTTCAATGGAGCGAATTGTATCGAGGTGGAGAACCAGGGATGGAACAAGATCTTGATTACTTAGAAGAATACTTTGAACCAAGGTCTGAAGCCTACTAAGTTGATGTAGATGAGGAAGCCTACGAGCAAAGGAGATGTGTGTTGCTAGGAATTCCGTAAAGGCACCACCAGTTATCCTTGTTGAGACATTTGAAATAAAAAGATACTCACTTAGAACTGGGTAACAATATCTAACTACGATGGGAACTGAAATAAAAGGAATGCCAAGAACTGAAGAAAATGTTGCTAAAGTGTTCAGAGAAATGCTTGATTTGAAGGCAGAGGTAGCATTGGTAACCAGACCAACGTAATGGAGAAGAGCGTCGAAGTTAACGACTCAGAAATAACCAAAATTAATTCCCGAGAGACAACCCATAATATTTTTCTATTTTTTTCCTTTATTTTATTTCAATATTGTTCATTTTTTTGAGTAGATACGGTGTATCCAACTTCTGGATACGGCGTATTCCACTCCCAGAATTCGTACCTTTGTTTATTTCTTTATTTTTAGAATTTTAATTTTAAACTACCTGTCAGGTGCTTGACACGGCTTATTCCTTTTTTGGGATACGGTGTATTCAAGCCCTGACCCATATTTTATTTTTTCATACAGACAGTTCAATACGGCGCATCCAATCTCAGGGATACTGCGTATGAACAACTGCCTGTATTATATCACCAAGGTAGTTTTAGCCCCAACTTGACTAATACTGCGTATCCAACTTATGAATACGCCGTATCGATCTACATAATTGGACATGAGGTTTTTAAATTTATTTCTAATTAACTCACACTATCAAAGTAGTTTTCTATTTTTGTTTTTGGTTTGAGTACAAGAACAATGAAGTTTCTAAAAGTGATAGTTTATTTATAATGTTGATAGTCTACGTACAGCCGTGGCAGATCCCCCCAATGACCTGCAGTCGAGCTTGTACACGTTTTCTTGCTCGCATTCTTACCATGGAGGATCATACCAAGCAATATCAGGGGAGTTTTCCGTTTCTAAAAATATTTCTGACATTAAACGGACGTTAGGGCTCGAATTGGGTAACCTAGGGCTCGGGAATGAGTCAATATACTAGAATACCTATCCGTGGACATATTATTTGATAAAAACAGAATTTAAACAAAAAAGTTGCGACGGTTTAAAGTTTTGACGAGAACTATCTATTTTTCAGAAAAACTGCACTTTAAGTGTTAAACCTTTATACTCCGAATTTGTTTTTGAGCCGCTTAAAATTTAAATCGTCGAGAAATTTATAAAAGACTTTAATTAGTATATATTTAAACGTTTCTAAAAAGTGCAACGAATGGTTAAACGGGTTTAAAATGAACTAAATTATGGTTACTTTAAAATCTTCAGCAACTACATATATATAAGTAAGTTTATATAAAAATTGTTTTAAACTTAGCGTCATGAGCTACGAGATAAATAAAAACTGTAAAATATACTTCTTGTAATCTGAATAGGGATTTCTAATTGGACGTAAATAAGGTAGTCGAGGCTATTTATACATAATAAAGAACACAACTTTCAATGATTTAATAAAACGGAAATTTTGACTATTGTCAACACTTATATACAACTTTGGCGTAAACTACACTTTTAATTATTAAACCATAACGCAAACATGTACCGGTGATGTAAATCATATAAAATTTCATACACTTCAGTTCACTACATTTCATAACCTAAAGCACCATGTCATTTAAATAGGTTGCTGTTAGGTTTCGAGTACCGTTTACCCGTGCACATCTTACCTTGTATCGTTACTTAAAAATTTGAGGTGATTTCATAGCCCCACTTTTCTACATGTTTACTATTATTTTGAAACACTCAGGGTGAGAATACAATGCTTTATTTTTGTTACATACGGACACAAGTACATAAACATTGATATTTTCCTAAGTTACCACATTAGCCGCTAAGTCCGCCATACATATCATGGACCGTTAGTTACTTGTGAGCGAGAATGTCTTGAATAGATCTATTGGGTTGAGAGCCTCATCCGGGTTGGTCGCACCAACTTGACCGGAGGTACCGGTCAAACAGGCACATATCATTTGAGGGCATATTAAGTGTTTTGGCTAGGCACATATCGGGGCATTCATTTACTTGTGCTTTTATGCATACATATTGATGTGTTCCATTGTGTATAGACCTTTTGTATTATCAAGTTTTAATATTTATATTTAGCCGACTTAACCTATAACAAACACTAACGAGTAGTATACTCGATCAGTGTAAGTTAGTCTAATAAAACCTAATCTAACGCAAGGGGATTTTCAGCCTAAGAGACTGCACGATGTTTAGATTAAGTAAAACAATAAATAAAGCGATTGACACACACATACACAGATAAGAATACATTTAGCTGATAAGAGGCATGGCCGATAGTAAAGTAGATTTTATTCGCTTATTTGTATATGATGAGTACTAGTTCGGGTCTTTCATGTTGGTTGTTCACGTGTCTGCGTATATCATTCCTAAGCCTAGGCGCACCTAGATCTCTAGATTCTTTCTTTAAGTCTTTTAACAAATTAATCCTGTCACGATTAATTAAACTTGCATTAAGACCACCTTAATGATTACTAAGTTTATGAATTATTTAACCCGTTAGGGCTTAAACTAATTAAGCAATTAGTGAAGTAATTGTGGAGGCGTATGGCTGCGCAAACAAGCAACGATAAACTATGTAAGTAATCAAAACAAACGCATGAACATCCAAATAAACATCAAATACACTTATAATCGATGGGAAAGTAGATTAAATTCGAGTCAAACTTTGGAGACAAGGCACGCAATCCTGATGGATTAAAGAATACTAATATAAATAAAGCTAAATCTACTTATAAATTAAAGCGTTAGCAGGACCTACTTATGCCTCTGAATTCTTTATCTGGTTGTGTCTTGTGTGGTCTGGTCGTCGCTATTAATACAAATAAATCGTAAAAACATTTATTCATATTTAGCGATCTCTTTGTGTTTTGTTGATAACAAATATAAAGTTATCGTAAGTAAAATTATAAGGATACATGTTATTTTTGTAAAGCATTTACATACATAGTCATTTAACATAAATCATTTTAATAATTTATTTGTTGTAATAGTTTATTAGGATGGGTAAAATCCATAACCCATGACCCATACCCATGGAGCAAATCCATAACCCATGGAGCTAACCCATGACCCATTGACTAGATGCATTGCATCTTCTAGATACATTGTATCTATTTGGATACCCATAATCCAAAGTCCATGACCGATGATCCATGACCCATAACCCAAATAGGAGAAGCGTCCTACAGATCCCCCAGTTTACACTGGACGGATCCCTCATGTAAGGGATCCGTGGGATCTGGGGAAGAGTAGTGATTTTTTGCCTATAAATAGTGAGCCATTTATTCATTATGTCTCACCCCTCTTCTTACGATCTCCCTCATGCACTATTCTCTCTTCTAATCTAAGATCTCTTGATCTATATAGTAGTTCTTCTTTCTTTTGTTGTGATTCTCATATAGGTCCTTCTCAAAGGCGAGATCACGAGATACTACAAGTCATCCAAGCAAGGGGTCCTTGATTGATTTGTTCCCCCACAAGATTTTTGTAGAAAGATCTTGTATTTCATATTTCACATAGTTGTTGTGTTATAGTTGTGTTGGTTTGGTCCTCCGTGTTAAGGACTCGGTATTTAGCTTTGTACCGGAAAAAGTGTAAGCGACGTTGTGAGGCTTCTCCGCCAATTTGAAGGAGCTTGTTGATATAGTGCTTAAACTCTCGAGTAGGTGACTCGGGGAGTGGAGTAGGGCAAGGAAGGTGTCCTTGTAGCCGAACCACTATAAGTCGGCTGTGTCATTTCTATCCTTTAATTTACTTGATTTCGTTACTTACATTACTTATTGCTTTATACTTTCTATCCATCTATACGATTTCACATAATATCGAATCTAAAGTTTTTGAAACCAACTTAAAATAGGCTAAACTATTCAACCCCCCTTCTAGTTTTCCACAATTGGCATCAAGAGGAAGGTTTACAAAAAGTTTTAAGGTAAATCGCATTTTAAAAACTTTTAGATCACAATGGGTTTTGAAAATTATAAAGAAGGGCAATCTATGCAACGACCTCCACTACTTGAAACTAATTGTTTTATTTATTGGAAAAATAGATTTGAAACTTATGTGAAGTCAAAAGATATTGATCTTTGGTACATCATTGTTGAAGGTGACTTTGAAGCCACTACTAAAGATGATAAAACCAACAACCTAGTAAACACACCTCATGATCAACTCTCCGATGATCAAAAGAAAAAGCTTTCCAAAAATAGTGAAGCTAAAATGGTTTTATACAATGCTTTACCCAAAAAAGAATTTGAAAGAATTTCTATGCTTAAAACCTCTAAAGAAATTTAGAATTCTTTAGTTGTAACTCATCAAGGAAATCAACAAGTTAAAAACAATAAATTAGATTTATTTGTTCAACAATATGAACAATTTTAAATATCAAATGAGGATAGTATAGGTAATTCTTTTGCTAACTTTAATACTATAATTACATCATTACAAGCACTTCATGAGTCTTTCTCTAGTCGTAATCATGTCAGAAGATATCTAGAGGCACTTCCATCCAAATGGAGATCAAAGGTAACGGCCATCGAAGAATCAAAAGTCTTATAAATTCTCACCCTCGACGAACTCATAGGCAATCGAAAAGTCTATGAGCTTATCCTCGCTAAATATTCCGAAGCCTCAAAAGAAAAGAAAGAGAAGCACAAATCTCTTGCCTTAAAAGCCAAGAAGGTCTCAAGCGATGAATAAAACTCTTCTTTGGATAGTGATGATGAAGAATATGCCATGGCGGTAAAGGATTTCAAGAAGTTCTTTAGAAGAAAGGGAAGATATGTCAAGCAACCATATGACGACAAGAAGGGGTTCCGAAAAGGCAAAGATGACAAGAAAGCAAGGGATGAACGCGCATGTTTTAAATGTGGGGAGACTAATCACTTCATTAGTGAGTGTCCCAAACGTGATGAACAAAAGGCGTTCGTGAGCGGTTCGTGGGGAATGAGTAAGGAGGAGAACGAAGAAATTTGTCTCATGGAAAATGACTCAAATGAGGTATGTCCCGAATCTCTCTATTATACTAGCTCATTATTAGCTGATGAATCATTGCATCAGGAATATGATAAACTTTGCAAAATTAGTCTAAAAGTAATTAACAAAAATAAGATTTTGAAAAACAAAAATGAACGTGTAGAAAAGGAAGTCATTGAGTTAAAAGGAAAATTAAAACATTTAAAAAAAGGGAAGATAGCATGTGGGGAATGTGAGCTTTGTGTTCAACTTCAAACACTAGTTGATAATCTTGATTCCAAGATTGTTAGAATAACTACTAATACTCTAAATATAATACTAAATAGTGTTAAAACACGAAACAATCAAAAGGGTTTAGGTTTTCAGGAACATAATGCATCAACTAGCGAGAATAAAGAAACACAATTCGTCAAAGCAACTGAAAAACAAGCTACTGTAGTCACGGATCCCACAGATCCCTTGAAAAGGGAACCATCTAGTGTAAAACCAGGGATCCGTGGGTCTGTAGATGCAAACAGTAGAAATAATGTAGCTACTTCATCTAGAACCGACTTTGTTATCGTTAACAAGAAGAAACCAACCCACGTTACTGTTAGACAACCACCACCACTAAAACAAAATCAAAGTTTTATGAGAAACAAAGGTCCATCGTTTTCAAAACCAAACACATTTATAAGGAGACCTATTAATGTTTATCCGATGAGTAACCACCATCAAATGGGATGGAATCCTAATGTACAAAACGGTTTTTCTTTTCAAAACTTTTCACCATGGAATGCATTCTCACCTTTTCCATATATGCCTAACATGAATGAAATGTATAACACTAATGGACCCATGAACAAATGGTGACCAAACTTTTGAGTTAATTGTTTTTTTAGGTGTGCTTAAAGGTCGACCTAGATCTGGATGAATGGATCAAGGATAGAGGGTGCACGAGGCACATGACCGGTAACAAAGACTTATATTCCACATACGAATCCTTCAATGGAGGGAATGTGGTATTTGGTAATAGCAAGAGCAAAATCATCGGTAAAGGTTCAATTTCTCACAAATCTTTAACCATTAACGATGTGTGTCACGTAGAAAACCTAAACTTCAACCTTTTAAGTATAGGACAAATATGTGATAAAAAGTGTTACATACTTTTTAGTGAAACCGGTAGTAAAATATTGAAAAACGGTATCACTATAGGAAGAGGCATTAGAAAACATGGAGTCTATGTCATTAAAATTGGTAATGAACCTAAAGACAAACTTTGTCTTACTTCTATGGATGATACTTCGACCTTATGGCATTGAAGATTGGGGCACGCCAATATGTGACTTCTTCAATCACTATCATCTAAAGAACTAGTAAGAGATCTACCAAAATTAAAATACAAACATCATTTTTGTAATGCTTGTAACGTAGGAAAGCAAGTCCATTCTAGTCACAAAGCTAAAAATATGGTCTTTACTACTAAGTGTCTAGAACTACTTAACATGGATTTATTTGGTCCATCCGCTATTCAAAGTTATGGAGGTAACTACTATACTTTTGTCATAGTGGATGATTAGTCTAGGCACACATGGACTACTTTGAAATATTAAGTAAGAAAATCCAAAGACAATTAGGAAGTCCTATAGTGTCTATTAGAACGGATCATGGTATGGAATTTGATAATGAAGTGCAATTTGGAGCTTTTTGTGACGCTAATGGTATTACTCACAATTTCTCGGCTCCTCGCACTGCACAATCAAATGGGGTAGTTGAAAGGAAAAATAGAACCCTACAAGAAATGAGTAGCACCATGATTAATGGGCAATCTATTCCTCAAAATTTTTGGTGTAATGCCATTGATACATCAACATACATACATAACCGAGTCTTAATTTGACCATTCTTAGGTAAAACTCCATATGAGTTACTTCGAGGCAAAAAGCCTATGTTAGAACATTTTAGAGTCTTTGGTAGCAAATGTTTCCTACTTAACACTAAAGATTACCTAACTAAATTTGATCCTAAATCAACCGAAGGTATCTTCTTAGGTTACTCTCCTAATAGTAAAGCTTATGTTATATTTGTAACATATTGGATTTCACAAACACACTAAACCATAAGATCAAATAGGCGTATTATGAGTTCTAGAGAGAGAAAGTTAGAGGTTTAGAGAACTTTAGTGAGAGAAAGAAAAAAATCTTATTATGAGCTCCAACTCTCTACCTTTGGAGGTAGAGAGTATTTATAGTCTTACAATAAAACGCCACCTGACGGACTGTGGATCAGGCATACAGTGGGTAAAGACCCGTCCGTCCTCCACGGTGTTACTTAAACTAAATACTACTTAACTTACAATAATCTACGACTACGAGCTTTCTAACGATTACATATACTTGAGGTGACCGACTCTTTAATAACTCGATTTACTAAATCCTAACAATCTCCCCCTAAGGGAGGTCACCTCAAACACACATTAAACATACATTGAATACAAACAGATATTATATTAAAAGGTTGTTCTTGCATTCTTGATGTAGTACTTTGCTCCGAAGCTCGTAGTCATTGATTCTTCTTATTGCATGTTTGGTTAATCCAAGTGGAGGTCTTTTACTGATCCACGTGATAATAATTTTGAGCCAGCTTTTGAGATCATCAACAACATTAAATCTCTGACTCATCCATTATGGTGTTGGTATTATGTGATGTTGTGACTTTTGGACCGACATGCTCACATTCTGGATCATGATTTATTCTTATCAGAGTAGCGGAAGCTTTCGTTGATTCATGATATTGGCAGCAGCGTAGCAAAAGCATGGAGTGAAAATATCAGAGTCATTGATGCACTAATCATGATTTCTTTCGAGATGAATGTGTTGGGTGAGCATGCGGCTATGAATTGACTGCTTCATTCTGATCAGCTGCAAACGTAGGGCGTACCTGCATACAACAGTTAGCAATAAATCACATGAAAGTGTCTTTGATCACTTTCGTTGAATTGAGGTACACGGTCCACGGTTCCCCGTTGATCAGTACAAGTACTGCCTGTGATTAGGTATAATTCCGAAGAATTTCCTTGACAGGGTTTCGCAGCTGTTCTAGCTGTTCTCAAACCGGAACGTCTCAAAGAAGACAACACGGAGTGAGTGAACCAGCGAATAGAGATTCACTGATTGATGAAAAGAGATTTGAAAAACAATCGTGTATTGCTCAATAGAAATTTGTTTTTGCAATACTACGAAGGTTTTAATGAAAATCAATTATCAATTATAAACACCTTTTGATATGAAATATTCGTACACGGTCGAAGTGCTAAAGAAAAGAGTTTTTAAGCACAACGACCGGTTTTTCAAAGGTATCCGTCAATCCATAACCTGAACCAGGATTGATTCAAAAGATTGAATCGCCCCATTGTTTCTGTTCAGTTGTCACATGGTTGATCTATAGAATAGATCTCAC
>OU343224.1:57128158-57186235 GCA_910596185.1 Chrysanthemum makinoi
GTTTTGGTTTGTGGGCATATTTAAAATTGCTTTTTCCCAGTTGTAAAATTTGAACAAAGATGATCTTTTCATATTTTAATGCAGGTAAGCCTCGACAAGATCCTTTGGAAAGGTTGTTTATGGTGCCGAAGTTCAAGTGATTGGGGCAGCGATGCCATAACCAAGACTTTGTTTTAGAAGCCTTTGATAGCGGTTGGAAGGACTTCATCATGTCATCGATAGAGATGGTGTATAGGTTAGAACCTCTAGTACCTCTTAATAATTCTACACCATCAAGTTCTCTAACAAAGCAAGTATGTTTTTTAAAAGCCATTTCTAGATCGAATCACGAAATTGACCAAGAGATTGTGACCAAGACCTTCCACATAATATACCATGGAAATCACACTTTTACCAACCACATAATCTCCATAATCCATAATAGCTCCAACATGGTCGTTCCCGAATCTAACTATCCCGATGAATTTACTCACGAAGTTCATGGCAGCGTGACGGTCTCGGTCATATGCTTGGAACGACTGAGTCCGAGTACCTGAGCGATTTGAACGATCTACAGTTGAACAGAGACAAGAATGGATAACTGGATAATTGGGATCCCCATGCAAGAATGGGTTCCATTTGGTTAGTACATGATGATTGGAACACCCACATCAGAGATAGAAACATTCATATCACAAATTGAGGCAATGGAATCATTATGAATAGATGCAGTACTAGTGTCCGTATTAGCCCTATTCAAAGTATGTTCATTTCTTAAGGGAATAGTTCTACCAGTAGGCATCCAGTTTCTAGTGGGCATTGCCTAATTATCCTTATGGCCAACAAGTATCCATTGATAACCTATCTTACTAAATGTTCTTCCTGTGGATTTCCACTGTTTTCTAACTTTCTTTTGCCTATGCCTTTTTTCCTTCTTAGCACGATATTTAGCATTAACAATGTTAACTGGAGATTTGACAGCATTAGACAAAGCATTCACACTACATTCATGATTAGAAACAGAATTCAAGCAGACATCATTACAAGGTTTGCAAATAGTATCGAATTGAATTAATTCAGTACACCTATGGCTAATACTAGAATCAAAACGATTCGTTTTATTCGACTCAAGCTTAAAGTTCCTAGGTTGGTCTTCTACTCTCTTCCAATGCATATTCTTATTGCAGGTCCTATCATTCCTTGTATTGTCTTGAGACTTTGACCTGCTCGCTTTAATGTCCTGATTACTCTGTAGAGGAATGGGAACATTAGTTGGTATTACTACTCTTTGCCCCTTTAGATGTCTTTGGGATCGAACTACATGCGGGCACACTAAGGTTCACTTTCTTAACATTAGAAGTGCTGGGATTTGTACTCCTAGAAGGCACACTAGAGTTCGCTTTCTTAGCACTAACAGATCTGGAATCTGAACTATTTGGGGACCACGAGGTTCACATTCATAACATTGGGCATTGAATGGATTTCATGTGCTTGTAGGCATAGAACAAGGAATCAAAGGATTAACTCTCTCACATAAGGACTTAGGGCATATTGTAATTAAGCATTCTAGAAGTTCTTGAGATCGTTTGGCATATACGCATGCATGGCTAATTGCATTATCAAGTGGTTTCTCTAACTTATCCTCTTCTACAATCTCACGGAGACATTCTAGACTATCCTTAAGGTATGGGAAATATGTTTGAATGGCAAGTTTATTATTCCTAAGATGAGGAGGAACATATTTCACAGACAAAGCATATTTATTACAAGAGTGAACCTTTGATACACCATTTTCCCCATTGGTCATTGGCATTTTCCCTTTTACCTGGCTCTTCAGATTCTCAATTTCCTTTTGCAATGAAGCTATTTGTTCGTTATTTTTTGTTACGAGTGACCTTTATTGATTCAAATAACTCATTGAAATGACGTTTAACCTTTTCATTTTCTTCTAGAAAACTTTCGTTTTCCTTTTGTAATGCATTTACTAAGTTTTGAAGATGAAACGTTTGAGAATTTTGAGAATCTAAAGGAGGAGGCATTTGGGAGCCAGTCACATTGGTCTTATGACCCTTTAATTGAGAGATTTGGGCTTTCAACTTTCTGATCGTGTTACAATGAGCTTGAATCTGATTCATCACGTTTGTTAATTTGAAAAGCGCATCAAACTCGAGCATCGAGGATGTCTTGATAGTTGAAGTTTTGATATTTTCTGTAAGATGTTGATATTTTAGTTGTAGATTAAAATGCTCAACCTCTAGTTTAGAAAAATGTTTAACCAAATTGTCGTGATCATCCAATTCAATTTTCTCATTTAGTTTAGAATTAGTCTTTTCAAGCTCAATGACACGATCATGGGAGACTTCAGGGCAGAGATAATTCATGAAATTGAGAAGCATTAATGGAAAAATTTGTAGCAGGTGAAAACACATCTTGAGCCATACATTCAGTAATAAGAGTCTCATTCAATGTATGCAAGTTCTTCCTCTCAATCTCATTATATTTTAGTGCACGCTCATAGTCACTAACCTCAACTATCATTGCATTAAATTCCTTTTCCATTTCTTTAATGTCTAAATTCATTCCCCTTTTAAGACTTTCAAAATGATCTTTTAGTTGTTTAAAGAAAGGCATGACTTGAGTTAAATAACAATATTTCGTTTGCTCAAAACCCCTTTCCCTTCAGTTATACCAGTGGGTGTGATCCTTTTCTTACAAGTTTTCTCAAAATCAACAAATAGTTGAAAAATAACATATTGACTGATTAAGGTCTTGTTTTTAGTGGCAATAGTCCTAGGAACTAAATGCATTGGTGTATTGGGAGGATACACAGTCGCTGAAGGCATTTTCCTAAAGGGAGGGTTCGTTACAACAAGATTCTCTGCTTTTTGCTTATCTAAATCCTTTTTCCAGAACACTTGTTCGGGTGTTAACAACGTCTGAGGCTTAAACATGTTCAAGGAAATCCAATTCTCATTCTTGTAATCATGGGGTGTGATATTTATTTTCTTCTCTTTACATTTAGGATCATCTAATTTCTTGTTCATCTTTTCCCTAGTGACTTCATCAGATTTCTTATCTTCCTCAGTGCACTCAACGCAGCTAGGTTTTTGTCTAGGTTTAAGAATCTCATTGCCATCGTAGATTACATTTTGAGCTGCTTTTGCTATCTTCTCGTACTCAGGGTTGGGTTTATCTATAATGGGAACACTATGCTTGTCGCTTAAAACCCTATGCTTAGTGACCATGTGAGCAGTTTGAATGGTATTCCCTTGTACGTACAACTTATTTTCAAGCTTGTTTTTCAAGGTTTTTAGATTAGAAAAGTCATTCAAAAGTTTTGATTCCTTAACATTGAATTCTTGCTTAAGCATTTTAACATTTTCTTGAAGTTCTTGTTTTGCTTAGCGAGCTTTTAGAAAGCTTTTCATGTAAGGAGTTTAACTCTTGTTTTAATACTTCTTCTCTAAACCTACTTTTTCTAATAGTTGTACGCATTTGGTCATCCATTTCCGCTCACGGGTGGTTAACTCAAACTTAGCACGTTGTTCATAAATAGCAACACGTTCTTTATAAGCATTAAGTTTAGAAATAACAGAATCATCGGGGCATGCAATGTATTCATCAAAAGCATAGTCATCATTGATTGCATAAGATACATCACTTGGTACAATCTCACTTTCACTTTGTTTCACATATTGATCATATGGGACAACATTGATATTACCCATATTTTCAAAATCTGACTCAATAATTACAGTTGATTGTACTTCGTTATGTATCTTTTGCTCATCAACTTCATCGTATAATTTTAATACCTCAGAAATGATTATGTCTTTGGATGGACCAGCTTGTGGTGATGAAGAGACTTTAGAAGAAACCATTGGAGAAATGCTAGCCATGAAAATGGTTTGTGCAGTGGGTTCTTCATCAACATCAGAGTCGTATGCATCACAATCAGCTACTTGAAAGGCATTCTGATGATTATGGCCTATCTCCTGAATTGGTTGCTCATCCACATCTGCATCATATGTCTTAGCATTTCCCTCAGCCAAGAATAACAACTCCTCTTCATCCAAAGCTGCACCATTATCCTGAGCTTGCACAAGCAACATCTTATCCCTGAAGTACTCGGCATTCTGAGGGCATTTTGGTGATGTGCAGTTCCTTGCAATGTGTCCCTCACCTCCACAGTTGTAACATTTGATTGGTTTTGCTTGACCCTGGTTTCCATTCCTTCCCCTATTCTGATTTGCAGCATAACCTCTACTAACTCCACCTCTTTCTTGTTCGTACAACCTTTCTTGAACTAGCTGCACCATAACCTTCCCATCTCTGATAGTGGCTTGATTGTGTGGATTGGATTCAGTTCTAAGATTGTTGTTGGTGTGTGGAAGAGAGTTCATGTTTTGACTAATCAGGAGAGCTAGTTGATTAATGAAGTTTCCCACATGTGCATCAGCATCAGCTTGTTTGAACATAGGATCGGGAATGAGTTTGTGATTACCATTACCCATGGGTATAACTTGAGATGCTTTGGTGGTAATTCCAATGTTTGAGTAGAAGGCAGTTGAATCATTAGATGAACTTGTTTCTCCCTGATTGGTTTTGAACTGTTCCAGAATCCTTTTTCAAACATAGCATGTCTCTCATTCTGGAGAAGGAAGGCATACAGTTGCTCATAGTTAGTATTCTTCAATCCTTTAGTGAGCTTCACAGAAGTGACAAACTTGTGCCATTCGGGATTCATGTTGTTTACAAATTTTGAGTTCAGCTGAATGTTCGGCATAGTCATTTTGATGTTCCTCATGTCATTCACAAGCTTATGGAATCTCTCATAGTACTCATAGACACTCTCATCAGGTTTCATCTTGAAATGCTCAAATTCATCATATAGTTGTGATTCTCTATCTTCAATAGTCAATTCAGAACCTGATAGAAGCATCTTGACATTATCCCATACAACCTTTGCTTCAGTGTTGTGATTGATAAGCTTGTAGATGTCTTTTGGAAGACCTTGCAGTATAATGTTAGAAGCCCGGATATCTGCATCGAATCTCTTCTTCTCCTTATCATCGAGCTCATCATACATCTTTGGTCTGTCCATTCCGTAAATCAATGTACCATCTTCAGCTGTATCAATTATGTCTCTAGTAGTCTCAACCCGATACGGTCCTTCATCAATGGATTTGAGAATGTTGACCCCATTTTCCTTTCCAAGACAGTACAATCTGATTCGATGAGCCCAAGAATCGTAGTCAGTTCTGTCAAGCATGGGTGGGCGACTATCGAACCAATTGCTTGAACATCCTCAGCAACAGTGGAGATGATTGTAGGAACGTTGGTAGACATGTTGACAGATTAAATGGGATTTTATAACTCTATGATTAAACCGGGAAATAGATTCTTTCACGGGATTTTACTAAATCAAGAGAAAACTGTATTACAGACAGAGTCAATCAAGTTGCTAAGAAAATCTGAACCAAGTCGCTAAGCACCAAGTCGCTATAATACCAAGTTGCTAAGACATAGTCAAGTCGCTAAATTAACAACTCGCTAAGCACCAAGTCGCTAGCAAAATTTTGACAGCAAGTCGCTAAGCACCAAGTCGCTAAGTTGTCAAGTCGCTAAAGAGCAACTCGCTAAGCACCAAATCGCTAACACCACGTCGCTAACAAACTTAAGTACAAGTCGCTAACTTTCACCAAGTCGCTACCCGTAGTGGAGAATCCACTAAGTTGTACTGTTTGTCGACTTGTCTCAATAGACAAGTCGCTAGCTCAACTCGCTAAGTCCTTCAACTACAACTCGCTACCAAATTACAAAGCAAGTCGCTAGCAAGAAAACTTATCCGTGGCTCAAGTCGCTACCTAGAAAATCACATAAACACCACTTTTCAATCCAAAAACAACCCAACCACGATGATTCAAGCTTACCAAATCAAAGCCTAAGCACATACAATGATTCTAAACACAAAACAACACCCAAGATTCAAACTTTAACACTAGAAATGATCCAAATGATGCAAAAACCACTAAACCTTTTCAAACTCTAAAACCACCTAAAAGTCACTAGAAATCCAAAGATATGTAAGAGATGATCAAACCATGGCTCTGATACCATTTGTAACATATTGGATTTCACAAACACACTAAACCATAAGATCAAATAGGCGCATTATGAGTTCTAGAGAGAGAAAGTTAGAGATTTAGGGAACTTTAGTGAGAGAAAGAAAAAAATCTTATTATGAGCTCCAACTCTCTACCTTGGGAGGTAGAGAGTATTTATAGTCTTACAATAAAACGGCACCTGACGGGCTATGGATCAGGCATACAGTGGGTAAAGACCCGTCCGTCCTCCACGGTGTTACTTAAACTAAATACTACTTAACTTACAATAATCTACGACTACGAGCTTTCTAACGATTACATATACTTGAGGTGACCGACTCTTTAATAACTGGATTTACTAAATCCTAACAATATTGAATAAGGAAACAATGAAGGTTGAAGAGTCATTAAATGTAAAATTTTATGAAAGTCCTCCTAAACCTACCCAACCTCTTGTCGATGACGAGATAATCGAAAGTGAAGCCATAGATATCAAGGAAAATATAAACAAAGAACATGAACCATTAAACAATGAAATCATCAATATTAAAGAGTCCAAAGATCACCCCGTAGATAAGGTCATAAGAAAGTTAAATGAAGGAACCTTAAGATCCCAAGTCCAAAACCAAAGTAGTTTATTTTTTTTTGTCTCAACCATAGAATCTAAAAATACACAAAAAGCCATAAAAGATGAAAGTTGGGTAATGGCTATGCAAGAAGAGTTAAATTAATTTGTTTCTAACGATGTTTGGACACTTGTCCCTCCACCTAATAACCAAACCATAATCGGAACTAAATGGGTATATAAAAACAAGTTAGATGCAAACGGAATAGTGTCTAGAAACAAAGCTAGACTCGTTGCCCAAGGGTATAATCAACAAGATGGCATAGAATTTGATAAGACCTATGCTCCCGTGGCTAGATTAGAGTCTATAAGAATACTTCTTGCTTATGCTTGTGCTAATGATCTTAATATTTTTCAAATGGATGTTAAAAGTGGTTTTCTAAATGGCTTTATTAATGAAGAAGTCTATGTAGCTCAACCTCCGGGCTTTATCGATTTCGAAAAACCTAAACACGTGTATAAACTAAAGAAAGCTCTTTAGTGTCTTAAACAAGCCCTAAAAGCTTGGTATGATAGACTCAAATCATTTTTAATAAAAAACAACTACCCCATGGGGTTAGTTGATAATACACTTTTCACTAAGAAAAAGGAATCACATATAATTATTGTTTAAATATACGTGGACGATATGATATTCGGATCGACTTGTCAAGACATGTGTGATGATTTCTTAAAAATCATGCATGATGAGTTTGAAATGAGTATGATGGGAGAACTAAGTTTCTTTCTCGGTCTACAAATCAAACAACTAGAAGATGGTATCTTCTTTAATCAATCCAAATACATAAAAGAAATGTTAAAGAAATTTGGTTTATAAGAGTCAAAACCCATAAGAACACCAATGTCATCCGATACTAAACTAAAAAAAGATGAAGACGGTGAATCCGTTGATAACACAAAATACCGTGGCATGATTGGTAGTCTTCTCTATCTTATAGCTAGTCGGCCGTATATCATGTTTAGTTCCTGTCTATGTGCTAGGTTTCAAGAAGCCCTAAAACATCACATCTAGAAGAGGTCAAAAGAATATTTAGATACATTAAGGGTACGACTCAATTGGGATTATGGTATCCTAAGGGAACGGAGGTAGAAACTATTGTATATGCGGATTCTGACCATGCAGGTGATTATGTTGACCGAAAGAGTACACGTGGTGTATGCACCTTTATGGGATGTTTTTTAACATCTTGGTTCTCGAAGAAGCAAACGGCATTGGCCATATCAACAACCGAAGCCGAATATGTCTCCGCCAACAAAGCATGCCAACAAGCACTATGGATGCAACAACCGTTAGTTGACTACGACATTTATCTAAGTGACATAGCCATCTTATGTGACAACAAAGGTGCTATTAACTTAAGCAAGAATCCGGTGTTGCACTCTCGCACCAAGCACATAGAGATCCATCATCACTTCTTAAGAGACAATGTTCAAAAGGGAAACATTTCTATTGGGAAGGTAGCATTCGAAGACAACATAGCCGACGTCCTCACCAAACCGTTGAAGCGGGAACAATTCAACTTACTTCGTCTTGGTCTTGGTCTCATGGAACAATCGTCGTAATTTGTTTCTCAACTCTAAAAGGTATGTAAACATTAGGCTTCCTTATTTTCTGAGTCTAGGATCTCTATTTCACACACAACTCACAAACAATATGGGGATTTTCAAAACTCAAAATATATTGTCTTGTACCCTTTCAAAACTAACGATAACTTTTTGTTTTCAAGAAACTTTTCAAAATATTTTCCAAAATAATACTTCTCCCCGTATCATTTTTCTAACGCTATTCTCACGTCTAGGACAAACCTTTTTCATTATTAATATAAAGTAAAAACAAGTTTTCATTGCATCTCATGTCTTTTGAATGCTAAAGGGAACACATAACTAATATGTGTTTTTGGGTACATTCATTTAAGCAACAATGATTTAAGGAACACTCGGGTTATCTCACATAATAATATGCTTTTTCACTTCTAGTTTATTTTCTTCTCTTTTTAGGAGTCGAGATAACCGCAACTCCAAATGGTTTGCATATAGGCACACACTAGGCACAAATGTTTCCAAAAGGAAAAATTTGAGCTGCCTGAGTCACAAGTACCATGGATCCCAACATTAACGCTGGACGGTTCCCTCAAGGAACGGATCCATGGGAACCGTGGGACAAAACCTGAATTTCTCTTCTATTTTTCTCACTTTGGCTATAAACCTTCATATTTTTATCATTTTACCTCTTTCACTAATGAGTATGTTACTTAATGCTTGTGTTCTCATGATCACAAGCCTTAAATTCATATCTAATCATTAGATTTTAGTCCACATTTTGGGTCTATCATTCATTACAATGCACTATTTTCTCTATAAATAAGGTTCCTAAAATGCTTGCATATCCATCACTCTCAACCTCACAAAAAAATCATCATCATGTCATCTAACATTGATGAATCACCTAGTGCAAACAATCCTCTTCAAGAAATATCCTACCACCTTCCGTAGTGCCACCACCCAAATCTAGAAAAACCGCACGGATTAGCATCCGGTCTTGTTGTTTAGCCAAACCATTGTCAAAAAGTTCATCACCAACTACTCATTCACCACCAAATGATTCCATATTAGCACCTGCATCATATCCAACAAGCACTTCACCACCATCACCTATCAAGTCTCCACCCAAGATCACCCAATCAGAACTCCTTAAGACTCTGAAAACATTCCCACTACCCGTGTCTAGTCCACCACCCACATCATTTCAACAAACTTCCAACCCAAAGAACTAGTCTTTTTAACACCATCAACATCTCCAAACACACTTTACAAAGATCTTGCAACTTCACCACCTTTAGCTCCCATTATTTTACAAAAACATCTAGGTTCATATATTCCATTACTTACCAATATAATGGACTTTGATCCATATTTTCCAACTTTTCCACCACATATTCCGCCCTCCACAAATCAAACTTACCCGAAAACCATCCACACACAATACCTACATCATTTACATTGTGAACATTGCCAATCTACTAGGGAACTTGCAATGGAAATTAGGGACGAAATGCGATTCATACTTAACCACATCCTTGATCGCATCAACATCATCACTCACCAAAACTTCCATAATTAAACCTTATGCAAGCATGGAAGGAATAATATTACTATTTTCTCTAATTTTTTTCTTTTGAGTCATTGTAAAGAACAAACCTTGTTCTTAGTTTTTACATGTTTGTATGTGGCCTATATACCACTACACTTTATTTTTTTATTATTACAGGGCTTTGTTTACATATCTTGGCTCTCCATTTTGTTTCTCGTTAATTACAAGATTATATTACATGTTACTACTAACTTTTTCTTTGTAGTTATTATATTTTCTCACTTGACGCCCTATTCAAGGGGGAGTTACCATCAAGGGGGAGTTAGTGATTCGTGGATTATACTAGTTTTTCCACACTTTATTTCTTCGTTAGGTTCGCTTTTTGTTTCGACAAAAAGGGGGAGAAGAAGTAAAACTTATATATGCTTTCAAAACATACATCTAATCTAAAGTTTTACTCATCATAACATTATATTTTTTCATCAACAAAAAGGGGGAGATTGTTAATGATTCGTGCTAAACCGTCAAGTTTTATCACACAAGCTAGCCACTTGTGAATGGCTAACCGTAATAAACTTCAGACAGCTCAGACACCAATGCAATGAAGTCCAGGAGAGTATAGTGTTTCCCCATGTCGTTATGTCCCAACGAGCTGTGCGAGAATAATCAAACGAATAGTGATCGAGAGAATTTGAACGGAAAAGAGGTTTTGATTGATTATAACTACAGAAAAAGTATATAAACTACAGGGGCTTAAATGCAAATTAAAGAAAATTAAAAATATAAACTATATTAAATAAACGCTATCACTATTTTTAAAATGATGTTTTTGATTTTTCTTTTATAAAACTTAAATTAAAAACTACGTGACGTACAAAAGAAAATGTGAAAATGAAACAATATTAATCCTAAAAATATAAAAATGACATTTTTACAAACCTAATGATGATATAAAATTTTTAGAAAAAGAAAATTATTTTTATTACTATTTATCTAATTATTATTAATTAAAAACTATTTTTACTTATTTAATAATGCCCTAAAATACAAGAAAATATGAAATAAAGCTTGAAAAATGAAATTATGACTTAGAAAAATCTAAAATAACTAAAGAGAATTTTCAAAACTAATTTTATATTTTTCTGATTATTTTTCTATTTTCTATGAATTAAAAACTATTCAAAACTAATTAAATTGCTAAAAATTACAAATTAAACTATGAAAAATCTGGAAAAATATTTTTTTGACTTTTTATATTTATCTTAACCTAGGAAAATTGAAAACTTAATTTTTTGAAACTTTTCTGAATTAATTGTATTAAAAGCTAATTAAATAAGCCTAAAAACTGTTTTAAATGAAGAAAAATAGCAAAATGAACTAGAAAAATATGAAAAATTCAATAAAGGTCTAAATTAATATTATGAATCTATGAAAAATATAAAAACAGTGGCTTGTGTGTGGGAATATGGAACTGCAGTTACAAGTGCTTATAAATAAGCACTTAGAATAAGCCAAAGGTACCAAATGAGCACCAACTGAACACAGAAGCTATAATAAGCTATAACTACTCAAAAGCAACTTATTACAACTGCTCTTAACCTCTATTGTGCTTAATGAACAGATTTGATGATTTAAAATTAGGTGCTAAAAGCAGATTTAGCTACTACTTTGCAGCCTAAGAATAAGCTACCCAATAAGCTGAAAATTGAAACCAGATGTTGGACTCTCAAGAAGACCTGGCTAGATACTTAAAACCAAGAGTTAGCTTGAGAGAAGCTCAAATGAGCTTTTGACAAGCTCTGCAAGAACTGTCTGACTCAGTTAAAACCGAGTTAGTGCACAGGGCACTTTAGCCCAAATTGACAAGCTACTTTGAAGCTTTTACAAAATTGCTAAAATTCAACAAAAATAATTTTTGTAAACTAGACCAGTTGAAGTTTTTAAACCCAAAGTTTTACTTGAATTGACCAAAAACTGAACATATGAAAATTACACAAAGTTTTGCCAAAACTGCATTTTTCAATTTTTGACTTTTGATAATTTTGCAAAGTTGGACTAAAATGAATTTTGAGACCAATTTATGGACTGAGATTGATGTTTTATGGCAAACTAAGACTAATGCAAGCTATTCTAATAATATCTAAACACAATTCAAGCTTTTGATCTCACAAATTCCAACAGGTATGCGAAGAGGACAGATTTAGATGGAATTTGACTTTTTGAGTTCTAGAGTGCAGTCTAACCACTGAATTAAGTCTAATAATCCTAAATGAGACTAAGCTAACTGATCTTGAGCACAAACCAAGCCTTAAGCTCAATTTTAACCACATATCCAAACACTAGTTTAACTCATTGAATTGAGCTCTAACCTACTGTTTCACTGATCTGATCCACTAAAGTGTTTACTCTAGATTTACTATATGAAATTACTACTGTTTGAACTAAACTTAACAACTAGACTAGTCTAAATTAACTAATGCAAGTTAAGGTTTAGTGCAAATATGTAAAGAAAATTAATGATAGAGAATAGATTAAAACTCAAACAAACTACTGAGATCAAGCCAAGTTATACTGCAAGCAACACTATTTAAATTACCCTCACAAGCTAAAAAGATTTAAAAGAGAAACTAAAACTCACATGAAGTCCTAGCCACTGTGGCTTGAGATCAATGAAAGAACCACTACCTACAACTGTTTTAATCCCATACCCAACTGAATTTCAACCCAATTCAGATCAAAATCATCCCATATCTAACTTCAAATCAGCAACACAGAACAAGTCATCCATGATTACACCTTTGACTCTTGTTGGCCAATTTGAGATTTAGCTTGAAACTGAAATTTTAGCTTACTAACAGCTATATGAAGCTGTAATGAGCTCAACTAAGTTCTAAAAGCAGAGACCATTTGAAGCCTGGATTTAGCACACTTGATCTTGAATTTAGAACAGGGAACATAAAAACAAGTTTTAGGTTCAAACTTTAAATTAATACTTGAATTTAAATTACAACTGATAAAACAGGTTTTTCTTAGTACAATACAAAAGGAAGTTAAACATTTAGCACTAATTTAAGACATTGATATTAAAAACGACATGAAGGAAAAATAATAACTAAAAAAAAACTCTCCTGTCTCTCCTTCTCTTTCTTCTTTTTATACACCAAAAATGCTCCCACTTGACTTCTGATTAATTCCCACTAATAATCTCAACCATTGGATGATTGGGGCCTTTTTTAGCCGTTGATGGTATTTTGGCGGGAAAACAAAGTTAGCCAGTTGGAGAGGTTGAGTGCAAGAGGGGGCATTTAATACTGCTTTTTGTTGTTTGGTGGAGGTGGAGTGATAAGGGAGGTGAAGTATAAGGCTGGAGGGATGGTTGTATTCGGGTTTGCGAGCAGGTGGGAGGAAGGAGAAGACTTGGATTTGGCAGGCTTTGACTATTTTGACCAGAGGGTTTAATATTGAAAGGGGGGTCAAAAACAGGGGGTCAAGTGTGGTTTGGCAGGGGTCCAAAGAGTATTTGACAAGGTACAAGGACCATTATGTAATTTCTGAAAAACAAGGGACCAAAGCTGCCAATTTTGAAAAGTTGTTTCAAGGGACCAAAAATGACAAGTTTCAATAGTGCAAGGACCATAAAGGACATTTTCAAACTTCCAAGGACTATATTTGCCAGTTTTGAAACTTAAAGGACCAAACTTGTAATTTCTCAAAACTTTTGACATTTTTCACCAAAGGACTAATTATGACAAGTTATGATTTTAAAAGGACCTTTGGTGACTTTTCTTTTGAAATAAGTGCTCGGGGACTATTTCTGACAACTTTTGAAACTTGGGGGACTGAAACTGCCAATTATGCAAACTTAGCTCATTTTCATCGAATTTAAACATTTTGCATCTGAAACATATAAAATGCAATTTTGAGATATTTTCAGTATTTTGACGCATTACTGAGCATTTTTAAGCGTTTTGCAGTTCAGATTGACCAAAAATGATGAGTATTTACACACTCATCAATCCCCACACTAAACTATTGCTAGTCCCTAGCAATCTTTTGAGAAAAACTAATGGATTTGAATCTCTTTACCAAAAGCCATCACTTCTGGAGTAGCCAAATGTTTCAGTTCAAGTAAGAACCTTGGTACACTGATAACCAAATGATTTTGAGCAAATCACCAGCTTTCAACGGTTTTGATTTGTCTTTACCGGAAGCCGTTTGCTTCTGGACTAGCCAACTCTTAGATAAATTATCAATATTATCTTTGGTGAGTCGATTACCAATTATGGTTTTCCACTGCCTTTACCACAAGCCATAAACTTGCGGGCTAGCCAACTCTTCACTTTTAAGGATATGGTGTTTGAATACCATACAATTATGGGCAAATTGCAAGCCGTCAACGGATTTGAGATATCTTTACCAAGAGCCGTTTGCTCTAGGATTAGCCAATCCTTTTGTTTTTAGACATGGCGGATGATAACCATATGTTGAGTAAGTGAAAAACACTCCCAAAAAATTTTGGCCAAAATGGGGAATAAGTGGGCGGTATAATTACATGATAAAATTCGTGAGAATTTCCCCCCACACTAGAAATGAATATTGCCCTCAATATTCAAAGTACCGGGTTATGCGAAACCGGAAGAATAAAAGGGAATATTACGGCCATTATTTGAAAGATTTTTTTTTTGAAACTTATATATATACACAACATGTGGGGCAACCCCCCACACTAGGGTGGTAGAAAGTAGAAATATGGGTGAAAACCCATATGGCATGCTCTGTTTTTGATTCGAGTCGCTAGCTTTACTCGATCCCCGCATTCATTGGTTCATGGGGAAAGTTTGTAGATCCGGGACAACCACGGGAGGAATGTCCTCTCCAAAATAATGCTTCAACCGATGACCATTCACTTTAAAGTTTGGACCATCGGGTTGAGATAACTCAATGGTTCCATATGGAAATACTTTAGTGATGGTGAATGGTCCGGACCAGCGGGATTTTAGTTTTCCGAGAAAATCTTCAATCTTGAGTTGAAAAGAAGGACTCGATCACCGACGTTGAAAACGCGGTTTTGATTTTGGAGTCATGAATCTTCTTTGTCTTTTCTTTGTAGATCAAAGAGTTCTCGTATGCTTGATCACGAGTTCATTTAATTCATTCATTTGAACTTTCCGGTGATCACCACCGTATGCGAATATCGAAATTGGCATGTTTCAAGGCTCGGTATGCCTTGTGCTCAAGCTCAACCGCAGATGACATGCCTTTCGTACACAAGCTTGTATGGAGTGCACCAGATGGGTGTTTTATAAGCTGTACGGAAGGCCCAGAGTGCGTCATCTAGCTTATCCGACCAAGAGGCACGGTTTTCGCCTCTGTCCTTTCAAGAATTCTTTTAATCCCCGGTTGGAAACTTCCACTTGCCCTTGTTTTGGGGTGGTGCTTGAGAGAGACGGTGAGTTACCCCATACTTTTGCATGACTCTATCAAACTGGTCATTGCAAAAATGCGTACCACGATCACTGATTATAGCTCGTGGAGTTCCAAACCTAGCAAAAGAGATTTTAAGAATTTCACAACAACTCGGGCATCGTTGGTAGGCAAAGCCTTCGCTTCAACCCATTTTGACAAATAGTCAGCCACGCAGTATGTATTTATTACCTGAGACAAAGGAAATGGCCCCATAAAGTCAATGCCCCAGATGTCAAAAATCTCACACACTTGAATGGCATTTTGCGGCATTTCATTTCTTTGTGAGATATTCCCGTGATGTTGACAAGCGTCACAGGTTTTGACAAATTCATGGGCATCCTTGTAAATCGTGGGCCAATAGAATCCGGAATCAAACACCTTCTTGGCGGTGTAGTTGGGGCTATGATGTCCCCAAGTAGGTCCAGAATGGCAAGCCTTAAGAATGTCATTGGCTTCCTGACCATACACACATCGCCTGATGACTTGATCCGCGCAAATTTTGAATAAGTAGGGGTCGTCCGAGAAGTAATGTTTTACATCTTTAAAGAATTTGTTTTTCTGTTGGGACGACATCCCTTTCACCACAAAGTTACCCGTATGGTAATTTGCAAAGTCAGCAAACCATGGGGTAGAAGAGTCTCCACGAAAAGAAACCACATTGAGTGTTTCGAGAGGAAATGTTTCGTTTATTTCCTTTTCTCGAACACATCTTGGTGAGGGTTTTCTAGACGGGACAGATGATCAGCAGCCAGGTTCTCAGCTCCTTTTTATCACGTATAATGATATCAAATTCTTGTAGGAGGAGAACCCAAGGAGCAATCTCGCTTTGCATCTTGTTTTGCAAAGAGATATTTGAGAGCAGTCGAAATAATACACCACGCATTTAGTCAATATAAGGTATGGCCGAAACTTTTCAAACGCATACACCACAGCTAATAATTTTTCTGAGTGGTGTAATGGGTTTGAGCTTCAGTCATAGTTTTACTCGCGTAGTGGATAGGCTGAAAATGCTTGGTTTTTCGTTGCCCCAAGACGGCACCGATAGCAAAATCACTTGCATCGCACATGAGCTCAAAGGGTAAATCCAGGGGGCAACTAGAATGGGTGCCTTCGTAAGCTTTTTCTTTAATGTTTCAAAAGCTTCGATGCACTCAGGTGAGAAGATAAAAGGAGCATCTTTTTCCAGAAGATGGGTCATAGGCCGGGCGATTTTAGAAAAATCTTGTATGAATCTGCGATAAAACCCGGCATGACCTAGAAAACTCCTAATACCTTTGACGGTAGTAGGATGAGGTAATTTAGCAATAACATCAACTTTTGCTCTATCTACCTCAATCCCGTTTTTAGAAATCTTATGGCCAAGGACTATGCCTTCTTTGACCATAAAGTGGCTCTTCTCCCAATTTAGACAAAGATTGGTGTCTTCACACCGTTTTAGCATTCTTTCTAAATGGGAGAGACATGTGTGAAATGAGTCCCCAATGACCGAGAAGTCATCCATAAACACCTCCATTGTTTCCCCGATCATTTCGTGGAAAATTGCCATCATACATCGTTGGAACGTGCCGGGAGCGTTACATAGGCCAAAAGGCATACGTCTGTAGGCAAATGTTCCGTATGGGCAGGTGAATGTGGTTTTTCTTGATCCAGCGGATCAATGGGGATCTGAAAGTAACCCGAGAAACCATCAAGGAAACAATAATACTCGTTCCCTGCTAATCTCTCAAGCATTTGGTCCATGAAGGGTAGAGGAAAATGGTCTTTACGGGTGGCTTCGTTTAACTTGCGATAGTCAATACACATCCCGTAACCAATCAAGTTGGAATTTACTCGTTTTCTTCATTTGTGACAACAGTTATGCCACCCTTTTTAGGAACGCAATGAATTAGGCTAACCCAAGGACTATCAGAGATCGGGTAAATTAAACCGGCATCAAGAAGTTTGAGAACCTCTTGTTTGATAACCTCATGAATCTTAGGATTCACCCTTCTCGATGTTGGATGCTGGTTTGAAGTCTTCCTCCATCAAGATTTTGTGAGTACAAAACTCAGGGTTGATACCCTTAATGTCGGAGAGTTTCCAAGCAATTGCTTGCTTGTGTGACTTCAAGACCTTTATGAGAGCGGTTTTCTCCTCCTCAGTTAAGTCTTTAGCAATTATGACGGGTAATTTATCATCACCCTCCAAGAATGCATACTCGAGATGAGGAGGTAGGTCCTTAAGTTCAACTTCGGAAATTCTTCATTAGAGATGTTTGCCCGATTTGATTTCCTCAATCGTGATCTCTTTCGGAGGAAGTGAAGGTAATGGATCTTCATTTAACAATTGCTCAAGATAAAGGATATCTCCTTCCGAATCATAAACACCATCAATTCCCGGAGGAATTGATTCATCATTAGCAAGAAAGTCATCGATCTCTTCCAGAAAGAAGTTACCTCCCTCAAACGAAGTGAGAGAGGGGGAAGAGTCGGCAATGATTGGTTGAGAAGATGTGGTGGAATCCCACTCACAGAATTATGAAGATAACCAAGAAACTCTTGAGAGTACTCCTCTGAAGCAATATCAATTAAATCGATTCGATTAACCGATTTAGAATCATAATTTGAGGAGTACCTCGAAGTTTGATCAAGGTTAAAGGTAACAGCTTCATTACCCACACGTAACGTGATTTCTTGCTCAAATACATCAATGAGAGCACGGCCCGTTCTCAGGAATCCTCGTCCAACAATGAGGGAACCGAGGATCGGCATCGAAATCAACAACAACAAAGTCAGCTGGAAAATGGAACTTTCCTACTTTCACAAATACATCCTCGGCGATGCCAAGAGGCCGATATAGAACGATCCGCAAGCTCAAGAGTCATGCGGTAGGAATAAGTTCTGGAAGAGAAAGTTTCTTCCATACTGAATAGGGCATCAGATTGATGCTTGCACCAAGATCGGCAAGGGCAAAGCATTCAATCATTCCTGGAAAGACACAAGGGAGAAGAAATTTTCCAGGATCTCCTAGCTTCTCGAGAAGCTTATTTAACAGGCTGCTGCGCAGTTCGTTCAAAGGAGTTTTAGCCATTTCAAACAGTTTTTCCTTATTGCTTAACATGTGTTTGAGAGTTGATGCAAACTTGGGCATCGGCATGATGGCATCCGCAAAGCTTATGTCAAAATGTAGTTCTTGGAAAATTTGAAAGAATTTTTCCATTTGATGACTGCCTTTTTCGCGGAGCTTTTGCTCATTTAAACGTGAGGGGTAAGGAATAGAAGTTTTGGATTTGGGGTTTTCAACTGGAGGTTCAAAAATGACTCCAGTTTGGTTTTGGTTTTGGGACAACTTGAGGATGGACATCTTTGGTACCTCCGTTATTAGTAGGAAGTTCCTTGTCCTTTGTCGCCTCAGGTTCACTTTCCACTACCTTCGGGAGAGAAGAAGAAGAGGTAGTAGGAATAGCGGGTCCATCATACGAAGCACCACTTCTGGTTGTGATCGCCTTTGCATCGCCCTCGGATTAGCGATCGTGTTGCTAGGTAAAGTACACGAGCAGGGTCGATCATTTAAAGACTTCTTGATGTCGAAATCGCTAACCAACAACCTGTTCATTTCCTCTTAGGATTTCATGAATTGCTTCAACAACTCATCAGATGATGGTCCAGTTGGAACAATGGCTTGATTTTGCACAGGAAAATTCTGGCCTCTATTGTTTGGATTAGGGCCTTGATTTTGGAAATTTCCTTGATTATTGCCATGAAAATACCGTGGGTTGAAATTTCCCTGACCTTGGTTTCTATTGAAATTTCCTTGGTTTTGGAAATTTTGACTTTGATTTTGAAAACCGTTATTTTGACTAAAATTACCTTGGTTTTGAAAACCTTGGTTCATTCTATTCTGAATTTGATTACGGTTTTGGTTTTGGTTGAAACCGGGTGGTCTAGGGTAGTGGTTAGGGCGGTGGTTGGTCCGTAGGAGCACGGTATTGGTTGCCTCCTGATGGAAATCCCGCCCACAGCGTTTGCTTTCAAAGGGTTACCATCGGTGGCCACAGTTGTAATAGGCATGGGGCCACCGCAAGTAACAGACTTCCACTTTCTTAACCAGCAGGAGGTGAAGTTTGTGGAAAAGAAACTTTCTTTTGGTTGGAGAGAATCAAAGCTTGAATTGCTTCCGTGAGTTTGTCAATCTTAGCATCGGTGCTAGATTGACTCACGGCGATGAAGAAGAAGGACCAACATGACTTGGGAAACAACTGGTTTGCTTCGTGCAGGTCGGACTTTAGACTTGTTTTCAATTATCCTTAAAGCTTCTTTTTGCTTTGCTCAAGAAATTTCCTCCAGTGGAGGAATTGAAGAATCTTGATCGATTGACTCACTCCATTATAGAAAGTATCGAGTTGCATTAATTCGGAGAAACCGTGGTGAGGACATTTGCGGAGCAACTCCTTAAAAGCGATCCACGATTCCTGAAGGATTCATCAAACTTTGTGTGAACTTGATGATTTCATTTTTAAGACTCGTGGTCTTGGAAGGTGGATAGAATTCGTTCACAAATTTCTTCACCAGGTCTTCCCATGTTTCAATTGATTTAGGGGTTGTTTTCAAGCCAAATCCGGCTTGACCCTCAAGAGAAATGGGAACGAGAAGAAGCAGCGGTTGACAGCATTGTAGGGACATTCTTATCCTTGATGGTAGATGCAATCTTGTTAAACCATCGAATATGAGCATGAGGATCATCCGGCTCAAAACCATAGAATTGACTTGAGGTTACAAGATTGATAACCGGTTTTGAGCTCAAAATTTTCAACCACAATGGCTGGGATAACAATAGCATCTCCATACCCGTCGATGGGTGCACGGAGAAGCTCACACGCTTAAGACGTTCTTCCGCCATGATAACGGAAGTAGTGTGAGCAGTACGGATCTCGAATCCGACTGATGGGGCAAAAAGTCTACGGACACGCCTTCTTGGAATCTTGACAAGCTCACGAAATGGGCTTACAGATCGAGAAGAGCGAGTGCGCATACACTAGAGTTAACTCTAAGAGATCTCAGAGTTAAGGAAGGGAATTATGAAAATGGGGTAAGAAGAATCTTTTTGGGTTTTCTGGTTTCGAAAAGTAGATATAACAACAAATCCAATTAAAACAATATCGAGGCAAAACAACAGTGAACTTAGGGACGAAATGCGATTCATACTTAACCACATCCTTGATCGCATCAACATCATCACTCACCAAAACTTCCATAATTAAACCTTATGCAAGCATGGAAGGAATAATATTACTATTTTCTCTAATTTTTTTCTTTTGAGTCATTGTAAAGAACAAACCTTGTTCTTAGTTTTTACATGTTTGTATGTGGCCTATATACCACTACACTTTATTTTTTTATTATTACAGGGCTTTGTTTACATATCTTGGCTCTCCATTTTGTTTCTCGTTAATTACAAGATTATATTACATGTTACTACTAACTTTTTCTTTGTAGTTATTATATTTTCTCACTTGACGCCCTATTCAAGGGGGAGTTACCATCAAGGGGGAGTTAGTGATTCGTGGATTATACTAGTTTTTCCACACTTTATTTCTTCGATAGGTTCGCTTTTGTTTTGAACAAAAAGGGGAAAAGAAGTAAAACTTGGCTTTCAAAACATACATCTAATCTTAAGTTTTACTCATCATAACATTATATTTTCATCAACAAAAGGGGAGATTGTTGTGATTAAGTGCTAAACCATCAAGTTATATCACACAAGCTAGCCACTTGTGAATGGCTAACCGTAATAAACTTAAAACAGACTACGGACACCAATGCAATGAAGTCCAGGAGAGTATAGTGTTTCCCCATGTCGTTATGTCCCAACGAGCTGTGCGAGAATAATCAAACGAATAGTGATCGAGAGAATTTGAACGAAAAAGAGGTTTTGATTGATTATAACTACAGAAAAAGTATATAAACTACAGGGGCTTAAATGCAAATTAAAGAAGATTAAAAAGATAAACTATATTAAATAAACGCTATCACTATTTTTAAAATGATGTTTTTGATTTTTCTTTTATAAAACTTAAATTAAAAACTACGTGACGTACACAAGAAAATGTGAAAATGAAACAATATTAATCCTAAAAATATAAAAATGACATTTTTACAAACCTAATAATGAGATAAAATTTTTAGAAAAAGAAAATTATTTTTATTACTATTTATCTAATTATTATTAATTAAAAACTATTTTTACTTATTTAATAATACCCTAAAATACAAGAAAATATGAAATAAAGCTTGAAAAATGAAATTATGACTTAGAAAAATCTAAAATAACTAAAGAGAATTTTCAAAACTAATTTTGTATTTTTCTGATTATTTTTTCTATTTTCTATGAATTAAAAACTATTCAAAACTAATTAAATTGCTAAAAATTACAAATTAAACTATGAAAAATCTGGAAAAATATTTTTTTGACTTTTTATATTTATCTTAACCTAGGAAAATTGAAAACTTAATTTTTTGAAACTTTTCTGAATTAATTGTATTAAAAGCTAATTAAATAAGCCTAAAAACTGTTTTAAATGAAGAAAAATAGCAAACTGAACTAGAAAAAATGAAAAATTCAAGAAAAGTTTAAATTAATATTATGAATCTATGAAAAATATAAAAACAGTGGCTTGTGTGTGGGAATATGGAGCTAGGGTTCAAGTGCTTATAAATAAGCACCTGGAATAAGCCAAAGGTACCAAATGAGCACCAACTGAACACAGAAGCTATAATAAGCTATAACTACTCAAAAGCAACTTATTACAACTGCTCTTAACCTCTATTGTGCTTAATGAACAGATTTGATGATTTAAAATTAGGTGCTAAAAGCAGATTTAGCTACTACTTTGCAGCCTAAGAATAAGCTACCCAATAAGCTGAAAATTGAAACCAGATGTTGGACTCTCAAGAAGACCTAGCTAGCTACTTAAAAACCAAGAGTTAGCCTGAGAGAAGCTCAAATGAGCTTTTGACAAGCTCTGCAAGAACTGTGCAGACTCAGTTAAAACTGAGTTAGTGCACAGGGCACTTTAGCCCAAATTGACAAGCTACTTTGAAGCTTTTACAAAATTGCTAAAATTCAACAAAAATAATTTTTGTAAACTAGACCAGTTGAAGTTTTTAAACCCAAAGTTTTACTTGAATTGACCAAAGCTGAACATATGAAAATTACACAAAGTTTTGCCAAAACTGCATTTTTCAATTTTTGACTCTTGATAATTTTGCAAAGTTTGACTAAAATGAATTTTGAGACCAATTTATGGACTGAGATTGATGTTTTATGGCAAACTAAGACTAATGCAAGCTATTCTAATAATATCTAAACAAAATTCAAGCTTTTGATCTCACAAATTTCATTGAGGTATCTTGAAGAGGAATGATTTAGATGGAATTTGACTTTTTGAGTTCTAGAGTATCTAACCACTTTGAATTAAGTCTAATAATCCTAAATGAGACTAAGCTAACTGATCTTGAGCACAAACCAAGCCTTAAGCTCAATTTTAACCACATATCCAAACACTAGTTTAGCTCATTGAATTGAGCTCTAACCTCTCTTGTTTCAGCGATCGATCCACTAAAGTGTTTACTCTAGATTTACTATATGAAATTACTACTGTTTGAACTAAACTTAACAACTAGACTAGTCTAAATTAACTAATGCAAGTTAAGGTTTAGTGCAAATATGTAAAGAAAATTAATGACAGAGAATAGATTAAAACTCAAACAAACTACTGAGATCAAGCCAAGTTATCTTTGCAAGCAACACTATTTAAATTACCCTCACAAGCTAAAAAGATTTAAAAGAGAAACTAAAACTCACATGAAGTCCTAGCCACTGTGGCTTGAGATCAATGAAAGAACCACTACCTACAACTGTTTTAATCCCATACCCAACTGAATTTCAACCCAATTCATCAAAATCATCCATATCCAACTTCAAATCAGCAACCTGAGAACAAGTCATCCATGATTCTGCACCTTTGACTCTTGTTGGCCAATTTGAGATTTAGCTTGAAACCAAATTTTAGCTTACTAAATATATGAAGCTGTAATGAGCTCAACTAAGTTCTAAGAGGACCATTTGAAGCCTGGATTTAGCACACTTGATCTTGAATTTAGAGCGGGAACATAAAAACAAGTTTTAGGTTCAAACTTTAAATTAATACTTGAATTTAAATTACAAGCTGATAAAAGCAGGTTTTTCTTAGTACAATACAAAAGGAAGTTAAACATTTAGCACTAATTTAAGACATTGATATTAAAAACGACATGAAGGAAAAATAATAACTAAAAAAAAAACTCTCTTGTCTCTCCTTCTCTTTCTTCTTTTTATACACCAAAAATGCTCCCACTTGACTTCTGATTAATTCCCACTAATAATCTCAACCATTGGATGATTGGGGCCTTTTTTAGCCGTTGATGGTATTTTGGCGGGAAAACAAAGTTAGCCAGTTGGAGAGGTTGAGTGCAAAGAGGGGGGGCATTTAATGCTTTTTTTGTTGTTTGGTGGAGGTGGAGTGATAAGGGAGGTGGTGAAGTATGAGGGGAGGATGGTTGTGTCTGGGTTTGGCAGAGCAGGTGGGAGGAAGGAAGAAGACTTGGATTTGGCGGGCTTTTTTTTGACCAGAGGGTTTAATATTGAAAGGGGTCAAAAATAGGGGTCAAGTGTGTGTTGGTTGAGGGTCCAAGAGTATTTGACAAGGTACAAGGACCATTATGTAATTTCTGAAAAACAAGGGACCAAAGCTGCCAATTTTGCAAAGTTGTTTCAAGGGACCAAAAATGACAAGTTTCAATAGTGCAAGGACCATAAAGGACATTTTCAAACTTCCAAGGACTATATTTGCCAATTTTGAAACTTAAAGGACCAAACTTGTAATTTCTCAAAACTTTTGACATTTTTCACCAAAGGACTAATTATGACAAGTTATGATTTTAAAAGGACCTTTGGTGACTTTTCTTTGAAATAAGTGCTCGAGGACTATTTCCGACAACTTTTGAAACTTGGGGGTGAAACGCCAATTATGCAAACTTAACTCATTTTTCATCTGAATTTAAACATTTTGCATCTGAAACATATAAAATGCAATTTTGGAATATTTTTAGTATTTTGATGCATTTCTGAGCATTTTTAAACGTTTTGCAGTTCAGATTTAGCCAAAAATGATGAGTATTTACACACTCATCAGTTTAATACAAATAATCGTAAAAACGTTTATTCATATTTAGCTATCTCTTTGTGTTTTGTTGATAACAAATATAAAGTTATCATAAGTAATATTATAAGGATACATGTTATTCTTGTAAAGCATTTACATACATAGTCATTTAACATAATCATTTGTTGTAATAGTTTATTAGAATGGGTAAAATCCATAACCCATGACCCATACCCATGGACAAATCCATAACCCATGGAGCTAACCCATGACCCATTGACTAGACGCATTGCATCTTCTAGATACACTGTATCTATTTGGATACCCATGATCCAAAGTCCATGACCCATGACCCATAACCCAAATAGGAGGACGTGTTCACGGACCCCGGTTTACATCGGGCCGGATCCTCATGTAAGGGATCCGTGGGATCCGGGGAATGAGTGATTTTTTGCCAATAAATAGTGAGCCTTTTTTTTCATTGTAACTCACCCCTCTTCTTACAAACTCTTTCATACACTACTTCTCTCTTCAATCTCAGGATCTCTTGATCTATCTAGTAGTTCTTCTTTTTTTTGTTGTGATTCTCATATAGGTCCTTCTCAAAGGCGAGATCCCGAGATACTACAAGTCATCCAAGTAAGGGGTCCTTGAATGATTTATTCCTCCATAAGATTTCTGTAGCAAGATCTTGTATTTCATATTTCACATAATTGTTGTGTTGGTTTGGTCCTCCGTGTTAAGGACTCGGTATTTAGCTTTGTGGAAAAGTGTAGCGGACGTTGAGGCTTCTCCCAATTTGAAGGAGCTTGTTGACATAGTGCTTGAACTCTCGAGTAGGTGACTCGAGGAGTGGAGTAGGGCAAGGAAGTTGTCTTTGTAGCCGAACCACTATAAATCAGTTGTGTCATTTCTATCCTTAACTTTACTTGCTTTCGTTACTTACATTACTTATTGCTTTATACTTTCTATCCATCCATACGTTATCACGTTATATCGAATCTAAATTTTTAAAACCAACTTAAAATCGGCAAAACTATTCAAACCTCCTTCTAGTTTTTGTTAGGAATTAGAAAATTCCATGTTAAAGTGTCGGTCACCCCAATTATAAGTCTAGCATATGTTAGCTCGTAGACGTGTCGTTTGTTACGTTATTAAGTAGTTTATTTGTTAGTTTGTAGCGTAGTTTAGTATAGTGCAACACCGTGGAGAAAGGACGGTCTTTACCCACTCGTATCCCTGATCCACAGGCCGATAGGAGGTCGTTATGTTTGTAACTATAAATAACCCTTCCATCCATGGAAGGGGTGGTGCTTCATTCAATCTAATATTCTACAATTTGTGTAAACCTCTAGCAAGAACACCCTCTCTCTACTAACTCTCTAACTATGGCAATCATGTATTTCCATCATCCAAGACCACCTAATCATCAACAACATAATATTTGGATCCTAATGGGATTTGAGGCCAAGGTTTTGTGTTTTGATGATTTAAAATGACAGATTGTTTCATGTTTTATAAATCTTTTAGTGTCGATTTTTATAGTGGAAAAAAGTTTTTTCTTGTATTGTATTGCTAAACAGTTTAAGAACAAGATGTTTATGGGTATCCTTTCTTGGTTTTATTACAAAAGTCTTGTTACAAAAGTCTTGTGAGTTATTCAATGTTACATACTGTCTTGGGTCAATCTCTTTTGGTCCAGAAAGTTTATCTATCATTTCTTTATAATTTGTTTGTGTTACCACGTGATATTATTTGGTCTGATTATGGTGGTAAAAACATGGGTAAAAAAAATAACTTTATGCAAATTTCTGGGTTTTGCAATCTGGTCGGAAAAGCAGTCAGAAAAACTCATCGGAAAACTCATATATTCATGCTAGCGAGTTGTCCTTAAAAGATGTCCAGATACAATGTTTTCAAAGCGAGTTGACTATTGAGTCAACTGCTGCTAGCGACTTGGCTATGCTAGCGACTTGGCTATGCTAGCGAGTTGGCTATGCTAGCGACTTGGCTATGCTAGCGAGTTGGCTATGCTAGCGACTTGGCTATGCTAGCAACTTGGCTCATTATCTAGCGACTTGACTCAATATAAAGCTGCTAGCGATTTGCTTTGAAAAGGAATAAGAGCTAGCGACTTGGCTCTTGACTAAAAAGATATAGCGACTTGACCTTGTAACAGAAATGAATAAGAAGAGTGACTGAACCAAGACCACGACCACAAAAAGACTCAAACCGTATACCATAACTACAACTCGACCTCAGGTTTTAGACCATCATCAGTCCATATCGCAACATATCTAATCTAAAACCCAACTCCAACAAATCTAAATTATCTCAATCCCTTCATCAAAAATATAAACGACTAAACATGAACTAATCTCAGATTTGGTTCCATTCTTTTAAATCTTTTAAATATTTTTTAATAGAACCCTTTTCCTCATAGATTGTTTTCGAAAGACCAAGCTTCATTTAAATATCCGACTCCAAAAGATAAGAATAATAACAAGTTCGTTATTTTCTTTTTCTTTAGTTCGGTTTAGAGAAAACAAAACAATTAACATACACCTACCCGAGACCAGTTTATAGATCTTGAAGCCTCAACCTTTGTAGTTCTTCATTCGTATATGGTTATCGAAATATTTCTTGAATTAGGGGTGTGGAAAGAAATTTGTTGCTGATGATAAATTTGAAGAAGAGAGGTATAAGTGTGATGGAGGCGTGTTACTTGTGTGGTGATTAGGGTTTGATCGAAGGTGATAAGGAGCAGCTGTGGTAGGCGGAGGTATAAGGAGAGGAATATTAGGGTTTGTGAAATATTATCTGGTGAGATATGTACGTGTTTTTATAACCCCGTATTATTAGGGTGTGTTTATGTGTGAATCAAATCTGATTGGAGTTTGGACTGATTGGTGCAATCACTTTATTGGGCCGTGGATCATACTTAGACATGAATTGACTATTGGATTATGGGCTTTGTGTTTAAATTCGTGGGTTGCATTGGATTGAGCTTCTCTGGTGGAATTTGGATGTGTATTCATTTATGGACTGATAGCTATGGGTCTTGGAGTTAATTCACAAAATGTGTTAACGAGCTGCTATAATAATCATCATATTGGTTATAATTGGTAAAAAGTAACATTAAATTGGTAGTTTGGTCATAACAAATTTTCACGAATGACTCAAAATTCACGGCTTGAGCTATATTATTAGATTAAAATGACTTCGAGGTTTTTGACCGACATTACTTTGGTAATGAAGTGACGGCTCAAACGGTGTTACATGAACGTTGGACTTGAATGATTGGATTGAGTTTCATAAACCGGACCTTGATGTTTGCATATAACCAAGTTTGGGTCGTTCACATGATTGGGTCGTATGGGCTTCTCAAGTTATTGGATGATGTGTGAGTTGATTTATGATGAGATTTGAGACGTGCGTGGTATTAATTGTTCATGAGATTTGTGACTGGATGAGATTTAATCATGTGATTTGATAAAAAGGATTTGGTGTGTGATGAGATTTGATGATGAGATTTGTTGGGCTATGGGGTTTGATACTTTGGTTTATGCATTCTCTCGGAATATATTATGTCTCGGCTTGAACTGGTTGTTTAACAAATCTGACTACGGGGTGTTTGTTCGGTATTTCTTATTTGTATTTGAAGTAACATTTTCCGGGCGTGTTTACCTATTTCGTCTTCTTTCTTCCTACCCTTCCGAGAAGATGACTTGTTTGGGCATTTATAGAGGGTGATAAAGACTTGGCTATTTAGTTACGTGTGTGATTCTTTCCCGCTTAACCCACAACGTAGCTATCACTTCGGTGTCTCACTCAGTTGAGAATGTCAAGAGGTTTTGTACATTGGGTACACCGTTTCTTTTTCACGAGGATTAGTACAAGTTTAAGGAACAAATCTGGGGAATTTTACGTCATGTTCAAGTTTGGTATATCGGGTTTACTTCTCCTTGTGGTCACTACAATAGCCGACAGAATGCGTGAATGATGTGTTTACCAATGTGTTGATTGGATGGTTGATGTTGTTGATGTTGAATAATGAACCGTTGATGAACCACTGCATGTTCCCCTAAAACAGATATTCACCGAAACCAAAGTTGTCATAACACATTCAAGCTGACATTGTTCACGGTTTTGTCTTGATTTTGTAAAATCCCGCGAAAGAATCTATTTCTCGGTTTAAATCATAGACTTGTAAAATCCGTGACAATGGAAACATCCTGGTAATTGTAAAGTGCATTTCCGGATCTATCTTACGGTTTATTCTTGGTTTTGTAAAATCCCGAAAAGAAACTATTTCTCGGTTTAAACCATAGAATTGTAAAATCCCGTATTGATGGAACCATCTTGGAGAAAGGAAAGTGTTTATCGGAGATCTTATCTGATCTGTGCTACGGTTTTACGCTTCGAAGAAGGGAAAAAGGGTGTACTTCAGGAATTGGGTGTGTGTTTGGATATTCGTCATGGCAGTATGGTTATTACATGGTTTTACGGGGTTATGTGCTTTTAACCATGGTCGGGATGAAACCATTATCAAAGTTCATTTAAATGTCAAAGAAGGCTAGATTTGAGCAGTTCAGAAGATGTGACAACGGCGTTAATTCAATATTACTTATTTGAGGTTGAAGTGAAATATCACGGGCAAGTTTACTTAGTATCTGAAAGTATCGGGGATGGTTGGATGAAGATTCTTCAAGATCCTTGTTCGAGCTTATTATAAAAAACAAAGACTTGGAAATCTAGTTATTGTTGGGTGTCTTTTACCTTTTCTTTTACCACTTGGGGGAATTGGGCTCATACCACCACAAAATTACTATCACTTTAAGGAGTTACGTTGTAGTGCTCAGTGTCACATTCAATTGTGGATTTTCAAGAGGTGATGTGCGTCTTTTTCTTGATGGTTGGTTGGTTGAAGAGTATAGAGTACTTAGAGATTCAAAAGGGCATGAATTCTCGACACCGCTCTTTGTTACATATGTGCAAGTTTAAGTCACGAGTTTGGGTTGTTTACTTGAGGTCAAATTCATCATATTGGGTTTTCACCATCATTTGTCACGACAAAGAGCCTCTTGAATGATAATGGGTTGATTACATGTTTTGCCAAGAGAGTTTGAAAAGAGAGATTATGACGTCTGTCACCCGATTCAGGCCTCGTACTCTAAAGAAAAGAAAGTGTACGCTTAGGTCGCTTTATCTTCGAAAGAATAGAAATCTTCTTATTATGACCATTCTCATCAACATGCTTCATACTTTTTCCATGCGCCTCAGTCATCAAGTGAACCGGGCTACCACTGATTGTTTTCTCATTCCACTTGCTCGATTATAATGAAGATGGCGACATCATGTGCTGATTTTGCGGGAGAGAAGTGTGAATAGAACATTGGATGTTTTCACTTATTTAATCAAGAATGGCAACTCCGTATGCAATTCTTGAGGGGAGAAGAAGTGTGAATTTTTGCATTGTTGATTGATATTTGAGAATATAAATGGTCATACGGCTCTAAACTCATGTAAGAACCGAGCTTCTTCTTATCGGGTCATCTTCACATGGAGTTTTTCTCTTCTAAGAGCCGTTGGTTGACATCTTCACAAGCCGATATGAGTTTATTGACAAAGTGCTTCCGGTTAATGCTTCACGTGCACATTAACATGATGATTCTGAACAACCTTCTGTTCTTGTTTGATGTGATTGTTTGCTTGGTGTTACCATTTTGTGTGTTCGTTGCGGGCTGATTGATGATTTCCTTGATGAACATCTTTCTGTTCTTGTTTGATTGGGAGGATCTTAATTAAGGGGATTTGCAAGATGTAAGTTAATTGGGATGCTTTTGGTGATGTTCTTGTGTTTTTGGTGAAATGAAGATGTTAACTATCTATTCCCCAACTGGACAATCTTGAAGAAGGTCGAGTCTACAGTCGGTTCTACATTTTCTGCTACATGTTAGAAGACTAAAGCCGAGTTGCATTTAACGATCTAAAGACTTCTTCTTTATCACGGGCATTTATCAAACAGATTATTGGTTTAGGGGGGAGCACTAATTGGGAGAAAGTTATAAGTCAGGTTCAATTCCCAATTAGACTTGCTCATATTTTTTAGCAGTGACTCCTCGAGACGTTGATATTGACTATTGTTGGACATTTGACACAAGGTGATTACTTAGGAGTTAATCATTTATCACTTATTTGAGATTGAAGTTGACTTTCACAAAGGCGTGTTCTTATTTGATAACTTGCTCGGGCTTAAGAATTTGAGGTGAAGACTTGGTTTATCTAGTTACCAGTAGTCGAGGTGGATGGTTGAAGACACGGCTTAACTATCACTATTAGGAGTTACTTTGTTTTACTCGTGTCACGCATATGGCGGTGTGGATAATCGCAAGAGGTGTTAATGTCTCATACTTTGTTTGGGTAGTGAGTACTTAGAGATTTGCTTGAAGCATAAATTCTCGACACGGTTCTTCCATCATTAGGTGCAAGCTTAAGATACAAATGTGGGGAAGTTGACTTCAGTTTCAAGTAGGATATATCGGGTTTTCTTCTTCAAGAGTCACTACAAATTGTCTACATAAGGGTTGATAAAATAGTCAGAGAGAGTCTTGACAAGTTGATTCCCACAAGTGTTCAAGTGTTCTTCTCAACAAATTTCTAGTATACGGGCTTATAATGATTTGTTGACTCTGAAGTGTCAAAACCAGCAAAGGGGAAGGAGACACACATCTATACGCGAGTAATCTTGACGAGCTTAATACTTCTAAGTGATTGAAGATATCCAGGGAAGACTATTGTCATTACCGCAGAGAAACTCAAGATTTGACTCATAGTTGATGTTTTTTATTCCAACTATGTAGGGGAAGAGATGGAAGAGTTAGTTTCTGATGATAAAAGAGGTACACAAGTGTGTGATGATGCTATCGCATTCATCGAGGAGGAGAGATTGTGTACATTGGGGATGCTCAGGCTATCTCACTTGAGGGCTTAATCGTGATTCAGAGATATAATCACTTATTCGGAGTTGGACATCGCGATTGTCATCCGCAGAGATAATCAGTGATTGGCCTGCTTCTTCAATGTTATCGGTTGTTCTCTCTTTGGGCATTCGGGTACTTCGGGTTCTTGAGCTTCATACACTTTCTTGAGGGGAGAGAAAAGTATACATCGGGGTTATTCTTTGGCTATTGAACTTAATCCGCTACTTCGATGGTATAAGTTTCTTTGTCTTCGAGTATGTGTATTCGGGTTCGTGAGCTCTAGTCTAAGAGACTGACTGCATCAATTCAACTACGTGGGGAAAGTGGTCTCTTGACACCTTTTGGAATGGATTGCTTCGACTGTGGAAAAGAAATTTGAGAAGATTATTTTATGTGTGGGATGATACGTTCTTGTTCTTCTATTGATGATATAACCTCGAACTAAGAATCACGGTGATTATTCTTAAAAGAGCGGCGGGATTTATGATAATGGTGTGCTTCTCGTGCACTGGCTAAGGCAAGCTTGAAATAGAGCTTGAATCTGCTCATCTAATGGATTTTCGGTTTGGGGGGAAGCTACCAAAGTCTCACTTTCAAATGGTTCAATTTCTTTCTTCGATTCAAGAGCCTTGTAAGCTTTGGTGGTGAATGTTTAAGAGTTGATGACTTCTATCTTCTACGACGTCTTTGCTCGATATCCTTATTTCGGTACTCGTATCATCATCTTCTTTAACTATATCATCTACTCTATCTTTGTATATATTTATCAAAAAACAAAATACAAAAATATAAAACCATCAAAAAGAAAATAGAAAAATATAAAACCTTCAAAAACCCAAAAAAATCAGAAAATTGAAAAATACCAAAAATATGTTTTCTCTAGACATGTCTTATGGTATCGATAACATCTGCGGTCTTAGAAATGTCATTCAATAATGGCACGGGACTTTAGATGAAGTTCGAGCAGGAGGTGTAAATATTCTTTTCTAAACATGTCTCAAATATGGCTTACAGTTATTTCGAACCGGCTTCTAATGATGGCTTGCAGTTACTTCTGACTGTAACCCGTGCTTAAACTATGGCTTGCTATTATTTCAGATAGCAACCCGTTCTTCAAGAAAGGAAAGTGTTGCGCTAAACCAATTTTCAAAAATTTCGTGCACTTATCCTAAAAACAAAATGAGGAAAGTATGTCGAAGGACTGCTGTTCCTACACAAATGTTTTTCCGTCTAAAATTCTTCAGAAAAATATTTGTTGTTTTCAAAATGGTGGAAAATGAGTTGCTTAAAAACAATCAGATTCAGAGTTTTTATAAAAATTGAAAACTCAATCAATGACTTCAGCACTTTTAAATTTTTCATAAAATGAGTCATGGATTGAGGGGATAATGTTTTCAAATCTATATCATCTAACGGGCTTTCTTAATTATCCTAATATGCTTAATTAAAAATGATGTTAACCTATGTTGAAGGACTAGGTGCCTAGGATATGATTGCTTAGGATTAGATGATTAGAGTTTGATGAACACATTATTCTCATACATTTATATGATCGATTGATATGTTGCATTGACTTTTATTAGTCGATTGTTGTTTGGGTGATGTCGACCACCATATATCGGTATGTGTGTTCACTAACGTATGCAGGTATATTGGTATAAGAATGTTCCCGATCCGGATCCCACAATTGAATATGATTGGATGCCGAAAGGAAAGGGTAACTATATCTTGGGTTGACAAATGAAGAAACGAGCTTAATTGGACTTCAATGGAGTTGGCATAAATGCAACGTAAGAGGTCTCCTTTGCATCAATGGTTTTCTTCTAAGTGATTGAAGAAGCGGAGCTTAATTTGACCTCAGTTGGCATTCAAAATGCAACGTAAAAAGAAGTCTCACTGCATCTGCAGACGGTTTTTCTTCCAAACCCTACAGCAACAACAACGGAAGCTTCTCAACCACTAACGTATCTTTGTGCAGGATACCATTTTTAAACAATTTTGAATAACTTGATTAAATTGTTTTGAAAATGGAAAAATATTGTTTTGAAAATATATTGGACTAAATTTTGAAAATCACCAGACTTCATTTTATCAAAACTTAAGTCACTCAATTATCGACTTCGGTCATCGATTAAGGGGGAGAGTGATTTAAAATTTAAAATATTTTCAAACAATATATTCTTCAAAAAGTCGCTTGTACGAAATTAATGTGGTGATCTAAAGATTTAATGTTATGTCATGGTATGATTTTTTTTTGAATCAAGGTCTTTCAAAATGAAATTTTTACTGTTCTTGTTTGATTGTGAAATTGTTTTATTTTACTTAAAGATCTCTTAAAACAATCATACATGACACTAACAATCTTTAATGTCTTAAAATGGTCCTTATCTGTCATTTTTCAAAGTTAAATCTTGCCACGTCTTTCCCCAAATTTTTCTAAATGATTTAAATCAATTGGGATCACAAATCTCAAATGGTTTGATTTTGATAGGGGTAGAGATCGTGAGTTAAATCTCAAATCTGTTTTAAATGGAATTGGTTTTAGTCCTTTAAAGGCACTCCTGCCTCCATGTGCCAAAGGATTTCATACACAATGCACATGTTGAGGAGGAGGATTTATCCAAAAACATGATGAGTATTTAAACAAGGCCACATATTCTCCCATGTTTTCTAAACCTATTAAATCACTTGGGATCCAAAATCTCAAAGGGTTTGATATTTTTGATCGGGGAGAATTTGTGATTTAATAATGAAATTTGATAAAAGGTGATCGTTTTGATTCAATTGTGCAGGTTGCTCTCTCATATGTGCTAAACGCTTTCGAATCTTGAAGCATATATTGAGGGGGAGCATTTTAAAGGAAAATAAACTATCGAGGTACAAAAGCTTTTATGTTTTAACATAAAGTACCTTGATTGAGTTTTCAAATGGTTTTCTTAATGGTTTTGTGATCGTGGATGTGCTTCAAAAGAACTCTTGCCTCTATGTGATAAAATGATTTCAAATATCCTATGCACATATTGAGGGAGAGAATTTTACCAAAGAAATTCAAATGGCTTTTTCTAAGGAAATTGTGATCAAGAAATTATTTCAAAGAACTCTTGCCTCCATGTGCCAAACAATTTCTAAATCATATGCACATGTTGAGGGGGAGCATTTTCTAAATGATCAAAACTATTAAGGTACAAAATGCTTTGATCTCGTATCACAAGTACCTTGATTGTTTTCCAAATGATTTTTCAATTGGTTTCAAGAAGGAATGAACAATACCAAAAGACCGACCAAATTTACTTTATGCATGGTGTTATAAGGATGGTTAGGTTAGGTATTAGTTCCCACGATCCGCTGAGCGGGAGGGATCTACCTAAGGACAATCCACTAGATAGTGTAGAGTCCTTAGGTATGATGAAAAAAGGAGAAAAATGAGAATATGGGAAGAGTGCGGACTGAGACAGAGCTAGTATTGGAATAAACCCAACAAGGTTCTAGTTATGAAGTCTCGGTAAGCACGGAAGGGGTTGAAGAATGAAAAGAATTGAATGTGAAAAGGGTGAAAAGAAATAGCCCTCCATCAATTCAACCTTAGGGCAGAAACCGGGTTCAATACATATGCTACTGGTTGTTACTAAGGTAACACTGGTATTGAAGACAAGACGTCATGGACCCAGTGACGCACTGCACTAAACTTCCCAAACTACTCAAGTTCCTCTTAAAAGGGCTTGTTTCATTCTCACGGGGAACCGACATAATCTATCGACTTTCTCTTAGAGATTGTTGATATTGAAGAAGGAGACCCTCTCCCTAGTCTCCGGCACAGGAACCAAATGTGCACTATTGAGTCTAGAGCCAAGAGATCATCCACAATATCTCATTAGGACACTAAATTCTTGAAGACTTGCTTTTTCACACAATGTGGAAAGTAAGTATATATTAAGAGTCCTACGCATTATCCTTGTGGTATTGCCAGAACATCCGAGTGATATGCATACATATTCACAATGAAGATGGAAAGCCTTCGGGAGCCAACATCAAACAAGCTCTTGGTAGGTGGCATGTGAGATCTATTCTATAGATCAACCATGTGACAACTGGACAGAAACGATGGGGCGATTCACTCGTGAATCAACCTTGGTCCAGGAATGGAATTGACGAATACTTTTGGAAAAACCGTTCGATGTGCAAATCTTTTCTTTTCTCTAGCACGTCGAATGTGTACTTATGTTTTCAAATTCAAAAAGTATCTCGGATTGAAAAATACTTTTAGAAAAACCGTTCGATGTGCAAAATTCTTCTTTTCTCTAGCACGTCGAATGTGTACTCTTTTCAAATACAAAAAGTATTTTTGATTGAAAATTGATCTTTCTCATAAAACCTTCGTCGTATTGCAAAACTCTTTCTTCTAAGCAATACGCGATTGTTTTCAAATCATTTTTCATCAATCAGTGAATCTCAATTTGTTGGTTCACTCACTCCGTGTTGTCTTCTTTGAGACGTTCCGGTTTGAGAACGGCTAGAGCAGCTGCGAAACCTGTCAAGGAGATTCTTAGAATCCTACCGATCACAGGCGTACTTGTACTAATCAACGGGGAACCGTGGGTCGTGTACCTCAATTCAACGAAAGTGATCAAAGACACTTTCGTATGTTTTATTGCTATACTGTTGTTTGTTTGCGGTACATTTGGACGGTTGCAGGTGATCAGAATTGAGGAGTCATTCCAAAGCCGCATGCTCACAGTATCCACACTTAATTTGAAGAAATCATGACTGGTGCATATCTACATAACCTGGCTCGGATATTTCTATACTATGTTCGTTGCTTACGCTGCTGCAAATATCTTGAACCAGTAAAGCTTCCGCTACTCTAATGGAAAGATGTCATGATTCAAAAGTGTGAGCATGTCGGTCCAAAAGTCACAACTTCACATGATGGCAACACAATAAAGGGTGATCCAGAGATTTACTTTGGCTGATGATCTCAATGAAAGCTCGAAGATCATCAAAGATGTGGATCAGTTCAAAGGCCTCCACTTAAAGTACAATTCAATGCGGACTTTAAAGAATCGCTACAAAAGCACAAAGATGCGGATGTTGAAGAATTCAAGTCTACGAGCTCAAGAACTAAAGACAAAGATAGAATGCTAGGATGCAAAATGTATTTCATGGGGTGACCTCCCTTAGGGGGAGATTGTTAGGAATTAGAAAATTCTATGTTAAAGTGTCGGTCACCCCAATTATAAGTCTAGCATATGTTAGCTCGTAGACGTGTCGTTTGTTACGTTATTAAGTAGTTTATTTGTTAGTTTGTAGCGTAGTTTAGTTTAGTGCAACACCGTGGAGGAAGGACGGGTCTTTACCCACTGTATCCCTGATCCACAGGCCGATAGGAGGTCGTTATGTTTGTAAGTATAAATACCCCTTCCATCCATGGAAGGGGTGGTGCTTTTCAATCTAATATTCTACAATTTGTGTAAACCTCTAGCAAGAACACCCTCTCTCTCTACTAACTCTCTAACTATGGCAATCATGTATTTCCATCATCCAAGACCACCCGAATCATCAACACAATAATATTTGGATCCTAATAGTTTTCCACAATCGCCTTTTGCGGTATTAAGTATATTCAATGTGTGTCGAATGAGGCTGTTCGTTCCTGTATTTATACTTTCTGGAAACGGTATTGATACGGCGTATCAGTTTACTTGATATGCCATATCTTGGTAACTTCGCATGGGGCCCAAGATTATTTTATTCTGAAATATTTGTACACCGCCATATGATACGACGGATCTACAGTCTTGACACAACGTATGTGTCTTATCATGGAATTACTTGGTGAAGTCTTCAGGTTGATACGGCGCATGTCAGAGTGTTTATGCGGCGTATCTTGAGCAGAAAAGTCAGATCTTTGTGTTGACCAACGTTTCATATACAACACATGGAAGAATTCCATGCGGCGTACTCTTCAAAGTCAGGTAATGGACTTCACATTCGTCTAAGTCTTGATGTACGGCGTATCTGTCTAGAATGATATGGCGTATCTTCCTTCAGTTCATCATACTTTACCAACTTGATCCATTTAGCTCCAATTTACGTCCAAAATAGCTAACTTTCACCAAATGCTTGTTTTCAACTGAGAAATACAAAAGTAAGTGATTAAGTATCAATTCTCATATAATAAAATAAAAAATATGCAATATACATAGGATAAATGATGCTAATAAACTATTGTTATTTGATATCATCAAATATCATGTTAAGGCTTCGGGGTCATGATGCGGTGCTATTCGAGGAGGTTTTTATGCAGAAGATGGCACATCTAAAGTTGTTGCAAAAGTGTCAGACTTCAACAAAGGCTTAGAGTCATTATAAGTTTTGGGCACTTCTTGCAATGTTTAGTGGTTGTTAGAGTTTCCAGCAAGTTATCTTTTCAATATTTTAGCACTCTTAGACGTTTTTGTTATGCAGTTTTTGTTTGATTAATAAAAAATGAGGTTTCCTTATATCTGTCAAATTTTGGTATTCTTTTGAATCAACGAGTTTTAATAGTATTCTTTCTGCTAACCATGTACCTTTGCATCAGAGTGGTATCATATTCCAGTCGATCCTGAGTTATGCTGCCCCAAAGACAAACTCGCGCTGCCAACAATGGTGATGATGCTGATAATGCTTATTTGCGATGTGCTAACGATGATCTTCAGCGACATGTACACACATTGACTCAATGGCTGAATGAGTTCATCAACATGCACCACAAGGATGATGATGTTACTGTTACGGACCAAAACCCGTGTGGTGATTTCTGGAATCATTCCCTAGAACATCCCAATAACCGTTGGGAGCATAGATTCAAGGTGGATATTTCGACTTTTGATGGTAATCTTAAGCCGGAGGAGTTTGTCGATTGGTTGTCCCAAGTTAACAAAATTCTGGATTTCAAGAAAGTTCCTGATGATCGTCGTGTCTCCTTGGTAGCGATTCAGTTACGCGGTCGTGCACAGGCTTGGTGGTAACAACTCAAGCAAACTCGTGTTCGAAGTGGGAAGGCTAAGATTAGAGTTGGGATAAATTTAAAAAACATGCTAGGTCTTCCTTCTTGCCCTACAACTTTGAGCACGAATTGTACCAGCGCATTCAAAATCTTCGCCAAGGCACTCACTCTATCCCATATTTAGTTGGTTTCTCTCTATATTGGTGGTCTTCGTCTCCAATTACAGCATGTTCTCAACATGTTTGACCCGTTGACCATTGCTGAAGTGCATCAACGTGCTTTGCAGGCCGAAAACAGTTGAATCAGCATGTCCTTGGAGGTTTTCGCCAGGTCTCTGATTCGGCAAGTCGCACGGGCTCTTCTGCTCAGGCTCCTCATCCTCCAGCTACCCCACAGGTCCCTGCACCTACTCCTGGTCCTTCGAATGCTCCTCAAGGGCGTTCCGGTGGACGTTTGCGGTGATTTAATTGTGGTGAACTTGGGCATCGACAAGTGGATTGTCGAAACCCAAATTCAACCAATCGTGGCCTTTGGACAGAAGCTAATCAGTTTGAATATGATTTGACCCCTTTTTATGATGAGTATGCTGAAGATGTCGATGAAGAATATGTTTCGGGTGATGTTGGTCCACTTTTGATGTTGCGCAGGTCCTTTTTAACCCCTCATGCTTCTGATAATGAGTGGTTACGCAATAATATGTTCCATTAGACTTGCACCATTGGTGGGAAGGTCTGCACTTTCAATATTGATCTTTGGTAGCTGTGAAAATGTGATTTTCGAGGCTGCTGTTTCCAAACTCAGTCTATCTACTTAGCCTCACCCTAAGCCTAATCGCCTCTCTTGGCTTAGTCAAGGTACGTATGTTACTGTTTCGAAACGTGTGCTTATCAATTTTTCCATTGGCCCTACTAATAATGATGCTATCTACTGTGATGTGGCTGCAATGGATGCTTGTCACCTTTTTCTTGGTCGCCCATGGCAATATGATAATACTGTTCTACATGATGGTCGCTCTAATACATATTCTTTTGTATTTCGCGCGAAGAAAATTGTTTTGATTTCACATAAGCCCAAAAGGGTTGCTGCGACTACTGTTCAAGTCCCACCCCCAACCACTTTGTTGTCCCGTGGTCCTTTCCAGGCTGCTATGGAAGAATATGGTATGGTATTTATCTTATTCTCTTGTCCACTTACTAGTGCTACTTCACATGTTGTACCTGCTGAGGTTCAAACATTATTACATGAATTTACAGATGTGTTTTCGGAATCTCTTCCTTCAGAATTACCTCCTTTGCACGATATTCAACATCACATTGATTTGGTTCCGGGTAGTGCTCTGCCCAATCGACCTTATTATCTTAGGAGTCCAAAAGAGCATGAAGATCTGGGTAGACAGGTTCTTGGAACTTTTAGCTATGGGTCACACCCATGAAAGCCTTAGCCGATGTGTTGTTCCTACCCTCCTTACGCTAAAAAAGGATGGTTCTTCACGTATGTGTACGGATAGTCGTGTTATCAATAAGATTATAGTACACTATCACTTCCCTATTCCCCTGCTGGATGACTTGTTAGACCAGTTGGGTGGTGCTTATGTGTTTAGCAAATTAGATCTCAAAAGCAGCCACCATCAGATTTGTATTCGCACAGGGGATGAATGGAAAACTGCATTCAAGACTTGTGAAGGCTTATATGAGTGGTTGGTCATGCCGTTCGGTTTGTCCAATGCCCCTCGTGTGATGAATCAAGCTCTTCGTCCTTTCATTGGGAAGTTGTCGTCGTTTATTTCGATGACATCTTAATCTATAGTACGAACCCTATTGTGCACCTTGAGCACTTGCGTGAAGTGTTATTGGTTCTCCGTTGAGATAAATTCTATGCTACAGCTAGGTGCGCATTTCTGTCTGCGTCAATCCAGTTTCTCGGTTATGTGGTTTCTCGTGAGGGACTGAAATTCGACCCTAGTAAGGTTCTAGCCATTGACCAATGGCCCCATCCTTCCTCTATCACCGAGGTTCATAGTTTTCATGGTTTGGCATGCTTCTATCGATGTTTTATACCTCACTTCAGTAGTATTATGGCTCTTATCACGGATTGCATGAAAGGGACTAAGTTCCATTGGACTAATGATGTGGAGGCTGCCTTTCTTGAAATTAAGCGCCGACTCACTTTGGCCCCTATTTTGGTACTTCCTGATTTCTCCCAGCCCTTTGAACTCCATTGTGATGCTTCAAAAATAGGTATTATGGCTGTACTCAGTCAATCAGGTCGTCCTATTGCTTATTTTAGCGATAAACTTTCTGGTCCTAAGCTTCACTTTAATACCTATGATGTTGAGTTTTATGCGATTGTCTAAGCCATCAAGCATTGGCGTCATTATCTGTTTCAGCGGGAATTCGTCCTATATACAGATCATGATTCCCTCAAGCATCTTGGCAGCTAAGATAAAATATCACATCATTATGCTTCTTGGTATTCTTATTTGTAGCAGTTTACTTTTGTTATTAAACACAAAGCATGTGTTTCTAATCGTGTTGTAGATGTGTTAAGTCACAACCATGGGTTGTTGACTGAGATGCGTGTCCATGTCCCTGGTTTTTCTTCGTTCTTGGAACTCTATGTTGATGATCCATTCTTTTCTCAGGTCCTTGTTCGCATTTAACAGGGTGACTCAACAGATTTTGTGTTGGAAGTTGGGTTACTTTTCCGTGGTGTACAACTGTGCATTCCCGATTGCAGTCTATGCTTGAAAATGATTCAGGAACTCCATGACGAAGGTCATGTGGGGTGTGACCGTACTTTCCAGCTTATTGCGGGTTCATATTTTTGGCCATCTATGCGCAAGGAAGTTGGTCGTTTTGTTGCCCGTTGTCGTGTTTGTCACTTGGCAAAAGGCGCTTCGACTAATGCCAGGTTATATTTTCCCCTGCCTATTCCCACACAACCATGGTCTGATGTTAGTATGGATTTTTTTCCTTGGTTTACCACGTACCCAACGTGGTTCTGATTCTATTTTTGTGGTTGTTGGCCGATTTTCAAAAATGGTTCATTTCATTCCATGTAAGAAGACTTCTGGTGTTGTTGCTATAGCAAAACTTTACTTTCGGGATGTGTATCGTCTTCATGGACTTCCTGCATCTATAGTTCCTATCCGTGATACCCATTTTGTGAGTCACTTTTGGCAGAGTTTATGGCGTATGGTTAATACGCAACTCAATTTTAGCAGTGCTTGTCACCCGTAGACAGATGGGCAGACCGAGGTCATTAATCGTTAGCTGGGAAATCTTTTGCGCAGCTTATTTGGGGATCATACCAAGGTGTGGGATCAGAAATTGCCTCAAGCTGAGTTTGCCCATAACCATGTTGTTAACCGTTCCACTGGTTTCAGTCCTTTTCATGTGGTTTTCGGGTTGTCTTCGTGGGGACCACTTGATTTGCTAGCTCTGCCCACCAAGGTGTGTCCGCATGCTACTGCTGAAGATTTTGTTGATCAGTTGGCTCGTGTTCATCAGACAACTCATGCACATTTGATTTTTGCTATTGCAAAATTCAAGGAAAAAGCTGATCAGAAATGGCAAGCTGCTGATTTTGATGTTGGTGACTTTGTTTGGGCTATACTAACTAAGGATCGCTTTCCTGCTCATGAATATAGCAAGCTTGCTGCTAAGAAGATTGGTCTTGTCGAGATTGTGGAGAAGATCAATCCTAATTCCTATCGTTTGTGCCTTCCCAGCCATGTTCGTACCTCTGGTGTCTTCAATATGAAGCATCTTGTTCCTTTCATAGGTGATTCTTCTTGAGGATGACGCGGTTCCAGATTTGAGGTCGAATCTTCTCTATCCCGAGGGGAATGATGCGGTGCAATTCGAGGAGGTTTTTATGCAAAAGATGGCACATCCGAAGTTGCTACGAAAGTGTCAAACTTCGACAAAGGCTTAGTGTCTTTATAAGTTTTGGGCTAAAATATGATTTTTATAAGTTTTGGGCACTTCTTGCAATTTTTAGTAATTGTTAAATTTTCCAGCAAGTTAGGTTTTCAGTATTTAAGCCACTCTTAGACGTTTTTGTTATGTAGTTTTTGTTTGATTAATAAAAAACGAGGTTTCCTCATATCTGTCAATTTTCAGTATTATTTTGAATGAATGAGTTTTGATAGTATTCTTCCTGCTAACCACGTACGCTGCATCAGGTCATGAGCTTAGTGCAATATTGTTACTTTCCATTTGACATTGTATTATTATAACTGTCATATGCTAAAATCTTGTGGTCTGCACTTATTACCAAGTTTTACTTAAACCTATGAACTCACCAACATTATTGGTGACATTTTAGCTGTAGCACCACATCGAGTCACATGCATAGCATATCATCAAGAAGTGATTTATCACAACATGATTTTCAATTTAAATGTTAAACTATGTCACATTTGGGACATGTAATCTTATGATTTATTAATGTTTGAACTTGTTTTATTTAATCAAATGTATCTTAAAAATGACTCATGTAGGTCGTTCGACATGACTATAAATTTGTTCCATGAACGTCACACCCCGGTTATTATTCGACTGCGACCCATTTTGGGGGTGTAACAGATTGGCATTAGAGCTAAGGTTATAGAGAAATAGGTTGCATCATTAGACCCTAGACTATAACTACTACAATATAACATTGCATCATAACATTCCGTACACATACTCACCATAATTGCTCTCTATAAATGCCTTTATTTGTTTTTATATGAGTTAATTATACATGTACCGAACTTGTTACATCGCTATGTCTACTTCTACCTCCCCCATCATGATCTCAGCAGACTCAGATGTCGAGGATGATGCATCGACCTCATCTGCACCCATACTACCACCAGCATCACCAGCTCACTCCCCAACATCTGATACTGAGTCAGAGACCATCAAGGAATGAGCCAGTACCTGCTCAGACTACACCAACACCTTTACCTGCCCTTGTACCTAGTTCACTGGAGGACGTGTCTCTCACTGAGACTGAGCCATTCGAGGAGGGTGAAGTCGCTCCCACACCAATTGTCTCACCAATACCAGCACGTCGTGCTAGACCCTACCCCATCATTCAGCCTAGTCAGCTGATACCTTTTGGCTACCCCTACAGGTTATGCCTTGATGGGTCACTTAGGAGGCTCACAGTTAGGAAGACTATGTGTCCTCAACCACCACTATTATCACCTAGTGTTCTAGCAGAGATTTTCGTTGAGGCTGTTGCTTCGCCACCACCATCACCGACATTACCATTGTTCTTTCTCTCATCACCACCATAGTCATCATCACCACCATCATCTCCTACACCAGCACCTTCACCTGTACCACCACCCTCACCATTATCCCACTGAGACCCGATTCCTGAGGCGTTCATGCCACATTAAAAGAGGGCCCGATTTCTTGTACCATCACCACCTCCACCTACCACTACTACTACCCTTCTTGATGTTGTGGCTAAGACCGTAGTTAAGACAGAGACTACTCCACCTCTCATATTTGAGGTTGGTGAGAGTTCCAGGGCTATTGCTGCCCAAGAGCCTACCGTTCTCACACTCATGGCACACATGGCACGCTTTGAGGATCAGTTGGACGAAGCTTTGGGTTACTTGTACAAGATCCCATTAGTTAGGATCGAGAGCTTAGATTATGACAGGAGATGATGTGAGGAGATAGCTTACTCGCTCGTCAAGAGATCACTGGTATCCAGACAACGTTGACTGAGAATCGCAGTAGGATGGTTGATCTACATGAGTAGTTGGGGATCCAGAGTAAGGATACTTTCCATATCGCAAACACTACTTGGCAGGTATAGGGTTCCTACTTTTTCAGTGTCATATTTGCATGGGAGTGTATCACGGGGATAGAGGCTTGTTTGTCAGGCACAGATTCCACTGTGATTGTAGCACGGATCCAGCTTGGGATTCTAAAGGACTATATGGAGTCTCGTATGAGTACCCTAGCGTGTAGAGCAGAGAGTGACCGTGAGAGAGTCATGAGATTTAAGGCACATATTAGAGAGTTTATGTAGTAGAGAGCTAGTCAGGAGGGTCAGTCCGGAGCAGCACCCAGTGACATTTAGTAGATTATGTTGTAGTAGCATTTGCATTTCTAGCCACGAGATGTGTAGCATTAGTAGTGACACTTGTGGTATTGTATATTGTAAAACAATGAAAACAAGTTATTAATTCCATGTTGTGGTTATGATTTGTGTCGTATTATGATATTGATTTATGTTGCCGTGGCTGTTTACTATATTATCCAGTTGTGATTATATACGTATGTGTTGTGATTGTATCTATGCTTGTCGTGGTTCTTCTCATTGTGATTTTATCTATGCATGCGGTGATTGTATATATGCATGTGATGATCATTGCTACATATGAATTCTTATTATTGTTACCTTTTGTGATTTAGAAGAACCATGCCACCAAAAAGACAAAACACGAGTGCCGCTGCTATTGAATAACTTGTTGCACAGCTAGTTGCTGCTGCTATTGCTGAGTACGAGACAAACCGTAACAGCGGTAATGGGGTCAACAATGAGACAAGTGATACAGCAGTCAGGATGGAGCGCACAACTTGTGGATGTTCCTACAAGGAATTCATGAATTCTAAGCCTAGTTATTTTTGCGGAACTAAAGGAGTGGTTCCTTTGACCCGATGGTTTGAACAGTCATAATCTGCTTTTCTCCTTGCCCGAACCATCAAAGATGGAAGAGTTGTCTGAACAACTGAAAGAACTGTCGGAAAAAGTATTCATTCGGCCGATTTCATCACCCAGGAGCTCCAGTATTGTTCGTTAAAAAGAAAGACGGATCGTTCCGAATGTGTATCGACTACCAGGAATTGAACAAACTTACAGTGAAGAATCGGTATCTGCTACCAAGGATCGATGACTTATTCGATCAGTTACAAGGTTCGAGCGTTTACTCGAAGATTGATTATGTAACATATTGGATTTCTCAAACACACAAGCAATCACAAATATAGGCGTATAGGTATATGGTTTTAGAGAGAGAAAGTGGGATATTCTAGTAAGAGAAACTCACGGAAGGTTAGATTCCAAATGAACATCTAACCCTCTCCCTTGTGGGGAGAGGGCTATTTAAACAAAGTAATACGCCCTCCAACGGGCTGTAGATCAGGCATACAATGGGTAAAGACCCGTCCTTCCTCCACGGTGTTGCACTAGACTAAACTATGCTAATAACTGACTAACAACTAACATAATAAACGATATGTCTACGAGCTAACTTAAGCTAGATTATACTTGGGGTGACCGATGATTCACAATAGAATTTCCAATTCCTAACAATCTCCCCCTAAGGGAGGTCACCCCATGATTTACATTGTGAATCCTAGCATTCTATTTAATCATTAATCTTGAGCTCGTAGACATCAAAACATCAGAGTATTCAAACTTTGTGCTTCAGTGGTGATTTCATCATTGTTCAACTACAGTGTATGTTTCGTGGAGGTTATTGGGTTGATCCACATTAATGACCTTTGAGCTTTAATAGAGATCATCAGCCACAGTTAATCTCAGCATCTCCCATTGTTGTATTACCCGCATATAATGTTGTGACAATTTGACCGACATGCTCACATTCTGGATCATGATATCTTCTTATCAGAGTAGCGGAAGCTTTAGTTGATTCATGATATTTGCAGCAGCGTAGCAGAAGCATGGAGTAAAAATATCAGAGTCATTGATGCACTAATCATGATTTCTTTAGAAGTGAATGTGTTGAGTGAGCATGCGGCTATGGATTGACCACTTCGTTCTGATCAGTACGCAAATGTCGGGCGTACCTGCATGCAACAGTTAGCACTAAAGCGCACGAAAGTGTCTTTGATCACTTTCGTTGAATTGACCCACAGTTCCCCGTTGATCAGTACAAGTACTTCCTGTGATCAGGTATAATTCCGAAGAATTTCCTTGACAGGGTTTCGCAGCTACTCAAGCTGTTCTCAAACCGGAACGTCTCAAAGAAGACAACACGGAGTGAGTGAACCAGCGAATTGAGATTCACTGATTGATGAAAAGAGATTTGAAAAACAATCGTGTACCGCTCAATAGAAATTGTTTTTGCCATACAACGAAGGTTTTAATGAAAATCAATTATCAATCATAAACACCTTTTATTTTGAAGTATTAGTACACAGTCGATGTGCTAGAGAAAGAGTTTTTAAGCACAACGACCAGTTTTTCAAAGGTATCCGTCAATCCATAACCTGAACCAGGATTGATTCAAAAGATTGAATCGCCCCATTGTTTCTGTTTAGTTGTCACATGGTTGATCTATTGGATAGATCTCACATGCCACCTACCAGGAGCTTGTTTGATGTTGGCTTCAGAAGGCTTTCCATCTTCATTGTGAATATGTTTGCATATCACTCAGATGTTTTGGCAATACCACAAGGATAATGCGTAGGACTCATAAGATATAATCTCTCTTTCCACATTGTGTGAAACAGAGAGTCTTCATTGACAGTGTCCTAAAGAGATTTATATGATGATCTCGTGGCTCTAGACTCAATAGTGCATATTTGGTTCCTATGCCGGAGACTAGGGAGAGGGTCTCCTTCTTCAATATCAACAAACTCTAAGAGAAAGTCGATAGATAATTTCGGTTCCCCGTGAGAATGAAACAAGTCCTTTTAAGAGGAACTTGAGTAGCTTGGGAAGTTATAGTGCAGTGCGTCACTGGATCCATGACGTCTTGTCTTCAATACCGATGTTACCTTGGTAACCATCAGTAGCATATGAATTAAACCCGGTTTCTGCCCTAAGGTTGAATAAATGGAGGGCTATTTCTTTGCACCCCGTTTTCCATTCATTTCTTATTCATTCTTCAACCCCTTCAGTGCTTACCGAGACTTCATAACTAGAACTTTGTTGGGTTTATTCCAGTACTAGCTCTGTCTCTGTCCGCACTCTTCCCATATCTCACTTTTCTCCTTTTTTCATCATACCTAAGGACTTCTACACTATCTAGTGGATTGTCCCTGGGTAGATCCCTCCGGTTCTGGCGGATCATGGAAACTAATACCTAACCTTACCATCCTTATAACTCCATGCATAAAGTAAAACGGTCGGTCTTTTGGTACAGTTCATTCTTCCATAAAACCAATCGAAAAAATCATTTGGAAAAACAATCAAGGTACTTGTGATATAAAGTCAAAGCATTTTGTACCTTAATAGTTTTGATCATATAAAAATCATTTTGTACCTTAATAGCACATGGAGGCAAGAGTTCTTTGAAATAATTTCTTGATCACAAATTCCGTAGAAAAAGCCATTTGATTTTCTTGGTAAATTCTCCCCCTCAATATGTGCATAGGATATTTGAAAACATTTTATCACATAGAGGAAAGAGATCTTTTGAAATACAACCACGATTACCAAATATTTAGAAACCATTTAACACACAATCAAGGTACCTTATGCTAAAACATGGAAATCTTTGTACCTTGAAGATTTGTATTAGTTTTGAAATGCTCCCCTTAATATATGCTTGAGATTCGAAAGAGTTTAGCACATATTAGAGAGCAGTATGCACTTTGAGACAAAATGGTCATCTTTTATCATCTTTCATATTTATATCACATTTTCTCCCCGATCAAAAATTTCAAATCCTTTGAGATTTTGGATCTCAAGTGATTTAAATATGTATGAAACAAAACATTTGTTGGAGAAAAATGTGTCGGGTTTTATATGATCTGAAGTGGACAACACTGAAGTTCCCTTTTTAGATAAAAAGGGAAACAACAATACATAACCTAACACTATTACATACATTATAGTTGTTCATAGTACATACACCACATTTCATACATAAAAAATTCAAAACAGAAACTACTTCCGAAAGATGTCTTCATTCAGTTCGTTGAAGTAGTTTGTAATGAACTTCACGAAGTCTACCACCCACAAAACTTTCAAGGATGCGATAAATCATTCTAGTCTTTAATCTTCGTCCGATTGCAGCAATGAAATCTTCACACATCTTCAAGTCCTGTTCAGACCAGAATCTAGTTTTGTTCCACGGCTTCATGTCAATCTTGATTTCCTTCACTCTAGAGTTTAATTCTTGTTCAACCATCTGAATGTACCATCATGAACTTGTATAGCTTCATAGCCTCATTAGCATTCTTGTCCCATATCTTCGTTAAGATGATGGCTCTAGGAGTGTCAATCACTTTATATTCGTGGTGAAATTCAAGACATGAGGCTTCCCATTGCGGTCTTGTTAGGTTGACCAGAGTGCGATAGCTTTCCATTCCTAGCTGAAAATCCTCAACCCTTTTTTGAATGACCAAGCCTCTGATCTAGAGATTGACAGCAGCTGAGAGAGCCTTCTTCTCACGAACAGGAAGGTGGTCAAGATGTCCTTGTAGGTTCAGAAGGTAGAGATCTTCAAAGTCATTTGGCATCAAGTGTTTGAAGTCGTTCTCTTCAATAACACACTCTTTCAAATCTGCTCTTCGAAGAACAATCTTCTTCAAGTAATCATAGCCATAGATTGAGAAGATCTCTATATTGATGACTCTTAGAATGTGAAGCTTGGATCGAACGGCTTCGACTTTTTTAGCACTCTATGTGTCATCAATGTAGAATTTCTTCTTCTTGAACCACCAATGAGAAATGACATATGAGCTGAAATGTCATACTTTTGTTCTTTGTCAGTGAAATTGATCCGGTACCATCTTCAAGACCGGATCAGTGTAGGTAGCAGCTTTCATCTTCGAAATCGATAAGGCTGGTCTTCTTTCAGAAGTTTGAGCACATAGATATTCCAGGTCATGGTTGAAAAAGAACTCTGATTGAATGGTCATTTGTCCAGGTTCACCACCGAGAGGAAGAGGCATGTTCACATTGAAACGTCTGATCTGCTCACTGACTTGATCACTCAGCATCTTATGACATTCTTCCATCTGGTATTGGAGCTGATTGGCATCTGCGTGAAAAACCTTGACAATTTCAAAAGCTTGTCCTTCAAGATCCTTTGGAGTAATGGACAAGATTCCATTTTATTCACAAAACCACTTTATAAAGCTTCCCATATCTCCTGTGATGTGAAGAAGAGAGTCTTCAGCTGGGGCTTCATAGTTGGCAGTTATTGTTGAAGCCCAGTTGTTTTCAGGGATCATTGTGTCAGACTCTGGAATGGACCATGAAGGTTCTGGAGTTTGAGGCCTCTCTTCGGTGAGCCAGATTTGAAATGTGTCTTTTGAAGGTGCAACTCTAGTGGTATTAGAGCGTTCACCTGACACGTATGCATGAAACCAATCATCTTCAGATGGCATGGGGATATGTTTGGTGGATGCATCATCATCGTCGGATTCTGACTCTGCCATGACATGCGATTCTTCATGAAGCACGGTCTTACGGTATAGTGGAGAATGTGGGTGTAAACCTTGAATCAACTGTTGTCCAAGCTACAGATTTCTTATGAATTCCCTGATCTTCGGATGGACTAGATTGATTGGGAGGTTTGGTGGTGATGATGGTGGTTGTGGTGGAGGTGTAGAGGTTGTATTAGAAGATCCACCAGCCCCAGAAGTTCCAACTCCTCCAGTTGGAGGTGAAGGAGGTGGTGGCTTGGGGCCTCCAGACTTATCCTTTGATTTCATCAGAATAGTCTTTCTTTTCTTCTTATCTTCCCTTCACGTACATCCTCAAACTCTGATAATTATCAAGCCTCATCGATTCCTCGAGTGCCGTATAATTTCTTATGCGTATTGTCCGATGCTCTCTGCTTCATACATTCTTTGAGGAAGCTGATCTCATGTCGGAGATCGGCAAGTCTTTGAATCGTTGAGTAATGGAGCCTTCATTGCCCATTTAACCGCATCTTTAATATCTGCTTCTATTGCCTTTGTTACAATCTCATTGAGGTTAAGATTCTCCAACTTTTTGACACGACTATCAAGATTATTGACGGTGATAGGAAAGTGCTTCTCAATAGTCGCAATACGTGTCATAGCATCTTCGAGCAATTGCTTAGTCGTTTTGATAGGAGGAGGTGAGGCAGGAGGTGGTGAGGCAGTAGGAGTGATGGTTTCACTGATGGTGACAACTGTTGATGGATCATTAGCGGGTTTGGGTGATGGAAGTACGGTCGTATGAGACGGTGCTGACATAGGAGGGATGGTTGAAGTGTCTTGCTGTATGTCAACGGTAAACATGAACTCTACTTCCTCTTTATCATTACCTTGCTTAAGAGTCTCGGTGTGCGAGGGTTTGTCATTAATGATCACCGAAAGAGAGTCGTATCTAGATTCTTCAATGAGGATAGATAATCAGTAGACAGGATAGGTTCCTCCATATGCCTGGTTTCATCAGATCTCGACTCAAGGTTCTCCTGTAAGTCTTTCTGCAACTCTTCATCATCATATTGATCAGATTGGGTATCACTTGATGCAGGAGTTTCTTCTTGTGCTTTGGATACCTCCTTTTCCAATCCAGATTGTTCTTGAGATGAAGATGATTCAACACTTCTTTTCTTCAGCTCAAATTGAGTGGTAGTTCTTGATGGTGAAGAGGAGAAGGTTAGAAGCATGTGAGCGGCTTGTTCGGCATCTACACCAACAATCCCTTTCCCTTTGTCTTGTGTGATTGGAGTTGTTTGGCGTGGCTCTGGTTCAGGTTCTCTTAACACGACACCTCCAACTGGTGGTCTCCTGTTCAGGCTTTCCAGGCTTTGTTTAATTCCTTGCTGCAAATTAGCCTCGTCTTCATCAACCAATTGACTGTCACCCTTTGGTGTCTCAGTTCTCCCAACAATTTCCTTTTCCGCATCATTCTTTCTCTTTTTGTGCTTGTTTGAAGAAGTGTTGGGGTAGGATGTGATATGTCACGTCTCTTCTTGGGAATGGCAGCATATGAGGACTTTGTGCTGGAAGTGGGCTTTGTAGCTTTGGGTTGGGATGGAATGGGAGAGTCCTCAACATTGGATTTGGATGCCCTTTTCTTGTATAATTTGAAGTGAACAGTCTTTTTAATATCGTTTGTGAGAAGAATATCAGGAATGGGCAATCCAAAATTTCCTTATTGACACCTCTCGCAATGTATTTGAGATTACCCAGAACAAATTCATCCTTAGCATTATGGAGGATTGATTCACTCCTGGATTGAAGTTATGAGTCATTTGCAAGTCTTGGATAACAAGCGAGAATCTGATGCTAGGAATCACAAGTTTGTGTACTTTCTTTCTTCCTTGAGCTTGATTCTGAACGTTTGTTCTATCGGTGATAAATGTGTTCATTGACAATGAGAATTCTTCCCAAATACGTTCGGAGACATTAATGTTCACCCCATTGACGAGACCCCATAGGATTTGTAGAATAGGTATCCTTACTTTATCGAACCACGAGGTTTTGCCATATAAGCATAAGTTGAGAATGGTAGTTATGGCTCTCCAGGGTTGATACATGTGTCCAATGATGATATCTGAAGCCCTTGATATGCCAACTTGATAACCCAAACCAATCAGAAATACTATTAGCTCTTCCGCACTAGGTGGAGGCGGATCGTATGGTGGGGTCACGGTGTGATTCCTAAGGCCTTCTGAGAATGTCGAGATGTGATTTCAAATTCCCTATCATCAAGCTTGGGGAATAAGTGGCGGAGATCTTGTTCCATGTGAGGGTGTTCCAAAATTATTGTAGGTAAATGGAAGGGATAGTGCATTGCTTGGTCATGGCACTGAAGAAATTAGTGTTTTTAAGAATATCAATTTCCACTTTGAAGATTGGATTTTGTTGAATCCTTTCCATGTCCACATAATAGTTACTTTTCCCAATCTCTATCCATTTGTCTACTGGAAGAATTTCATTGTCTGTAAGAACTGTGGGTAGAGCAGAGTTAGCAAGGTTCTCAGATGAGGTAGTGTTTGCCATTGATGATCTAAAGATACATACATACAACAACAATGATTGATAGCATGTTAGTTTAGATGTGGTTAGTTAAAGCAATTTTTAAGGCAATTTCATGACAAAACACTATGAGTAGCACCCATGATAGATTACAGATAAGTAGATTGACTTGCATAGGAAGTAGATTAAGTAACTTTTGTAATTTTCAAAGTAACAAATCATGTTGACAAAGTTTTTTCAAGACACAAGTTGATTTGAGTCAAAAATGTGAAGAGCAAAGTTGCTATAATAGGATTTCATGAGACAAGTTGCTATTAAGGAAGTGTTATAACAGATTTCTTAAACAAGTTGTTAATTCAGGTTGCTGCAAGAGGAACCAGATACAAATTTCTTAAACAATAATGTTATAGCAAGTCGCTAAGAGCAATTTGTCAATACAAATCGCTACAAGTAATCCTGAACCAAGTCGCTAGCATGAAATACTTACAGCAAGTCGCTTTACACATTTTGAAAAAATCAAGTTGCTACATGAAAATTATTAACAAGTCGCCATGGCAAGTCGCTAACTTGTCAAAACAAGTCGCTATAAGAAAAATACATAGCAAGTCGCCTTAATGAAAACATTTAAGTATATCGCTAACTTGTAAAGACAAGTCGCCATCAATAGACACAAGACCAAGTCGCTACAAATGAAATCACTAAGTCGCTACAAATGAAATCACTAAGTCGCTAACTTGTAAGGACAAGTTGCTATCAAAAGAAACAAGGCCAAGTCGCTACACATCAAATCACTAAGTAGCTAGCAAGAACGCTATATTGAATCTATGAACCAACTCGCTATGAAGAACACTGGTAAGTCGCTACCAAGAACAAAGCTTATCATACGCATTTTACCATAATCCAATCAATATAGACACACAATCAAGCCGCTATAATGAACGCGTACAATCAATCCACAAACACAATCAAATTCAGAAACACAACCCAAATCGAACCACATATAAATGATACAACAAGTCGCTCACAAACCCATTAATACATACAAATATGCAAGATTACATCTATCCTAGTGAACCCAAACAACACCTTAATCCATTAACATATATATCAAGTGTTTCATTCAACGATTCCATTAACAAACCTAGACGAGGGGAGCAAATGTCGAGGATCAAGTGTACAGTGGAATCTGTTAAGGAAACTGAGTTAGGGGATGCATATAATTCACATGATTTGAGACAAGAATGATTAACATAAACTTTACCACAAAAAAATCGCTAGCGAGAAGTCACGAGAGAGAGAAAAAATCTTTGAGAGTTTTTGAAAAATATGTAAGTAAGAGACAAGTCGCTAGGGGATAAGAACTGATTTTTGGGTTTACCAAGTTAACACATTCAGTCCCTGTACTTGTGCAAAATAAGCAACTCGCTAGTAAAGATGAAGGACAAGTCGCTACCACTTAGAAAAGCGAAGTCGCTAACCCTGATTGAAGCAAGTCGCTATCTATCAAATTTTGTACTGTTAACACTTTCAGTCCTTGAACTTATCAGATAGCATGCAAATACAGTTTCTAAAAACATGTAGAATAATATGACAAGTACCCAAAAGTGACATATCATAGATAAGCAATCTAGCATAGAGGACATAACGAAGCTAGACTTAAACATGCATCAGCACACAATACATATCAAACAATGGTGCAGAGAAAGGATACTTGAGATAACTTGAAATATTCTCCCCCTCAATCAATGTTACCAATGAACATTGATTGAATTCTAACCTTATAAAAAACTAGATAATATCTTTTGTTCGAACTTCATCTATGGACCAGTGTCATTATTGAATGACATTTATAGAGTGAAGATTTATCGATTACAAGAGATACACCTTTTATCAGATTGAGGGTAGAGATAAAAAAAATGATTTAATTAAGAAAAAATGATTTTGTATTTTTGATTGAGTTCTCTTATTTTTTATTTTTTTTTAAACTAATTTGTACACAGATTCATGAGAACGAGTCCTGATTCAAGACGAATAGGAGTCAAATTACAATATACATCAATTCTGACAAGCTACCATTCCTGATTGAGCAATCTTCATTTCTGATAGAAACCAAGTCATGATGTTCATGATTGAATTGAGCATTGTACCTTAAAAAGACTGAGAACACTTTGCACTAGAGGCACATGTAGTATTGCAAATAGATGAGTTAGTGACACGAATGACCTCACTATTGGATGTTGCACAGTTTGATCTAGGAGTGTCATTAATAGAAATCCCTTTAGGTTCAATATTCTTGAAGAGTTTTCCAGTGGACATCCACTTAAGGTAAGATCTAGGTATGTAAGTCCCTTTGGATCCTGAAAACTAAAATAATCTACTAGTGGGAATCCATTTGAAACAATTGCTCGTAGATTTGGATGTAGGCACTTCCCTATTTTGAATATTGGTCCTTTTGTAATTAGTTTGTTTCTTAGGGGATTGATCAGCCATTTGATGATTTTTATGATAACTAGATGAACTCCTAGTATTCATGATTTTTGGATTTTGAACCTTAAACTGGGGTTTGATATTCATCATATCGGAATGAAATAGTGAAGTAACTGATTTTGACAAAACAATATTCACATCAACTTGGGAGGCAAGCTTAGACTTCGATGGCTTATATCTTTCAGTTCTAAAAGCATTGGGCTGCCTAACTACAGTACGTTTTGAGTTGTTCAGTACAATTGGCTTTCCCAAGGTTGATGGTTTTGCAAACTTAATGTTCACCCTATTTCCAATAGATTTCCTAAGCACATTTTTTAATGCAACAATAGTGAAGCTCTTATCCTGAACTTGGGCTTTGAGGGCATCAATGTCTGCCAACAAGGAGTTAGTTTGATCAATCAACTTGGAATTGTTCTCTAATAAGTTCTTTCTTAAGGACTCATTTTCCCTTAATAGGTTGGACACACACAGAGCCAATTCATTATTCCTAGATTTAAGTGTATCACTCACCACATGTTTAGGATTGTCCCTCCCTATATTACATTTCTTATGCAGATATGAGAGTTCTAATTTTAGATTGCATATGGTTGAATCTTCGTCCGAATGCGGTTTTAAGTGGTTAATTTCAAAAATTCTCGAATTCTGGGAATTCGGATTTATGCAAGTATTTGCAAGGAAACTTTCTTCTCTTTGTTGTATTGCAATTTTCAAGGAAATGCAATGTTTTTCAAGAATTGAGTATTTGTTTGAAAGTTCGTCATAAACCCCTTTTTCAACCATGCCATTTGTTTTAAAGGTTTTAGATTCGGCTTAACCAAGAATATTTAACCATATCATGTTCAGAGTTAGGATCAAATTTATCAGGTACATTAGCACATGCATTATGTTGATCAGTTAAGGGTACCTCATTGCATGAAACCTGTTCATTTGTAGATATGTCATCGATATTCACCACATGCATGACGAGGGTTGTCATGTAAGTCTTTCAAGCTTTTCACTCTGAGCCTTTGTGTTCATACATCGGTTTCATCATCCTTTGTTGCAACTGAAATTGCATTCGGCATTATCCATTCTTTCAATGATCCATTGCCGATATATCACAACCTTCACTTAACTTAAATTGACACCCATTCAACTCATTCAAATTATCATTCTCTTGAGCAGCTTCCTTAATATATATTTCCATATTACCCATAAGTTGAATAAATGTGTTTATGAACTCATGAATTTCCATTCCAGCATGTTTCTTGAATGAAATTCGGTCACGTCATGATCAAAATCGAGAATATTCCCCTTGATAAATGGCTGAAATTGATTGAAGATTACTTGAAGAGCTGCATTAGAATCATCTATTGATACCTTCTTTTTGGTAATTTGAAGCCTCAGTTGCTCTAAGTTCAGTAGCATGGTTCTTTTTAAAGTGGGTTGATCCTGACGAAGGAGAGCACTGCATGTACGATCCATAGCTGTGGATAACAGTAGTTGAAATGGCTCAATGTTGCATTCCATTTGCTTTGCATCATGTGTCATTAACCAGTGTGACTCTTTAAATATTGACTCAGATTGTGAAGTGTTTTGATCATAAATTCTTTGAATCAATCAAGGTAAAACATTCAGAATAGCAACCAGTTTCATTGTTCTGTGAGGTATCATAAAGTTCAAGCACTTTGGAGATTAAAGGGTCAGTGATGTAAGACATTGCGTTGATGGATATTAGATATGAGTAACTTGCATCAATTCACCAAATTGCTATAAAGACAAGTCACTAATAGAACAACTCGCCAAGAACAATAAAACCAAGTCGCTAGAGAATTTAGATACAAGTCGCTAATCCCCAAGTCGCTAGGTAGCAACTCGCTAAACCTCAAGTTACAGTGAATCAAGTCGCTAAGCCCAAGTCGCTAATACCCAAGTCGCTGAACACAAATCGCTATGGAACCAAATCGCTAAACAGTCAAGTCGCTAAGGAACAACTCGCTAAGTATCTAAATCGCTAAGAGACAACTCGCTAAGAACTAAAAGTACAAGTCGCTAGAGATAATGAAAGCAAGTAGCTACCCCTCCAAGTCGCTAGCCGTAGTGGAGAATCCACTAACTTGTCTGTTTTTAGGCTTGTCTCAATAGACAAGTCGCTACGATCAAGTCGCTACGACTAACACTGCAACTCGCTAAAAATTACTGAAGCAAGTCGCTACGAAGAAATTTAACTCCGAGACTCGAGTCGCTACCATGAAAAACTACTAAACCACACTTTTCAATCCAAAACAAGCCCAACCACAGTGATTCAAGCTTTCCAAATCAAAACCCAAGCACTTACAATGATTCAAAACACAAAAGTACACTCAAAATTCAAACTTTAACACAAGGAATGATCCAAATGATGCAAAAACCACTAGACTTTCTCAAACTCAAAAACCATCTAAAACCACTAGAAATCCAAGGATATTTAAGAGAGATGATCAAACCATGGATCTTGATACCATTTGTAACATATTGGATTTCTCAAACACACAAGCAATCACAAATATAGGCGTATAGGTATATGGTTTTAGAGAGAGAAAGTGGGATATTCTAGTAAGAGAAACTCATGGAAGGTTAGATTCCAAATGAACATCCAATAACCCTCTCCTTGTGGGAGAGGGCTATTTATCATAGTAATACGCCCTCCAACGGGCTGTGGATCAGGCATACAATGGGTAAAGACCCGTCCTTCCTCCACGGTGTTGCACTAGACTAAACTATGCTAATAACTGACTAACAACTAACATAATAAACGATATGTCTACGAGCTAACTTAAGCTAGATTATACTTGGGGTGACCGATGCTTCATAATAGAATTTCCAATTCCTAACAGATTAGGTCGGGATATCACCAACTGAGAGTTCGCGAAGAAGACATCCCCAAGACTGCATTCAGAACACGCTATGGTCATTTCAAGTTACAAGTGATGCCATTTGGCCTTATTAACGCACCAGCAGTATTCATGGATTTGATGAACCGAGTATGCAAACAGTACATAGACAAGTTCGTGATCGTTTTCATAGACGATATCCTCATCTACTCTCGCAGTCAAGAAGAACATGCTAAATACTTGAGAATCATCTTAGAATTGCTCAAGACAGAACAATTGTATGCTAAGTTCTCCAAATGTGATTTTTGGATCCAGAATGTGCAATTTCTGGGGCATATCATCAATAGTCAAGGCATTCATGTAGATCCAACCAAGATCAAAGTGAAAGAATGGGCTTCTCCTACCAACCCTACATAAATCCGGCAATTT
>OU343224.1:57186335-57436898 GCA_910596185.1 Chrysanthemum makinoi
TTTTGTGTGTAGCATGCAGTGGCGATAGCTTTACCCCAGAGAAACATTGGAACTTTTGAGTAAATCAGCGTAGTCCTTGCGGCTTCCACAAGAGTTCGATTTTGTCTTTCAACTATACCGTTCTATTGAGGAGTTCGAGGAACACTTCTTTGATGACTGATTCCCATACTTTCATAAAACTCACCAAGTTGTTTGTTAACAAACTCAGTTCCATTGTCTGTTCGGATGATTCTGACCATTTTATTAAGACGAACCTACAGTTGTTTGATGAGTTTGATGATGATATCTGGAGTTTCATCCTTTGTCTTTAAGAATTTTACCTAGGTGAATCTAGAGAAATCATGAACCACAACTAACACATATTTCTTCCCAAAGATATTCTGCACTCTCATGGGTCCACATAGGTCCATGTGAATTGTATGGAGAACTTCTGTGATTGAGTTTGTAGGTTTGGGTTTTTGGGCATACTTCTTGCTTTTTCCCAACTGGCATGCTGAACAAAGATGATCCTTTTCATATTTAAGTCTAGGTAGACCTATAACTAAGTCCTTTCTGGAGAGATCATTGATGGTGCCGAAGTTCAAGTGATTGAGACGACGATGCCATAACCATGACTTTGTTTTAGAAGCCTTTGACAACAAGCAAATTGGAGAAGACTTCATCATATATTCGATAGAGATGGTGTATAGATTTGAGCCACGTGAACCTCTTAAAAGTTCCTTACCATCAAGTTCTCTAACGAAACAAGTATGTTTTCTGAAGGCTACTTCTAGATCAGAATCACAGAATTGACCAACAGAGAACAGGTTATGACCAAGACCTTCCACATAATATACCCTGGAGATAACACTTTTTCCAACAACATAATCTCCATAACCCTTAATTGCACCGAAATGATCATTCCCGAATCTAACTGTCCCGATGAATTTGCTCACGAAGTTCATGAGCCGCGACCGGTCTCCAGTCATATGCTTGGAATAGCCTGAGTCCAAGTACCACAGAACAATTTGAACGATCTGCAGTTGAACACAGACAAGAATGGATAACTGGATAATTGGGATCCCCATGCAAGAATGGGTTCCACTTAGTTAGTTACAGTAATTGGAACACCCACATTAGAAATAGAAATATCCATATCAGTAGTAGAAGCAATGGAATCATTGGGAATAGATGCAATGCTGGTGTCTGTATTTGACCTATTCAAAGTATGTTCACTTCTTAAGGGAATAGTTCTACCAAGTAGGCATCCATTTTCTAGTGGGCATAGTCTTAGCAGTTTGAGGGCAAACCTGATTATTCTTATGGCCAAAAGGTATCCAATAATAACCTATCTTTATAAATGTTCTTCCTGTGGGTTTCCAATGTTTTCTAACAATCTTTCGTTTTTGCCTTTTTGCCTTCTTTGCACGATTATTAGCATTAACAACTTTAACTGGGCATTTGACAGCATTAGACAAAGCATTCACACCACGTTCATGATTAGCAACAGAATTCAAGCAGATATCATTACAAGGTTTGCAAATAGTATCAGAATTCGAATTAGTTACAGTACCCCTATGGCTAATACTAGAATCAACACGATTCGTTTTATTCAACTCAAGCTTAAAGTTCCTAGATTGGTCTTCTACTCTCTTCCAATGCACATTCTTAGCTTGCAAGGTCCTATCATTCCTTGTATTGTCTTGAGACTTTGACCGCCGCTTTAATGTCACCGATTACTCTATAGAGGGAATGGGAACATTAGTTGGTTTGTCTAATTTTTTCATTCCTGAACTTGATGTGCAAGGATCTGAACTACTGGAAGGCACATTAGTGTTTACTTTCTTAAGACTGTGATTTGAGCTATTTGCAGGCACACTAAAGTTCACTTTCTTAGCACTGACATTCATAACATTGGGCATATAACGGATTTCATGCTTGGCACTAGGCATAAAACAAGGCATCACGGCTTTGCCTTTTGCACCTAAGGATTTTGGACATGTTGCAATTACACATTCAAGCAGCTCTTGAGATCGTTTTGCCTGGAGGCAAGCAAACCCAATTTCTCTATCAAGAGGTTTATTAATGAAATCCTCTTCAACAATCTCACGGAGACATTCTAGACTATCCTTAAGGTGAGCACAATAGTCATGAAATGCAGGTTCATTATTCCTAAGATGAGGAGGAATATATTTAACCGTCACAGTGTATTTGCAGTCTAAGGGTGAATTTGAATCAACATTCTTATTAAAAACAAGTGGCAGTTTCCCATTTTCCTGACTCCTCAGATTCTCTATTTCCATTTGTAAACACGTTATTTTTTCGTTGTTTTGGTCACGAGTGACTTTCATTGAATCATATAACTCTTTAAAGTGTCGTTTAACTTTTTCATTTTCTTCTAGAAAACTCTCGTTTTCCTTTTGTAAGGCATTAACTAAGTTTTGAAGATGAAAAATTTGAGAGTACTGAGAATCTAAAGGAGGAGGCATTTGGGATCCAGTCACATTGTTCTTTTCACTCTTCAATTGAGATATTTAGGCTTTCAAATTTTTGATCGTGTTACAATGAGCTCGAATCTGTTCATCACGTTTGCTAATTTCAAAAACTGCATCAAATTCAGGAGCATCCAAGGAAGTCTTGAAATTTGAGGTTTTAACATTTTCTTTTAGATGTTGATATTTTAGTTGTAAATCAAAATGTTCAACTTCTAGTTTAGAAAGATGCTTTACCAAATTATCGTGATCATCCTGATCAATTTTCTCATTAAGTTTCGAATTAATCTTTTCAAGCTCAATGACACGATCATGGGAGACTTTCGGAGCAACAGATAATTCATGAAATTGAGAAGCATTAATGGAGCAATTGTAGCGTGTAAAATACATCTTAAGCAATACATTCAGAAATAAGATTCTCATTCAAGGTATGCAAGTTTTTCCTCTCAATCTCATTATATTTTAATGCTCGCTCATAGTCACTAACCTCAACTACCATTGCATCAAATTCCGTTTCCATTCCTTTAATATCTGAACTTATCCCCTTTTTAAGACTCTCAAAATGATCTTTTAGTAGTTTGAAGAAAGGCATGACCTCAGTTAGATAGCATTCTTTTGTTTGCTCAAAACCCCTTTTCCATTCAGTTATCCCAGTGGGTGTGATCCTTTTCTTACAAGTTTTCTCAAAATCGACAAATAGTTGAAGAATAACATATTGACTGATTAAGGTCTTGCTTTTAGTGGCAATAGTCCTAGGAACTAAATGCATTGGTGTATTGGGAGGATACATAGTCGCTGAAGGCATTTTCCTAAAGGGGGGGTTCGTTTCAACAAGATTCTCTGCTTTTTGCTTATCTAAATCCTTTTTCCAGAACACTTGTTCGGGTGTTAACAACTTCTGAAGCTTAAATTTGTTTAAGGAAATCCAATTCTCCTTCTTGTAATCATGGGGTGTGATAATTATTTTCTTCTCTTTACATATTGGATCATCTAACTTCTTGTTCATCCTTTCCCTAGTAACTTCATCAGATTTATTATCTTCCTCAGTGCACTCAGTGCAACTAGGTTTCTGTCTAGGTTTAAGGATTTCATTGCCATCATAGAGTACCTTATGAGCATTTCTAGCCTTTTTAATGACCTCTAGATTTGGTTCCTCAACCAGGGGAATGCTATGCTTATCGCTTAAGACTCTATGCTTAGTGATCATGTGGGCAGTCTGAATGGTGTTTCCTTGTACGTAAAACTTATTTTCAAGCTTGTTCTTCAAAGTTTTTAGATTAGAAAAATCATTCAAAAGTTTTGATTCCTTGGCATGAAATTCCTGCTTAAGCACTTTAACATTTTCTTGAAGTTCTTGTTTTTGCTTAGCAGTTTTTGAAAGTTTTTCTTGTAAGGAATTTAACTCTTGTTTTAACACTTCTTCTCTAAAATTACTTTTTCTAATAATTGTACGCATTTGGTTATCCAACTCCTGCTCACGAGTATTTAGCTCAAACTTAGCACGTTGTTCATAAATGGCAACTCGTTCTTTATAGGCATTAAGTTCAGAGATAACAGAATCATTAGGGGCACATGCAGTGTATTCATCACAGACATAATCATCATTGACTGCAGGAGATACATTACTTGATACAATCACACTTTCACTTTGTTTCACATATTGATCATATGGGACAACATTGATATTACCCATATTTTCAATATCTGACTCAATGATTTCAGTTGATTGTATTTCATTATGTATCTTTTGCACATCAACTTCATCATATAATTTTAATACCTCTGAGATGATTTTGTCTTTGGATGGTCCAGCTTGTGGTGAATAAGAGACCTTAGGAGAGACCATTGGAGAAATGCTGGCCATGAAAATTGTTTGTGCAGTAGGTCCATCATCAACATCAGAGTCGTATGCATCACAGTCAGCTACTTGAAAGGCATTCTGATGCATCACAGTCTCCTGAATAGGCTGCTCATCCACATCTGCATCATATGTCTTAGCATTCCCTTCAGCAAGAAACATCAGCTCCTCTTCATCCAAGGTTGCTCCATTGTCCTGAGCTTGCACTAGCAACATCTTATCCCTGAAGTATTCAGCATTTTGTGGACGTTTTGGAAATGTGCAGTTTCTAGCAATGTGTCCCTCTCCTCCACAGTTGTAACACTTGATCGTATTAACTTGTCCTTGATTTCCATTTCTTCCCCTATTCTGATTTGCCACATATTCCCTACCGACTCCACCTCTTCCTTGTTCGTACTGTCTTTCTTGAACTGGCTGCACCATGACTTTCCCATCTCTGACTAGAGCATGGTTGTGAAGATTGGCGATTCGATTTCATTGTTGGTGTGAAGACGGTTGGTATGTGGGCTGAGAGTCAAGTTTTGTTTAACCATAAGGGCCAGTTGAGTAATGAAGTGTCCCACGGTGCATCGGATCGCTTGTTTGAATCTTGAATCAGGAATGAGTTTGTGATTGCCATCACCCATGGGTATAACTTGAGATGCTTTGGTGGTAATTCCAATGTTTGAGTAGAAAGCAGTTGAATCATTTGATGAGCTTGTCTCTCCCTAGTTAGTTTTGAACTGATCAAGAATCCTTTTTTCAAACTTAGCATGTCTTTCATTCTGGAGAAGAAAGGCATACAGTTGCTCATAGTTTGTGTTCTTTAGTCCTTTAGTGAGCGTCACAGATGTGACAAACTTGTGCCATTCGGGATTCATGTTGTTTACAAACTTTGAATTCAACTGAATGTTAGGCATGGTCATTCTGATGTTCCTCATGTCATTCACAAGCTTATGGAATCTCACATAGTAATCATAGACACTCTCATCTGGTTTCTTCTTGAAATGCTCAAATTCATCATATAATTGAGATTCTCTGTCTTCAACCGTTAATTCAGAACCTGAGAGAAGCATCTTGACATTATCCCATACAGCCTTTGCTTCAGTGTTGTGGTTGATAAGCTTGTATATGTCTTTTGGAAGACCTTGCAATATGATGTTAGAAGCCCTTATATCTGCATCGAATCTCTTCTTCTCCTTATCATTGAGCTCATCATACATCTTTGGTCTGTCCATTCCGTAAATCAATGTACCATCTTCAGCTGTATCAATTATGTCTCTAGTAGTCTCCACCCGATACGGTCCTTCATCAATCGATTTGAGAATGTTGACCCCATTTTCCTTTCCAAGACAGTACAATCTGATTCTTTGAGCCCAAGAGTCATAGTCAGTTCTGTCAAGCATAGGTGGACGAGTATCTGACCCTGCTGCTTGAACATCCTCAGCTACGGAAGAAACAATAGTAGGAACGATGTTTGCCATGATTACAAGTTCTACGGGATTTTACAATTCTTTTATTAAACCGGGAAATTGATTCTTTCACGGGATTTTACTAAACCAAAAGAACAACCGTAAGAATGTGTCACGAAGAAGTAAATTTAGACAAGTAGTAAAACACACAACTCGCTTAGTTATCAACTTGCTAAACACCCAACTCGCTCAAGGAGACAACTCGCTTAAGGAATCAACTCGCTAAATAGCCAAGTCCCATTAGCATCAACTCGCAACACTGTCAACACGCTTAATGAATCAAGTCGCTAAATAGCCAACTCGCTTTAGTATCAACTCGCAACACAATCAACTCGCTTGAACACCAAGTCGCTTAAATTAACTCGCTAGCTTTACAACTCGCTTAATAGCTAAGTCGCTTTAGATCTCAAGTCGCTTAAATAAACAACTCGCTTAGAACCCAAGTCGCATAAAAATCAACTCGCTAAACAGCCAAGTCGCATGTACCAACTCACATCCAATAACAAAGCAACTCGCTTTGAAGAACAAACTTACTGAGACTCAACTCGCTTCGTACAAACTTAACAAATAACCACTTTATCAATCAAAAACAACCAAACCACAATGATTTAAGCCTTCCAATTCAAAACATAAACACATATGATGATCCTAAACACAAAAGTACAAGCAAAATTCAAACTTTAACACTAGAATTTGTCCAAATGAATCAAACTCTCCTAAACCTTTAATACCCCAAAAACCTTATGAAATCCACCAAAACAAAAAGCATGAAAGATGAGTGATCAAACCATGGCTCTTGATACCAATTGTTAGATATAAGATTTCACAAACACATTAAACCATAATCATATGGGGCATTAACTTGAGTTTAGAGAGAGAAAGTTCTAGTGAGAGAAAGGAAGAGAGTTGGGAACTATGTGAAACAAAGAAAAATGGTATTGAAGCTCCAACCCTCTACCTTGGGAGGTAGAGGGTATTTATAGTTTCTTACAAACAAACGCCACCTACGGGCTGTGGATCAGGCATACAGTGGGTAAAGACCCGTCCGTCCTCCACGGTGTTACAAAACTAAATACTACTTTACATAAAATAACTACGACTACGAGCTTTCTAACGATTACATATTCTTGAGGTGACCGACTCTTTAATACTTGGAATTTCTAATTCCTAACAGTTTGGATCTGGGGATGATTTTCACATCAGAGATTTTCTCAGGGGCCCTTCTGCTTGTCATGTTCCAGTTGTAGTGATCAATCCTTGCTTGCCTTATTGCAGCAGCCTTCTTGTTCTTTTCATCTAGTCTTTTTCTTAGGGCAGTCATCTCTGCAACCTACGCTTCTTTAAACTTTAGACCAGCTTGTCCCTTTTCTAGTGTCTTTGGATCGATCCCTATCTTTTCAGCTTCCTCATGAACCACTTCAACCAAGGTTGTCAGGATCGGGATCCTACCTATGATCGTTTTCGGCTTTGCAAGATCGTAATCGTAGGATCGGATCGGGATCGTAAGATCCTATGAAAATGTATATATTTTTGTATAGGGGTTGTAGTTTTATATTTCTATATAATATTTAGTATGATAAACGAATCTAAATGGATGATAAAAGAAAAAGTTATATATTCAAATACCGTAGTAATAGAATATTAGATACATTGCGATGTACACTTGCACAAAGTTACTACATACGTGCACGGTGCACCTACTTCTTGTCTTAATCTTTTTTTATTATAGGTTTTTCGTGATAACATTTATGCAAAAATATAATGTTAATTTATTAACAAGTGATTCTGTAACTTTTTTGTTACAATATATAGATTAATGCAAAAAGATAAAAGGATTGTATCTGAAAATGAAACGACATAATTTATAATAGAGGGCAACACAATTTTTTTTCTTGATGACCAAATAAATTAAATTAGAATATTCTAATAATATTACTAAATTTTTTTTCTTGATGACCAAATAAATTAAATTAAAATATTCATACTTTTATATGTAACATAAAATAAAATATAAATAAAATTGGGTCAAGTATGTAGATAGTTTACTTCAAAAACAAGCTTCGGACATTTTACAAAGCACGAAATCGTTTTTCATAATAAACCCAAAAAGACACATCTAAACTATTTCTAAATAGTCCATAAAAACATAATGATTTTACACTCATTAATCTTGCAAGAGACAATTAATTAACAGCACCAAAATAATAGTTTTTTGAAAAATTCTTAGTCATTGGGCTTTAAGACATGAGCTTATACTTAATAAGTTAATATACATAAAAAAACACTAATAATAGGCGATCCTATACGATCTGATCCGATCCTACGCGCGATCCTACGATCCTACTGTGATCCTACTTGGATTACGATCTTGTTAAGATCCTGATCGTTTTTTGTGTGTAGGATCGTGATTTTGACAACCTTGACTTTAACCAAGGCATCTTTGCTCCTCCTCAGCCAGTTTCTTGATTTTGTCTTCCTTCTCAAGATAGGTATTTAGTTGGTCGAGAGTGAACGAGTAATTTTTGCCACCAATTTCATAGGGAGTCTTGACTGGCTCAGGGTTGATCATGATACTTTTTCCCTTGTCCTGGGGAGGAACTGATGAGGAAGTTGTTGACATTACTAGGGGTGTAGTTGTGACTTGTGACCACTGGTGTTGTAGTTGTCACTGAAATTGTTGTGATTGGTGTTCCTGATGGTGGGATGGATGAGATAGGTGTTGCAGATACAGGTTGATATAGCTCCCCCTTAGTGTGAGAGGAAGTCCCTTCAGTAGCTCTCTCCCCCTCAACTGTTGCCACAGCGTCAGTGAGAGCAAGAGTTGTTTGTGTCACTGAGGGACAAGGAGCAGCTTGACCCTTGAAAGCTTAATAGATCTCCGAGACCATGGACTTGATGGCTGATGTATCTTGTTGAAGATTTGTGACATTTTCATCAAGATTGGCCTGAGATGTTTCCAGTCTTTGTCATTCCTAGGCCCGAGATTCTTGGCCATAGAAGAAGAGGATTTAGCCAGATCGGCAACCCTTGTATCCATTGAATCCAAAATGGACTAAATAGCCTGCACAGAGGACGTAAGACCCTGAACATTTGTAGTGTTAAGCATTGTGATGAGTTCAGTGAGACTGGAGGAGTTCTTCATGTAGGTCTCCGTTGCCTCAAGCACTTTGGAGTTTAGTGTAGGGTCTTCCTTGACAGATTTTTTGATTTCATTCAGCTTAGTGTGAGCATCCTGAAAGGTTTGGAGAAACTTCTTTAGGTTGTCATCTAGCTTGCCAAGATGGTCATTGATGAAATCTTTGTGCTCGTCATTGTTCTCATGGTTAGCAACCATTTCAGCTTTCAGATCGGCATAAGATAGGATTAAAAACGTACACCTTTAAGGAGTCATTTGAGACCTTAATCGCCCACTTTTATATCCGTTCTTTGCTTAATTTCATTCCTTTTCACTTTTTAAGTCTCTTGGAAGCAAAATGCTGGAATGATGCATATTTGGATGAAAAGGAGTAAATATAAGAAGAAAATGGCTAAGTCAAGATCAAAGACACTCAAGCTGCTGGAATTGAAGCTGACGGCGTCACAATCCAAGGGCGACGCCGTCCCTCTATGCGTAATTAAATTTGTGACCGCTCAGTAGACTTTTTGCTAAATTACACCTGACGGCATCAGGCTTTGAAGAGGAAGGGTGTCACGAAGACTTTTCATCTCAGACGACCTAAATCCAGAATCAGACGACGTCACTGCTGAAGCCCGACGGCGTCACAACCACAATGTGACGTTGTCCCAACTATTACTTGGCCAAGACGAAACCCTAATGACGGCGATCTGACGGCGTCCCACCTATAAGGCTACGCCGTCCCAAATGTAAAATTATATATAGATGTCGAATTTTCAGAATTTTAAGAGGTAGACTTGTGGAGTAAAAACCTAAAACTATTGTAGTCCGGTTTGGACAGTATCTTAGGGTTCTCATACCCTATTTTACATCAAGATAAGTGTTTTACTTCATTGATTTCATTATGTCTTTGATTGTATGTGTGTATGCTTGCGTGTTTAACATGTCCAGCTAAATTTCGTGTATGTTTGCTTAGATCTATGAAACCTAGTTATTAATTATTGATTGGTTGTCTCTTATATTAATTGTAATTGGCTTAGGAGTGCACTAGGCTATCGTTGTGTTTAATTGCTTGAGTAATCTTTGTGAACCTTAGCTTATGAATTATGTAGCGGAATTGTAGGCTAAACATCCAAAGATGACCTTAGAGTTAGTTTATGAAACCTAGAGATTTCGTAGGAAATAACCTTAAGGTAGTTTCAAAGAGTTAGGGAGAAAAGCATACCCTACAACCTTAGAAAACACAACGCGTTAAGAATAAGGACGTGACAATTCAACCACCAATAAAAGATAACTAGGGAGTAATAGTATCCAGGTAGACACATTTTTAATCATCATACAAGCACACATCAATAGACATAAGACTACCCATAGTTTAGATAATTAGATAGTATAGTAATCGGTAGAAGTACCGAACCCCCAAATCCAAACCCCGAGATTTTACCCTTAGCTTTCTAAAAAATATAAAATAGATAAAAAATTAATCTTCCTCAACCTCATCCTTAGCGTATTACACTTCTCACTAGCGTTCCTATTCGCCTAGACAACGATATCAATACCCGAGGCTTACCCAATACTACACTACAACGATCAGGTTTACTGCCTAGGGTGTTGAAAAACTTGCTCGACAAAAAGGAAGTTCCTTTGACCCCGAACGCGTTATACCGCGCATCAAGTTTTTGGCGCCGTAGCCGGGGAATAGAATAGCTAGTTAGATTTCTATCTCGTTTAGGTTCCCTTGCTTGATTCCTATCAAGATTTTTTCTCATTTTTAGCTTCCTTGTAGTCTATCCCCCTTCTTTGTTAAATTGTTCGTAATCCCATCACTTTTCATCATGGATGGTGAAAATCCACCCAACGACAACCCACCACCAAATAAAACACTTCCACTCAAACCACAACCCATTGACCAACACCCCTTTAACAATCGTCAAAATCGATATGTTAGTAGAAACAACGATCTTCAAGATTTGCATAGGGTATTTGAGAGTACAATTAGGGATGCCGTTGAAAAAGAGGTTAGCGCCTCGATTGTTGGCTCCATGATTAGCAGTAGTTCAGGTAGTGATTTAGTAAATGAAAATGTGAATGAGGAAAATAGTGCTTACTTCAATCTTTACCCCACTAAGGAAGATGTTGCTTACCACCAATACATAATCGACAATCCTCGATCAACCATCATTAGGATATGCCCAAAGATTAGAAGAGGAAATCCTTGGAACATCAAAATCCCTTGTATGAATGGATATAGGAATGTCGAGCACGCCTACATAGATACGGAATCTCCCATTAATTTGATGTCATCAGCAGTTTACAATGACATAATGAATGAGCTGCTTAAAATTAGGAGAGACCGTAAGTATCCTGGTGGGGTTTGCAATTTTGTGGGAAGAGTCAATGATGTACACATCTTTATAGGAAACTTATCCTACTTAGTTGATTTTATGGTCCTAGAAGACATAGGATGTGTCATTGACTATAGCTTGTCCCAAGTTGTGCTAGGAAAACCGTTTGTTGAAAAGTCTAAAATGTGCTATAACAAATCCGAAGGAATGGTTAGGTTTATGGAAGGGGATGATGAGATAACTTATAGGATTCCGTGGAAGATGAATGGATATGGCCCTTTATCCCTTTATGAACAAGATAACATTAGAGCTTTTGAGGAAAAGAGCGAAGACAATGTTGAAAAAGGCTTGAACTTCATTTGGGAGAATAGGAGGCTTTACTATAGGGATTGTTTGACCCTCGGACCTAGGTATAGAGTAGATGAGAATTTTGTCAATATGAGAGAGTTTTCGTTGAGGATGAAAAACGAGACAACGTAGGAGCATGACTTCGAGTCTAGCTACAAGACTCATAAATAAAGAAAAGCGCTTCGTGGGAGGCAACCCATGCTTAATTGTTTACTTGTTTGTGTGTCATATATCTTTTCATTATTGTATGTTCTCATGTTTGAATTTGTGACAATTCTTTATTTTGTATTTAACCTCGTCTTAATTACATATAAAGGTATTTTACAAAAAGGATAAGTGTAGGGAAGATTACATATGTTTTCAAAAAGAACGTGAACATGAGAACTACGATTAGTGAAAATGATATATATGTGTGTTTGTTAGAGTCAAATGCTTGTATCGAGCCATAATCGATGTTTTGCAGGCACCTTTCCAGATTTTAAAGGTGTAATTTTTCCAGAATTTTTCTAGAAAAACGCAGCAGACCAGTTTCTGTCAGGATAACCTGACGGCATCAGGATTATAACTTGACGACGTCAGGAGGAGCAGAAACAACTTATTAACTTTCTCTCGTTTTCTGTGCTAATTATAAATTTTTGGAAATTCTCAGTTCTTAATTTTCCAGAAAATCTGCAAACATCCATTCCACAAGCATTATATTCTAGTGTAGTAGAGTCAGATATTGTTTTACCGCCGATTTTACGCGAAGGTTTCGTCTATTTTCTTAAAGTGTGCAGGTTTTATTTATCAAGAAGAAGAAACATAATATTGGATGGATCTTATCACGCATACATTCTTCTTGGAAAGAATTTAACCACTACTTCACACGGATCCTACCGAGCTAATCAGGGGAGTACTAGTTTCTTTCTCATTTAATTACCTTCCATTATCATAACTTTGATACTTTCGGGGAACATTGGGGACAATGTTTAGTTTAAGTGTAGGGAGGGAGAATAAAACGGGAACTTTGAAACTATTCTTATCCTTGATCATTTTTCTTATCCTATTTCATTTGTGTAATAAGCTATGAGAAATATTTGTTAGGGCAATTTTAGCACCAAATTTAAAAATTTTCATGACATGTACGGGTGGGACTTTAGTCTTAATAAAGCGTCTCATGGATAGGAGTTATATGACTAGCACAAAAACCTTTTACCACTCAAATTCCACCCCAAAAATGTGAGGTTCGCCCCTAGATCTATAGGAATTAAAGCATTCACCTTTAATGCTTCGAGAGTGTACCGATAGTATAATAGATTCTAGAACTTGTTTTGTTATGCATTCCGAGATCGCTAGTGAGACTACACTTGTGTAGTTGGGAATAACTAAATGATAAGAGGCATTAGGATAACCCTTGTTTGATATCCGTATTATAATTACTTCTTCCACATCGGTCGAGTAATTCCCCCACACCCTTGCGATGTACTCATCTTTAGTACATGATACCCCTAGTTAACCCCACAGAGCCTATCCTTTTCGCGGTTCTCGTAATGTTTTGGTTTTCCGGAATATCAATGAAGAGAATTGTTTACAATCCACCCCCAAATGTACACCCAAATCGCCTTAGCCTACCTTGTATGCACTCACCTTTAGTGCATTATTGTTATCATACTAAACCCTTAGTTCAATTAGCTAGTTACTTGCATGGTTGCTAAGTCGAGTCATATGTTTTGTACACGATTTTGGGACGATTGGGACTCATGGGTAAAGTAAAATTTTATGGAGTGACGGGGAAAGAACGTTAAATTCAAATTCCCTTTATTTACGTAATAAAGTACTCCAAGTGTTGTGATCTTTTCAATTCGGGTCAAATTAGTGTTAGAGTAATAAAAACTCAAGTGTATGGATGCTCCTATAAATCTCTTATATTTTGGTGTTATCGTAGAGGATGGTAGAGTAAAAGTGTATGCCAAAAAAAATAAAAAAATAAATATAAAAAAAAGAATACGGGTTACCATCCTACATCTATCTTTATATTTATGTTTGTTTGTTTCAAAGTTATCTAGAGTTTAGTGAGTCTAGTTTTGGCTTAGAAACGCCATTCTTTTCATGCTTGTAACATAAGATTTTTGACTTGCCACCACTAAATCGCCTATCCAACCAAACCCTTTTTTCCCTACCGTAAGCCTAACGTTACAACCCTTTAAAAGACCTCTTAGATAGTTGTTCCTAGGTGCTTACGCCAAAGCGGTGGAGGTTTGATCTAGTCTCAATCATATGGTAATCTATGTACTATGACTGGTTAATGAGTGTTTATCTTCTATTTCCATTTACTATATTTCATATACACCCGAGAGATGAGAGAATCCAAACACCCCTTGTGAGGTGCTAGTATATAATTTCCGTGCTTGTTATGACTATTGCGGTTCTTTTACTTACTGTGAATTATGTTAAACCAATGCTTCATGCCCCCTAACTTATAAATTGATTGGCCAAAAGCACATTTGCTTGAGGACAAGCAAATAACAAGTGTAGGGATATTTGATAAGGATTTAAAATGTCCACTTTTAAGGGGTCATTTAAGCCCTTAATCGCCCACTTTTATATCCATTATTGCTTAATTTCGTTCCTTTTCACTTTTTAGGTCTCTTGGAAGCAAAATGCTGGAATGATGCATATTTGGACGAAAAGGAGTGAATATATGAAGAAAATGGCTAAGTCAAGATCAAAGACACTCTAGCTGCTGGAATTGAAGCTGACGGCGTCACAATCCAAGGGCGACGCCGTCCCTCTATGCGTAATTAAATTTGTGACGGCTCAGTAGACTTTTTGATAAATTACACCTAACGGCGTCAGGCTTTGAAGAGGAAGGGCGTCACGAAGACTTTTCATCTCAGACGGCCTAGATCCAGAATCAGACGACGTCACAGCTGAAGCCCGACGGCGTCACAACCACAACATGACACCGTCCCACCTATAAGGCGACGCCGTCGCGAATGTAAAATTATATATAGGAATCGAATTTTTAGAATTTTGGGAGGTAGACTTATGGAGTAAAAATCTAAAACGATTGTAGTCCGGTTTGGACAGTATCGTAGGGTTCTCATACCCTATTTTACATCAAGATAAGTGTTTTACTTCATTGATTTCATTATGTCTTCAATTGTATGTGTGTATGCTTGCGTGTTTAACATGTCCGGCTAAATTTCTTGTGTGTTTGCTTAGATCTATGAAACCTAGTTATTAATTATTGATTGATTGTCTCTTATCTTAAGTGTAATTGGCTTAGGAGTGCACTAGGCTATCGTTGTGTTTAATTGTTTGAGTAATCTTTGTGAACCTTAGCTTATGAATCACGTAGCGGAATTGTAGGCTAAACATCCAAAGATAACCTTAGAGTTAGTTTATGAAACCTAGAGATTTCGTGCGCAATAACCATAAGGTAGTCTCAAAGAGTTAGGGATAAAAGCATACCCTACAACCTTAGAAAACACAAGGCGTTAAGAATAAAGACGTGACAATTCAACAACCAATAAAAGGTAACTAGGGAGTAATAGTATCTAGGTAGACACATTTTTAATCATCATACGAGCACACATCAATAGACATAAGACTACCCATAGTTTAGATAATTAGATAGTAGAGTAATCGGTAGAAGTACCAAACCCCCAAATCCAAACCCCGAGATTTTACCCATAGCTTTCTAAAAAATATAAAAAAGATAAAAAAAAATAATCTTCCTCAACCTCAATCTTAGCGTAGTACACTTCTCACTAGCATTCCTGTTCCCCTAGAGAATGATATCAATACCCGAGGCTTACCCAATACTACACTACAACGATTAGGTTCCTTTGCCTGGGGTGAAGAAAAACTTGCTCGACGAAAAGGAAGTTCCTTTGACCCAGAACGCGTTATACGCGCATCAATACACACATTCAATGGAAGACATAATGAAATCAATGGAATAAAACACTTATCGTGATGTAAAATAGGGTTTGGGAACCCTAAGATACTGTCCAAGTCAGACTATAAACGTTTAGGGTTTTTACTCCACAAGTTTACCTCTCAAAATTCTGAAAATTGGATTTCTATATATAATTTTACACTTGCGACGGCGTCCCCTTATAGGTGGGACGCCGTTAGATCGCTGTCATTAGGGTTTTCGTCATGGCCAAGTCATCGTTGGGACGGTGTCACGTTGTAGTTGTGACGCCGTCGGGGTTCAGTAGAGACGTCATCTGATTCTGGATCTGGGCCATCTGATTCAGTAGGGACGTCATTTGATTCCTCTTCAAAGCCGGACTCCGTCAGGTGTGTTTTAGCAAAAAGTATACTGAGCCCTCTGAGATTTTTATTCGTATAAAGGTACGGCGTCGCCCTTTAATTGGGACGCCGTCAGGTTCAGTTTCAGCAGCTTGAGTGGCTTCGATCTTGACTTTGCCATTTTCTTCATGAATTCACTCCTTTTCGTCCAAATATGCATTTTGCTTCCAAGAGACCTAAAATGTGAAAAGGAACGAAATTAAGCAGTAACGGATATAAAAGTGGGCAATTAAGGGCTTAAATGACCCCTTAAAAGTGTACGTTTTAAATCCTTATCAAATATCCCTACACTTGGTATTTGCTTATCCTCAAGCAAATGTGCTTTTGGCCAATCAATTTATAAGTTAGGGGGCATGAAGCATTGGTTTAACATAATTCACAACAAGTAAAAGCACCGCAATAGTCATAACAAGCATGGAAATTATATACTAGCACCTCACAAGGGGTGTTTGGATTCTCTCATCCCTCGGGTGTATATGAAATATAGTAAATGGAAGATAAACACTCATTACCTGGTCATAGTACATAGATTACCATAGGCTTGAGACTAGATCAAACCTCCACCACTTTGGCATAAGCACCTAGGGACAACTATCTAAGAGGTCTTTAAAAGGGTTGTAATGTTAGGCTTACGGTAGGGAAACAAAGGGTGTGGTTGGATAGGCGATTTAGTGGTGGCAAGTCAAAAATCTTATGTTACAAGCATGAAAAGAATGGCGTTGCTAAACCAAAAATAAGCTCACTAAACTCTAGATAACTTGAAACATACATAAATTGAAAAACATAAACACAAATATAGATGTAGGATGGTTGCCCGTATGTTTTTTCTTCATTTTGTTTGTTTTTTTTTTTTTTTTTTGCATACACTTTTACTCTACCATCCCCTAAGATAACATCAAAATATAAGGGGTTTATAGGAGCATCCCTACACTTGAGTTTTTACTAATTTGACCCGAATTGAAAAGATCAAAACACTTGGAGTATTTAATTACGTAAATAAAGGGAATTTGAATTTAACGTTCTTTCCCGTCACTCCATAAAATTTTACTTTACCCATGAGTCCCAATCATCCCAAAACTGTGTACAAAAGATATGACTCGACTTAGCAACCATGCAAGTAACTAGATAATTGAACTAAGGGCTTAGTATGATAACAATGATGAACTAAAGGTGAGTGCATACAAGGTAGGCTAAGGTGATTTGGGTGTGCATTTGGGGGTGGATTGTAAACAATGCTCTTCATTGATATTCTGGAAAACCAAAACATCACGAGAACCGCGAAAAGGATAGGCTCTGAGGGGTAAACTAGGGATATCGTGTACTAAAGATGAGTACATCGCAAAGGTGTGGGGTAATTACTCGATCGACGTGGAAGAAGGAATTATAATACGGGTATCAAACAAGGATTATCCTAATGCCTCTTATCATTTAGTTATTCCTAACTACACAAGTGTAGTCTCACTAGCGATCTCGGAATGCATCACAAAACAAGTTTTAGAATCTATTATACTACCGGTACACTCTCGAAACATTAAAAGTGAATGCTTTAATTCCTATAGATCTAGCGGCGAACCTCACATTTTTGGGGTGGAATTTGAGTGGTAAACGGTTTTTGTGCTAGTCACATAACTCCTATCCATGAGACGCTTTATTAAGACTAAAGTCCCACTCGTACATGTCATGAAATTTTTTAAATTTGGTGCTAAAATTGCCCTAACAAATATTTCTCATAGCTTATTACACAAATGAAATAGGACAAGACAAATAATCAAGGATAAGCATAGTTTCAAAGTTCCCGTTTTATTCTCCCTCTTCCTCAATATTCCCCGAAAGTATCAAAGTTATGATAAAGGAAGGTAATTAAAAGAGAAATAAACTAGTACTCCCCTTATTAGCTCGGTAGGATCCTGTGTGAAGTAGTAGTTAAATTCTTCCCCAAGAAGAATGTATGCATGATAAGCTTCATCCAATATTATGTTTCTTCTTTTTGATAAATAAAACCTACACACTTTAAGAAAATAGACGAAACCTTCACGTAAAATCGGCGGTAAAACTATATATGACTCAACTACACTAAGATATAATGCTTGTGGAATGGATGTTTGCAGATTTTCTGGAAAATTAAGACCTGAGAAATTCCCAAAATTTATGATTAGCACAGAAACGAGAAAAATTTTATAAGCTGTTTCTGCTCCTCCTGACGTCGTCATGTTATAATCCTGATGCCGTCAGGTTATCCTGACAGAAACTGGTCTGCTGCGTTTTCCTGAAAAAATTCTGGAAAAATTACACCTTTAAAATCTGAAAAAATTACTGCAAAACATCAATTATGACTCGATACAAGCATTTGACTCTAACAAACACGCATATACATCAATTTCACTAATTGTAATTCTCATGTTCACGTTCTTTTAAAAACGTATGTAATCTTTCCTACACTTATCTTTTTGTAAAATACCTTTATATGTAATTAAGACGAGGTTAAAGACAAAATAAAGCATTTTCACAAAATCAAACATGAGAATAAACAACAACGAAAAAGATATATGACACACAAACAAGCAAACAATTAAGCATGGGTTGCGTCCCACGAAGCGCTTTTCTTTATTTATGATTCTTGTAGCTAGACTCGAAGTCGTGCTCCTACGTGACTTCCTTACCGTTCTTATTTTCTTTCACTAAGCCTTCATCATAAGGTTGTAAACGTTGTATGCTTACCGTGAACTCTCTCCCATCATCGCCTAATATGATAACGGTTTCATTTTTTAGATTAGTTTCTTTCACCGTATAGGGTCCAAACCATCTTTGCTTATTCCTTCCTCTTAATGCTTTTAATCTTGATATATACAAAAGCACCTTTTCTTCATTCAAAAATTCTTTAGGGTTCTTTTGAGGCTGTGGCTTTGTGAAGTAGTTATTCCCTAATTTTTTATAACGTTTCCACTATGTCGCGTTTAACCCTTGACCCATGAAATCTCTAAGCCCTCTTTCCCATTCACAAATTTTCTTCTTAACAGTATTATTAGAGATCTGCGAATTCTTATCATTTATCTTCTCCATAATCTTCAAAGGGTATCTCGGAACAATAGGTATCCTGACTTGTCCCTTGCCACTTTGAGTATCATTATACCCTCACCGCATTTGATGGTTGCCTTGGAGGTGGCCAAAAAAGGTGTTCCAAGAATGAATGGCATGTTTTTATCTTTCTCATTGTCTATGATTACAAATTCTACCGGATAGACAATATTGGCCACCTCAATTAAGACATCCTCCACTATTCCTACGGGATAAACATATGAGTGATTTGCTAAGGAAAGTGTCACACCCCCAAATTACTTGTTTTGCAGCGGAATGGAATTCCTGGGGGTTGACTGTCATAGCATCACAATCACAGTTATATTGAACGACCTAAAGTGTCGTTTGAAAAGCACATCGTTTGATATATTAAAACTTTCAGAGTTTACAAAAGATAGGCCCCAAATGAAAATCGACATGTGCGGAAATAAGTTCGTTACAGTCCAAACGATGTTTTAAAGTACATAAAACTCAAGTGAGACGCATCGTCACCGCGACTCTATGATATGTCCACATGCATGCCATGAAGTGAATGCCTTACTTACCTGAAAATACATTGCTAAAAGTGTCAACACAAAGGTTGAGTGAGTTCAAAGAGTTTATGAAAATGTTTTATACGACCAACGCAAGTATAAGTTATGTATGACAAATATGTCACAAAAATGGTACAATTGCTTAAGCACATGACACCGAAGCTAGACTGTTCCTGATGTTCGCCCCAATAGAGTGTTTTGCCAAACAACTCAATGATGATAAAAATGAAATGCATCCGTTGACCAGTTGGGACCACCAACACGGATGGAGGAGTCACCCTCAATAGATCTATCCACTCACCCTCGCTTCTTCTGAAATTAACGGTTCATGATTATGAAATGGGGACATTCAATTGGCAATGAGGTAACTTAAGCAATGTAAATGAATTTGAACATACTTGGGCTCGTATAAAAATGATGTGCAATATATTCTCCCCCGTAGGTTTGAAATAATGTATAAACTTGAATAAATCGGGGCTATGAAAACTCACCTGGTGCAATGATCATGATGATATAATGGCAATACTAAAATGAGGCGCAACCTCTAACCGCGACCTATTATGAATGATATGTTCTAATGTAAATCATGAAACAATGTCGTGCATGCAAACTCATATGATATCCATACCACTTGTACATTTGAAAATAATGTTTATCGTCGAAATATATGTTTATGACATCTCGTCCTATTATAAAATACTTTACAAGTATTTACGTTGAAACAACCTCCTACGATATTTGTTTAGTGATTTATCAAGAATTTATAGCTTTTCGTCGCAAAATAATATACTTTGATAATTTGTGAAAGTGACTAAATGACCTCGAAAAGCTGGACGTAAAATAGTGAATATCGAGTGTTAGGAAACAAAATCAACGGTTTTGGAAAGCTTGTAGCATTATCCAAAAGTCTTAGCTTTTAAATTTTCATCATGGAGGTCTCGATCATGGAGAAAAACATAGGCGAAGTAGGGTACTTGTACCAAAAATATTGTTTAAGGGTAGTTTTCGGCAAAGTTTGAGTGACCGTATTTTACTCGTTACAACTCCGTTTGACGAACGGTTGGACATTTTGGAAAATAGGCTAGGCGAACTTACTTTTACTAGAAGACATCATTTTATAAGAAGTACTCCATCGATGTTAAAAACGACCCCCAACATGGTCATTCGCGGCCGTAATGTTTGTCTATTAGAAAATATATTAGTTATGCTTATATAAAATAGTTACGGCAACCTTGTTTAAATGCGTGTAATTTAGTCGTTATAAGTCCGTTTTCTACGTTTTATATGTCCGTAGCTTCGTGTCAAAGTATACTAATATATTTTTGATAAATCGGCTCATTTAGATAACGCTTAAGACTCGTTTTTGACTCGTACAAATTTGGACAACGTGCTGAATTTTCCGGAAAAATAGTTTTCGTCGTTAAACTTGAAAATAGCATAACTTCTTCGTTATAACTCCGTTTTTACCCGTTCAAGCGGCCACGTTTTCGTTTTAAAGTATATTTTCTGAATATCTAGCCCAAAATATTTTGTAAACTGTCAAAATTTCCAGATTTAGCAAAAATGATCAGACCCTTGTTTATTGTTGTCGAAATGGATTTTTCTCGATTAATACTTATTCTAACCACTTCAAATCAACGCCAAAGCTATTCTAAACCTACCATACACCTTCTTAGGGTGTCATGGGTACCTAGACATCATGAAAAATGATATGTTACAAGGGATTATTATTTGGATAATTAAAACTCATTACATGTACTAAAAACCAATAAAAGTGGTATGGATCATGGAATTCATGCATGTTTTTATAAAAGAATTATAAAGATACATCAAGTAAGAGTATGAAAGATTATGAAAAATTATTAGAACACTTACTTGAAGGATTGAAGAGTTTTGTTGCAAATATACCTAAATAAATCTTGAGGTTTTAATTTCAAAACCTATACTAGATCACTACATGAGCTTGAATATCACTTGGATCATGAAAAATATTATGTTTTCTTCTTTTTCTTCCTTTGGCCGGTTCTCCACAAAAAGATGGAGAAGTTTTAGTGGTTTTCACCTTAGAAAATAAGCTAGTATGTGTTTTCTAAAAAAATATCTAGTGATCGTTGATAAGTGTAGATATTAGTAGCAAAAACCAACTGGAATACATATGAGATAAGGGTGGCCGGCCAAGGATATTTAGGGGGGGGGGTGTGGTGTATTTTGTAGTTAAATGTAATTTAATGTTAAGTATAATGTGTAATTTGTAAATATAATTAGGTATTTAGTGTAGCGTTAGCTAAAAATAGATTTTAACGGAACAAAATAAAATATATCAAAGTCATAAAAATTATAAAAATACATTTCTCGCAAGTGTTGAGTGAATAAATATTTATCGAGTTGAATTTACGAAAACCGTCGTATTTATATACAAAATAAATTGAAAACATCGGGTAAACTAATAATATAATTTTATAGTATTAAAATGAGTATAAAAGTATATTAGGATAATTTTTGGAAGTGTCGGATCAATGTTTCAAAATAATGTTTACGCGATAGCATTTATTTAATAGGAAAATAAACGTTTAATGAAAAATGCAAATCAATGCATGAACCGATATGAAATGATGTTATTGATGCTATGTAGACTAAATCTAGTCTATATGAAATGTCCTTGATGATATTCCATGAATACGCAGCTTAACCCTCCAGGTTACGCGTATTTGATACTCGTAAACCTAGTTTACGAAAAATGATGAATAATGACTCATGAATAGTGATTTTTCTCCGGGAATGAATAGTTTTTCGTGAATAGTAAAATTTTGAAATACCCTTTCAAAATATCAAATTGACTTCAAAAACGATGAATAGTAAAATGATGCATAGTAACCAGTGAATAGTAAATTCCCGAGATGAATAGTGAAATTTTCAAAGTTTGTAAAATGACCTGAAATTACGAGTTGTCACATTCGCCCATCCAAAAAGGAATTCAGTCCCTGAATTCAGTCCATGTTAGGTTCTACGGTGTTACTTGTGAAAAGGTGAGGATATTTGAGTCGCATCGGGTCTTCCCGCGTTTTCTGAATCGTACTACGCTTTTCCAAGGCGAGACTTTGAACATAAATCTGTTGCCAACTTTAAATTCTAATGGTTTGAAACTTATGGAACATACTTCCAATATTTTGCGTCGTATATCGACGTAGCTTATCTAGCTATTTGTTGTTGCTTGTAACTGATTCTTGATTTGTACGATTTCTTTGTTGTTTCATGAATGAGTTATAGACTAGTGAGTTGGACTTTCCTGATTTTGACCAGTGTATAAGTGATTGTCACCTCAACCATAGAGCGCCTCAATTGGTGTAGTCAATGTGTTCATGTGCTAACTATTGTTGTAAAGCAACTTGTTCGATGAAGAATGATTTGCCTAATCATTTCTAGAAAATCACACATGCCTTGAGTATATCTTCTAATGTTTGAATTGTTCTCTCGCTCTGACCATTGAGCTGAGGATAATAGGCGGTACTCATGTCCTGGAGGTTCCATGGGAATCTTGAAATGATTGTCAGAAGTCTAAGGTGAATCGAATAGCTTATAATAGGTACAACTGGAATTGATACCATATGTCTCGTGCCAAATTTCAAAATGTTAAGTCTGTCGAAAAGGACCTTATTGTAAACAATAGATTATGGGTAATAGTTGTGATTCCTCGCGTTCCTAGTTCTAGCGGATATCATGACTTGAGTCTTCCTTGCCTAATGTGTTTATTGTTTGATGGTGTCTCTCCTATTTTCTCTTATCAAAATTTTTCCATGCTATATGTTGTAAAGTCACCAAAACCTTAAATATTTAAGTGATGTGGTGTAGTGATTGATTTTCAAGATTTGTCCCGACATTGAGTGCTTTTAAAATATTTCATCACTTATATTGTTATCATGCTAGCAAGAAAATAGATATCATCTCATACTATGTCGAAAAATGTTTGTTCTAATCTCACTTGTAGATGGAGAGTCATTGATTGTCCGATATGTTCAAACCTGTTGCATCTCTTGATATGAAAGTGTGGTTATCTGGAATTTCTAGAGAACACAATGCCTTAGGGAAAGTTTATATAGATAACCTAAATTTAACCAAATTTTCCTTTTAGGGAAACTCATTGTAGGGAAGTTCACATATTGTTGAGGCCATGTCTAATGGAATGTTCTGCAGTCTCAGTTAGAAGACTTGGTTTATCCCTATAGTGTTGCTTAGTGTGTATTCGCTTTGTACTAAATCTTGTAACTCGGTCCAGCTGATACTTTGAAATGATATAATTTGGCTTTTAATCCAAAGATAGTGGTTCGGATTGTCTCGTGATATCTTAAGACTTCTATTGAGTTTTGGGACATCTTACCACATACTTCTAGTCCTTGTGGGCAGTTCTAAAATCCTTTCATTGTTTTCTTGTATCGAGGAATCCTCCTCGTAGATAGTATAGAAAGTTTTTCTTAAAAAGGTCACTGGTAAAAATTTCAACTTATCGGTTGAGTAAGTGACGAATGGCGTAAGTATCTATAGAGTGTTGACAAAAGAGGTGTTTATGAGCAATTTATCTGATTACAAATCATTGCTTTTGAGTGAAGATTGTTTTAAGAGATTTGAAATGATGCTTGTTACTTTCATGACATAATTCTTCCTGAATTATACATAGGTGATCAGGCTATGTATAATCAAGGACAAATGATGTGATGCTTGGTTTTGTTGAAATAGTATTATGTTCCTCCGAAGTTTTAGATGGCATTCAACGTTTTGTTTTGTAAGATAATGGCTCAAACAATTTTTTAGAGTAACATAAAAATCGTTTCGCATGATGGTATTAAATAGTTGATAAAATGACTGAAAACCAATTGATAGGGTGATAACAAAACAACTTGTTTTAAAACTTTATGAAACAATGTTTCTAAGATGGTGTAAAATAGCTTGAAATAAAATTAAGTAAAATAATTTCATGAAATGATAGCAAAATAACTTGAAATAAAGTTTGTTGAATGGTTTGTAGGATACATGGGAGAACCTCATAGAGTGGTAATAGTCTCCTAATTGGTCAAGAATAAAGTTGGCCTAATCCCTAGTAAGATAGTGGCATATTGTCGCGAAATGATTGAAAATTGGGCAATTGGAAAAAGGAATGAAATAAACAAAGGTTGTGATTATCGTGGAGATAATAAATGATAAAGATTACATTAGCTAGAAAGGTACTTATTATCTGTTCCTGTTGATGGTCTAATCATGTCTCAAGTGTAGGAGCAATAGGCTGTCTAGCAGCAACAACTTTGAAATTCTCACAGTCCTCAAACCTATAAGATGGTGTAGCGTCTATAGTCTTAGTGATAGATGGTAATGATGTGTCAAATCATGCACGCTTCCCAAGCTGCAAATCAAATGTATGAGTATCGTGTATGAGATGTGATGGTACGGATGGTGCTCAAGATGATAATGATGATAATGATGATGGAAATCCTAGTGGTAAGTTGGGAAAATAGGTCCATTAGGACTAAACCTATAAGTTCTACCAAATGGTATGATCTGTCCGACTGAATGATAGAAAATTTTCTGATCCTACGGTTAACCAATGATGATCGTGATGGTGTAGGTGCAACTTCGTCCTCCTAAAAGGGTTCAGTCTCATCATCTGATGTTATCGGTGTTGAGTCAACTGATGTTAAAATTGTGATAGGGAATGACAGGGCATTCTCCATGTCAAAGTCTGATGTGAGTACGATGGGATGGGTATCTGAAGGCATTAATGTGACAATCGATTTGAAATGGAAGTAAATAACCCGCATAATGTGCGTATAAAACCGCATGTATAGTGACTATGCACTTATGATGAAATGATGAGATGCTATGATGATGTAGTTATAGTCTAGGGTCAATGATGCAACCTAGTTCTCTATAACCGAAGCTCTGATGTCAATCTGTCACACCCCCAAATTACCTGTTTTGCAACGGAATGGAATTCCTGGGGGTTGACTGTCATAGCATCACAATTACAGTTATATTGAACGACCTAAAGTGTCGTTTGAAAAGCACATCGTTTGATATATTAAAACTTTCAGAGTTTACAAAAGATAGGTCCCAAATGAAAATCGACATGTGCGGAAATAAGTTCGTTACAGTCCAAACGATGTTTTAAAGTACATAAAACTCAAGTGAGACGCGTCGTCACCGCGACTCTATGATATGTCCACATGCATGCCATGAAGTGAATGCCTTAGTTACCTGAAAATACATTGCTAAAAGTGTCAACACAAAGGTTGAGTGAGTTCATAGAGTTTATGAAAATGTTTTATACGACCAACGCAAGTATAAGTTATGTATGACAAATATGTCACAAAAATTGTACAATTGCTTAAGCACATGACACCGAAGCTAGACTGTTCCTGATGTTCGCCCCAACAGAGTGTTTTGCCAAACAACTCAATGATGATAAAAATGAAATGCATCCGTTGACCAGTTGGGACCACCAACACGGATGGAGAAGTCACCCTCAATAGATCTATCCACTCACCCTCGCTTCTTCCGAAATTAACGGTTCATGATTATGAAATGGGGACATTCAATTGGCAATGAGGTAACTTAAGCAATGTAAATGAATTTGAACATACTTGGGCTCGTATAAAAATGAAGTGCAATATATTCTCCCCCGTAGGTTTGAAATAATGTATAAACTTGAATAAATCGGGGCTATGAAAACTCACCTGGTGCAATGATCATGATGATATAATGGCAATACTGAAATGAGGTGCAACCTCTAACCGCGACCTATTATGAATGATATGTTCTAATGTAAATCATGAAACAATGTCGTGAATGCAAACTCATATGATATCCATACCAATTGTACATTTGAAAATAATGTTTATCGTCGAAATATATGTTTATGACATCTCGTCCTATTATAAAATACTTTACAAGTATTTACATTGAAACAACCTCCTACGATATTCGTTTAGTGATTTATCAAGAATTTATAGCTTTTCGTCGCAAAATAATATACTTTGATAATTTGTGAAAGTGACTAAATGACCTCGAAAAGTTGGTCGTAAAATAGTGAATATCGAGTGTTAGGAAACAAACTCAACGGTTTTGGAAAGCTTGTAGCATTATCTAAAAGTCTTAGCTTTTAAATTTTCATCATGGAGGTCTCGATCATGGAGAAAAACATAGGCGAAGTAGGGTACTTGTACCAAAAATATTGTTTAAGGGTAGTTTTCGTCAAAGTTTGAGTGACCGTATTTTACTCGTTACAACTCCGTTTGACGAACGGTTGGATATTTTGGAAAATAGGCTAGGCGAACTTACTTTTACTAGAAGAAATCATTTTATAAGAAGTACTCCATCGAGGTTAAAAACTACCCCCAACATAGTCATTCGCGGCCGTAATGTTTGTCTATTAGAAAATATATTAGTTATGCTTATATAAAATAGTTACGGCAACCTTGTTTAATTGCGTGTAATTTAGTCGTTATAAGTCCGTTTTCTACGTTTTATATGTCCGTAGCTTCGTGTCAAAGTATTCTAATATATTTTTGATAAATTGGCTCATTTAGATAACGCTTAAGACTCGTTTTTGACTCGTAAGAATTTGGACAACATGCTGAATTTTCCGGAAAATATAGTTTTCGTCGTTAAATTTGAAAATAGCATAACTTCTTCGTTATAACTCCGTTTTAACCCATTCAAGCGGCCACGTTTTCGTTTTAAAGTATATTTTCTGAATATCTAGCCCAAAATATTTTGTAAACTTTCGAAATTTCCAGATTTAGCAAAAATGATCAGACCCTTGTTTATTGTTGTCGAAATGGATTTTTCTCGATTAATACTTATTCTAACCACTTCAAATCAACGCCAAAGCTATTCTAAACCTACCATACACCTTCTTAGGGTGTCATGGGTACCTAGACATCATGAAAAATGATATGTTACAAGGGATTATTATTTGGATAATTAAAACTCATTACATGTACTAAAAACCAATAAAAGTGGTATGGATCATGGAATTCATGCATGTTTTTCTAAAAGAATTATAAAGATACATCAAGTAAGAGTATGAAAGATTATGAAAAATTATTAGAACACTTACTTGAAGGATTGAAGAGTTTTGTTGCAAATATACCTAAATAAATCTTGAGGTTTTTATTTCAAAACCTATACTAGATCACTACATGAGCTTGAATATCACTTGGATCATGAAAAATATTATGTTTTCTTCTTCTTCTTCCTTTGGCCGGTTCTCCACAAAAAGATGGAGAAGTTTTAGTGGTTTTCACCTTAGAAAATAAGCTAGTATGTGTTTTCTAAAAAAATATCTAGTGATTGTTGATAAGTGTAGATATTAGTAGCAAAAACCAACTTGAATACATATGAGATAAGGGTGGCCGGCCAAGGATATTTAGGGGGGGGGGTGTGGTGTATTTTGTAGTTAAATGTAATTTAATGTTAAGTATAATGTGTAATTTGTAAATATAATTAGGTATTTAGTGTAGCGTTAGCTAAAAATAGATTTTAACGGAACAAAATAAAATATATCAAAGTCATAAAAATTATAAAAATACATTTCTCGCAAGTGTTGAGTGAATAAATATTTATCGAGTTGAATTTACGAAAACCGTCGTAATTATTTATACATAACAATTTATATACAAAATAAATTGAAAACATCGGGTAAACTAATAATATAATTTTTATAGTCTTAAAATGAGTATAAAAATATATTAGGATAATTTTTGGAAGTGTCGGATCAATGTTTCAAAATAATGTTTACGCGATAGCGTTTATTTAATAGGAAAATAAACGTTTAATGAAAAATGCAAATCCATGCATGAACCGATATGAAATGATGTTATTGATGCTATGTAGGCTAAATCTAGTCTATATGAAATGTCCTTGATGATATTCCATGAATACGCAGCTTAACCCTCCAGGTTACGCGTATTTGATACTCGTAAACCTAGTTTACGAAAAATGATGAATAGTGACTCATGAATAGTGATTTTTCTCCGGGAATGAATAGTTTTTTGTGAATAGTAAAATTTTGAAATACCCTTTCAAAATATCAAATCGACTTCAAAAACGATGAATAGTAAAATGATGAATAGTAACCAGTGAATAGTAAATTCCCGAGATGAAGAGTGAAATTTTCAAAGTTTGTAAAATGACCTGAAATTACAAGTTGTCACAGAAAGTATAAGATTGGTCTTGGTTGGCTCCTCCTTAATCAACTTACTATACACTGATAGCGGCATTATGTTTACATCGGATCCCTGATCGGCTAAGGCATTTATATTCTCGAAGTCGCCTATGCTACATGGTATTACGAAGTTCCCTGCGATCTCTTGTTTTTTAGTTACTGGTTTTCTCAGAACCAACTCGTACATAAGTCCCATAGGCATGGTGTCATATTCTTTTTTTTTTATTTCACCTAAGAGGGCTTTCCTAAGAACCTCATTGTACCTAAAGTTATTCACTTGGTTAACAATTGTTTTCTTATTGATATCATGCTTAAGGTAGTATTCAATGATCCTGGGTTCATTATTAGTCTCAGCCTCATCCTTGTCCTTACTATCCTTGCTGCTCTCAGTCTCCTTCTTCTTAACTACTCCACCCTCATCGGAAACAATGGAAATGGCGTTAACAAACGAAGTGGGGGAAGCGTGATCATCGTTCCTCACTAACACCTTCTCGGGAACCTTCGTCTTAGTGTATTCTATCACTAATTTCATCATCTCAGCCATTTTTGCCTGCATTTCCTCCCTTTACCTAAAAACCTCTTCTTCAAATTTGGCTAATCTTTCTGAATGGGCTGTCATGTATTCTCTTATTTGTTCCTTGAAGCTTGGTGAGAGTGGAATTGGAGAGGTGGAAAGGAAGCGTCGTACGGAATTGGGATTTTGTTCACGACTTGGTGATTCAGAGAGAGGTGTTGGGTGGTTAGCAGAGTTAATGGAATTAACCGTGGCTCGATGGATTGGTACAGGTACTCTCTTTTGCCTCTCAATTAGATAGTCGATCCTTCTCTCAAGAGCACTAACTTGCTCTTCAGTAATGTTGGAAGGCTCACGAGGAATTGATATAGCATTAACCATTCTTACGGGGGTTTCATGAGATTCACTCCAATTTCCGTAGCTTTGATTGGCAAGCTCTTCTATTATATCCCATGATTCTTCTGCGTTGAAATCGCTGAGCCTTCCACCGGCTGTTCGATCAATGGATCGCTTGGTGAGGAAGTTGGCATGATCGTAAAAGATTTGGACTTGAAGCCAAAGATCAATACCATGATGAGGGACTTTATGGAGCAAGTCCTTGAATCGAGTCCATGCCTCGTAGAGAGATTCGCCTTGATGTTGTTGAAACATCAAGATGTCCTTCCTAAGTTTGGTAGTTCTCCCCGGTGGGAAAAATTGGGCAAGGAAACGATTGGTGAGATCATCCCAACTTGAGATGGATCTGACGGGAAGTCGCTCAAGCCAATTACTAGTTTGGTCCCGTAGAGAGAATTGGAAGAGACGCAAGCGGGTGGTCTCCCGTGTGATAGGATCAAGGTCGATGGAATCAACGATTTTAAGGAAGTCCTTGAGATGCTGATTAGGATCTTCGGAACGAAGTCCATGGAATGCACATCCGTTTTGCACCAACCGGATGGTGTCGGATCGTAGGTCCATAGTTTGAGCTTGATCGAGGAGCTCAATGGTGTTCCTATAGCCTTGTGGCTTGGTCTAGAGTATTCACCAAGAGTACGGCCTCTTGGCGAGTCAATGAGTGGTGGGTCGATGGGAAGTGGTGGATGTGGTGGCGGGTTATCACCTTCCATGATTAAAAGTGATGGGGCTACGAACAATTTCACGAAGAAGGGGGATAGATTACAAGGAAGCTAAAAATGAGAAAAAATCTTACTTGATAGGAATCAAGGAAGGGAACCTAAACGAGATAGAAATCTAACTAGCTATTCTATTCCCCAGCAGCGGCGCCAAAAATTTGATGCGCGTACAAGGCGCGTTCAGGGTCAAAGGAACTTCCTTTTCGTCGAGCAAGTTTTTCAACACCCTAGGCAGTGAACCTAATCGTTGCATTGTAGTATTGGGAAAGCCTTGGATATTGATATCGTTCTCTAGGGGAATAGGAATGCTAGTAAAAAGAGTACTACGCTAAGGTTAAGTTTGAGGAAGATTTTTTTTTATCATTTTATATTTTTTAGAAAACTAAGGGCAAAATCTCGGGGTTCGGATTTGGGGGGTGGTACTTCTACCAATTACTCTACTATTCTAATTATCTAATACTACGGGTAGTCTATGTCTTTTTGATGTGTGCTCGTATGATGATAAAAAATGTGCTTACCTAGATACTATTACTCCCTAGTTATCTTTTATTGATGGTTGAATTGTCACGTCCTTATTCTTAACGCGTTGTGTTTTTTAAGGTGGTAGGGTGTGCCTTTTTCCCTAACTCTTTGAGACTACCTGTAACACCCCCAATTTTGTGATACACAGCGGAATTCAAACTGGGTGTTACTTCATGGCACAACAGCCATAACAATAGAAAACAAACTCTAAAGGAGTCGTTTTAAAAAGGATTTATCATTCAAATTATTCAAATATAACAGAGTTTACAAAATAGGTCCCAGTTGGTTCCATTGTTTACAAAATACATCAATATAAAGTCTTTGATGTTTTGTGAATGATAAAATATTTATAGCCTTCTTGATCTAGTCCTTGCTCTTCCGTGCCAGCTTCCGACATTATGGACCTGAAATACATGCTTAAAACTGTCAACACAAAGGTTGAGTGAAATTCATAGAGTTTGTTTGATGGTTGAACACATTATGTTGGTAGTGTGAGTTAAATAGACTCACACCAATGGTTTGAAAACAAAACAGTTATTATTAGACTAAGCATCATGCAATCAAGGCGTTAACGTGTTCCAAATTTAATTGGAGAAATTGTTGATACGTGCCCTTAACAGGTAAAATTGCCATTTTTACCTAATGTACTCAAATATAGTGTGTTTGTTTACCGGACCTGGTCAAACAAACGGGATTCGTCAAACCCAATAGATCTATTCACAATATCCGCGCCCACTCTCACTAGTGATTAATGATTCATGATTAAGGGACATAAGTTTGGAAAATGCGGTAACTTAGTGCTAATAAAACAATCAGATAAGCATACAGTTTGAAAGCAATGTGTTCGGTTTAAAATAAAGCATGTATCTCCCCCAAGGGTTTGTAAAACAATTAAGCAATAGAAAGTGGGGCTATGAACTCCCCTCAGAGTAAATGATATCAAATGTATAATGAGAATGATGGATATGCCAATAACTTCTACGAGCAACCTAGAATAGGATGATGCGACTTAGGTTTGAAATAATGATGCGAAAGAAATAACAAGCCTATATACGTCTCTATGTTGATCATGATGTAGTACTAGGTTTTTGTATATGTTGTTTATAGAAATGGTCTAGTTGTGAAAACGTATTTAGTTTATAAATATCGTACTACCGTTCGGTCCATCATAAGTCAGAGGTCATGCAGTAAACGTTCGAGGAGCTAGGACACTTTAAATCGTAAATCCAGCAACTCGTCGATACGTTTTACTCAAATGAAACCCCTCACATGAAGCTCCCTAGTATTGTAGCACTTAGTAGATACAATATATGTTTTGAGAGAAGATTGTTATCTCATAAAGTTTATCATGTTTTTAGTAAATATCTAGTTTTTACAAGTTCTCATTGCTTACTAGTGACTACAACTTATTAACATGTTCAAGAATGAAGTTTTGGTAAAAATCGTCGGAAAAGGTAAAGTGGTCATTTTTCCGTTACTTGTGAAAACATTATTTCAAAGATTAAATGAAGTTTTGTTAAGTTAATATGTAACTGGCTATGAAAATAACTTGGTTTTGCTTTTAGTTGTGACAAAAGTATAGTCTTGAAACTACATATAAGGCAGTTTCAGTTTTTGAAAGAATATGGCCTGTTTAAGCGTTTTCAAGGTCCGAGCTTCTTTAACATTGAAGGAAAACGGCGTTCTGGACAACTTTCGTGCTTTAACTTTTTGATGATTCGGACCAGAAGTACCACTTTTAACACGGACAGACCCTTAACAGCAAGCCATTTGGCAGTTTCGGTGTTTTGGTTTTGCTAACTTCTTTTGACTCGTTTGTCCGTTTTGGGTGATTCAAGTTGCTATGTTTACCTTTTTATCTTGTCTACCATATTATGTAAGTTAAAAAGTCCATATGTAACTGGTTTTAATGGTCTTAAATATGTAGAATATGACTAGTTTACTAGTTTGTTACTTTTATGACAATATATGAATTAAAACATGTGATTGAGTATACATCATGAATCAACATAGTAACTATATATATAGCAAGAAATTGTTAAGATTATGAATAATGAAGATGAGATGATGGTGGTGATTAGTTGCTTACAACTTTTGGCTTTCAATTAAGAAAGGAGTAACTTAGTAAGGATAGGACTTTGATTGATCACTTAAGACTTTGGATTGAGCTAGCTTTCTACACCTTGGCACCCTTGCAATCTTGAATAGTTGGTGATGAAGTACTAAGTGACTTGAGTGGATCTAAACTCAAGAAGATAAACTTGCTAGAGATTTGATGTAGTAACTTACTACTTGAAACTTCTTTACATAAACTTGGAGTTTAAAGATCAAATTATGGAAGATATGATGGTTTGATGATATGAACGACCGAATTCAGTGTTTTAGGGTGTTTAGGATGTATTTCACTTGCTATTTATAGGAGGGTAAGTTTGGTTAACCATATATTGGGTTAAATATTAACCATGGTTAAGTTAGGACACATGTAATGATCTAAATGAACCATGGTTAGGATTATGCCACCAAAATGATGACTTCCCCCCCCCCCATAAGTCAGTCATAACTAGATAAGATGACTTAGGTGGATAGTTTTGATATTATTTTGAGTTTAGAGCATGATTTGGTTCCGTTAAATGCCAACAGTAAGGTGTTAAGCCATAAAACGTAAAATCGGGTATCGTAAAAATACGAAACTTGTAGGAATGATGAAACTCATCATTATACTCCATCTAAAAATATAAAATGGGTGATAAGTCTCATTGGGTGCAAAAACGCTGCTTAAAGCTGCAAACACGGGTCAAAAACGCGTAATTCGCAGTTTATCAGAAAAGAACGAAATTTCAGGGAAATTACCGTGGATTTATTTAAAGTAGACTAAAATTAGTCTAAAAGTGATATGAGATGTCAAAATGTGGTTTTCGTCATACGTGGGATAACTTAATAGTTATACGTGAAGTCTAAAAGTTACGCGATTTAAGCAGAATGTAGAACGTACAAGGTTAATTTTTTTACGGTCAATGGAGGAGGGAAATATGTTTGACTTTTCCAAAAATGTAAAAGTGTCTAAACATCTTAGAAAACACAGTGCAGGAATGGTTAAGTCTAGGTCTAAGTAGATTTGTTTAAAACGTAAGTTTAGTCTCGTACGGCTCAGGGTTTATTTGTTAACATTTTTAAAATGAAATCTTAAAAATTTCTCTAATTGATTATGAGTGATCTAAAAATTAATCTGATGTGAGGAAAATTGTCAGAGTTGATTTTTGTTATGCGCGGGATGTTTAAATGGTGTTCCGACCAAAACGAAACTTTAAAACGATGTTTTCTTAATAACTTTTGCGAAGATGATCTAACGATTGTCAAACTCTCAGGATATTACTAAAATAATTTATCTTACGAGAATGTGAAATAAAATTTTTACGGGATGAATAGTGAAAGTGAATAGTAATTTCTCGAGGTGAATAGTAAAAATTTGAGAATGGATAGAAATCCTGAAAATGCGAATTGTTACAGTCTCACCACCTTAATGGGAATTCCGTCCCGGAATTCAGTGTGTGTTATCCGATGTTGAAGTGTCTAGGGATATGTGGGTGTATGCGCCGAATTCTAATCTTTGCGTTCTCGAGTTTCTGGTCATAGAATGTATTATGTACCATGTTATGTTTTTGGTGGTGGCTTAAGTTGATCACTTAAAGGGTTTTGTTAAAATCTTATAGAGTCCAATATACCTCAAGTTTGGCTTTTCCCGATTCTCAAAACGAATCATATCTTATTGTATCGAGGCTATCAATAAACCTTAATTTCTAACATGGAGTTTTTGGTGATAGTGTGCGGTACGGAGCCTAATTTGTATTTGTATGGTTTCCTTAGTTGTTTCGTGGGTGATCTCCGAACACCTTAGTCCAGCAAATGGTTAACTAACACATTCGTCTATATAGTGCCTCAAAATGGAATAGTTTTGTTGTTGTTAGGGTAACTGTTGTTAATCAAAGGTGTAAGATATTGTTGATGTGAAATGGTTTGTAATGATGTTGTAGGAAAGTCTTGCTAGAGGCAAGTGGTTATCCAAACCATTTCCAAAGTCGATCATGTCTTAGGTGGTTTCGGGATGAAGGTCATATCTTATAGTGTTTATGTCAACTAGTGTTTGAAGGAAATGTGATACTATGAAGTTTTATATATTGACTTACAATGGGGTTCAGATAATGAACTGATATGTTGATGATTAGAAGAGTGTAGCGTACGCTTACAATTATTCTTAGGTAGAGATGTCAAGTTTAATCAAAAGTGAATGACGGAATGATATCCTTGAAACCTAATCAGGCTAGTACTTCTAAGAAATGACGAGAAGATTTGATGACTATCCCATGATAGTAGTTCGGATTATCTCATGTATGAAAATTTCAAGAATGAAATTAGGTAGTATAAATAAGATGTTAAGATTTTGCTGAGTGGTAAGACACTATCATGTCTCTAGATCTTTTTAATGAATTCTGGTGGTTTATCGAGTTTAAGTAGGAATTAACCTGAATATAACCCTTGTATAACTATTCTCAGTGTTTGAAAAATTTAAGTCGAACATAGTTAGTCAGACTATGTTCCACTATCCCTAGGTTAAATATAGGTGAATAGACTATATAGCCGAGGTTCGATAAATTTTTCAAATATATAAATTAGGTATACTTATGATATGTCCATAGTTTTTGAGAAATTGACCACTAAGCAAAGGCGATATCAAACCATTCAATTGCAAGTCCTGGCCATAAAATACTTGTAACCTATGTTTTCAAATTCCATTGCATAGACGATAGTATGGGTAGATACGTGTGGAAAGGAAAGGAAATCTTAAGTAATTCTAAAATAGTCTATACTTGGCTAGAATCACGAACCTTTAACAATGAAGGTTTCAGAAGAGAATTTTGATGAATGTAGAGAAAGTTGATGAACTTCAGCTTTTGTAGATGATGAATCAGTTTGTCCTTTAGAAATCCCATTTCTTATATTTCCATTAGGGAAATTGATAGACTATGACGGGTTTCATGTAAAAACAATACCATATAAGGTTTTATAAGATAATTTCTAGAGTCTATTGTATAACTTACAATGTCTGGGAAGTAAATTAGACCATTGTGTAACTCACAATGTCTAAGAAATGATGGAGAGATCATTGTGTAACCCACAATATCTTGAGAAATGATAGAGAGATCATTGTGTAACCCACAATGTCTTAAGAAATGATGAAGAGACCATTGTGTAACTCACAATGTCTTGAGAAATGATGGAGAGATCATTGTGTAACTCACAATGTCTTGAGAAAAGATGGAGAGACCATTGTGTAACCCACAATGTCTTGAGAAAAGATGGAGAGACCATTGTGTAACCCACAATGTCTTGAGAAATGATAGAGAGACCATTGTGTAACCCACAATGTCTTGAGAAATAAATGAGACCACTGTAAGATTTACAGTGTCTGAGAATGTAATAGAGACCATTGTAGGATTTACAGTGTCTGAGAATGTAATAGAGACTACTGTATCTCACAGTGTCTGGGAAGTAGGAAAGACCATTGTAATCAGTTACAATGTCTTGGATAAAGTTTCGTAATCCTAAAATTCAAGAGTAGATGCATGATTGGGAGATTAGGAAAATATGATTGTGCCGTAATGCCTTAGAATAGGCATACGCATATATGTTGAGTACTTTGTTTATGATTGAAATTATCTCAAGTGTATATATCAATATACTAGTATGTTTGTATAGCTTAAAATGCCTAAAAGTCACATAATCGTCTGGAGGATGGAAGGCACGGAGAACAGAAGGCTATAAAATGTTTTTGTTTGTAAAAGTAGTTATAGTTTAAGTCTCAATTAGACCCGTTTCTCTATAACTGTGGCTCTGATACCAATCTGTAACACCCCCAATTTCGTGATACGCAGCGGAATTCAAACTGGGTGTTACTTCATGGCACAACAGTCATAACAGTATAAAACGAACTCTAAAGGAGTCGTTTTAAAAAGGATTTATCATTCAAATTATTCAAATATAACAGAGTTTACAAAATAGGTCCCAGTTGGTTCCATTGTTTACAAAATACATCAATATAAAGTCTTTGATGTTTTGTGAATGATAAAATATTTATAGCCTTCTTGATCTAGTCCTTGCTCTTCCGTGCCAGCTTCCGACATTATGGACCTGAAATACATGCTTAAAACTGTCAACACAAAGGTTGAGTGAAATTCATAGAGTTTGTTTGATGGTTGAACACATTATGTTGGTAGTGTGAGTTAATTAGACTCACACCAATGGTTTGAAAACAAAACAGTTATTATTAGACTAAGAATCATGCAATCAAGGCGTTAACGTGTTCCAAATTTAATTGGAGAAATTGTTGATACGTGCCCTTAACAGGTAAAATTGCCATTTTTACCTAACGTACTCAAATATAGTGCGTTTGTTTACCGGGCCTGGTCAAACAAACGAGATTCGTCAATCCCAATAGATCTATTCACAATATTCGCGCCCACTCTCACTAGTGATTAATGATTCATGATTAAGGGACTTAAGTTTGGCAAATGCGGTAACTTAGTGCTAATAAAACAATCAGATAAGCATACAGTTTGAAAGCAATGTGTTCGGTTTAAAATAAAGCATGTATCTCCCCCAAGGGTTTGTAAAACAATTAAGTAATAGAAAGTGGGGCTATGAACTCACCTGAGAGTAAATGATATCAAATTATTCAAAAATAACAATATAAAACAAACTCCAAAGGAGTCGTTTTAAAAAGGATTTATCATTCAAATTATTCAAATATAACAGAGTTTAAAAAATAGGTCCCAGTTGGTTCCATTGTTTACAAAATACATCAATATAAAGTCTTTGATGTTTTGTGAATGATAAAATATTTATAGCCTTCTTGATCTAGTCCTTGCTCTTCCGTGCCAGCTTCCGACATTATGGACCTGAAATACATGCTTAAAACTGTCAACACAAAGGTTGAGTGAAATTCATAGAGTTTGTTTGATGGTTGAACACATTATGTTGGTAGTGTGAGTTAATTAGACTCACACCAATGGTTTGAAAACAAAACAATTATTATTAGACTAAGCATCATGCAATCAAGGCGTTAACGTTTTCCAAATTTAATTGGAAAAATTGTTGATACGTGCCCTTAACAGGTAAAATTGCCATTTTTACCTAATGTACTCAAATATAGTGCATTTGTTTACGGGACCTGGTCAAACAAACGGGATTCGTCAATCCCAATAGATCTATTCACAATATTCGCGCCCACTCTCACTAGTGATTAATGATTCATGATTAAGGGACTTAAGTTTGGCAAATGCGGTAACTTAGTGCTAATAAAAAAATCAGATAAGCATACAGTATGAAAGCAATGTGTTCGGTTTAAAATAAAGCATGTATCTCCCCCAAGGGTTTGTAAAACAATTAAGTAATAGAAAGTGGGGCTATGAACTCACCTCAGAGTAAATGATATCAAATGTATAATGAGAATGATAGATATGCCGATAACTTCTACGAGCAACCTAGAATAGTATGATGCGACTTAGGTTTCAAATAATGATGCGAAAGAAATAACAAGCCTATATACGTCTCTATGTTGATCATGATGTAGTACTAGGTTTTTGTGTATGTTGTTTATAGAAATGGTCTAGTTGTGAAAACGTATTTAGTTTATAGATATCGTACTACCGTTCGGGCCATCATAAGTCAGAGGTCATGCAGTAAACATTCGAGGAGCTAGGACACTTTAAATCGTAAATCCAGCAACTCGTCGATACGTTTTACTCAAATGAAACCCCTCACATGAAGCTCCCTAGTATTGTAGCACTTAGTAGATACAATATATATTTTGAGTGAAGATTGTTATCTCATAAAGTTTATCATGTTTTTAGCAAATATCTAGTTTTTACAAGTTCTCATTGCTTACTAGTGACTACAACTTATTAACATGTTCAAGAATGAAGTTTTGGTAAAAATCGTCGGAAAAGGTAAAGTGGTCATTTTTCCGTTACTTGTGAAAACACTATTTCAAAGATTAAATAAAGTTTTGCTAAGTTAATATGTAACTAGCTATGAAAATAACTTGGTTTTGCTTTTAGTTGTGACAAAAGTATAGTCTCGAAACTACATATAAGGCAGTTTCAGTTTTTGAAAGAATATGGCCTGTTTAAGCGTTTTCAAGGTCCGAGCTTCTTGGATTACTGAAAGAAAACGGCGTTCCGGAAAACTTTCATGTTTTAACTTTTTAATGATTCGGACCAGAAGTACCACTTTTAACACGGACAGACCCTTAACAGGAAGCCATTTGGCAGTTTCGGTGTTTTGGTTTTGCTAACTTCTTTTGACTATAACTTTTGACTCGTTTGTCCGTTTCGGGTGATTCAAGTTGCTATGTTTACCTTTTTATCTTGTCTACCATATTATGTAAGTTAAAAAGTCCATATGTAATTGGTTTTAATTGACTTAAATATGTAGAATGTGACTAGTTTACTAGTTTGTTACTTTTATGACAATATATGAATTAAAACATGTGATTGAGTATACATCATGAATCAACATAGTAACTATATATATAGCATGAAATTGTTAAGATTATGAATAATAAAGATGAGATGATGGTGGTGATTAGTTGCTTACAACTTTTGGCTTTCAATTAAGAAAGGAGTAACTTAGTAAGGATAGGACTTTGATTGATCACTTAAGACTTTGGATTGAGCTAGCTTTCTACACCTTGGCACCCTTGCAATCTTGAAGAGTTAGTGATGAAGTACTAAGTGACTTGAGTGGATCTAAACTCAAGAAGATCACTTAAACTTGCTGTAGGACCTTAAATATATCAACCTTATCACAAACCCAACACGTTATGCGTAGAACACGAACAACACAAACACAAACATATGCGTAAATAAAGAAGGAAAGATTAAGATGATGGTGACTTGAATATATGAAACCGTGTATGTGAGAAGAGAAAGATGAAAACAATATGTTGTATATTCCAAAGAAAACACACACACACACACACTCAAGCACACCCCTCAAAAGAGACTTTGAGGGATTTATATAGTACAAGTATCATATGCCCTAATGGGCTTGTCAAGGGCCACGACTTGGACTTGGATTGGGCTTCGGATACATAAGCTTATACACATCTAGCATAGCTTAACTTTTAACTAATTAGCTTAGCCCAATCCACGAGCCCGTTGACTATTCTATCACGATATCTAACACACGTTACAAAGTTCCTAAACGTGAATGACCATCACTTCTAATATAAAATATTAAGGCTAACAATCTCCCCCTAAGGGGTGGTCATTCAAATGATGCTCCACTTGATTAGGTCTCTGCTTTTCTCGAGCTTGAACTTTGTGTATAGATATAGAATAGTCTCGAATCTTTGTTCCTTCATGCTTTGTGATCAATTAATGTGGTTGTCTGCCGTTGTCAACTTCGTTGGTTAGGTGTCTCCACGTCATTCTCCACCATGCTCACACTTCTATTTGACTTTGAAGTTCCGATGAGATGAAGTTCTCTAGTCTTTAAACTTTGTAGATTCTTTGACATTGACGAAGAATCATCTTTAACTTTGTGTAGCCTTTGATTTTGATGAGAACTTCATTTGTGATGTTGGTATGAGCATGTGGATAATCTGCATGATCAATCCGCTCCGGAGCTTCCATAAGAAGAAAACATAAAAACAGGTTAGTAATAAGCAGATTCTGGCATTTACAAGTTTGAATTTCGAGAGTGTTAACAGCATAGTGTGAAAACACGTCTCTAATTCTCACAAAGGCCGTTCCTGAACTGGAGTCCCACAAGTGAGATAACGCGATATACTGAAATACATCTACAGTTCAGATGAGTCGCTGAGGTACACCGAAGCATCACCCCACGACTGTAGACCGTTTGAGACACACTAAGCGTAATCCACGGGGAGTTACCAAAGTGACCTGCTGTCAGGGCTGTTTGATGTTGACCCTGGCAGGAGTTTCCATTCAATCACTGAAGATCACAGATGTGAAACTTCTCATAAATGTTCTGGCAGATTGCTAAGATCTGCGTAGGACTCTAGAATATATCACTTGTGTCCTTATTGATGAACAACAAGCGATGTCATGTCATGTGTTCTTATGAGATATTTTGATGAATCTCGTGGCTCTAGACTCAATAGTGCATTTTGGTTTTCCTGAGCGGAGACTAGGGAGAGGGTCTCCTTGTTCAATATCAACAATCTCTAAGAGAAAGTCGGTAGATTATTTAGGGTTCCCAGTGAGAATGAAACAAATCCTTTTAAGAGGAATTGAGTGGCTAGAAGGTTTAGTGCATTGCGTCACTGGGTCCATGAAGTCTTTGTCTTCAATACCAGTGTCATCTAGTGACAACTAGTAGCAGATGAATTGAACCCGGTTTCTGCCCTAAGGTTGAATATGGGGGGCTATTTCTTTTCACCCTTTTTCATTACATTTCTTTTTAATTCTTCAACCCCTTCTTTCTCCTTTCTCACATTACTCCTTTTTTTCAATCATTCCTAAGGACTTCTAATACTAACTATTTGTGATGTCCTTGGGTAGATCCCTCCGGCTCTGGCGGATCATAGGATGAATTTCCTATCCTTAGTCACCTTATAACTCCATGACTGTCCCATGTTGCCATAAAACCATTTTTCTTGAAAATCTCACAGAGTGTTTATGATAGAAAACATGTTTGAAACACTTCGAGAGTTTTATATTTTCAGAAACACTCCCCCTTCATATGTGCTTATAAGTTTGGACAGAAATCTGCACATATAGGGTAGAGTTCGCACTTTTTGAATTGATCGGCTCATGATAGACAATTCCCCACGAGACACGGTTACGTTGCCTAGTTAAAGAGTTCCATTGTCAGTTTTTAGGTGACAACTAGCTCTAATAACTAACTTGAAGTTGTAAACACTCCTTGAAAAGGAGGTTAGACCCATGAAAGTGCATATCTATCACAAGTTTCTCGAGATGGTACATTTACTAACATTGATTCCCGTCAATTCGTTGGTTCCATCTGAGTCGAGCTCATTTTGAGATTCAAACAACGATCATTAAACTTTTTGATCACATTTTAATCACGTCTCCTCCCCCTCAAAAATAGCATATTCGTGATATTTTTTATATAAACGGATTAAACAACATTTTAGAATCTTTTGGGGAGACAAACGGATTTGATTTAAGCATGAATTTGGAACATTTTAGTTTTATACTCCCCCTTTAATAAAGCATAATCAATTAAAGGGTTTTAGAGGGAGTTATCTTGAGCACAAAATATTTTGAAAGATTTTGAAAATATTTTTGAACAATCTTGAAAAGGTGCTCAAGATGATGATGATTTCTCACCATTTTTAAATGTAGTGCACTAAAGCGTACACTATTGATTTTCACTAAAAAAACACGAGTTTTGATTTGAAAATAATCAAAAGTCATCATTTTGGTCCGGGTTTCATACTGAAGTATACGAAAGCCATAGTTTAAGAAGTTTTGAGAAACGACATGTTTTGAAAAACATTAAAGAACTCTCGCTCAAGCATCTGTACATACCCGTATCATTGTTGAATGATATTTCTAGAAACGTACAGAATATCGATTATACGAGAGACATGTCGTGAGAAGAATATTTTTGTATTTTTTTTATTTTATATTGTTTTTGTATTTTTTAAAATTTTATATTTTTATATTTTGCTTTTGTTGGTTTTTCAAATTTTGTATTTTGTTTTTCAAAAATATTTACAGCGAAGCTTTTTGGAAAAATTATTTTCAAGAAGATTCGAGAAGACGATCTAACTCCTCAGGGGTTAGGCTTCTCATTCTAATTTGTCGAACTAGATCGTCAAACCGTTCTTTTGGAAGGGCTTTAGTAAATAGATCGGCGAGTTGGTAATCTGTCTTCACGAAGAATAATTCAACAGTACCATTTTCGACGTACTCTTTGATGAAGTGATAGCGGACACGGATGTGCTTAGTCTTTGAGTGATGAACAGGATTGCATGATATGGCTATGGCACTTTTCGAGTCACAATACATAGGTATTTTATCGAAAGTAAAGCCATAATCTGTGAGTTGTGTTCTCATCCATAGAACTTGAGCACAACACGCAGATAGAGACACATACTCAGCTTCAGCAGTTGAAAGTGCAGTGCAATTTTGTTTCTTTGAAGACCAGCTTACTAACTTTTCACCCAAAAATTGTGCTCCTCCTGATGTACTTTTTGCTGTAACTTGGTCACCTGCGTGGTCCGTATCTGAAAAGGCAATTAGATCAAATTCGGATTCCTTCGGATACCAAAGTCCCATGTGAATGGATGTCTTCAGGTACCGAAAGATCCTTTTAACCTCTTTGAGGTGCAGTTCGGTAGGCTTTGCCTGAAACCGTGCTAATAAGCAAACAGCAAAATGAATATCGGGTCGACTAGCAGTAAGGTACATGAGAGAACCAATCATGCTCCGATATTTCTTCGGATCAATTGGTTTCCCAAACAAATCGGCTCCAATCTTTGGTGAAGTTACCATTGGTGTTCCGACCGAATCACAATTATCCATACCATGATTTTTCAAAATCTCAGTTGTGTATTTAGCTTAATTTATAAAAATTCCACGAGGGGATTGATGTATTTGTAAACCAAGAAAGAATTTTAGTTCCCCCATCATGGACATTTCAAATTTGCTTTTCATGAGATTTTCAAAATGTTTTGAAAGATTCGGATTAGTGGACCCAAAGATGATGTCGTCCACGTAAATCTGAACAATCAAAATGTCATTTTTGCATTTTTGTGTAAACAAGGTAGGATCAACTGTTCCTTTGGTGAAATTGTTTTGGATAAGGAAAGAGGACAGTTCGTCATACCACGCTCTCGGAGCTTGTTTCAATCCATAGATTGCCTTTTTGAGTTTGTAGACATAGTCTGGATGTTCCATGTCGATGAAGCCTTCTGGCTGACTCACGTACACTTCTTCTTTCAGAGTTCCATTCAAGAACGCGGTCTTAATGTCCATCTGATAAACCGTGATGTTTTTGTGAGCTGCATAGGCTAAGAATATCCTGACTGCTTCAAGTCTGGCTACCGGCGCGAATGACTCCTCGAAATCTATCCCTTCCTCTTGTCTGTATCCTTTGGCCACAAGACGAGCTTTGTTGCGAATTACAGTCATCTCTTCATCCCTTTTGTTCTTCCATAACCATTTGAGATCAATGACGCGAATGTCAATTGGTCTTGGAACCATTTCCCAAGAGTCATGTAGACGGTATTGGAGAAGTTCCTCCTGCATCGCTTCTATCCATGCGGGTTCTGCCAATGCCTAGCGAATGTTCTTTGGCTCTATATTGCTATTTGAGCAAAGGTAAATGCATAAGTCGCAATCTGTGGCAAGTTGGCGTCTCGTCTGAATTGGCCTTGAAGGTTCACCAATAACTTGTTCAATTCGGTGGTCTTTTGTCCACTTCGGAGTAGAAGGATACCGTTGGTTAAATGTATGCGAGTTAGATGGTTCTCTTAAGCTTGAAGATGATTCAGCTGATTCCGTAGCAAACGGGTTTTCAAATAAGTCTTCATCTAACGTTGCATCGTTCTGGTTTTGGTTTGGCTCATCAACTGCTGGTAGAACGGGTGCAATAACTGTAGTAGATGTAGATGATGTAGATGGAGTTGGTGCATTGGTTTTGACCGTTGTAGATGCATCTTCTGTTGGTGGTGGTGGAAGATTTTGAGCGGGTGCAGCGGAATGATGGTTTGATGCATTTGTCGAAGTTCCACCATAGTATTCATCGAACATTAACTCAAAGAAATTCTCCCATTCTTGTTCTTTAGGATTGTCAAGCGAAGTTGATTGAGCTCTTTGAGGTACGAGTCCTGAACTGATGTGTCCAGAAGTCTGCTGGTTTAGTGCGGGTTCTAGAGCGAGTCTCTCAGAAGCCATATGTGAAAGTTCATCAAAATTCACATTCATCGTCTCCATGATCCTCCTAGTTCTTCTGTTATACACCCTGAATGCCCTCGAATTATCTGAATATCCAATGAAGATTCCAATATCACCTTTGGCCTTCAGTTTTCCCAGATCTTCTCTGTCATTCGTAGGATAGCACAAAGCGCCAAACACGTGAAAGTAAGAGATATCCGGTTTTCTGTTGTTCACAAGCTCATATGGGGTTTTATTGAATCTTGGATGGATAAGGGATCGGTTCTGAGTGAAACAAGCTGTGGCAACAGCATCAGCCCATAGAAATAATGGTGCACTAGAATAAATTAGCATTGTGCGAGCAGCTTCCACAAGAGTACGATTTCTTCTTTCAACTACCCCATTTTGTTGTGGAGTTCTAACAACTGATGCCTGATGTGTGATTCCAACATCTTCAAAATAAGTTCTTAACTCCTGATTAGTGAATTCAGTGACGTTGTCTGTTCTTACAACCCTTACAGGAGTTTGAAGAAGTACTTGAATACGTTTTAGAAAGGTGATGATGATGCCTGGTGCTTCGTCTTTTGATCTTAGAAACCTAACCCATGTATATCTCGAATAATCATCGACGGTAACAAGAATATACTTTTTCCCATTAATGCTTTCAACTCTCATTGGGCCACATAAGTCCATGTGCAACATATGCAACTTTGCTTCCGAACTAGGTACGGTTTTGGGTTTATATGTTGCTCTTTTGCTTTTTCCTTGTTCGCATGATGGACATAAGTGATCTTTGGTGTATTTGAACTTTGGAAGTCCGTTGACGATGTTGTCTTTGGCAAGATTGTTGATGGTGTCGAAATTGAGATGGGATAACCTTCTATGCCACAACCAGGACTGTGTTCCAGATGCACGTGTCATAAGACATATTGGTGATGAAGAGGCCATTTGATTGATGTCGATAGCATACAAGTTTGTATCACGATTCCCAGTTAAGAGATCAGTGCCATCCAAGTTTCTAACGAAGCAAGCATTTTTCCTAAAAGCAACCTCTAAATCTGCATCACAGAACTGCCCGACTGAAACAAATTGTGTCCCAACCCTTCGACATAGTAAACCCGAGTGATCAAATAATTTCCAAAAGGTAGATCTCCGTAACCCATGATAGCTGCTACATGATCATTTCCAAAACGTACGGTTCCCATGAATTTCCAGACGAAATTGATCAGCAGCTTCAGATCCCCGGTCATGTGCTTGGAGCAACCCGAGTCGACGATCCAAAGACATATTTCGAAAACCTGCCAGTAACAGAAGAAGAAGAATTTGGAAACCGTGTAGATTTTGGTTCCTTTGGGTTAGAGGTAAAATCATGATCACACTCAAAGAGGTTTGCTATAGGGAATTCTGGTTTATCACTCATTGTACCATTCTGGAGTGTGAAAGTTCTACCTGTGGGTTTCCAAATATCATCCCTAAAGTAAACACTATGGTTCTTGTTAGTAGTGAAAAGCCTAAGTTTTGCAACTAGTCTTCCTACTCGTTTAGCGTAAGATCTTTTTGGAACGTTCTTCTTAACAGGCTTATCATTCACATTCTTAGAAACACAATCATCTTGATCATTAATTAAAGATTTCTTGCAAGTTAAACAAAGAGATTCAACACATTCATTAGACTTAGCAAGTTTCATAGGTTCAGTACATTCAAATGAAATGTCTTTCTTATTCAAAAGCGGTAAATTCCTAGGGTGTTCTTCTACTTTCTTCTCTTTATTTAAGCTACTACTCTTAGAGGCAGTCGAGACTCTATTGTTCCTTGTATTGCTCTTAGGCTTTAGTCTGCTGCTCCTAGAGATGCTTTCTAGTCCTGTAGAAGGTAAGGCACACGCATTAAGATTCACATTTTTATGAAGGGAGGTGGTTTCAGCTTTCCTAGTCTCTTTAGAGTGCTTTTCTAAACTTATGTCGTTTGTTCCATATGTTTTAGATGTGGAGGCAGACGCATTAGTGGTACTCATCTTAAAAAGGTCAGGTGCTAAAACTTTTGGTTTCTCGATAACCGCTTTTCCTTTATCAACATGTTGTTTAGGTAGGGCAGGTGGAGTGACTGGTTTTGATGAAACATTTTTCTCATTGACTTTTGGAGGAGGCATAGAAACAGACATTTTTGGTTTGGAAACCGGTTTGGGAACATTTGTTTTCTCCTCAGTCAATGGTTTTGCGAACTTAGTGTCCACAGCCTTTCCTTTTTGACATTCCAGCTGAGCCCTCAAAAGATCATTTTTCTCTTTCATGTCATTGTAGGCACGTTCATACGACAGTTTATCATACTTGCATTCCTCAGTTTTTCGATCAAGTTGTTTAAAATATGAGACATTTTCTTTTTCAAGTTTTTCAAGAGCTTTTTCATATTTTGAAACAATTTCGGAGGTCTCAGACTGGAGTCTTTCATGATCTTCAACAGAATATGTTTGTAAAATAATGGGCATAATATCAGTAGTCAGAACATCTTCGAAGTGAGAATCATTTAACTTTTCCAAAACTTTGATGTGTTCAACACTTTCATTAGCTTGCTTTACCAGGGATTTATGGTCCTTGACAAAGTCAACTGTTTCTTTCAAAAAGGCTTGTTCAAAATGAATTACCCTTGAGTTGATGTTATTCAGCTGAGGGGCAATTTGAGTTTCAAAGAACTTTTTATTTTCATTATCAAAACTATTAAACCAGATATTTGTTGTAATATTGGTTTTAGTTTTAACAGTCTCTTGAAGATCCGCAATTCTAGTTTTCACATTTTCTAAAATACTTCGTGCATCACTTGTGTTAAAAGGATTGTTTGAAGACATTTGTTCAATGTTCGAAAGAGATTTGGAGACAACAACTGGTTTTGAAACTGGTGTTGACACTTTGTTTGAAACACTTGGTGTGGTGGAAAACGTTGATTGTTCTTTATGAGAAACAAACGAAATACCATTAATTTTGTTCCATTTGTTATAATCAATTGGTTTGATTTCCGGATGTTTTTGTTTCATTTTTTATCTACTCTCCTCAGATAGTTCCAACGTTTCAAGAGAATCACGAACAATTATGGGTGCATGCAAAGCATTGCCATTGTTTAACACATTCTGAGATTTCTGAGCTTTCTTGAGGAACGAAGAAGGGTTGTTACCAAGGGCCATTTTATGTGCAGTATGAAAAATCGGATTAACTTGGTTAGAAAGCATCTTGTTTGTTTTAGCGGAATGACCCGTTGTAAGAAGCAAATTGTCCAAAGTGTTTATCTTTTCATTCTTATCAAGAATTTCATCAAGAAGAGAATCTTCTCGTTTTGAAAAATCAGCAATCAACTATTTCTTCTCTTTTTCAAGATCAGAAAACAGTGCTTTTTGTTTAGAAAGTTGGTCATTTAGATCAGAAATTTCCTTGTTTAAAGATTTTATTTTCATGTTCAAATTCACATCAAGTGTGTCATACTTGAGTTGCAGTTCTTTTTCTCTTAAAACAGAATTTTGGTAACCAATTTCTAATTCTGATTCTTTGTTTTTATGAAATTCAAAGGCTCTTGCGTTCTCTTTGTAACTCTCAAGCTCAGCGGTCAATTTAGCATTCGCTGCCTTAACTTCGCGATTGACCGTTCTAACTTTCTCAATTTCAATGCCACAGTTATTGATTAATGATTCAAAGTAAGCACGTGTTTCCTCATCAGTCTCAGTATTTTGTGCCACACAGCCTCCACTAGGATCATCTGGAGTTTCAGAGTTAGTATTGCTACAACTCGGATTTTCCAGGTATGTATCATAAGTAGGTGCTGGTGTCACATAATGTTGTTCGTCATGAGTAAACACATCAAATATGACATTGTTATAACATGGATCAATGATTGGTACCTCAGATACTGCGTTGGCGTCATAGACAGGAGGTGCGTCAGAGTCAGTGTCGTACTTAGTCTCCTGAAGATTTGCCATGAAGATGCAGTTTGCATTGAGTTCCTCGAGGTCTTCCAAATCATCCATAATAGCCATAAAGTCATGTTCCTCAGCACTCAACTGAAGGCCTGCGTTTTCCTTTTGTACCAACAAGATGGCTTTCTGAAGATACGCAAGATCCTTCTTTTTCGGCTTAGTAGGACAATTCCTTGCCATGTGACCCACTCCTTGACAGTTGTAACACTTAACCTGATTACCCTGATTCAGATTTCCATAATTCCCAACGACTGGAGTTGCAATATTCCCATTCTGATTACCCACTACTCTATTCCCAACATTCTGTCCCATCTGATTTCCAACATTCTGACCCAACTGATTACCCTGATACGGAACCGCCTGATTACCCATGCGAAATCCAGTAGCATATCCTTGCTGATTCCCAATAACTCCAACCATTTGACCTTGATTACCCATATGCACACCCGGCTGTGCAATTTGCCTGTTGCGAGTGTTTGATGAAATCCTTTGATTGTTGTTAGTTGGTGTGGAATAGCGACTTCTGAATGCTTTACCCAAGAAAGAAAATGCATGTAACAAAGCAGCTTCTTGTTCAGTTTCAGGATCAGTGATTCCATGTTCCTGGTATTGTGGATATTGTTGTTGTTGTTGAATGACTTGTTGTTCTGGTGGATAGAATTGTTGTTGAGGGAAGACAGCTTGTGGTTGTGAAATGTATTGCTGCAAGTTGTTGTTGGTGGAAGATGATGAAGCTTGTTGTTGTGTATTCACTGAGGGTTGAGTCTTTGCAATTAGTGCCAATGGATCATGATTCTTAGCCAATCTTTCTTTCCTGACTTCATTCACTTCAGCTTGGTTTTGTTTCAGAAAATCGTTTAGTTGATCAAAGTTCACCTGATGTAGGTCTTTTGTTTGGTTGACAATAGTGACATATCGTCCCCATTCTTCTGGAAGATTGTTCAGGAACTTGATATTTTGCACGATAGTTCTGGGTGCTAACTTGTTTCTGATAAGCTCATTCATCAAAGTACAAAACCTTCCATAGTAGGATTCAATGGATTCTCCTGGAGTTGAAGTGAACTTTTCCCATTCAGTTAGCAGCTTGTTCTCCATGTCTTGTTGACCAATTTCTGTTCCATGACAAAGCCGTCTAACACGTTCCCACATATCGAAAGCAGTTTCACAACTGTCTACAGCAGCAAAGATGTCTCTTGGTAAACCCAGTTGGACAATATGAATTGCCATGTCATCTGCATCGACTTGTTTCTGATCCTCTTCAGTGTATTCTGATTCTTTTTGAAGACGATAAGATGGTGGGACGGGAGGTGTTGCATCAGGATTTCCAGGGATTTGGACTTGTCGAGGCTTGAAGGGTCCATTCGTAATGGATTGAATCATGAGTTTTCCATTAGGTTTGGTCTTGATGTAACGAAGCATACGACTTGTCCATTGAAGATAACCACCTTTTTCCAACATAGGAGGACGGTTTTCGGCACCGGCTGCATGAATGTCTTGTTGAGTTGCCATTGATGAAGGTATGTTATGATAAAGTTGATGTAGGATCGATTCAACGATAAAGGAGTTGTGTTTAATAAGATATTGCCGTTTGAAGTTTTTCTGAAAGTCGTACTCGTGAACTTGGTTCTTAGGCGTAAAAAAAATTTTCTCCCAAAATTTGAAATTCACTATAAAAAACAATTCTAAGGTCGTATGAAAATTTTGAGTTATGACCATTTTGACGCCAAATTTGACCGAAAAATTTGAATTTGGGTCCAAAAATTTGAATTTTTGACCAAAATTTTCCAAGTTATACCAAAATTTGAATTTCGCGTAAAAATTGACAACTTTTTTTTTTTAAGAGCTTAGGCGTAGACCGAAGAAGTTACGAGTAGGATGCTTAGGCGTAGAGATTGTGCTTAGGCGTAGGGAGAACTTACGCGTAATACCCAACTTACGCGTAACAATAGAGTTATGCGTAGACTAAAAACTTAAACGTAGAATCCTTATGCGTAGGATTTACTTATGCGTAAGACAAGCTTAGGCGTAAGAAAATACTTATGCGTAAGAAATTATACGCGTAAGATTTAGCTTATGCGTAAATCTAGGGTTTTGCCCAAAAATCCTTTACACTATCACAGTGTAAAAGATATCCAAAAGTCGAAGTGTTCCACAAACTTATCCAAGTGAGGGAAGCACTGAGTAATCGTTGAAGCTCGAAGAATCTGCACCAAAAGCTTATGCGTAAAACCTTATGCGTAGGAAAAGGGTTTTGACTTTTCTTACGCGTAAGAATAGGGTTTTGACCTACGCGTAAAAAACTTCCAGTGATTCAAACGATTTCTGATGCACAAACAGCTTCCAAAACACTCAAATACCACGAAAGTTTTGACCTTTATCACCCAAAATGCCTTTTATGCTTAAGCGTAGAAATGAACAACGAACCAAACACGAGTTTAAAAGTGAAGAAAAACACGTAAAGCTTCGAACTTTTTGCAAAAAACTGAAACTTTAACACCAAATAAACCTTAAACCACAAGAATCTTGAATTTTTAAGTGTAAAAATCAAAGCTTTAAGCGTGGCAAAGATGTATAACGTGAGCTTTATGCGTACAGTACCAAACCTTCAAAACAAACACAAACACTCCTAAACCATTGTTAGGCGATTGATACCAATTGTAGGACCTTAAATATATCAACCTTATCACAAACCCAACACGTTATGCGTAGAACACGAACAACACAAACACAAACATATGCGTAAATAAAGAAGGAAAGATTAAGATGATGGTGACTTGAATATATGAAACCGTGTATGTGAGAAGAGAAAGATGAAAACAATATGTTGTATATTCCAAAGAAAACATACACACACACACACACACTCAAGCACACCCCTCAAATGAGACTTTGAGGGGTTTATATAGTACAAGTATCATATGCCCTAATGGGCTTGGCAAGGGCCACGGCTTGGACTTGGATTGGGCTTCGGATACATAAGCTTATACACGTCTAGCATAGCTTAACTTTTAACTAATTAGCTTAGCCCAATCCACGAGCCCGTTGACTATTCTATCACGATATCTAACACACGTTACAAAGTTCCTAAACTTGAATGACCATCACTTCTAATATAAACTATTAAGGCTAACACTTGCTAGAGATTTGATGTAGTAACTTACTACTTGAAACTTCTTTGCATAAACTTGGAGTTTAAAGATCAAATTATGGAAGATATGATGGTTTGATGATATGAATGACCCAATTCAGTGTTTTAGGGTGTTTAGGATGTATTTCACTTGCTATTTATAGGAGGGTAAGTTTGGTTAACCATATATTGGGTTAAATATTAACCATAGTTAAGTTAGGACACATGTAATGATCTAAATGAACCATTGATTCGTTGAGGTTTAGGGGTGTGTGTGTATGGATAAAACCACAATATCGATATCAAAAATTACCACAAGTAATGATTTAAAATCCCTTTAGGAAAAAGGATAATGAATCAAAACCCGTGAGTGATAGTGATACGGATTAGGAAATCCGAGTCGTTTCCCAACGAGGTGTGAATGGGCAACGTCGTTATTGGTTCGTTATTAAAATGCTCGATGTTTTGGATTTATGATTATATTAAAACTACGGGGATTGGGAAATCAATTAAGGGAAATTACAATACGGGAAATCCTAAATACGCGATTTATTCTAAAACGTATTAAAAGAAACGTAAATAAAATGCAACTACGTCTATTCTAAGTCCTAAAAATAATTTAAAATTACTTTCTAACTAAAAATGATATTAGAAAATTAACTAAGAATTAAAACTAATTTTTATGATTTTTCTGGAATTTATTTGAATTAAAAACTAATTAAAACTAATTTAAATGCTAAAAATTACAAATTAAACTAGGAAAAATTTGGAAAAATATTTTTTTTTTGCTTTTTATATTTTTCTTAATCTAGTAAAATTGAAAAATTATTTTTTGGAACTTTTTCTGAATTAATCGAATTAAATGCTATTTAATAAGTATTAAAAACTAGTTTAAATCAAGAAAAATAGCAAACAGTGTCTAAAAATTATGAAAAATTCAGGGAAATTCTAAAATATTATTCTAAACTTAGGAAAAATATCAAAACTATGGCTTATGTGTAAGATTTAGAAGCTGATGTGTAAACTGAATTCAAATAAGCTATTAAGAATAAGCTAATAAGCATAATAAGCTACCAAACTGTTACTGAGGATAATTTATACTAAAGCTAACTAATATCAACTAATTTCAGCTACTCCTAACATCTAATCAACAATATACCAAGTTTTTATGTTGACTGCTACTTCAGCCAAACAGCCTTTTCTAGCTACTTTCAGCTTAAGCTCAAGCTTAGTTAATAAGCCAAATTGAAATCCAGAAATGTGGGACTCAACTCCACCAAGCAAAGAGCTACTACACCAAGTTTGGGGACCTAACTAGCTATATTGAACCTTGTGCAAGTCCTTCAAAAAGCCTGCTCACACTCAATGTATGCTGAGTGTGAACAGGGCAAAACAGCTCTAAATAAGAGCTTATTTAGTGCTTATAACTATACCACAAAATTTCACAAAAATGTTTTTTGCAAACTAGACCAACTGAACTTGTTTATCCCACAATTTCAATCAATATGACTCAGAAATGAATTCATGAAAATTCTACAAAGTTTTGCAAAAACCTGTTTGAACAAATTTGACTTTTGATAAAAGTTTTGCAAAGTTGACCAATATGAGATTTAGATCCAATTGTTGAACTGATTATGGTGTTATATGATGAAATAGAGCTGATGCAAGCTAACTTATCTAATTCTAAACCTAAATGATAGATTTAATCAACTGATTCTTAATAGAAGTGAAAATGAAAACAGTTATGAAGTGATTTTGACTATCTAAGTTCTAAAGTGCAAATGTATGAACTAGAATGAGTTTATATAACCAAATGAACTTAAACTAACTGATATAATCCATAAACCAAACCTTAATCTCAGATTTAAAAACAAATCCAAACACTACTTATTAAAACAGATTTGCAATTTAACTCTATCAAATCTTAATCCTAAACCTGAATAGCAATAATCTATGATCTAATAACAATATTCAAACTACCTGATGCAAACTTAACAACTAAATCTAACAAACACAAGCTATTAATTATATCAGATATGAAACTGAAATTACAAATACTCACATGAGGTCCAGCCACTATGGCTTGCCAAAGAACAATTAGCCACTATCCTAACACTGGTATTGACCCAAATCTAATTCAGAATTAACCCAAATCCATCATTACATCAGCAATTCAGATCCAAATGACTGCAGTTGACTTTTGTTGACTGAATAGAACTTGAGTGAATTTTTTAAATTTGAAACCAAAGTAAGCTCACAATAAGCTATCACAAGCTTAAATGAACCCAATGAAACAGTAGCTGAGATTTTAGATGAGCTTATAAGAGCTTGAGAGTATATATATATATATATATATATATATATATATATATATATATATATATATTTTTTTTGTATTTTTGAGTTAAGGAAGAAATAAGCTAAAAACATATTTGGATTGATGAAATAAGCATTAGACAAGGATAATAAGTAGATTTAAAACATAAACAATTACTTGAAAATTAAAAACTGAATTTTATTAATCCAAGAAATTTGAGTACACAAAGTGAATTACAAAAGCTTAACCATACTTAAAACATTAAAATGACATTACAATTAAAACTAAGCTACTGAAAAATGAAGGATAGAGAGATATCCATTGTGAACGAATGAGGGGTCTTTAAATACTTGAGCTCAAGGTCTTGGAAGGATCTAGAGAATGAAATATGTGCTTCTTTGAGTCGTTTTCAGCCTTTAGATCAAGCATACACCTCATCCCATCAATAGCAACCCTTGGATCAACATTTCCACGTTTCATCCACCAATGAGAGGGCAGTATTTGAGATGTTGCACGCGGATTGATGACCTGGCACTGCGCACATGTCAGGGGTGTCAGAGTAAAGTACAAATGTACCCTTAATTGTGGTTAATTTGACTAATTGACCAAAGGGTAATTCTAGGGTTCATAGGGTAGCAGGTTTGGGGGTAAAAAGCGCGGGGGGTAATTTTTTATATTTGTTTGAGTGTTTTGACCGGGTCTTGGGTTGGGTTGACCGGGGTAAAGGTGGGTAACGGGTTGAGATATAAAACCGGGTATAGAAAGTGGATTGGACCGGGTCTTGGTTTTGGGCCGTGGATTTGTATTTAGACTTTGGATGGATTTTGGACATGGATTTGAATGCATTTAGTATTCTAAGGACTAATGGTGTACATGCTGAAATTTAAGGGACCAAACATGTAAAACTGAAAATATAATCCAAGGGTTGTTTTTGCCAATCTTTAATAGACCAAGGGCTGATTTTGCAATTTCATAAACTTGAGGGATCACTTTTGCCAAATGCTCAAAGATGAGGGACTGATCTTGACAATTCTTCAAACTTCTAAAAATCATCCTCAGAGAATAAAATCTTCACAAATGCACAATTTCGATCTTCCGGCTCAGCTCAAACTCTCTTAATCTCTCGTGCTCGGATTTACGTCTGATTTGGCCTCTTTTTGTGTGTTTTTACATATCCGTACCTGCACAAGCACAAACTCAAGAAAACCACAAATATTAGCAATAAACGGCTCTTTCTTGGTTATTTTGGGTTAGATTTGAAAATGAAAAGGTATGTGTTTTAGCACCTACCAAAATACCCCAGACGAGACCATTGTCGTGTCCCCACGCAATGCAATCAATTCACGCTTCTAAAACCAAGGATTTCAATCTCTTTCTACTAAGCCTATGAAGAAGTAGCAAAGATTCCTCAAAAGATATTAAGAAGGCCTTAATTCTAAAAACGCCCCGTTTACCTTATATTTCACATATATAGATATTACGATTAAGCACATTCCGGTTATGAGTGACGGTTTGCTGAACTTTCATGTCGATCAATAACTCCAACATTTTTCAATCAACACTTTAGGATCACGGAGTAAGAAACACAACACAGCGTGAAGTGTCCATACGGATAGAATACATCGTCCCTGATTTTTCACAAGTCCCCAAACTAAGCGTAAAATCGAAATCATTGTTACAAATGACTCTAGATGCTAACACTACCCATGGAAGTTACTTGTGTAATTACCTTTTGCTCCCATTTTCCTATTTGCCTCTAGAATTTTTTATTTTTGTGAGAAATGAATTTCTTCATAATTCTCGTTTCGATAACTTTTATTCCAATAAAGATATGAAGCTAAGTCGCTAATTAGTTATCCACCTTCCCTCGAAAACCATTGCACACAAGAATGAGGTCCACATCAAGGTCCTAATTTCACACGATTTAGGGAGAATATCCTTTTTATGGCGACCGAGACAACTCATCTACGAGTCCAGAGACAGAAGCTTTATTTAGACATCTCCCGGATCCGAAGTTTGGCTTAACACTATTTCAGCACATTTGCATTTTTGCAATTCAGGCCCTTGGTCTTTTAAACTACTAACTCAACGGGATTACCGCTTTATCAGAAGTCTTATTATGACTTTGGATTTTCCTCTGCTTTTATAGAAGTCTATGACAACTTTTATAGCTTTGGATTTTTTTATTTTTAAAACATTTGGGCTTTATTTCATGTTAATTTTTGTGCCAAACTCCAAACCCTACGGCTTTTATAACAATAGAAACAATAGCAGCAAACTATCAGGAATCAGTTGTCTATTACACCGTAACACTGACAGTACCTTGATGTGTACCCAAATCTCATGGGCAAAGATTCACTAAAGAAGACAAAGAATTAACTATCGCCAAAAACTCAACATCTCTAATTATTATTAGCAGATATGGGGTGAAACAATTTTGTGGGAACAAAAAGCCATAAGTACCTTCGATGGGCTCTAAAGAGAACCAACTACTCCACGTTTAGCATCTAAACTCATAAGTAACTCTATCATTTCTCGATCTCCGCAAATTTAAAATCTCAAATAATGAGATCCGCGGATGCTTAGCCGATAATTATTAGATTATCTATGGTTAAGGGAACAAGCTAGGGCTCAACACGCCCGGTCAAGTCAGAATTCTATTCCTACTCTCACCAGCGGAAAGTCAACAAGGTGTCAAAACATATATTAACTTAGCAAATGCTTTGTCTAAATGAAATTAAGTAATGCATATTTAAAATCACTCAGGGAAACTTGCAAAATTATTGGCCTTGTGAGCTAGAATTCGCATTTTATAGCTTCTTGTCTAAGAGACTAGCAAACTTTTCAATCAAAAAGACTTAACAATAGCTTAAAAAAATTTTAAATTTCTCATTTTTGCACAATTTTTTCATTTTCTAAGGAAAAACGGGGTTGCGAGAGTACACGACAAAAATAAGCAAGTGCGGTTAAATCAAATCGAAGATTACCCTACCCCAGACTAGAACGAAACATTGTCCTCAATGTTTAAAACAAGGGTATCAACGAAAATCTAAAAGCCGTTTATTAAGTATGCTAGAAGATAAACGTTAGTCGATAAGATTTCGGATATCGGATTTCCATCAGCATCGATCATGAAACTCGAGTGGAGAAAATGACAAACTTTGAGCACGAGAGTCTTCATATCGGTAAAATCCTACACAACATCACAAACAACCAAACACGAGAAATCGAAGAGGCTAACCCCTTCACGTCACTTATTAGAAAATAGAAAGAAAATAGAGATAAGCATGGGGTGCCTCCCACGAAGCGCTACTGTTTTTGGTCACCGAGTCGCTAGCTTGACTCGATCCCCGAATTCAGTTGTTCTTAGGGAAAGTCTGGAGATCCGGGACAACCATAGACGGGATGTCCCCTCCAAAATAATGTTTCACACGATGACCATTCACCTTGAAATTTGGGCCATCGGGCTGAGAAAGCTCTACCGTTCCATACGGGAAAACCTGAGCAACGGTGAATGGTCCGGACCAACGGGTTTTGAGTTTGCTCGAGAATATCTTCAATCGAGAGTTAAAAAGGAGAACTTGATCACCAACGTTGAAAACGTGGTTTTTGATTTTAGAATCATGAATCCTCTTAGTCTTCTCTTTGAAAATCAAAGAATTCTCGTAAGCCTGATCCCTAAGCTCATTTAATTCATTCAATTGAACTTTCCGGTGATCACCCGCGGTCTTAAGATCAAAGTTTGCATGTTTCAAGGCCCAGAATGCTTTATGTTCGAGCTCTATGGGCAAGTGACAAGCTTTTCCATACACCAACTTAAATGGGGTGCACCCGATGGGTGTCTTGTATGCGGTGCGGAAAGCCCATAATGCATCATCTAACTTATCGGCCCAAGAAGCTCGATTTTCTCCTACAGTCCTTTCTAAAATCCTTTTCAAACCACGATTCGAGACCTCAACTTGTCCGCTCGTTTGCGGGTGATACGCGGTAGAAAGACGATGGGTAACTCCATATTTAGCCATAACTTTAGCAAATTGTTCATTACAAAAATGGGTACCGCGATCACTGATGATAGCACGAGGTGCTCCGAATCGAGAAAACAAATTCTTCAGAAACTTAACAACCACTCGGGCGTCATTGGTGGGGAGCGCTTTCGCTTCAACCCATTTTGACAAGTAGTCGACGGCCACGAGGATATACTTATTACCCTTAGATGATGGAAATGGTCCCATAAAATCGATGCCCCAAACGTCAAAAATCTCGCAAACTTGAATAGCATTCTGTGGCATTTCATCCTTTTGCGAAATTTTCCCTTGACGTTGGCAAGAATCACAAGACTTAACTAAATCATGAGCATCTCGATATATGGTAGGCCAATAGAACCCGGAATCAAAAACCTTCTTAGCGGTGTAACTTGCACCATGATGACCACCAGTGAGTCCGTTATGGCAAGCATTGAGAATATCAAGGGCCTCTTGGCCATGAACACACCGCCGGATTACTTGATCTGCACAAATCTTAAACAAGTAGGGATCGTCCCAGAAATAATGCTTAACATCTTTGAAAAACTTTTTCTTCTGTTGGGACGACATCCCTTTCACGAGGAAATTGCCCGCATGGTAATTTGCAAAGTCGGCAAACCATGGGGTGTTTGGGTCTTTCTTAGCAATCATCCCAAGTGTCTCAAGAGGAAATGTTTCCGTGATCTCCTTTTCTCGAGCACACTTTGATGGGGATTTTCAAGTCTAGAAAGGTGATCAGCAGCAAGGTTCTCCGCTCCTTTTTTGTCAAGAATAGTAACATCAAACTCTTGAAGAAGGAGAACCCACTGAAGTAATCGTGGCTTAGCATCTTGCTTTGCCAAAAGATACTTTAGGGCAGAATGGTCGGTATACACTATGGTCTTCGATAAGACAAGGTAGGGTCGGAATTTCTCAAAAGCATAAACAACGGCCAATAATTCCTTTTCAGTAGTCGTGTAATTGTGTTGGGCCTCAGACAATGTCTTACTCGCATAATGTATGGGTTGGAAATGTTTCGATTTACGTTGCCCCAAGACTGCCCCAATTTCATAATCACTTGCATCACACATGAGGTCAAAGGGCAAATCACAATCGGGGGCAACTAAGATCGGAGCTTCAGTTAATTTCTTTTTGAGAAAATTAAATGCTTCAACGCATTCATTGGTGAAGATAAACGGAGCATCCTTCTCGAGAAGATGGGTCAGAGGGCGGGCTATCTTAGAGAAATCTTGGATAAAACGGCGATAGAAACCGGCATGACCCAAAAAACTCCGAATACCTTTGACGGTAGTGGGATGAGGGAGTTTAGCTATAACGTCGACTTTAGCTCGGTCGACCTCAATCCCATATTTTGAAATCTTATGGCCGAGGACAATGCCCTCTCGAACCATGAAATGGCACTTCTCCCAATTCAAGACCAAGTTGGTGTCTTCACACCGTTTGAGCATGTGGTCTAGATGAGAGAGGCAAGAAGTGAAAGAATCTCCATAAACCGAGAAATCGTCCATAAAAACTTCCATAGACTTTTCAATCATGTCGTGAAAAATAGCCATCATGCACCTTTGGAACGTACCGGGAGCATTGCATAAACCAAATGGCATTCGTCGGTAAGCAAACGTTCCATAAGGGCAAGTGAAAGTCGTTTTCTCTTGATCCTGCGGATCGATCGGAATTTGAAAGTAACCGGAAAAACCATCGAGAAAGCAATAGAACTCATTCCCCGCTAAACGTTCGAGCATCTGATCCATAAAAGGTAGCGGGAAATGATCCTTCCTTGTAGCATCATTCAACTTTCGGTAGTCAATACACACCCTCCATCCGGTAACAAGGCACGTAGAAATCAATTCATTATCTTCATTGGAAATGACGGTCATTCCACCTTTCTTCGGGACACAATGGATAGGGCTAACCCATGAGCTATCGGAGATTGGATAAATGATTCCGTCGTCGAGGAGTTTAAGAACTTCCTTTTTGATAACCTCATGAATTTTCGGATTAACCCTACGTTGTTGTTGAATAACGGGTTTGCAATCGTCTTCCATTAAGATCTTGTGAGTACAAAACCGAGGGTTTATGCCTTTGATATCAGAAATTTGCCAAGCGATGGCACTCTTATGTTTTCGAAGAATATCCAAAAGTGCAGTTTTCTCCTCATCTTTCAAGTTTTTAGCAATGATGACGGGAAACTTGTTCGGTTCTTCAAGAAAAGCGTATTCAAGATGAGGAGGTAAATCCTTGAGCTCGGGCTCCGGAGGTTTTTCATTAGACGTTTGTACGGATTTGATTTCTTCAATCGTAATCTCTTTCGGAGGGAGTGATGGTGATGGATCTTCATTTAGCAATTGTTCAAGATAAAGGATATCTCCCTCCGAATCATAAACACCATCATCAATTCTCGGTGGAATCGATTCGTCATTAGCAAGAAACTCATCGACCTCTTCCAAAACGAAATCACCTCCCTCGAATGGAGTAAGAGAGGGAGAAGAGTCGGCAATTATAGGCTCAGAAGATGGTTCAACATTTTCAGAAGGAATGGTGGGATTACCACCCATAAAATCAAGAAGCTTTTGAGCATACTCCTCCGTAGCAATATCGAGAACGTCGATTCGATTAATAGAAGCATCATCATAATTGGAGGAGTATCTCGAAGGATGGTTAATGTTGAATGAGACGGTTTCCTTATGAGATCGTAAAGTAATTTCTCCTTCATAAACGTCAATCATCGCACGGCCCGTTCGTAAGAAAGGTCTCCCGAGAATAAGAGGCACTCGGGAATCAGCATCAAAGTCAACGACAACGAGTGGCGGGAAAATGTAGTGGTCCTACTTTCACATAGACATCCTCGATGATTCCTTTCGGAATAGAGGTTGAGCGGTCCGCGAGTTCAAGAGTCATCTGAGTAGGAGTGAGATCCGGGAGAGAAAGCTTGTTATAAATCGAAAGAGGCATTAAGTATACTCGCGCCAAGATCGGCCAAGCGAGCATTTTACAATTCCCGAAACTCACAAGGGATAAGAAATTTGCGGGGTCTCCTAACTTTTCAGGAAGTTTCTTGAGGAGCACCGCCGAGAAATTCTCATTCAACGGTGTTTTTGCAATTCCGGCCAACTTTTCCTTATTACTCACTAAATTTTTGATCATGGCAGCAAATTTCGGCATGAGGAGTAAAGCGTCGGTGAAACTGATGTTAAAATTCAAGGATTGGACGATCTCAACAAATTTCTCAATTTGGTTTTCGGTTTTATCACGAATCCTTTGATCTTGAAGTCTAGACGGATAAGGAAGTGAGGGTTTAAAAGTAGTCTTCGGAACATCGGGTTCCGGAATCGGAGTCTGAACGACCGAAGGTGGGACGGGTGTGGTTTGCACATTCTCTTCAATAACCACGGGTTCTCGTTCTTCCTCCCTCACCCCGTGAGTAGGAAACGATGGTTCATCATAAGCCTTACCACTCCGTGTGGTTATAGCTTTTAATTCACCCTTCGGGTTGGGAATGGTATCACTTAGAAGAGATCCCGAACTCGAGGGTTGACTTATCTTACACAAAATAGCATTCAACATGTTCTCAAGTTTATTCTGCGAAGCATCCAATTTGTTGTTCTGAAGTCGAATCTCATTCCTAAACTCATTGCTTTGTCTAGTCAACGAAGATTGAAACTCATTTCTCAAACTTGAAATCGAGTTTGCATGGTTTCGATGGTAGCATTATTGTGTTGAACGTAATTCGTGAATTCATTTGAAGGCAAAGGCGGAGCTTGATAGCTTGAATTTGGATATCCTTGATTGTAATTGACTCCTTGATTCGGGTATTGATTTGGTGGGGCTTTGAATTGGTTTTGAACATTTGGTCCACGAACTTGATTCGATTAAAGCGAGTCGATTGTTCGATTGAGAAAAACCTGGAGGTACCATTTGATTACTAACACGAGGGTTTGGTTCAACTTGAGGACGGTATTGGTTACCTCGGTTACGGCATTAGCTTCGAAAGGATTTCCATCGGTGGCGGTACAATTGTAGTAGGCATGCGGGCCACCACAAGTAGTACAAGTCGATTCTACCGCTTTGACTTGAGCGGGTGGAGAAGAATTAACCTTAGCGGTCTTAATCTTAACCAAAGCCTGAATCATATCCGTAAGCTTATCAATCTTAGCATCGGTGCTAGATGTATTTTCGAAAGAGGGACGATGGTGTAACATTCACTCGGGCAACAACCGATTTGCTACGTGAGGTACGAACTTTAGATTTGTTCTCAATAATCAACAAGTCATCTCTCGTTGATCGGGTCAACAAATTACCACCCGCAGCGGCATTGAGAGAGTCTTGATCAGTCTCATTCAAACCATTATAAAACGTATCAAGTTGATGTAACTCCGTAAAACCATGATGGGGACATTGCCTAAGCAAATCTTTGAATCGGTCCCATGCCTCACTAAATGATTCATCAAATCTTTGTGTGAATTTTGTTATTTCATTTTTAAGCTTGTTGTTTTAGGCGGTGGGAAGAATTCGTTCACGAATTTTGACACTAAATTCTCCCATGTGGTTATCGATCGAGGGGTAGTTTCTCGAGCCAAATCCGGGCGGCCCCCTCAAGTGAAAATGGGAAGAGTAGTAGCTTGATAGCCTCTTCCGAACGTTACTACTTGATCGTAGACGTGAGCTTGTTGAATCGTCGGATATGAGAGTGAGGATCGTCCCTCTCAAATCCGTAAAATTGGCTTGACGAAACCAAATTTATCAATCCGTGTTTAAGCTCAAAGTTATCGGCAACGATTGCCGGACGGACGATGGCTTCTCCATAACCCTCGGTGGGTGCTTGGAGTTGCTCTAACATAGATCGGTTGTCCTCCGCCATTTCGACAATGGGCGGAGTTGGATTAGTTCGAATCTCGGGTTCGACTAATGGAGCACGTCTATTTCGCCTTCGGGGAATTGTAGCGGTTTCCGCATTATCGGTCTATAGTTATTAGAACGAGTGCGCATGCACTTTCAAAAACCAAGGCAATTAAAACGAACGGTATTGGAAAACACAGTGAACTTAACCAATAATCCCAAGTGAATAAATCACCTCTATAAGACAAACGCGCACAAGCGGCGGAGCTTTTAGGTCATTGTAGAAGCTTATTAAAAACCCCCTTCTTTTCAGCCGCAATTTAATGTCAGGCCGTCCTTATACCCACCGTCAAATAGAAATAAATCGACTCACAAGCGACACAAAGGCAAGTTTTTGATATTTGGTTCGGGAACTTATTAATGATAACACCTCCGTTGAGAATGTTATATAATTGATGTATTCTATTTTAGCTCAAAAACAAAAGAGAAAATCTTTTTGTATTTTTAATATGATATATATATATACAAAAGAAAAAGGAAAATATTTTTTACTTTTTTGATTTTTATAAAAATAACTTCACAAAGGAAGGATCTCGAGTCACTAATCGTCAAACCTTTAACGATATTGTCGCGACACAACCTCCCCGGCAGCGGCGCCAAAATTTGATTCGTTGAGGTTTAGGGGTGTGTGTGTATGGATAAAACCACAATATCGATATCAAAAATAACCACAAGTAATGATTTAAAATCCCTTTAGGAAAAGGATAATGAATCAAAACCCGTGAGTGATAGTGATACGGAGTTAGGAAATCAGTCGTTTCCCAACGAAGTGTGAATGGGCAACGTCGTTATTGGTTCGTTATTAAAATGCTCGATGTTTTGGATTTATGATTATATTAAAACTACGGGGATTGGAAAATCAATTAAGGGAAATTACAATACGGAAATCCTAAATCGCGATTTATTCTAAAAGCGTATTAAAAAGCGTAAATAAAATGCAGCTACGTCTAATCTAAGTCCTAAAAATAATCTAAAATTACTTTCTAACTAAAAATGATATTAGAAAATTAACTAAAAATTAAAACTAATTTTTATGATTTTTCTGGAATTTATTTGAATTAAAAACTAATTAAAACTAATTTAAATTCTAAAAATTACAAATTAAATTAGGTAAAATTTGGAAAAATATTTTTTTGGCTTTTTATATTTTTCTTAATCTAGGAAAATTGAAAAATTATTTTTTGGAACTTTTTCTGAATTAATCGAATTAAATGCTATTTAATAAGTATTAAAAACTAGTTTAAATCAAGAAAAATAGCAAACAATGTCTAAAAATTATGAAAAATTCAGGAAAATTCTAAAATAATATTCTAAATCTATGAAAAATATCAAAACTATGGCTTATGTGTAAGATTTAGAAGCTGATGTGTAAACTGAATTCAAATAAGCTATTAAGAATAAGCTAATAAGCACAATAAGCTACCAAACTGTTACTGAGGATAATTTATACTAAAGCTAACTAATATCAACTAATTTCAGCTACTCCTAACATCTAATCAGCAATCTACCAAGTTTTTATGTTGGCTACTTCAAATTAAACGCCTTTTCTAGCTACTTTCAGCTTAAGCTCAAGCTTAGTTAATAAGCCAAATTGAAATCCAGAAATGTGGGACTCAACTCCACCAAGCAAAGAGCTACTAAACCAAGTTTGGGGACCTAACTAGCTATATTGAACCTTGTGCAAGTCCTTCAAAAAGCCTGCTCACACTCAATGTATACTGAGTGTGAACAGGGCAAAACAGCTCTAAATAAGAGCTTATTTAGTGCTTATAACTATACCACAAAATTTCACAAAAATGTGTTTTGCAAACTAGATCAACTGAACTTGTTTATCCCACAATTTCAATCAATATGACTCAGAAATGAATTCATGAAAATTCTACAAAGTTTTGCAAAAACCTGTTTGAACAAATTTGACTTTTGATAAAAGTTTTGCAAAGTTGACCAATATGAGATTTAGATCCAATTGTTGAACTGATTATGGTGTTATATGATGAAATAGAGCTGATGCAAGCTAACTTATCTAATTCTAAACCTAAATGATAGATTTAATCAACTGATTCTTAATAGAAGTGAAAATGAAAACAGTTATGAAGTGATTTTGACTATCTAAGTTCTAAAGTGCAAATGTATGAACTAGAATGAGTTTATATAACCAAATGAACTTAAACTAACTGATATAATCCATAAACCAAACCTTAATCTCAGATTTAAAAACAAATCCAAACACTACTTATTAAAACAGATTTGCAATTTAACTCTATCAAATCTTAATCCTAAACCTGAATAGCAATAATCTATGATCTAATAACAATATTCAAACTACCTGATGCAAACTTAACAACTAAATCTAACAAACACAAGCTATTAATTATATGTATGAACTGAAATTACAAATACTCACATGAGGTCCAGCCACTATGGCTTGCCAAAGAACAATTAGCCACTATCCTAACACTGGTATTGACCCAAATCCAATTCAGAATTAACCCAAATCCATCATTACATCAGCAATTCAGATCCAAATGACTGCAGTTGACTTTTGTTGACTGAATAGAACTTGAGTGAATTTTTTAAATTTGAAACAAAAGTAAGCTCACAATAAGCTATCACAAGCTTAAATGAACCCAATAAACAGAGTGGCTGAGATTTTAGATGAGCTTATAAGAGCTTGAGAGTATATATATATATATATATATATATATATATATATATATATATATATATATTTTTTTTTTTTGTATTTTTGAGTTAAGAAAGAAATAAGCTAAAAACAGATTTGGATTGATGAAATAAGCAATAGACAAGGATAATAAGCAGATTTAAAACATAAACAATTACTTGAAAATTAAAAACTGAATTTTATTAATCTAAGAAATTTGAGTACACAAAGTGAATTACAAAAGCTTAACCATACTTTAAACATTAAAATGACATTACAATTAAAACTAAGCTACTGAAAAATGAAGGATAGAGAGATATCCATTGTGAACAATGAGGGTCTTTAAATACTTGAGCTCAAGGTCTTGGAAGGATCTAGAGAATGAAATCTGTGCTTCTTTGAGTCGTTTTCAGCCTTTAGATCAAGCATACACCTCATCCCATCAATAGCAACCCTTGGATCAACATTTCCACGTTTCATCCACCAATGAGAGGCGTATTTGAGATGTTGCACGCGGATTGATGACCTGGCGCTTTAGCACATGTCGGGGGTGTCAGAGTAAAGTACAAATGTACCCTTAATTGTGGTTAATTTGACTAATTGACCAAAGGGTAATTCTAGGGTTCATAGGTAGCGAGGTTTGGGGTAAAAAGCGGGAGGTAATTTTTTATATTTGTTTGAGTGTTTTGACCGGGTCTTGGGTTGGGTTGACCGGGGTAAAGGTGGGTAACGGGTTGAGATATAAAACCGGGTATAGAAAGTGGATTGGACCGGGTCTTGGTTTTGGGCCGTGGATTTGTATTTAGACTTTGGATGGATTTTGGACTTGGATTTGAATGCATTTAGTATTCTAAGGACTAATGGTGTACATGCTGAAATTTAAGGGACCAAACATGTAAAACTAAAAATATAATCCAAGGGTTGTTTTTGCCAATCTTTAATAGACCAAGGGCTGATTTTGCAATTTCATAAACTTGAGGGATCACTTTTGCCAAATGCTCAAAGATGAGGGACTGATCTTGACAATTCTTCAAACTTCTAAAAATCATCCTCAGAGAATAAAATCTTCACAAATGCACAATTTCGATCTTCCGGCTCAGCTCAAACTCTCTTAATCTCTCGTGCTCGGATTTACGTCTGATTTGGCCTCTTTTTGTGTGTTTTTACATATTCGTACCTGCACAAGCACAAACTCAAGAAAACCACAAATATTAGCAATAAACGGCTCTTTCTTGGTTATTTTGGGTTAGATTTGAAAATGAAAAGGTATGTGTTTTAGCACATACCAACCATGGTTAGGATTATGCCACCAAAATGATGACTCCCCCCCCCAAAGTCGGTCATAACAAGATAAGATGACTTAGGTGGATAGTTTTGATATTATTTTGAGTTTAGAGCATGATTTGGTTTCGTTAAATGCCAACCGTAAGGTGTTAAGCCATAAAACGTAAAACCGGGTATCGTAAAAATACGAAACTTGTAGGAATGATGAAACTCATCATTATACTCTATCTAAAAATATAAAATGGGTGATAAGTCTCATTGGGTGCAAATGCTTAAAAGCTGCAAACCGGGTCAAAAACGCGTAATTCGCAGTTTATCAGAAAAGAACGAAATTTCAGGGAAATTACCGTGGATTTATTTAAAGTAGACTAAAATTAGTCTAAAAGTGATATGAGATGTCAAAATGTGGTTTTCGTCATACGTGGGATAACTTAATAGTTATACGTGAAGTCTAAAAGTTACTTAGCGATTTAAGTGAGATGTAGAACGTACAAGGTTAATTTTTTTACGGTCAATGGAGGAGGGAAATATGTTTGACTTTTCCAAAAATGTAAAAGTGTCTAAACATCTTAGAAAACACAGTGCAGGAATGGTTAAGTCTAGGTCTAAGTAGATTTGTTTAAAACGTAAGTTTAGTCTCGTACGGCTCAGGGTTTATTTGTTAACATTTTTAAAATGAAATCTTAAAAATTTCTCTAATTGATTATGAGTGATCTAAAAATTAATCTGATGTGAGGAAAATTGTCAGAGTTGATTTTTTTTATGCGCGGGATGTTTAAATGGTGTTCCGACCAAAACGATGTTTTCTTAATAACTTTTGCGAAGATGATCTAACGATTGTCAAACTCTCAGGATATTACTAAAATAATTTATCTTACGAGAATGTGAAATAAAATTTTTACGGGATGAATAGTGAAAGTGAATAGTAATTTCTCGAGGTGAAAAGTAAAAATTTGAGAATGGATAGAAATCCTGAAAATGCGAAATTGCTACGAAATCCGCTAGATTATTCATAAAGTAACTTTAAGGTTATCTTCGGATGTTTAGACTATGAAATCCACTAAGTGATTCATAAACTAAGGTTCACAAAGATTACTCAAGCATTTAAACACAACGATAGCCTAATTGCACTCCTAAGCCAATTACAATTAAGATGAGAGAGAACCAATCAATAATTAATAACTAGGTTTCATAGATCTAAGCAAACACACAAGAAATTTAGCCGGACATGTTAAACACGCAAGCATATGCACATTCAATGGAAGACATAATGAAATCAATGGAATAAAACACTTTTCTTGATATAAAAAGGGTTTGGGAACCCTAAGATACTGTCCAAGTTGGACTACAAACATTTAGGGTTTTTATTCCACAAGTCTACCTCTCAATATTCTGTAAATTCGATTTCTATATATAATTTTATACTTGCGACGGCGTCGCCTTATAGGTGGGACGCCGTCAGATCGCCGTCATTAGGGTTTTTGTCTTCGCCAAGTCATTGTTGGGACAGCGTCACGTTGTAGTTGTGACGCAGTCGGGCTTCAGTAGGGACGCCGTCTGATTCTGGATCTGCGCCGTCTGAGATGAAAAGTTTTAGTGACACCCTTCACTAATGCCTTGTGACTTGACTTCTAGGCACCCGTTATACAAACCTTGTGTTTTATGGACAAACATATAAACCATCTAGTCTAGTCATAGATGTACGACACATCCATGATACCCGTTATGTTTTATGGCCCAACATAACAAACCTTGTGTTTTATGGCACAAACACATAAACCATCTAGTCTAGTCATAGATACAAGAATATGATACTAGACAATATCCAAGACAATGTGTCTAATGGATATGAAGTCCTAAACTAAACATCAAGAACACAAAGCATGATGTAGTTAGTCTTCTATGAATGAAGATGACAATTTTCCCAAGCTTGTTGTAGAAGATCTTCATGTGCTTGTATGCTTGTGATGGGTGATCACTTCAGTAGGTAAAGATTCAAGATCTCTAAGCCTGCTTTGGAGGATCACTTCGGGAGTATGCTTACAACAAATGAAAATTAGAAGCATTATGATCATATGAGATGAGGGTGGTTTACGTGTTTCCTAATGATCTAAATATCCTAGAAATGGTGGAGAGAAACTATGTGTGAAGGTGTGTAGAAATGGTAAGAAGTCGCTTGCTATTTGTAGGCAAAAAGACCAAAACCATGTTATGCCCCAAGGATCCCTCCTGGAGGGATCCGGCCCTTGTAATTCCAAGGGATCCGTGGGACATTTGAGGGATCCGTGCACGCTCCTCTTTACCCATAGTTTATGGGTTAAAACCATGGGCTATGGGTCATGGTTTTGAGTGCCCACCAAGGTACAATGTATCTAGACATTGGGTATGGGTCTTGGGTCATGGGTTTTACCCAACACATTTAATTATGTTTATGTATTTTATAAAGTGTTTAACTAAATATGTTTAATGGTTTGTTAGGGGTTTGATCATAATGCAACATAACAAACATGTACGAACCTGTGTTGTAGCATACAAGGACTTGAGTCGTCGAGAGGTGTTGAGAGTATGTTGAGACAAAATATAATTACAAGTAACTTATAAATTTTACGTTATGTATTACAAGTTACATGTTTGTCATCAACAAAACAAATGAGAATGTATAGATTAAATATCGTAATATTTGCACTAACACGGTCAACTTCCTCACAAGTTCAGTCAATTGTTGGATTTGACCTTCTTCAGTAGGAACTGAAGTTGTGGAAGTCTCAGTAGGAACTGAATCTTCTTGGGTTGGTTTTGTTGGCCTTTTCAAAATAGTTCTACCTAGACCTGACCTTTCTTTTGGAGAGTGAGGGTTGAATTGTAGAGGAGTAAGCTCAGAGCTAGGTGCAGCACCCTGAAGAGGTTTCAGAGGTGGAAGCGATGCTTCAGATTCAGCTTTAGACTCAGTGATGTGTTCAGTACTACTGGGTACATCAGGGATTCCAAGCATGCTCTTGAGAGCTTGACTCTCAGGCTCAAGAATACTTCCAGAATCGAAGTTTGGAAGCTTACTCTCCGGGTTTACCCTTTCAACCCAATCACTAGACTTAAGCGTTACTTCCTTTTTGGAGAGCATGCCAGGAGACATAAATAGTTTTGGACTTTGGTCTTCACTAAGAGAATCAGGGAGATGATCTTCACCTATGATTCTTGATATGTGCTTAAACACATATCTTTTGTTTATCAAAACTGACCCAAAATAACCAAGAAAGAGCCGTTTATTGCTAATATTTGTTGTTTTCTTGAGTTTGTGCTTGTGCAGGTACGGATATGACAAAACACACAAAAAGAAGCCAAAACAGACGAAAACCCGAGCACGAGAGATTAAGAGAGCTAAAGCTGAGCCGGAAGGTCAGAATTAAGCATCTGTGAAGATTTTTATGCTCAGAGGATGATATTTGAAAGATATAATCAAGTTTGAAGAATTGCCAGAAATAGTCCCTGAACTTTCAGCACTTGGCAGGAAATACCCTCGAAATTCAAAAGTTGCAAATTCAGCCCTTGGATTATTTGAGAATGACAACAATGGCCCTTGGATTACATTTTCAGAATTACACATCTAGTCCCTGGATTTTCAGCTTGTACATTTTTGGTCCTTGGATTAATAAATGAATCACACTACTAGTCCTAGTCCAAGTCCAATAACCTTTGGCCCAAATAACCAACCAAAACCAACCCAAGTAATACCCGGTCCAATATATATCCAACCCTTTCACCCGTTTTTCCCCAACCCGGTACCAATTTACCCAGGTCAAACCCTTATACCCGGTCAACATAATCAAACAAATATAAAATAACCTCACGCGCCAAAATCTACCCCCAAATCCAAAAACCCAGCCACAAGTATGAACCCTAATATGCCCCTGATCCTAATTGGCAAAATTAACTTCAATTAAGGGTAGTATCGTACTTCACCTGACACCCTCTAACACACGGATGCCAGCTTGGCAATCCGTGTGTCATTCCCATCAATCCCTGGCTTCTGATTGGACGAAGGTGCGTGTAAGATTCAATCCTAAGGCTGAGATTGCTAGGATGAGGTGTGTATCTGATCCAAGGGACACAAATGCTCAAAAGAAGCACAAATTGCAACTTCCAGATCCTTCCAAGACCTTGAGCTCAAGTATATAAAGACCTTCTTATTCACGAGTTGGAGACACCTTTTTCTTTTCTATTTTTCAGTAGCACAATTGTATTTCATTTTTAGTTTTAATGTTTTAATGCATTTTCAGTTTTTGTAATTCCAATTTGTACTCAGTTTTCTAGTTTTAATGAAATTTCACATTTATTCTTAAAATCATTGTTCATTGTTTAAATGTTTCGAATTCATTATTTAGTTTAAGTTCATGATAGCTTATTCTTAAATCATATCACTTATTTTCAATTTACTCAAAATAAAAAATAAAAATAAATAAATAAAAATCGAAAAAAAAATATTTGAAAAAAAAAAAATACTCTTAAGCTCATTATTATCCTTTTACAAGATATAGCTATCGTTTCATAAGGTTCATTTAAGCTTTGTATAGCTTATTGTGAGCTTACTTTTGTTTCAATCTAAAAATTCACTCAAACGCCAAAATCAGTCAACAATAGTCAACTGCTCATTAAGGAAGAAGAATTTGGTGAATTGCTGATCTGGTTTGGAATGGGGTTGATGCAGAGCTGGATTTGGGTTAGATTTGGTTTAGAATAGTGGTATTTGGTTCTGAGATAAACAACAATTAATTTGGAATTCATGTGAGTACCATTTCTAGTTTATAATCAAAACTGTTTTGCTGCATTTGAGTTATTGTTTGCTGTAGCTATTCATCAATAGTAGATCTCTTAATTAAATGCTTTTTGATTATTAGAACTTAGATAAATTGTGGCATTGATCTATAGTTAGGAATTTGATAGAATAATTAGTGAAACTATTGCATTAAGGTGTTTGGTTGGGATAGATTAACTTGGATTAGAGGTTTATTTTGTGGTTAAGCTTAGTTGATTTGATCTCAGTTAGGCTTATTGCATTCATATTAGGTCATAATATTGCATCTTAGAACTCACTTAGTCAAAATTGGTTGTAAATTGTCCTTATGATCTAATTCGTTGGAATCAATAGCTCAAATCATACAATTAGGTGTTAACTTAGTTGATACAGTTTGCATTAGGTTTATTATAGCATTAAGTATCATTTTCAATCCATTTTAGTAGATCAAAATCTCATAATAGTCAAACTTTGCAAATTTGTCATAAGTCAAAAGTGTCAAAACCAGTTTTTCACCAATCTTTGTAGAATTTTCATGTGTTCAGTTCTGAGTTAAAATCATTGAAACTCTGGGATAAACAAGTTTAGTTGGTATACTTTTGGAAACTGAATTTTGTGGAATTTTTGGGAACAGTTTTAAGCACTAAATCAGCTTCTCATTAAAAGTGTTTGCCTTCTCACCTCGACATCTTGAGTGTGTACACAGTGTAACTTGTACTTTGCATAAGGTTCATTTTTGATCACTAGGGTCTAAAACTTGGTCCACTTGTTACTTAACTGGTGATTTTAAGTTCTCAATATTTGGTTTTCAGTTTGGCTTATTGGATAAGCAGTTGAAATAGCTTAAAGTAGGTGGGATAAGCTGTTTGGATTTTAAGAATTAATCAAGTCATTCCATTGTAGCTTGCACTCTAGAGGTTTAGGTCTGTTGAAATAGGTTTCTGTTAAGTAGTTTTAGCTTATTTTAGCTTCTGTAATAAGTTGATACACTTAGGTAGCTTATAGTTTATTTTGAAGTGCTTATTCTATAGCACTTCCTCTACAGCTTGTTAATCTCACACATAAGCTTAGGTTTTGATATTTTTCATAGATTTAGAATAATATTTTAGACTTTTACTGAATTTTTCATAATTTTTAGACACTGTTTGCTATTTTTCTTGATTTAAATCAGTTTTTAGGACTTTTTAAATAGATTTTATTACAATTAAATCAGAAAAGCTTCAAAAAAATAATTTTTCAATTTTCCTAGACTAAGAAAAATATAACAATCCAAAAATAATATTTTTCCAAATTTTTCCTAGTTTAATTTGTATTTTTTAGAATTTAAATTAGTTTAAATTAGTTTTTAATTCAAATAAATTCCAGAAAAATCATAAAAATTAGTTTTAATTCTTAGTTAATTTTCTAATATCATTTTTAGTTAGAAAGTAATTTTAGATTATTTTTAGGACTTAGAATAGACGTAGTTGCATTTTATTTTCGTTTCGTTTATTACGTTTTAGTTTAAATCGCGTATTTAGGATTCCCCGTAGTGTAATTTCCCTTAATTGTTTTTCCATTCCCCGTAGTTTTAATAAAATCAAAAATCCAAAACATCGAGCATTTTAATAACGAACCAATAACGACGTTGCCCATTCACACCTCTTTGGGAAGCGACTGGATTTCCTAATCCGTTTCACTATCACTCACGGGTTTTGATTCATTATCCTTTTTCCTAAAGGGATTTTAAATCATTCCTTGTGGTTATTTTTGATATCGATATTGTGGTTTTATCCATACACACACACACCTAAGCCTACATACTGAATCAAATTTTGGCCGCTGCGGGAGGTTGTGTCGCTACAATATCGTTAAAGGTTTGACGATTAGTGACTCGAGATCCTTCCTTTGTGAAGTTACTATTTTTATAAAAATCAAAAAAGTAAAAAATATTTTCCTTTTTCTTTTATATATATATATCATATTAAAAATACAAAAAGATTTTCTCTTTTGTTTTGAGCTAAAATAGAATACATCAATTATATAACATTCTCAGCGGAGGTGTTATCATTAGTAAGTTCCCGAACCAAAGATCAAAAACTTGCCTTTGTGTCGCGCTTGTGAGTCGATTTATTTCTATTGGATAAACAAACTGTGGTGGGTATAAGGACGGCGACATTAAATTGCGGTGAAAAGCGGGTTTTAATAAGCTTCGCGCTGACCTAAAAAGCTTCTCCGCTCGCTTGTGCGTTTGTCTTGTAAAAGTGATTTATTCACTTGGGATTATTGGTTAAGTTCACTGTGTTTTCGAATACCGTTCTTATTTAATTGCCTTGGTTTTAAGTGCATGCGCACTCGATCTCGATCTAGACGACTTGAGTCGAATCAGCGTGCAGTGTTACGTAATATGGCACTCCCAACGGACCACCAATACCCGGTCCTAATCCTCCTCCCGTTAATCAAAATGTAGCTCCCGATCTCCGAACGATGGAGGAGTTATGTCAACCTACAATGTACGGAAGGGGAGGACCCATTGCACCGACTAATTTTCAAGCTACCGATTTTAGCTTGAAACATCATATGATAGAACAAGTAAAAACCAGTTGTCAATTTCATGGTTTACAGGATGGCGATGCAAACAAGCATCTTGATAAATTCGACCGTTACTCGAGTATGAAACAAAATGGGGTCTCCGATGGCGCCCTTCGTCGTATCTTTTCCCATACTCTTAGACTCATCATGCCACTTCTTGGTTTGATCGACTCCCGAAGAATTCGATTCATACCTTCGAGGAAATGGTTTCAAGTTTCGGCAAAGTACTTTCCACCGTCGATGGTGACGAAGTTGAGCGATATCGTAATTTCCGGCAATATCCCGATGAATCTTTGTTTGAAGCTTGGGAACGTTATAAGCTTGCGATTGATCGATGTCCGAATCATAACATGTTGCTTGTCACTCAAATTGATACGTTTTATAATGGTTTGACGTTACGACACGTGAAACAATCAATCTTTTGCCGGTGGAACTTTCATGAAAAGGCGTCGAGGAATGCTACGATCTCATTGAGAACATGACCGCTCATTACAATTACTGGGATTCTACCGCCGAAAGGGGTGCATCATCTCGATCAAATACGTCTTCTTCTCTCGAAATAGCCACTCTGAACAAAAGATGGACGATCTTTTAAGGATACATCAAATGAATAATCGAATCGAATCAACAAGTGGCGGTACACCCGACTTGTGAGACTTGTGGAGGTCCACATTCTTATTCCGAATGCCCAGCCATCGGTGGTTACGCACATGAGAATGTTTATGCTGCTACAGGAAACTACAATCAACCGCAAGGAGATCGAAATCTTCTTAGCTATCGTTCAAACAATTATCTCGGACCTCCCGGTTTCAACCAACCTCAACAACAAAACCAAAATCAAAACCGTTTCAATGGTAACCATCATGTTAATCAGAACCGAGGAGCTAATGTTAATCATGGTAATCAACACTACCAAGCTCCTCCACATCAAGTTTACCAACAACCACTTCCTCCTCAACATCAATATCAACCACCTCCTCCTCAAGTTGCCCCGAACAACGATTTTCTAGCTTACATGAAGAACTACGATTACACCATTAAAAGTTTGAAAAATCAAATTAACGGCATGAGGACGGATTTCAAAAAGGAGATGGAAGCTACAAGTAACAAACAGATGACTGAAATAAGGAATATGATGGCTAGTTTCTTTCAAGCCAATCAACCGTCTACTTCTTATTCTCAACCCTCGGGTTCCGGTTCCCTTCCGAGCAATACGATTCCAAACCCGAGGGGTGACATGAAAGCAATCACTACCGAAGTGGTGTAGCTTCGATGGACCCACGTTCCTACCACTAATTCTTCCTCTGGTGTGGTAGACCGTGAGACCGGGTGACAAAGGACCCGTGCTTCCTACTAATAAGGGAGTATCGTGAATGTCCAACCCACGGTTGTCCAAGATTGAGCCGAAGATGCTCCCGTTACTGTGAAGAAAGCTAATCCGAAACCGTCTATCCCATATCCGTCTCGTCTTAAAGATCAAACGCTTTGAGAAAAGTCTAATCATCAAATGGAAACGTTTTTCCAAATCTTCAAAGACTTGAATGTGGAGATCAGTTTAGCGGATGCCCTTCTTTTGATGCCCAAACTTGCTTCTACGATTAAGGGATTGCTTACAAACAAGGAGAAACTATATGAGCTTGCTACGACATCTCTAAATGAGAATTATTCGGCGGTTATCCTAAAGAAACTTCCCGAAAAGTTAGGTGACCCCGGCAAGTTCCTTATTCCATGTAATTTTCAAGGAATTGTTCAATGCTCTGCCTTGGCCGATCTTGGTGCGAGTATCAATTTAATGCCAAAATCAATCTACGAGAAGCTTTCGTTACCCCCACTTACCCCAACGTGTATGACCCTCGAGTTAGCCGATCGTTCTACGACCCGTCCAAATGGTATAGCCGAGGATGTCTTTGTCAAAGTGGGGGAGTTCTATTTTCCCGCGGATTTTGTTGTGGTAGATTTCGATGCCGACCCTCGAGTACCCATTATTCTTGGAAGATGTTTCTTACGAACCGGTCGTGCTTTAATTGATGTGTTCTAAGGAGAAATTACGTTGAGAGTTAATCAAGAAGCCGTCACATTCAACATTAATCAAACGACGAGGTACTCCTCAAATTTCGACGATGCTTACATCAATCGAATCGACGTTATTGATGTTTCTTGTGAGGAGTACGCTCAAGAAGTTCTCGGTTTTGATAACAATACTACTTCTTCTGATTCACCTTCTTCTCTAAATTCCGAACCACCTTCTGAACCAATCATTGCCGACTCTTCCCCCTCTCTCACTCCGTTCGAGGGAGGTGACTTCCTTTTGGAAGAGATCGATGAGTTTCTTGCTAATAACGAATCGATTCCATCGGGAATTGATGATGGTGTTTATGATTCGGAGGGAGATATCCTTTATCTTGAACAATTGCTAAATGAAGATCCATCACCGTCACTCCCTCCGAAAGAGATTACGATTGAAGAAATCAAATCCGTACAAACGTCTAACGAAAAACCTCCGGAGCCCGAGCTCAAGGATTTACCTCCTCATCTTGAATATGCTTTTCTTGAAGAACCGAACAAGTTTCCCGTCATCATTGCTAAAAACTTGAAAGATGAGGAGAAACCGCACTTTTGGATATTCTTCGTAAACATAAGAGTGCCATCGCTTGGCAAATTTCCGATATCAAAGGCATAAACCCTCGTTTTTGTACTCACAAGATCTTAATGGAAGACGATTGCAAACCCGTTATTCAACAACAACGTAGGGTTAATCCGAAAATTCATGAGGTTATCAAAAAGGAAGTTCTTAAACTCCTTGACGCCGGAATCATCTATCCAATCTCCGATAGCTCATGGGTTAGCCCTATCCATTGTGTCCCGAAGAAAGGTGGTATGACCGTTGTTATGAACGAAGATAATGAATTGATTTCCACACGCCTCGTCACCGGATGGAGGGTATGTATTGATTACCGAAAGTTGAATGATGCTACAAGAAAGGATCATTTCCGCTACCTTTATGGATCGATGCTCGAACGTTTAGCGGGGAATGAGTTCTATTGCTTTCTCGATGGTTTTCCGGTTACTTTCAAATTCCGATCGATCCGCAGGATCAAGAGAAACGACTTTCACGCCCTTATGGAGCGTTTGCTTACCGGCGCATGCCATTTGGTTTATGCAATGCTCCCTGTACGTTCCAAAGGTGCATGATGGCTATTTTTCATGACATGATCGAGAAGTCTATGGAAGTTTTATGGACGATTTCTCGGTTTATGGAGATTCTTTCACTTCTTGCCTCTCTCATCTAGACCACATGCTCAACCGGTGTGAAGACACCAATTTGGTCTTGAATTGGGAGAAGTGTCATTTCATGGTTCGAGAGGGCATTGTCCTCGGCCATAAAATTTCAAAATCTGGGATTGAGGTCGACCGAGCTAAAGTCGACGTTATAGCTAAACTCCCTCATCCCACTACCGTCAAAGGTATTGAGTTTTTGGGTCATGCCAGTTTCTATCGCCGTTTCATCCAAGATTTCTCTAAGATAGCCAGCCCTCTGACCCATCTCCTCGAGAAGGATGCTCCGTTTATCTTCACCAATGAATGCGTTGAAGCATTTAATTTTCTCAAAAGAAATTAAGCGAGGCACCGATCTTAGTTGCCCCGGGATTTGCCCTTTGAGCTCATGTGTGATGCAAGTGATTACATAATCGGGCGGTCTTGGGGCAACGTAAGTCGAAACATTTTCAACCCATACACTATGCGAGTAAGACATTATCTGAGGCCCAACACAATTACCGACTCTGAAAAGGAATTATTGGCAGTTGTTTATGCTTTCGAGAAATTTAGACCCTACCTTGTCTTATCGAAGACCATAGTGTATACTGAACCATTACGCCCTAAAGTATCTTTTGGCAAAGCAAGATGCTAAGCCACGATTACTTAGGTGGGTTCTCCTCCTTCAAGAGTTTGATGTTACTATTCTTGACAAAAAGGAGCGGAGAACCTTGCTGCCGATCACCTTTCTAGACTTGAGAATCCCCATCAAAGTGTGCTCGAGAAAAAGGAGATCACGGAAACATTTCCTCTTGAGACACTTGGGATGATTGCTAAGAAAGACCCAAACACCCCATGGTTTGCCGACTTTGCAAATTACCATGCGGGCAATTTCATCGTGAAAGGGATGTCGTCCCAACAGAAGAAAAAGTTTTTCAAAGATGTTAAGCATTATTTCGGGCCGATCCCTACTTGTTCAAGATTTGTGCGGATCAAGTAATCCGGCAGTGTGTTCATGGCCAAGAGGCTCTTGATATTCTTAATGCTTGCCATAGCGGACCTGGTGGACATCATGGTGCAAGCTACACCGCTAAGAAGGTTTTTGATTTCGGATTTTATTGGCCTACCATATATCGAGATGCTCATGATTTAGTTAAGTCTTGTGATTCTTGCCAACGTCAAGGGAAAATTTCGCAAAAGATGAAATGCCACAAAATGCTATTCAAGTTTGCGAGATTTTTGACGTATGGGGCATCGATTTTATGGGGCCATTTCCATCATCTAAGGGTAATAAGTATATCCTCGTGGCCGTCGACTACTTGTCTAAATGGGTTGAAGCGAGGCGCTCCCCACCAATGACGCCCGAGTGGTTGTTAAGTTTTTGAAGAATTTGTTTTCCCGATTCGAAGCACCTCGTGCTATCATCGATGATCGTGGTACCCATTTCGTAATGAACAATTAGCTAAAGTTATGGCTAAATATGGAGTTACCCATCGTCTTTCTACAGCGTATCACCCATAAGCGAGCGGACAAGTTGAGGTCTCCAATCATGGTTTGAAAAGGATTTTAGAAAGGACCGTAGGATAAAACCGAGCTTCATGGGACGATAAGTTAGATGATGCATTATGGGCTTTCCGCACCGCATACAAGACACCCATCAGGTGCACCCCATTTAAGTTGGTGTATGGAAAAGCTTGTCACTTGCCCATCGAGCTCGAACATAAGGCATTTTGGGCCTTGAAACATGCAAACTTTGATCTTAAGACCGTGGTGATCACGGAAAATTCAATTGAATGAATTAAATGAGCTTAGGGATCAGGCTTACGAGAATTCTTTGATTTTCAAAGAGAGACTAAGAGGATTCATGATGCTAAAATCAAAAACCGCATTTTCAACGTTTGTGATCAAGTTCTCCTCTTTAACTCTCGCTTGAAGATATTCTCGGGCAAACTCAAAACCCGTTGGTCAGGACCATTCACCGTTGCTCGAGGTTTTCCGTATGGAGCGGTGGAGCTTTCTCTGCCCGATGGCCCAAATTTCAAGGTGAATGGTCATCGTGTGAAACATTATTTTGGAGGGGACATCCCATCTATGGTTGTCCCGGATCTCCAAACTTTCCCTAAGGACAACTGAATTAGGGGATCGAGTCAAGCTAGCGACTCGGTGACCAAAAACGATGGCGCTTCGTGGGAGGTACCCTATGCTTATCTCTATCTTCTTTCTATTTTCTCTAATAAGTGACGTGAAGGGGTTAGCCTCTTCGATTTCTTGTGTTTGGTTGTTTGTGATGTTGTGTTCAGGATTTTCCCGATATGAAGACTCTCGTGCTCGAAGTTTGTCTTTTCTCTACTCGAGTTTCATGTTCGATGCTGAAGGAAATCCGATATCCGAAATCTTATCGACTAACGTTTATCTTTGAGCATACTTAATAAACGGCTTTTAGATTTTCGTGATACCCTTGCTTTTAAACATTGAGGACAATGTTTCGTTCTAGTCTGGGGTAGGGTAATCTTCGATTTCATTTGACCGCACTTGCTTGTTTTTTGTCATATACTCTCGCAACCCCGTTTTTCCTTAGAAAATTGTGCAAAAATGTGAAAAAATTTAAAATTTTTGTAAGCTTTTGCTAGTTTTCTGATTGAAAAGTCTTTGCTAGTCTCTTAGAAGTTTCTTTAAATATGCGTTTTTCTTGACATAGCCTTTGCTAATTGCTTAGACAAGAGGCTATAAAATGCGATTCTAGCTCACAAGGCCAAGAATTTGCAAGTCTCCCTGAGTGATTTTAAGTATGCGAAGGTTTAACAAGAATTTGCTAGTTTCTAATAAGTGACTTTAAAAATGCGAGACTTGAGATTATTTTATGAAGCATTTGCTAAGTTAATATATGTTTTGACACCTTGTTGACTTTCCGGTAAGAGTAGGAATGGAATTGACTTGACCGGCGTGTTGAGCCCTAACTTGTTCCCTTAACCATAGGTAATCTAAAAATTATCGGCTAAGCATCCGCGGATCTCATTATTTGGGATTTTAAATTTGCAGAGATTGAGGAATGATAGAGTTACTTATGAGTTTAGATGCTAAGCGTGGAGTAGATGGTTCTCTTTAGAGCCCATCGAAGGTACTTATGGCTTTTTGTTCCCACAAAATTGTTTCACCCCATATCTGTTGAATAAATAATTAGAGATGTTGAGTTTTTGGCGATAGTTAGTTCTTTATTCTTCTTTAGAGAATCTTTGCCCATGAGAGTTGGGTACACATCAAGGTACTTATGGGTGTTGCGGTGTAATAGACAACTGATTCACGATAGTTTCTTGCTATTGTTTCTATTGGTATAAAAGCCGTAGGATTCGGAGTTTGGCACAAAATTAACATGAAATAAAGCCCAAATGTATTAAAGTTGAAAAATCCAAAGCCATAAAGATGTCATAGACTTCCAAAAAGGCAGAGGAAAAATCCAAAGTCATAATAAGACTCTGATAAAACGGTAATCCCGTTGAGTTAGTGGTTGAAAAGACCAAGGGCTGAATTGCAAAATGCAAATGTCTTTGAAATAAGTGTTAAGCCAAACTTTGAATCAGGAGATATCTCTAAATCATGTTAAATTAGGACCTTGATGTGGACCTCATTCTTGTGTGCAATGGTTTTCGAGGGAAGGTGGATAACTAATTAGCGACTTAGCTTTGTATCTTTATCGGAATAAAAGTTATCGAAACGAGAAATTTGAAGAAATTCAATTCTCACAAAAATAATAAAAATCTAGAGGAAAATAGGAAAATGGGAACAAAAGGTAATTACACAAGTAACTTCCATGGGTAGTGTTAGCATCTAGAATCATATTTAACAATGATTTCGATTTTACGCTTAGTTTGGGGACTTGTGAAAAATCAGGGACGATGTATTCTATCCGTATGGTCACTTCACGCTGTGTTGTGTTTTCTACTCCGTGATCCTAACGTGTTGATTGAAAAATGTTGGAGTTATTGATCGACATGAAAGTTCAACAAACCGTCACTCATAATGATAAGTGCTTAATCGTAATATCTATATGTGAATTAAAAGGTAAACGGGGCGTTTTTAGAATTAAGGGTTCTTAATCTCTTTTGAGAAATCTTTGCTACTTCTTCATAGGTTTAGTAGAAAGAGATTGAAATCCTTGGTTTTAGAAGCGTGAGTTGATTGCATTGCGTGGGGACACGACAATGGTATCGTCTGGGGTATTTTGATATGTGCTTAAACACATATCTTTTGTTTATCAAAACTGACCCAAAATAACCAAGAAAGAGCCGTTTATTGCTAATATTTGTTGTTTTCTTGAGTTTGTGCTTGTGCAGGTACGGATATGACAAAACACACAAAAAGAAGCCAAAACAGACCGAAACCGAGCACAAGAGATTAAGAGAGCTAAAGCGGCGGGAAGGTCAGAATTAAGAATCTGTGAAGATTTTTATGCTCAGAGGATGATATTTGAAAGATATAATCAAGTTTGAAGAATTGTCAGAAATAGTCCCTGAACTTTCAGCACTTGGCAGGAAATACCCTCGAAATTCAAAAGTTGCAAATTCAGCCCTTGGATTATTTGAGAATGACAACAATGGCCCTTGGATTACATTTTCAGAATTACACATCTAGTCCCTGGATTTTCAGCTTGTACATTTTTGGTCCTTGGATTAATAAATGAATCACACTACTAGTCCTAGTCCAAGTCCAATAACCTTTGGCCCAAATAACCAACCAAAACCAACCCAAGTAATACCCGGTCCAATATATATCCAACCCTTTCACCCGTTTTTCCCCAACCCGGTACCAATTTACCCAGGTCAAACCCTTATACCCGGTCAACATAATCAAACAAATATAAAATAACCTCACGCGCCAAAATCTACCCCCAAATCCAAAACCCGATACAAGTATGAACCCTAATATGCCCCTGATCCTAATTGGCAAAATTAACTTCAATTAAGGGTAGTATCGTACTTCACCTGACACCCTCTAACACACGGATGCCAGCTTGGCAATCCGTGTGTCATTCCCATCAATCTGCTTCGATTGGCGAAGGTGCGTGTAGATTCAATCTAAGGTGAGATTGCTAGGATGAGGTGTGTATCTGATCCAAGGGACACAAATGCTCAAAAGAAGCACAAATTGCAACTTCGGATCCTTCCAAGACCTTGAGCTCAAGTATATAAAGACCTTCTTATTCACAAGTTGGAGACACCTTTTTCTTTTCTATTTTTGTTAGCACAATTGTATTTCATTTTTAGTTTTAATGTTTTAATGCATTTTCAGTTTTTGTAATTCCAATTTGTACTCAGTTTTCTAGTTTTAATGAAATTTCAGATTTATTCTTAAAATCATTGTTCATTGTTTAAATGTTTCAATTGACTTATTTAGTTTAAGTTCATGATAGCTTATTCTTAAATCATATCAGCTTATTTTTCAATTTACTCAAAAATAAAAAATAAATAAATAAATAAATAAAAAATCAGAAAAAATATTTGAAAAATAAAAAAATACTCTTAAGCTCATTATTATCCTTTTACAAGATATAGCTACTGTTTCATAAGGTTCATTTAAGCTTTGTATAGCTTATTGTGAGCTTACTTTTGTTTCAATCTAAAAATTCACTCAAACGCCAAAATCAGTCAACAATAGTCAACTGCTCATTAAGGAAGAAGAATTTGGTGAATTCTTGATCTGGTTTGGAATGGGGTTGATGCAGAGTTGGATTTGGGTTAGATTTGGTTTAGAATAGTGGTATTTGGTTCTGAGATAAACAACAATTAAAATTTGGAATTCATGTGAGTACCATTTCTAGTTTATAATCAAAAGCTGTTTTCTTTGCATTTGAGTTATTGTTTCTCGTAGCTATTCATCAATAGTAGATCTCTTAATTAAATGCTTTTTGATTATTAGAACTTAGATAAATTGTGGCATTGATCTATAGTTAGGAATTTGATAGAATAATTAGTGAAACTATTGCATTAAGGACTGTTTGGTTCGGATAGATTAACCAGATTAGAGGTTTATTTTGTGGTTAAGCTTAGTTGATTTGATCTCAGTTAGGCTTATTGCATTCATATTAGGTCATAATATTGCATCTTAGAACTCACTTAGTCAAAATTGGTTGTAAATTGTCCTTATGATCTAATTCGTTGGAATCAATAGCTCAAATCATACAATTAGGTGGTAACTTAGTTGATACAGTTTGCATTAGGTTTATTATAGCATTAAGTATCATTTTCAATCCATTTTAGTAGATCAAAATCTCATAATAGTCAAACTTTGTAAATTTGTCATAAGTCAAAAGTGTCAAAACCAGTTTTTCACCAATCTTTGTAGAATTTTCATGTGTTCAGTTCTGAGTTAAAATCATTGAAACTCTGGGATAAACAAGTTTAGTTGGTATACTTTTGGAAACTGAATTTTGTGGAATTTTTGGGAACAGTTTTAAGCACTAAATCAGCTTCTCATTAAGTCTTGTTTTTGCTCTGTCTCACACTCAAGGCATCTTGAGTGTACAAGTAACTTGCGACCTTTGCATAAGGTTCATTTTTGATCACTAGGGTCTAAAACTTGGTCCACTTGTTACTTAACTGGTGATTTTAAGTTCTCAATATTTGGTTTTCAGTTTGGCTTATTGGATAAGCAGTTGTAATAGCTTAAAGTAGGTGGGATGCTCGCTGGATTTTAAGAATTAATCAAGTCATTCCATTGTAGCTTGCACTCTAGAGGTTTAGGTCTGTTGAAATAGGTTTCTGTTAAGTAGTTTTAGCTTATTTTAGCTTCTGTAATAAGTTGATACACTTAGGTAGCTTATAGTTTATTTTGAAGTGCTTATTCTATAGCACTTCCTCTGACTTGTTAATCTCACACATAAGCTTAGGTTTTGATATTTTTCATAGATTTAGAATAATATTTTAGACTTTTACTGAATTTTTCATAATTTTTAGACACTGTTTGCTATTTTTCTTGATTTAAATAAGTTTTTAGGACTTTTTAAATAGATTTTATTACAATTAAATCAGAAAAGCTTCAAAAAAATAATTTTTCAATTTTCCTAGACTAAGAAAAATATAAAAATCCAAAAAAAATATTTTTCCAAATTTTTCCTAGTTTAATTTGTAATTTTTAGAATTTAAATTAGTTTAAATTAGTTTTTAATTCAAATAAATTCCAGAAAAATCATAAAAATTAGTTTTAATTCTTAGTTAATTTTCTAATATCATTTTTAGTTAGAAAGTAATTTTAGATTATTTTTAGGACTTAGAATAGACGTAGTTGCATTTTATTTTCGTTTCGTTTATTACGTTTTAGTTTAAATCGCGTATTTAGGATTCCCCGTAGTGTAATTTCCCTTAATTGTTTTTCCATTCCCCGTAGTTTTAATAAAATCAAAAATCCAAAACATCGAGCATTTTAATAACGAACCAATAACGACGTTGCCCATTCACACCTCGTTGGGAAACGACTCGGATTTCCTAATCCGTATCACTATCACTCACGGGTTTTGATTCATTATCCTTTTTCCTAAAGGGATTTTAAATCATTCCTTGTGGTTATTTTTGATATCGATATTGTGGTTTTATCCATACACACACACCCCTAAGCCTACATACGAATCAATTCTCATTTTGCTACTCGGGGCTTGAACAGTATCAAAGACTCTAGGATTCTTAGCAGTCCAGCTTTCAATAATATCTTTTTCCTTTTTAAGTTCTTCCTGAAGAGCTTGATTTCTTTTAACTAATTCAGTGTTTTAAATTTGTAGTGTAACAGCCTCAAGCTTGGATTGTTTTAAAAGAAGCAGTTCATCCCTACACTTGTTTAATTCAAAACATAACTTGTTGTATTTTGAAAAAATATTTAACCTTTGCTCTTCTACGAACTTAAGGTCTACATTGATATAGTTCACGAAAGACTGCCAATCTGAATCATCATCCATAGAAAGTAAGATGTTTACCTTCTTCATTGTGATATCGACCCATTCACCATTCCTAGCATGATTCTTCCCAACAGCTAGCTTGTCCTCTTCTGAGAGAGCCATCAGTGCACTGACTTGCACCATTTCATCATTTGAGGAGACTGGCTCTTCATCCCAGTCGAAAACTTCAACTACCAGGCCCTTGTTTTTACCCTGCACAGATTTAACATTTTGTGTTGTTTCTGAGAGAGTGGCCTCAAGAATAGCTACTTTAGCCTTGGCTTTCCTATACTTAGCTTCAAAATCAACAGTTTTGTTTTGATCAGATTTGTTTTGAAAATTTTGATGAGACTGATAGACTTTTGGTTGAAATTTTCTAAAACCTAAGGACTAATTTGACCCTGAGGGTTTGTAAGAGGGTTCAGAAATAGTTTTTGAAAAACAATCTTTAGCAAAGTGACCCTTTTGTGACACTTGAAACACTCAGTGTCCTCATTAGCTTTAGCATTTGAAAAACTTTTGTTCCTTCGTATAAACCTTTTAGAGTTAGCAAGGAGTTCCCTTTCCTAAAACTCAATGTTCAAGTCATTCAGGTACTCCCCGCTTGTTCTATCATCAGCCTCATCGTCTGAATTTTTTTGAAAATCCTGAACCACACTGTCTGAATAAAAGGCAATAGAAATTGGTGATGAACTGGTTGGCAGGGACTTCTTGACTTCCTGAGACTTTTTCAAGTCAGGGTATCGTCTATTAATGAGATTATCCTCATTAACAAATTTCCCATAGATTTCAGGAAGTTCAAGATTCTGAATATGGTTTGCATTTCTAAGTCCCTGAGAAAAATTTAACCACTTTTCTGGAAGACTGTTGACAAAACCAACATTGATTTCATGTTTGGAAAACTTGACACCATCATTAGACAATTCGTTTAACAAAGTTTTATACCGGGTGTAAGTTTGAGAGAGAGTTTCTGAGTCTTTAGCCCTAAAGTTATTGTACTCAAGTTTCAGGTTCATAATCCTGCTTTCCTTGGTATCTGAGGGACCTTTATAGTTGTGGACCAAGTCATTCCAGGTTTGTTTAGTTGTACTACAACCAATGACAGACTCCATAACGTCATCAGGAAGACATGATATGATGATGCTTTTGAGCCTTTGGTCCTGGTTGACCACTCTCTACTCGTCCTGAGTCCACTGAGCTTCAGGTTTAGGCAAACCTTCAGCAGTCTTTGGGATAAATGGACCTTCATTAATACACTTAATGTAGTAAGGTTACATCCCAGTCAAATAGCAAAGCATTCACTTTTTCCATTTGTTAAATTTGCCAACTTCTAGTCGAGGGGCAACAGCAGCATAGGCTCCACCCTTTTTATCGACAAGTTGGAGCATATCACTTTCAGCCATTTGGATCCTGATTTAAAAACGATTTTGAGCGGCTTAAAAGGGTTTTATAATCAGCCTGCTCTAATACCACTTGTTGTTCCCGTTTCACAAGTAGCTTAAAACAGTTAAAGAGTACTAATTGTGAATCATGACTGAAGTAATGCAAGTAAAGATAAGTTTTAACAAGATAAACACACTGAGTAATTTTCAACGGTTATATTCTTTATTAAAACGAATCAAAAAGAATACATTACCCAAGTACTTGCGGAATAGTAATTGGGATTGAAAAGACAAGTATAGTATAACTCTTCACGAAGCTTAGGCTAAGTCTAATAAAAACTATTCGGGTACCAGAGCTATCTCGAGGGGACATAGTATTTGGAGGAGTGAAAGATTACTTGTGTGTGTTTTTCACAATTGATTGCACAAGCTTAAAATCTTTCACTCCATCTCTTATGGCTATTTATACATGCATGGTTTTTAACTATATCCTAAAGGACAACCGACAGTTTGAGAAGACAAAATACTTGATGTATTTTGTCTCATTTAATGGCTATTTAGAGTAAGTGACAAGGCTTTTTCTTGTCGGTGATGACAGACGGTAGTTAGCGATTCAGGGAAAGTTTGACTTTTGTTGATAAGGACTTCTTCTTATCTGTTCAAACTTATCCCGCTTTGTCCTGCTCATTCTTCAGTCTCTTTAGCCTTCAGTCTTTATTTTCAGTATTGTTGATGAGTGTCTAAATACTCATCATTTTTGTACCAATTAAACTGCAAAAACATCTGAAAACACTCAGAAATGCATCAAAATGATAAAAATATCACAAATAAGTGTTTTATGTGTTTTAAATGCAAAAATATCAAAATCGGATGAAAAACGTATCAAGTTTGCATAATTGGCGCTTTTAGTCCCCAAGTTTCAAAAGTTGTCAAAAAGCGGTCCTGGTAAATCAAAATAAATAAAAATATCATTTTAAGTCCTTAGGGATTCATGAGTTGTCAAAATTGGTCCTTAAAATCAAAAATTGCAAAATTACAACTTTAGTCCCTCAAGTTTTGAAATTGTCACAAATAGTCCTTGGAAAATTGAAAATGTCAAAACTGGTCCTTGTACTATTGGAACTTGTCAAAAGTGACCCTTGTGACAACTTTGGGAAATTGGCAGAGATGGTCCTTCAAAAAATCAGAATTGCAATATTAGTCCTTGTCATCTAAACCTAACCATGACCCTTTTTGCATTTTGGACCCCTGCCACTTATACCCATTTGACCCCCCTGTCATTACCTGTTTTGAACCCTTGGTCAAAACCCCAGTCAAACACTTCCTTTCCCTCCACCTGTCCACTGTTTATCTTCCCCACTTGATCAGGCCCTCTCCCATCACCTTCACCTTTTCCCTCCCCCTCATCATCACCTCTACCCACCTTTCCCACCACAATTAATGCCACCCCCCCTAGTTGCAAAAATCAGAGCCTACAAGTCAAACCAGTTTTTCCCGCCAAAAAACGTGGACGGCCTAGATTACTCAAAACTCATCCATTGGCCAAGATTATTAGTGGGATTTGCTCAGAAGGACACGTGGAAGCTTTTTGGTGCATAAAAGAGGAAGAGAGGCAAGAGAAGAAAGCAGTACTTAGTTTTTTAATTTTATGTATGTCGTATTTTATTTTTATGTCTTTAATTAAGCTTTGAACTGTAATCTTTGGTTTCATTGTATCAAATCAAGTTGTTTAAGTGTATTCAAACTATTATCAAGTATCAATTCAAGTTTTTATTCACATTTCATATTTCATGCTTACTGTTGCAAATTTCCATTTCAAAATCTCATACCCAAGCTTCAAATAGCTTATTTCTCAGTTTCAACAAGCTTATTTAAGCTCAATATAGCTTTTTGTAAGCTTGGAAAACAGTTTCAATCAAGTTCCATTGTGGTCAACAAAAGTCAACTGAGAAGAAGAATTTGGTTAAGCAGTTTGGAAATGGAATGGGGCTGATGCAGAGTGGATTTGGGTTGGATTTGATATAGAATAGTGGTATTGGGTTCTGTTTAAGCTGCATTAACAGGCTGGACACTTGTGAGCTTGTTATCTCATTCTCATTTTTTATGCAGATTTCATATTGTGCTCATATTTGGAACCTGTGGTCATTAAATAATCTAGACATGTTTAATTATTAGTAATTAGGATGTTAGAGTTAGTTTAATTGGTGGAATGAGTTAAATCAGTGATTTGCTTAGTTTGAATTTTCAAAGCAGTTTCTACATAAGTGTTTGGATTAGTAGCATTGTTTGAGTTTAAGCTCTTGTTTGTGTTTATAATCTATCTAATCAGTCCTATTTAGTCATTTGGAAATCATTTTAGTCTCAATATTGCCTCTGCAGTCACCAAAAGTCAAAATCAAACTTTAACCTGTCTCAAGTTCAAGTCTGTTAAGAGTTTGGGAAATCAAAAGCTTGTTTCATGCTTAGAAATCACTAGAGTAGCTTGTCTTAGTTTCATTATACCACAAAACATCAATATCAGTTAACAAATTGATCTCAAAGTTCACAAAAGTCAACTTTTCTCAACTGCTCAAAAGTCAAAATATTGAAAAAACCATTTTGAGCCCAACTGAGATGATTTATCATTGATTCATTTCTGGGTCAAATTAAGTGAAACTTGGGATTTTAAAAACTTCACTTGGTCTATTTTCTTATTATCAATTTTGTAGATTTTTGTCAATTTTTTATAAGCTCTAAAATGGCTTGTACTTTTGGTCCTATCTCCCCTGTGCACTGACTCAGTTAATACTGAGTCTGCACAGGTGAGTTGCAGAGCTTGCAACAAGCTCATAAGAGCTTACCCAAGGCTGATCTTTGGTTTACAATTTGCCAACCAGGTCTTCTTTAGTCCCCAATATCTGTTTTCCAATTTCCAGCTTATGTAAGTGCTTATTTTCTAGCTTCAATAGTAGACCAAAATCTGTTTTTTAGCTCATAAGCTCAAAACCTCAAATCTGTTAAGCTTGCAATTCAGAGGTTAAGGCTTGTTGTTTTTAGTTCATTTTGAGTAATTTTAGCTTATTGTTGCTTCTGTTTCAGTTTGGTACTCATTTGGTACCTTGTGCTTATTTCAAGTGCTTATTACATAAGCACTTGTATTGCAGTTTCATTTTTCTACACATAAGCCCCTGTTTTTATATTTTTCTCAGATTCATAATATTATTTTAGAGTTTTCCTGAATTTTTCATATTTTTCTAGGTCAGTTTGCTATTTTTCTTAATTAAAAACAGTTTTTAGGCATTTTTAAATAGCTTTTAATACAATTAATTCAGAAAAGTTTCAAAAAAATAAGTTTTCATTTTTCCTAGGTTTAGATAAATATAAAAAGTCAAAAAAATATTTTTCCAGATTTTTCTTAGTTAAATTTGTATTTTTAAGCAATTTAAGTAGTTTTAAATACTTTAAAATTCATAAAAAATAGAAAATTAATCAGAAAAATACAAAAATAGTTTTGAAAATTCTATTTTGTTATTTTAGATTTTTCCAAGTCATAATTTCATTTTTCTAGCTTTATTTCATATTTTCTTGTATTTTAGGGTATTATTAATTAAGTAAAAATAGTTTTTAATTAATAATAATTAATTAAATAGTTATAAAAATAATTTTCTTTATCTAAAAATTTTCTCATATCATTAGGTTTGTAAAAATGTCATTTTCATATTTTTAGGATTAATATTGCTTCGGTTTCACATTTTCTTTTGTACGTCACGTAATTTTTAATTTAAGTTTTATAAAAGTAAAATCAAAAACATTAGTTTAAAAATAGTGATAGCGTTTATTTAATATAGTTTATCTTTTTAATTTCCTTTAATTTGCATTTATGCTCCTGTAATTTACAAAACTTTTCTTTAGGTATAAATAACTCAAAATCCTTACTGATCACTATCATTAGTGATTATTCGACATCTGATTGTGTTAAACACCATTCATCCTCCGTGGGACTTAACGACCCAGGAATCCACTATATTCCTCTGATCTAAATTGCATTTGTGTCTTAACTGTTTTAAGTTTCTTACGGTTAGCCATTCACAAGTGGCTAGCTTGCGTGAGATAACTTGGCGGTTTTACGCAGATCAAATTTTAATGGCGCATTGCCGAGGAAATTTGTAAGCGTGTTCTAAGCAGTTTTCAGACCCGTACTTGCACATATACCACCGTTTGTAAACAGTTTTTTGTAAAGTTATCATAAATCAAAAAGTTCATTAACACTTTTCCTAAAGTGTTAGAAACACCAAACAAAATATAAAACAACAAAACAATCGTAACGTTTTCTAGCTTGTGTTTCTTTTAAGGTGATTCTTAAAAAAATACGATTTGGTTAAACGAGACGATACCAAAAATATTTTCCAAAAGTTTTTAAACCCCTTAGCACATATCCATACCTACGTCTTTTCAGTGGTACTTAATATATACATAAAAATCAACCACCGCAAATCAAGGCAGTACACCTACTAACTGGGGGTGTGACCATAATAAGTTCCCGAACAACAGATTTAAAACTTGCCTTTGTGTCCTTGTGATTTGGTGTACCTTTTTCAAAGAAGCCATTTCATTTGTGATTATTGGTTAAGTTCACTTGTCGTTTTGCCTCGCATTTGTTTTGAAAACTGATTTTTATACTTAGTGCATGCGCACTCGTTCTTCCAGTTCTACAAGTCCACTTCCTGAGCTTGCAAATATTCCTCGTAGGCGTAGAGGACATTCTGCTCCTTCGGCCGTGGCGAGGGCGTCTACCACCACCACCACCGCCGTGATGGCGAAGACAAGCCGATGAATGAGCTTCTCCAAGAACCCATCGAGGGTTACGGAGATGCCATTGTTGTCCCAGCCATTGTGGCTGATACCTTTGAGCTCAAAACCGGGTTGCTTAATCTTGTAACCCAAAGCCAATTTTATGGTTTTGAGCGGGATGATCCTCATGCACACATTCGATGGTTTAACAAGATTGCATCTACCATCAAATACAAGAATGTCCCACATGAAGCAATTAAGCTTCTTCTTTTCCCATTTTCTCTAGAGGGACAAGCCCGGAATTGGCTTGAGAAACAACCCCTCGTTCTATTGAGACATGGGAAGATCTAGTCACCAAGTTCGTTAGCGAATTCTATCCTCCATCCCGAACTACAAGTCTTAAGAATGAGATAATGAAATTCTCTCAAAGATTTGATGAATCATTCGGGGAGGCATGGGATCGTTACAAAGAATTGCTCCGTAAGTGTCCGCATCATGGTTTTACCTAGTTAATGCAAATGGATACTTTCTACAATGGTCTGCACTAAGGTGACCAAGACTCTTTAAATGCCTCCGCGGGAGGTAATTTCCTTAGCAAGACCACAAAAGAAGCCTTGCAAATCATTGAAAACAAGTCCTAGGTCCGCCCTTTCCGCACAAAGACATATCGGACTCGGTCTAATCTTGGACCTTCTACTTCTAAACCCGTGAGTACATCTAGCACCGATGCTAAGATTGAAAAACTCACGGATATTGTTCAAGCTTTGGTTCTTGCTAACCAAAAGAAAGTCACTTTCACACACACACCATCACATGGTGAAGTGAAGAAAGTTGAAGTTTGTGTTACTTGTGGTGGCCCTCATGCATACTACAACCGTATCGCCACCGATGGTAGTACGTTTGAAGCTAATGCTATAGCCGGTACTTCAAATCAGGGAGGTAATCAATACCGTCCTCAAAATGAACCAAACTACCGAGCTAACACTTATCGGCACCACCGGTTTTAGCCAGAATCCTAACATACATAACCGGAATCAAAACCAACCTAGAATGAACCAAGGTTATCAAAACCAAGGTAATTTCTATCCCGGACCAAATCAAGGTTTCCAACATCAAGGAAACATTAATCAAAACAATTTCAATCGAGGGAATCAATTTCAGGGAAATGTAAATCCTAACCAAGGGAATTTTCAACAACAAGGTCATAATCAAAACATCCGACCTCAGAATTTCCCTCCACAGCCTCCAGTACCATCATCTGATGAGTTATTGAAGCAGTTCATGAAATCCCAAGATGAAATGAACAGGTTGTTGGTCGATCGGGCGATCTAAAGAAGTCTTTAAATGATCGACCCTCGAGCTCAGGTACTTTACCTAGCAACACGATCGCTAACCCGAGGGGCGATGCAAAGGCGATCACAACCAGAAGTGGTACTTCATATGATGGACCGGCTATTCCTACTACCTCTTCTTCTTCTCTCCCGAAGGTAGTGGAAAGTGAACCCGAGGCGACAAAGGACAAGGAACTTCCTACTAATAACGGAGGTACCACAATGTCCATCCTCGGGTTTTCCCGAAACCCAAATCCAATCCAGAGTTGTTTTGAACCTCCTGTAGTTCCCGTTGAAAACCCCAAATCCAAATCTTCTATTCCTTACCCATCACGTTTGAATGAGCAAAAGCTCCGCGAAAAGCCAGTCATCAAATGGACAAATTTTTTCAAATTTTCCAAGAGCTACATTTTGACATAAGCTTTACGGATGCTATCATGTTGATGCCCAAGTTTGCATCAACTCTCAAACACATGTTAAGCAACAAGGAAAAACTGTTTGAAATGGCTAAAACTCCTCGAACGAAGCGCTCTGCTTATCTTGAAGAAGCTTCTAGAAAAGCTTGGAGATCCTGGAAAATTTCTCTTACCTTGTGTATTTCCGGGAATGGTTGAATGCTTTGCCTTAGCCGATCTTGGTGCAAGCATAAACCGATGCCTCATTCAATGGAAGAAACTTTCTCTTCTGGATCTTACTCCTACATGCATGACTCTCGAGCTTGCAGATCGTACAATATCCCGTCCACTTGGAATTGCCGAGGACATATTTGTGAAAGTAGGAAAGTTCCATTTTCCAGGTGACTTTGTAGTTGTTGATTTCGATGCTGATCCACGGGTTCCTCTCATTGTTGGAAGAGGATTCACGAGAACGGGCGTGCTCTCATTGATGCATTTGAGCAAGAAATCACATTACGTGTTGGTAATGAAGCTGTCACCTTTAACCTTGATCAAACTTTGAGGTACTCCGAAACTATGATTACGAGTCGGTTAACCGCTTAGATATCATTGATGTTGCTTCTGAAGAGTACTCTCAAGAAGTTCTTGGTTATTCTCATAATTATGTGAGTGGGGATCCCACCACATCTTCTCAACCTATCATAGCCAATTCTACTCCTTCTCTCTCTCCGTTTGAGGGAAGTGACTTCATCTTGGAAGAGATTGAAGCATACTTGGCTAGTGATTCTGTTCCATGGGAAATTGATCACGCTCCAATTGACATCGAGGGGACATACTTCTCATTGAGAAATTGCTTAAAGATGATCACTCATCAACCCCTCACACTAGTGATGCAATTCCGGAAGAGATTAATCACCATGAGATTAATTCGGAGGGAGATATTCTTATTCTTGAGAAGTTGTTAAATCAGGACACTTCTCCTCCACTCCCTCCGTCGAGCTTCATAACAAGGAAGTCAAGTCAGGTTGAGAAAAGCGAAGAATTTCCGAAGTCGAACTTAAGGAATTACCACCTCATCTCGAGTATGCATTTCTTGAAGGTGATGATAAATTGCCTGTCATTATTGCTCGAGATTTGAGTAAAGATGAAAAAGCTTCTCTCATAAAGATCTTGAAGTCACACAAGCAAGCAATTGCTTGGAAACTCTCCGACATTAAGGGTATCAACCACGAATTTTGTACTCACAAAATCTTGATGGAGGATGACTTCAAACCAGATCCAACATCGAGAAGGGTGAATCCTAAGATTCATGAGGTTATCAAAGAGGAGGTTATCAAACTTCTTGATGCGGACCCGATTTACCCAATCTCGAGATAGTCCTTGGGTTAGCCCAATTCATTGTGTTCCTAAAAGGGTGGCATAACGGTTGTCACAAATGAAGATAACGAGTTAATTCCAACTCGATTGGTTACGGGATGGCGTGTATGTATTGACTATCGCAAGTTAAACGAAGCCACCCGTAAAGACCATTTTCCTCTACCCTTCATGGACCAAATGCTTGAGAGATTAGCGGGAATGAGTACTATTGTTTCCTTGATGGTTTCTCGGGTTACTTTCGGATCCCCATTGATCCATTTGGATCAAGAAAAGACCACATTCACCCCATATGGAACTTTTGCCTACTGAGGCGTATGCCTTTTGGCTTATGTAATGCTCCCGGCACGTTCCAACGATGTATGATGGCAATTTTCCACGACATGATCGGGGAAACAATTGAGGTGTTTATGGATGACTTCTCGGTCATTGGGGACTCGTTTCAAACATGTCTCTCCCATCTAGATAAAATGCTAAAGCGGTGTGAAGACACCAATCTTTGTCTAAATTGGGAGAAAAGCCAATTTATGGTCAAAGAAGGCATAGTCCTTGGCCATAAGATTTCAAAAAACGGGATTGAGGTCGATAAAGCAAAAGTCGATGTTATTGCTAAACTGCCTCATCCTACTACCGTCAAAGGTATTAGGACTTTTCTAGGTCATGCCGGGTTTTATCGTAGATTTATACAAGACTTTTCTAAAATCGCTCGGCCTATGACCCATCTTCTTGAAAAAGATGCTCCTTTTATCTTCTCACCTGAGTGCATCGAAGCTTTTGAAACACTAAAGAAAAAGCTTACGGAAGCACCCATTCTAGTTGCCCACGACTGGGATTTACCCTTTGAGCTCATGTGCGATGCAAGTGATTTTGCTATCGGTGCGGTCTTGGGGCAACGCAAAACCAAACATTTTCAGCCTATCCACTACGCGAGTAAGACTATGACTGAAGCTCAAACCCATTACACCACTACGAAAAAGAATTATTAGTTTGTGGTGTATGCGTTTGAAGTTTCGCCATACCTAATCTTTACCAAATGCGTGGTGTATACGGATCACTCGGCTCTCAAATATCTCTTTGCAAAACAAGATGCAAAGCCGAGATTGCTCCGTTGGGTTCTACTTCTCGTGAATTTGATATCATTATACGTGATAAAAAGGAGCGGAGAACACGCTGCGATCATCTGTCCCGATTAGAGAACCCTCACCAAGATGTTTTCGAGCAAAAGGAAATAAATGAAACATTTCCTCTCGAGACACTCAATGCGGTTTCTTTTTGTGGAGACTCTTCTACCCCATGGTTTGCTGACTTTGCAAATTACCATGCGGGTAACTTCATAGTGAAAGGGATGTCGACCTTGAGGAAGAACAAATTCTTCAAGGATGTTAAACATTACTTCCGGGACGACCCCTACTTATTCAAAATCTGTGCGGATCAAGTCATCCGACGGTGTGTTTATGGACAAGAAGCTCTTGACATTCTCAAAGCTTGCCATCTGGACCCACGGGGCCATCATAGTCCAAACTACACCGCCAAAAAGGTGTTTGATTACGGGTTTTATTGGCCCACTATTTACAAGGATGCCCACGAATTTGTCAAAACCTGTGGCGCTTGTCAACGTCACGGGAATATCTCACAAAGAAATGAAATGCCGCAAAACGCCATTCAAGTGTGTGAGATTTTTGACATCCGGGGCATTGACTTTATGGGGCCATTTCCTTCGTCTCGCGGTAACAAATACATACTCGTGGCCGTTGACTATTTGTCAAAATGGGTTGAAGCTAAGGCTTTGCCTACCAACGATGCCCGAGTTGTTGTGAAATTCTTAAAATCTCTTTTGGCTAGGTTTGGAACTCCACGAGCTATAATCGGTGATCGTGAGTGCATTTTGCAATGACCAGTTTGATAGAGTCATGCAAAAGTATGGTGTAACTCACCGTCTCTCTGCGTATCACCCCAAACAAGTGGGCAAGTGGAAGTTTCCAACCGGGGGATTAAAAAATTCGGAAGGGCGGTTGGCGAAAACCGTGCCTCTTGGTCGGATAAGCTAGATGACGCACTCACGGGCCTTCGTGCGACTTATAAAACACCCATCGGGTGTACTCCATACAAGCTTGTGTGCGGAAGGCATGTCATCTGCGGTTGAGCTTGAGCACAAGGCATACTTGGGCCTTGAAGCATGCCAACCGATATTGACATGGTGATCACGGAAAGTTCAAATGAATGAATTAAGTGAACTCCGTGATCAAGCATACGAGAACTCTTTGATCTATAAAGAAAAGACAAAGAAGATTCATGACTCAAGGATCAAAAACCGCGTTTTCAACGTCGGTGATCGAGTCCTTCTTTTCAATTCAAGATTGAAGATTTTCTCGGAAAAGCTTAAGTCCCGTTGGTGCGGACCATTCACCATCACTCAAGTATTTCCATATGGAACCATTGAGTTATCTCAACCCGATGGTCCAAACTTTAAAGTGAATGGTCATCGGTTGAAGCATTATTTTGGAGAGGACATTCCTCATGTGGTTGTCCCGGATCTACAAACTTTCCCCATGAACCAATGAATGCGGGGATCGAGTCAAGCTAGCGACTTGGGAATCAAAAACAGTAGCATGCTACATGGGTTTTCACCCGTGTGTCCCACCCTAGTGTGGGGGAGTTGCCCCACATGTTGTGTATATATATAAATTTCAAAAAAAAAAAAAAAAATCACAAATAATGGCCGTAGTATTTCCCTTTTACGTTCTACGTTTCGGCATAACCGCCGGTACTTTGAATATTGAGGGCAATATTCATTTCTAGTGTGGGGAAGAATTCTCACGAATTTTATCATGTAATTATACCACCCAATTCCCCCATTTTTGGCCAAAATTTTTTTTTGGAATAAGTGTTTTGCACTTACTCAGATTACGGTTATCAGTCCGCCATGTCTAATAAACAAAAGGATTGGCTAATCCAAGAGCAAACGGCTCTTGGTAAAGATATCTCAAATCCGTTGACGACTTGCAATTTGCCCAAAATTGTATGGTATTCAGCTCACCATATCCTTAAAAGTGAAGAGTTGGCTAGCCCGCAAGTTTATGGCTTGTGGTAAAGGCAGTGGAAAAACCATAATTGGTAATCACTCACCAAAGATATATTATCTAAGAGTTGGCTAGTCCGAAGCAAGCGGCTTACGGTAAAGACAAATCAAATCCGTTGAAAGCCGGTGATTTGCTCAAAATCATTTGGTTATCGGTGTACCAAGGTTCTTACTTGAACTGAAACATTTGGCTACTCGAGAAGTAATGGCTTTTGGTAAAGAGATGAAATCCATTAATTTTTCTCAAAACATTGCTAGGGACTAGCAATATCTTAGTGTGGAGGATTGATGAGTGTCTAAATACTCATCATTTTTGTACCAATTAAAGCTGCAAAAACATCGAAAACACTCGAAATGCATCAAAATAATACAAATATCACAAATAAGTGTTTTATGTGTTTTAAATGCAAAAATATCAAAATCGGTGAAAAAGCGTATCAAGTTTGCATAATTGGCGGTTTTAGTCCCCAAGTTTCAAAAGTTGTCAAAAGCGGTCCACGGTAAATCAAAATAAAGTAAAATATCATTTTAAGTCCTTAGGGATTCATGAGTTGTCAAAATTGGTCCTTAAAATCAAAAATTGCAAAATTACAACTTTAGTCCCTCAAGTTTTGAAATTGTCACAAATAGTCCTTGGAAAATTGAAAATGTCAAAACTGGTCCTTGTACTATTGAAGTTGTCAAAGTGACCCTTGTGACAACTTTGGGAAATGGCGAGATGGTCCTTCAAAAATCGGATTGCAATATTAGTCCTTGTCATCTAAACCTAACCATGACCCTTTTTGCATTTTGGACCCTCGCCACGCACTTATACCCATTTGACCCCGCCACTTATACCCATTTGAACCCCCTGTCATTACCTGTTTTGAACCCTTGGTCAAAACCCCAGTCAAACACTTCCTTTCCCTCCACCTGTCCACTGTTTATCTTCCCCACTTGATCAGGCCCTCTCCCATCACCTTCACCTTTTCCCTCCCCCTCATCATCACCTCTACCCACCTTTCCCACCACAATTAATGCCACCCCCCCTAGTTGCAAAAATCAGAGCCTACAAGTCAAACCAGTTTTTCCCGCCAAAAAACGTGGACGGCCTAGATTACTCAAAACTCATCCATTGGCCAAGATTATTAGTGGGATTTGCTCAGAAGGACACGTGGAAGCTTTTTGGTGCATAAAAGAGGAAGAGAGGCAAGAGAAGAAACGAGTACTTAGTTTTTTTAATTTTATGTATGTCGTATTTTATTTTTATGTCTTTAATTAAGCTTTGAACTGTAATCTTTGGTTTCATTGTATCAAATCAAGTTGTTTAAGTGTATTCAAACTATTATCAAGTATCAATTCAAGTTTTTATTCACATTTCATATTTCATGCTTACTGTTGCAAATTTCCATTTCAAAATCTCATACCCAAGCTTCAAATAGCTTATTTCTCAGTTTCAACAAGCTTATTTAAGCTCAATATAGCTTTTTGTAAGCTTGGAAAACAGTTTCAATCAAGTTTCATTGTTGGTCAACGAAAGTCAACTGAGAAGAAGAATTTGGTTAAAAAGGTTTGGAAATGGAATGGGGTGATGAGAGTGGATTTGGGTTGGATTTGATATAGAATAGTGGTATTGGGTTACTTTTAAATTTGCATTACAATTTGGACACTTGTGAGCTTGTTATCTCATCCTCATTTTTTATGCAGATTTCATATTGTGCTCATATTTGGAACCTGTGGTCATTAAATAATCTAGACATGTTTAATTAGTAGTAATTAGGATGTTAGAGTTAGTTTAATTGGTGGAATGAGTTAAATCAGTGATTTGCTTAGTTTGAATTTTCAAAGCAGTTTCTACATAAGTGTTTGGATTAGTAGCATTGTTTGAGTTTAAGCTCTTGTTTGTGTTTATAATCTATCTAATCAGTCCTATTTAGTCATTTGGAAATCATTTTAGTCTCAATATTGCCTCTGCAGTCACCAAAAGTCAAAATCAAACTTTAACCTGTCTCAAGTTCAAGTCTGTTAAGAGTTTGGGAAATCAAAAGCTTGTTTCATGCTTAGAAATCACTAGAGTAGCTTGTCTTAGTTTCATTATACCACAAAACATCAATATCAGTTAACAAATTGATCTCAAAGTTCACAAAAGTCAACTTTTCTCAACTGCTCAAAAGTCAAAATATTGAAAAAACCATTTTGAGCCCAACTGAGATGATTTATCATTGATTCATTTCTGGGTCAAATTAAGTGAAACTTGGGATTTTAAAAACTTCACTTGGTCTATTTTCTTATTATCAATTTTGTAGATTTTTGTCAATTTTTTATAAGCTCTAAAATGGCTTGTACTTTTGGTCCTATATCCCCTGTACTTGACTCGGTTAATCACGAGTCACGCAGTGAGTTGAGAACTTGCAACAAGCTCATAAGAGCTTACCCAAGGCTGATCTTTGGTTTACAATTTGCCAACCAGGTCTTCTTTAGTCCCCAATATCTGTTTTCCAATTTCCAGCTTATGTAAGTGCTTATTTTCTAGCTTCAATAGTAGACCAAAATCGCTTTTTAGCTCATAAGCTCAAAACCTAAAATCTGTTAAGCTTGCAATTCAAAGGTTAAGGCTTGTTGTTTTTAGTTCATTTTGAGTAATTTTAGCTTATTGTTGCTTCTGTTTCAGTTTGGTACCTATTTGTGTTCTTGTGCTTATTTCAAGTGCTTATTACATAAGCACTTGTATTGCAGATTTCATTTTCTACACATAAGCCCCTATTTTTATATTTTTCTCAGATTCATAATATTATTTTAGAGTTTTCCTGAATTTTTCATATTTTTCTAGGTCAGTTTGCTATTTTTCTTAATTAAAAAACAGTTTTTAGGCATTTTTAAATAGCTTTTAATACAATTAATTCAGAAAAGTTTCAAAAAAATAAGTTATCATTTTTCCTAGGTTTAAATAAATATAAAAAGTCAAAAAAATATTTTTCCAGATTTTTCTTAGTTAAATTTGTATTTTTAAGCAATTTAAGTAGTTTTAAATAGTTTAAAATTCATAAAAAATAGAAAAATAATCAGAAAAATACAAAAATAGTTTTGAAAATTCTCTTTTGTTATTTTAGATTTTTCCAAGTCATAATTTCATTTTTCTAGCTTTATTTCATATTTTCTTGTATTTTAGGGTATTATTAATTAAGTAAAAATAGTTTTTAATTAATAATAATTAATTAAATAGTTATAAAAATAATTTTATTTTTCTAAAAATTTTCTCATATCATTAGGTTTGTAAAAATGTCATTTTCATATTTTTAGGATTAATATTGCTTCGGTTTCACATTTTCTTTTGTACGTCACGTAATTTTTAATTTAAGTTTTATAAAAGTAAAATCAAAAACATTAGTTTAAAAATAGTGATAGCGTTTATTTAATATAGTTTATCTTTTTAATTTCCTTTAATTAGCATTTAAGCTCCTGTAATTTACAAAACTTTTCTTTAGGTATAAATAACTTAAAATCCTTACTGATCACTATCATTAGTGATTATTCGACATCTGATTGTGTTAAACACCATTCATCCTCCGTGGGACTTAACGACCCAGGAATCCACTATATTCCTCTGATCTAAATTGCATTTGTGTCTTAACTGTTTTAAGTTTCTTACGGTTAGCCATTCACAAGTGGCTAGCTTGCGTGAGATAACTTGACGGTTTTGCACAGATCAATTGTCTTAAGTGATAGTAGTTAGTGAGGAGTTTTGAGATTCAGTGAGTTATTGTCATCACTTCACTGAATCCACTATTTTCTTCTTGACTCAGTCTTCACTCCTTAAGTTCCGCCTTACTGAGTGGAGAGACTTCTTCTTCATCTCTTACTAAGTATCCTAAAGATAGCTCACTGAGTGTCTATGCGCTCAGTGACTTGTTAGTGTTTAAGGATCTAAACACTTAGGGTATTTTCTATTCAAATCCTAGAATTAAGGGGTTTGGGTATTTACTGAACCCAACAACCATTTTTTCAGGTTTTAGTTTTTTCGGTTCTGTTTTTGGATTTTTACGGTTTTTTCATTCGAGATCAATATTTTCTAGTAATATAGACTTTATCTTGTAAATTATTAACCGAAACCAAAATTAAATGTAAATAAGTTTAATTTTGCATGAAAAACCAACAAAAAAAATAGATTATATAGATAACGTTTAAATAAATATTATTTTGGTGTAACACCTGATATGAGATAAAGAAAAATAAACTTTGTGATTCCGTTATAATGTTAGTTAAAGATGAATGTCCAGCGAATACAATATGCATCTCTTATTATTTATACGTTTGTGTGTAATTTTATCAAAACTTATATGCATAATTTTTTTTGTAAGGTGAAGTTGACATTAGTATGAGGTGGTTCAGTTTTTTTGTTTGTATTATCATACAAAACCAAACCAAAACTTTTGCTTTGTAAAAATACCAACCAAACAGCTGGTTTTTGAAGTGGTTCGGTGTTTCTGGGGCGGGTTTATTCTGTTTTAGGATTTGTTTTGGTTTTTCAGTTTTCATGCTCATCTTTTGTAGGTAATATTTAAACTTTTAATTCTATATATGTTTTCAATTATATAAATGGATGATTTACAAGATAAAGTTGCATGATTATTTTCTTTTGAAAGTTTAGAATTTAAGTGGCTTTGGCAAAAGCTAAACAGGAATATGAAGTAAAGTATCCCCGAAAACGAGAAGAGGTACGAGAACGATGAAGTGTTAAATGTTTTCCTTGACTTTGATGCCAAGGGTGTTAAAGGAATCGGCTTTCGCACAGAATTGAATTTCTATCTCAATGCTCTTTTCACTCCATCTATACTAAAAGAGGGTTTATTAGATGAATCCATCAAAAATTTCATTCCTTATACCAGCTAGCAAGATGTGATCATCATCAACAACTGGATAACTGCTCAGAGACATCAACAGTTTTAAAATCGACTACGTCATCATCATCATAATAATCAACATCATCAACAATTGAATGATCAAATCAGCCTGCGTTGATCAGCATCATCAACAATACTAAAAACCCAATTAATAAACCCTAATTAAAAAAATGAGATCTCAAGATTTTTAGATCTTGTTCGCTTCATCCTGCGTTGATATAGGTTCAACCCTGCTCTGAAACGTTCCAAGCTATTTGATTTTCTAGGATTTCGGCTATTTTGTTTTCTAGTATTTCGATTACTTTTTTAGTAGTTTTTCAATTACATTTTGAGTCGGAGATGGCAAAAAAAGGCGATACTCAACAATCGAAGGCGGCGTTTAGAGATGATCAAAACGGAGAATGAAAGCAGGTTAAGAATCGTAAACGTAACACTGGTGATCGTTCTTATGGGAGCCATCACGTCAACATCTTGGAAAGAATGTCTATGTCGTTCTATTTAACAAATTTTCCATCATCGGTCACAAGTAAGGATTTATGGAATAGATGCTCGTCGTGGGGCTCTGTGGTCGATGTTTTTATTCCTAATAGGTTGTCAAAGGTAGGGAAACGATTCGGATTCGTGAGGTTTATTAAAGTCTCAAATGCGGCGGAGATCCTTTCAAATCTGAATTCGATATGGTTTGCGAAGTATATGGTTTTTGCTGACGTAGTAAGGTTTAACCGTGATTTCAATAGTAGGAGGTCAGGAGAAAGGAACAATGGCGTCGGGCCACAACCAAACATAAAGAAAAACAGTGCACCGTCGGCTCCTATTAATAATGCTCCTCAAAAATCATATGTTGCTGCTGTTACTAACGCAAAGGAGGAGATACTCGCCCCAACTCCACGTCTAGTTGTTAAGGTTAGTTCACTTTCTGATTCACTTTGTGATAAAAATTCGCTTTTGTTGAAGGTGGCAATTCCCGAATTCATTACTGTTGCTAGCTGTTGGTTTAGTTCAGAAGGTTTTAGTGTGCCAAATATCAGTTACGTTGGTGGATGATGGTTGTTAGTATCGTTTGAATCTAATGAGTCAATGAAGGCGTTCTCGGCAAATGAGTCATATAAGTAAAACTTTTTTGCATGTAAAAAACCATGTTCATCGTTTGTTTAGGATGAACGCATGGTATGGGTAGAATTGCATGGATTACCACGTGGTGCGCGGCATGAAAAGGCAATTACGGATATTCTTGAGCAGTGGGGGGAAAAGCATGTTTTGTCTCGCGCGAAGGTATGCATTTTGTCTCGCGCGAAGGGTTTCATCTTTGAGGAGTTCACTGTTTCATTGGATGATAGACCATTTGTGGTGTGGTGTAAAGAATTTGCAAATTGGGAACCGTCAATCAGCCCGCTTTCTTGTAACGAACATAATTCTGAGTCGACGGATGACAACTTGGGAGACACTGATTATGACAATGAGACAGATGATGACTCGGAAGCAGACGAACCTCATTTAAGTGCCGCTTTTGATTCTAATCTATGCAAGGATACTTCGGATTGTGGGGAAGTAAAAGTTACAAGTGATACTAGTGGTCAGCAGGTTAGTGATACTTACAGAGAAGATACTGAAGAGAGTAATGTGTATCCGAAGGCAGACGTGAATGAAAGCAATGAGGGGGAATCTTCCAAGGAAAATATGCACCATGCAGTTCAAAACGAAGCGACATTGAATAATGGCAACGAAATTGTTTTGGAGGACAAAAACCCTACGGGTGAAAACCCGGAGGGCAATCCGAACAATCTGACTAGTGCACAACCAATTGCGGGTTCAGGGAGTCTGGATAAGGACCGTAATGATATTTTTTCGTTGGATCGTATTATTAGACAAGAAATGAACAAGTCTCCTAAGTCTTGCCCTTCCAAAATTCAAGCGGAAATTTCTTCGGCCAGCAGCTCTTCTGGTGCTCCGGGGTTTGTTAAAGGGTTGTATCTCAACAAAGACCTAAATATGACAATTGGGAGCTTAGCTGGTTATTCTCAAGGTAAGGCAGCGGAGTCTCGGTGTTCCTCCTTAAGCTCGAATATGTCATGGGGTAATATTTCGGGGATGATGGAGGTGGGTAAGTCTATGGGGTTCGCAGTTAATGAGGATCCAAGAACTTTTGCGCAAATTGTCAACAGGATGAGAGTCGATAAAGGTTTTAAATGAATATTCTGTCCATCAATATGTGCGGATCAGGGGGCGAGGTAAAAAGAAAAACTCTCAATCGTATCCTTGCCAAGTATCGAGTTAATTTTCTTTGTATTCAGGAATCTAAATTATCGTAGTCGATTTGTTTGGGTTAGATCTCGTGGGGTAATCAAAAATTTGAATATCTTTGAAACTCTTGCCAATGGTCGCTCGGGGGGTATTTTATCTATATGGGATCCGGAGTCGTTTGTGGTTCTGGATAAATTTAGTTTTGATCATTTCGTGGTTGTGAAAGGATTGTGGTTGGCTACCAAAACAGAGTGCTTCATGATCAACGTCTATGCGCCGCAGATTGAAAACCAAAAATTCCTTCTGTGGTCGAAGATCTTGGATTTTATGGCGAGCAATGCTGGAAGATATCTTATCTGCGGTGATTTTAATGCTTCTAGATGCATGAGTGAACGAATGGGCACGGGCTTTTCGGCTATTAATGCCAGTAATTTTAATGATTTCATTCACAGAGGTGGGCTGGTCGACTTGGCTATGGGAAGACATAAATATTCGAGAATTTCTTATGATGGGTTAAAAGCTTCTCGTATCGATCAGTTTCTAGTTAACAACTCATTTTTGTCTTTGATCCCTGATGTTGTTCTGGATGCTTTGGATGATTGTATATCGGATCACAGACCTTTGCTCCTTACACGTAAGAAGTGTGATTTTGTCCCCTCCCCGTTTAAATTTTATAATTCTTGGATGGCTATGGAGGGGGTCGATGACCTGGTTACTACCAATTGGAACTGTGTTGCAAGGGAAGGGTTGTTAGGAATTGGAAATTCCATGTAAAATGTCGGTTACCCCAATTATGGTCTAGCATATATTAGCTCGTAGACTTGTCGTTATGTACGTTATTTAGTATTTTATTAGTTTGTTTGTAGAGTAGACTAGTTTAGTGTAACACCGTGGAGGAAGGACGGGTCTTTACCCACTGTATACCTGATCCACATGCCGTCAGGAGGTCGTTTAGTTTGTAACCTATAAATACCCTCTACCTCCCAAGGTAAAGGGTTGGAAGTTCTAATCTAACCTTTTACACTTTTGTTCATCTCTCTAGAATTCCCTCTCTACTCTCTTCATCTCTCTAACCATGGCATTCATATATTATCACCATCCTAGACCACCCGAATTATCAAACAACATAATATTCACGATCCTACAATTGGTACCAGAGCCATGGTTATGTTGTTCTTGATGTTTCACATGGTTTTTGAGTGGTTTTTGATGCATATTGTACTCGTCATATATGCGGTTTGTGATGTTTGGCTACGGTTTGTTTCTTGTTTTATTCGTATGGTGCTTTTTGAAGTGGTTTGATATGTTTTTGACATCGGTTTATACATATTTTAAGATATGCATATTTGAATATGGTTGTTTATGTGTTAAAAAAACTGTTCTTGGTCCTCAAATGAAAAGATTTGAATATGGTTTTTTTTTTTTTTTTAAAGCAGTTAACTGGTTATACACGAATCTGCTCGTGTGGATTTTTTTCATCTATGCGAGTTGTCATACTCTTTGAAGAGAGTTGTGTCTAAGCTGTTTGTCTCTAACTCGCATTTTTGAATGCGAGTTTCTTTCGTGTCCAGATTCATTGAATGTCATTATGCAAGTTATTTTTTATAAAGTCGTGGTCCAAACAACTTTATGTTCTTATCATGTGAGTCATAACAGTTTTCTTTGGTACCATTCATGGATGCGAGTTGAGGTTTCTGTCCAGATTCTATGTGCATAAGCGAGTTGTGCATTGAAAATCTAAAATGAGTTGTGTCGTCTTTAACTCGCATTTTTGAATGCGAGTTGCTTACTTGCATTATTGAATGCGAGTTGCTAAAATGTCAAGCGAGTTGGACAAAAACCAAAGCGAGTTAATCATGATGCGAGTTGGTAACCTGAAAAAGAGCATGCGAGTTGTGTTTACAATAAAGATGCGAGTTGTGTTCTGAGTGTTAAGAATGCGAGTTGTGTACTTGCATTGTTGAATGCGAGTTGACAGAAAGAGATGAAGAAGTATGACATAGTGACCACTAATCACAACCTTATTAACAAGACTCTAGACCTCAGCTGCTAATACAACATCATCAGTCCTAATCCTACAACAACAACAACTTCAAATCCCAAACTATCCTAAACCATCTCCTTCAATTTATCAATTTGACTACATAATCACAACACCATACATCAATTATCTACATCCAGATTCAAACCAACATCTCTACCTAAACTCGTATGTCATATCAAGATCATCATTTAACATCCAAATACAACATCTTGACTCAAGACTCATAAATGATTTCAGAATGTTTCGTGTGTGATAATGAATACACCAAGACTTTAATGGGTCAAGCCACAAAAACTCATCACAAATCTTTCTGTTTCGAACTCTAAAATGAAACAACATGACTAAAAAATTAATGGTAATATTGATATGATCTCAGATTTTTGTGGGCTAAAGTTTTCTCCAAGACCTTATTCAGATCCATACAACCCCAAAGTAATCATCATTGATCAATGTTTTGAAGACATGGCTTCTACCACTATTCGAATATTAAGTAAAGAAAAATGACTAGCAAGTCACTATCTTTCTTGATTTGGTTCAAAGTATAACTAATGGAACTCAGATTCATCCCATGGTCTCAATCGGTTTATGACATGTTTTATTGAACAAATTTCATCATTATCCCAATCATATGATACTATACGAAATAAAGAAATGAGTGAAACAAGAATGTTTACCCATTTTCTTTGGCTCGAATATAACTCTAACACAACAAGGGTTTAAGATCAAACCTACCTTGATTCGTGGCTGTGACATCAAGTTCATACCATCTCTGTGGCTATGTAGCTATGTCGAATCATGAGCATCAAGCCATCCCTGTGGCGTGCTTAACGTTAGAAGGTGATTTCTCTCTTCTTCAAACGGCTGACGTGAGGCATATTTATTTTTGAGGAGAGGTTTAATCTTATCCAGGAGTGATTTAGTATAAGGATGATAACAGATGGGGGGAGGACAGAATTTGTTGAGATTATTTAGGGTTTAAAGAGGACTATCAAAAGAGGGAGGCGTACTATTTCCTGAAAGTGATTTAGGGTTTGAAGCTATGAGTGTGTGATGGTGGCTAGTTTATAGATCAATTAGGGTTAAATGTGCTTAAGCCGTTTTATATACCACATTTTTAGGGTTGTGCGTTTCTAGATCAGAAGTTGTTATCAAATGTATGTATAAGCTGATTTAATTGGGCCATCGTGGACTTCATGTGTTCAGACCGGGCCTGGACTGGATTTAATTCTGCTATGGAATTAAGTTGGAGTGGGTATAAATCACACTCATAAATAATTTCTACTTTAAAAGGTTGGATTTAATATGATTGTAGCTCAATATATTTAATATGGGACTTCCATCTTATGTGTTCTCTTGAATATTGAGTTGATAATTGGACTTGAGCCTACTTGAAAATTGGACTTGAGAATTTTTGAAGACATTTTGCGGCTTATCTAACGAACCGAGTTTGATTTTAAGAATGGATTTGGGCTTTGTGTTACTATCTCATTCGTCAGGCAGAGTTGCAGGATATGGTGTTTCAGCTGGGCTTCTCAAATTTGGACAGTTCACATGAGTTTTGATGATATAAGATTTGATGAGATTTGGTTGTTATGAGATTTGAACAATATGAGACTTGTTGAAGAGATTTGATGATGATACATTTTTGATAATGAGAGTTGTTGATGTATGAAGCTTGATACTTTGGTTTATGCATTTTCTCAAAGGATATTTTGTCACGGCTTGAATTGTTATTGGAACTACGTTGACTGCGGGGTTGTTTGTGTTCGGTGTTTCTTATTTGGGTTTGAAGTAAGGTTTTTCCGGGCACGTTCACTTATTTCGTCTTCTTTCTTTCTACCCTTCCGCGAAGATGACTTGTTTGGGCATTTATAGAGGGTGATAAAGACTTGGCTATTTAGTTACGTTTGTGATTCTTTCAAGCTTAACCCACAACGTAGCTATCACTTCGGTGTCTCACTCAGTTGAGAATGTCAAGAGGTTTTGCACATTGGGTACACCGTTTCTTCTTCACAAGAATTAATACAAGTTTAAGTAACAAATCTGGGGAATTTTACTTCATGATCAAGTTTGGTATATCGGGTTTACTTCTCCAGGAGGTCACAAAACTAGCCGACGAGAATCGTCAATGATGTGTTTACCAAAGTATTTATTGGATGGTTGTTGATGTTGTTGATATTGGATTATGAACCGTTGATGAACGCTGCATGTTCCCTAAAGCAGATATTCACGAAACCAATCTTTGTCATAACACATTCAAGCTGACATTGTTTACGGTTTTGTCTTGATTTTGTAAAATCCCGCGAAAGAATCTATTTCTCGGTTTAAATCATAGACTTGTAAAATCCCGTGACAATAGAAACATCGTGGTAATTGTAAAGTGCATTTCCGGAACTATCTTACGGTTTATTCTTGGTTTTGTAAAATCCCGCGAAAGAAACTATTTCTCGGTTTAAACTATAGAATTGTAAAATCCGTGATGATGGAACCATCTTGGAGAAAGGAAAGCGTATTTGGGTCTTCGATCTTTGGTGTTACGGTTTATGTTTCGAAGAAGGGATAAAAGGGTGTACTTCTTAAATTGGATGTGTGTTTGGATATTCGTCATGGCAGTTTGGTTATTGCTTGGTTTTATGAGGTTTTGTGCTTTTAACCATGGTCGGGATGAAACCATTATCAAAGTTCATTTAAATGTCAAAGAAGGCTAGATTTGAAAAGTTAACCAGAAGATGTGACAACGGCGTTAATTCGATATTATTTATTTGAGGTTGAAGTGAATTATCACGGGTGAGTGTACTTAGTATCTGAAGGTATCGGGGATGGTTGGATGAAGATTCTTCATGATCCTTGTTCGAGCTTATTATCAAAAACGAAGACTTGGAAATCTAGTTATTGTTGGGTGTATTTTACTTTTTCTTTTTTCCACTTGGGGGAATTAGGCTCTTATCACCTCAAAATAACTATCACTTTAAGGAGTTACGTTGTAGTGCTCAGTGTCACATTCAATTGTGGATTTTCAAGAGGTAATGTACGTCTATTACTTGATGGTTGGTTGGTTGAAGAGTATAGAGTACTTAGAGATTCAATGGAGGATGAAGTCTCGTGCCGCTCTTTGTTACATATGTGCAAGTTTAAGTCACGAGTTCGGGTTAGTTTACTTAAGGGTCAAATTCATCATATTGGGTTTTCTCCATCAATGTCACGACAAAGAGCCTAATGAATGATAATGGGGTTGATTACAAGTTTTGCCAAGAGAGCTGAAAAGAGAGATTATGACGTATGAACACAACAGTTCATGCCTCGTTCTCTAAAGAAAAGAAAATGCGTTTGGTCGCTTTATCTTCAAAAAGGAAGAGAAATCTTCTTATGACGTATGAACACAACAGTTCATGCCTCGTACTCTAAAGAAAACAAAAGTGTGCGCTTCAGTTCGCTTTATCTTCTGAAGAAGAGAAATCTTCTCTATTATGACCATTCTCATCAACATGCTTCATACTTTTTCCATGCACTTTAAATTCTCAAGTGAACCGGGCTACTGTTGATTGTTTTCTTATTCCACTTGCTCAACTATAATGACAATGGCGACATCATGTGCTAATTTTGCGGGGAAGAAGTGTGAATAGACTACATTTTTTAAAGATATTCACTTGTTTAATCAAGAATGGCATCTCCATTTGCAATTCTTGAGGGGGAGAAGAAGTATGATAATTCTGCATGGTTGATTGTTATTAGAGAATAAATGGTCAAACGGCTCCAAACTCATGTAAGAACCGAGCTTCTTCTTATCGGCTCATCTTCACATGGAGTTTTCTTCTAAGAGTCGTTGGTTGACATCTTCACATGGGCTGAGTTGTTTAACGACAAAGTGCTTCCAGTTGCGGGGCTGATTTCTTTGATGAACATCTTTCTGTTCTTGTTTGATTGGGGGGGGGATTTTAGTTAAGGAGATTTGCTACATATAAGGTAATTGGAACACATTTGGTGAGATGAAGATGTTAACTTTCTTTTCCCCAACTGGACAATCTTGAAGAAGGTCGAGTCTACAGTCGGTTCTACATTCTCTGCTACATGTTAGAAGACTAAAGACGAGTTGCATTTGATTATCCAAAGACTTCTTCTTAATCTAGGCATTTATTAAAAGATTGTCGGTTTAGGGGAGAGCACTAATTGGGGGAGGGTGAAATGTCTGATTTAATCCCCAATTATACTTGCTCACATTCCGCTTCAGCAAGTTGATTCTCACAAAGACTTCAAGCGTTCTTCTCAACATATTTCTAGTATTTGGGCTTATAATATGTTGTTGATTCTAAAGTGTCAAAACCAGCAAGGGGGAAGGAGACAAGCATCTAAACGCGAGTAAACTTGACGAACTTAATTCTTCTAAGTGATTGAAGATATCCCGGGAAGACAAATGTTATTACCGCAGAGAAACTCAAGGTTTGACTCATGGCGAGTAAACTTGATGAACTTAATACTTCTAAGTGATTGAAGTTATCCCGGGAAGACAAATGTCATTACCGCAGAGAAACTCAAGGTTTGACTCATGGTGTTTAGTGTTTATTCCAACTATGTGGGGGAAGAGATGTTAGAGAAGTTTAAGATATAAGAGGTACACAAGTGTGTGATGATCTCGATGTTATCGCAATCATCGGGGGAGAGAGAGAATTGTGTACATTGGGGGCTCTCATTGTCTCACTTTAGGGCTTAATCGGTGATTGAGAGATATAATCACTTATTCGGAGTTGACATCGAGATTGTCATCCTTGAGATAATCGGTGATTCGGCTGCTTCTTCAATGTTATCAGTTGTTCTCTCTTTGGGGAATGTGTGTACTTCGGGTCCTTGAGCTTCATACACGATCATCAGGGAAGAAAGCCATTGTTTACCACAAACATTGGGGAGGTGTTTTCTCTCCGGGCATGATGTGTATTCGGGAGAGTTCTTGAGCATTATACAAAGAGACTGACTGCATCAATTCAACTACTTAGGGGAATTGTTCTCTTGACACCTTTTGGAATGGATCGCTTCAGACGTCAGTTGAAAATAAATATGAGAAGAGTTATTTATATGTGGGATGATACGTTGTTGTTCTTCTATTGGATGATATAACCTCGAATGAAGAATCACGGTGATTATTCTTAAAAGGAGCAGCAAGTTCGATGATAATGGTGTGCTTTTTTGTGCACCTGGCTAAGAGAAGCTTGAAAGAAAGCTTTAAATCTTCTCAGCTAAAGGATTTTCGGTTTGGGGGGAAGCTGCCGAAGTCTCTTTTTCTCAAAGGCTCATGTTCTATCTTCTATTTTGGAGCCTCGGAAGCTTTGGTGGTGGAAGTTTAAGAGATGGCGAATTCTATCTTCTACGACGTGCTGTTCAATATCCTTATTCTCGGTACTCGTATCATCATTCTCTTAAACTATATCATCTATTCTATCTCTGTAAATATTTATCTGAAAAGAAAATACAAAAAATATAAAACCAGCAAAACAAAATAGAAAAAAATAAAATCAACAAAAATCCATAAAAATTTGAAAAGTCTTAAAATACCAAAAATATTGTTTTTCTCAAGACATGTCTTCTGGTATCGATAGCATCTGCGGTCTTAGAAATGTCATTCAATAATGGCACGGGACCATAGATGAAGTTCGAGCAGGAGGTGTAAATATTCTATGTCAAAAATGATGGCTTACAGTTATTTCAGACTGTAACCCGCGCTTCAAAAATGGCTTACAGTTACTTCAGACTGTAACCCGTGCTTAAAACTATGGCTTGCTATTATTTATGATAGCAACACGCTCTTCAAAGAGGAAAGTGCTGCGCTAAACCAATTTTCAAATATTTCGTGCACTTATCCTAAAACAAAATGAGGAAAGTATGTCAAAGGACTGCTATTCCCACACAAATGTTTTTCCGTCAAAAAATTCTTCACAAAAATATTTGTTGTATTCAAAAATTGGTGGAAAATGAGTTTCTTTCAAAACAATCAGATTTAGAGTTTTCGTAAAAATTTGCAAACTCAATCAATGACTTCAGCGCTTTTAAACTTTTCAAAAATTGAGTCATTAATTGAGGGGGATAATGTTTTCAAATCTATATCATCTAACGGGCTTTCTTAATTATCCTATATGCTTAATTAAAAATGATGTTAACCTACGTTGAAGGACTAGGTGCCTAGGATATGATTGTTAGGTTTAGATGATTAGAGTTTGATGAACACATTATTTCCATGCCTTTACATGATCTGATTGAGATGTTGCATTGACTTTTATTAGTCGATTGTTGTTTGGGTGATGTCGACCACCATATATCTATATGTGTGTTCACTAACGTATGCAGGTATATTGGTATATAAGAATGTTCCCGATCCGGATCCCACAAATGAAGATGATTGGATGCCGAAAGGAAAGGGTAACTATATCTTGGGTTGACAAATGAAGAAACGAAGCTTAATTGGACTTTTATGGAGTGTTGGCATGGAAAAATGCAACGTAAGAGGTCTCATTGCATCAGCAGATGGTTTTCTTCTAAGTGATTGAAGAAACAGAGCTTAATTTGACCTCAGTTGGCATTAAAATGCAACGTAAGAAGTCTCACTGCATCTGCAGACGGTTTTCTTCCAAGCCCTACAACAACATCAACAAAAGCGGCTTATGATTCTCTCCACCTAACGTATCTTGTGCAGGAAAAGTAGTGAATGATACCATTTTTAAACAATTTTTGAAAATATTGTTTTGAAAATAAATTGGTCTTAATTTTGAAAATCACCGGAAATTTCTTTTTTATCAAAACCTATGTCACTCAATTACCGACTTCGGTCATCGATTGAGGGGGAGAGTGATTTAAAATATAATATTTTCATACAATATTTCTTCATAAAAGTTCCGGTTTGTACATTGAAATGTGGTGATCTAAAGATTTAATGTTATGTCATGGTATGATTTTCTTTAAAACTCAAAGATCTGTCAAAATGAAATTCTTTCTATTCTTGTTTGATTGTGAAATTGTTTTATTTTACTAAAAGATCTCTTAAAAAAATCATACCTGACACTAACAATCTTTAATGTCTTAAAATGGTCCTTATCGATCATTTTTCAAAATCAAATCTTGCCACGTCTTTCCCAAAATTTTCTAAATGATTTAAATCTTTTGGGAGCACAAATCTCAAATGGTTTGAAATTTGTTGATCGGGGAGAAATCGTGATTTAAATCTCAAATCTGTTTTAATGGAATTGGTTTTAGTCCTTCAAAGGCACTCCTGCCTCCATGTGCCAAACGATTTCAATATACATAATGCACATGTTGAGGGGAGCATTTATCCAAAACAAGATGAGCTTTTAAATCAGGCACATTTTCTCCCATGTTTTCTAAACCTTATTAAATCACGTGGGATCCAAAATCTCAAAAGGGTTTGATATTTTTGATCGGGGGAGAATTTGTGATTTAATAATGAAATTTGATAAAAGGTGATTGTTTTGATTCAATTGTGCAGGCTGCTCTCTCATATGTGCTAAACGCTTTCGAATCACGAATCACATATTGAGGGGGAGCATTTTAAAAGAAAATAAACTATCGAGGTACAAAAGCTTTTATGTTTTAACATAAAGTACCTTGATTGAGTTTTCAAATGGTTTTCTTAATGGTTTTTGTGATTGTGGATGTGTTTCAAAAGAACTCTTTCCTCTATGTGATAAAATGATTTCAAATATCCTATGCATATATTGAGGGGGAGAATTTACCAAGAAAATCAAATGGCTTTTTCTACGGAAATTGTGATCAAGAAATTATTTCAAAGAACTCTTGCCTCCATGTGCTAAACAAATCATATGCACATGCTGAGGGAGAGCATTTCTAAATGATCAAAACTATTAAGGTACAAAATGCTTTGATCTCGTATCACAAGTACCTTGATTGATTTTTCCAAATGATTTTTGAATTGGTTTCAAGATGGAATGAATTGTACCAAAAGACCGACCAATTTACTTTATGCATGGAGTTATAAGGATGGTGAGGTTAGGTATTCGTTCCCACGATCCGCCGAGGAGGGGATCTACCGGGGATAATCCACTAGAAAGTGTAGAGTCCTTAGGTATGATGAAAAAAGGAGAAAAGTGAGATATGGGAAGAGTGCGGACTGAGATAGAGCTAGAACTGGAATAAACCCAACAAGGTTCTAGTTATGAAGTCTCGGTAAGCTTGAAGGGTTGAAGAATGAACAAGATTTGAATGTGAAAAAGGGTGAAAAGAAATAGCCCTCCAATAATTCAACCTTAGGGCAGAAACCGGGTTCAATACATATGCTACTAGTGTTTACTAAGGTAACACTGGTATTGAAGACAATACGTCATGGACCCAGTGACGCACTGCACTAAACTTCCCAAGCTACTCAAGTTCCTCTTAAAAGGGCTTGCTTCATTCTCACGAGGAACCGACATAATCTATCTAATTTCTCTTAGAGATTGTTGATATTGAAGAAGGAGACCCTCTCCCTAGTCTCCGGCATAGGAACCAAATGTGCACTATTGAGTCTAGAGCCAAGAGATCATCCACAATATCTCATTAGGACACAAAATTAATGAAGACTTCTTGTTTCACACAATGTGGAAAGTAAGTATATATATTGAGAGTCCTACGCATTATCCTTGTGGTATTGCCAGAACATCCGAGTGATATGTAAAAGTATTCACGATGAAGATGGAAATCCTTCTAGAGCCAACATCATACAAGCTCTTGGTGGGTGACATGTGAGATCTTCTTGTAAGATCTAGCTTGTGACAACTGGATAGAAACGATGGGGAGATTCAATCTTGAATCAACTTTGGTCCAGGATTGGAATTGACGAATACTTTTGGAAAAACCATTCGATGTGCAAACCTTCTTTTCTTTAGCACGTCGAATGTGTATTCATTTTCATACACAAAAAGTATCTCTTATTGAAAAAATACTTTTGGAAAAACCGTTCGATGTGCAAATCTCTTCTTTTCTCTAGCACATCGAATGTGTATTCTCATATATATACAAAAGGTATTTATGATTGAAAATTGATTTCTTCTTCTAAACCTTCGTCGTATTGAAAAAATCTTTATCTTAAGCAATACGCGATTGTTTTTCAAATCATTTTTCATCAATCAGTGAATCTCAATTTCTTTGGTTCACTCACTCCGTGTTGTCTTCTTTGAGGCGTTCGGTTTGAGAACGGCTAGAACATTGCGAAACCTGTCAAGGAGATTCTTAGGAATCCTACGATCCGGCGGTACTTGTCTTGATCAACGGGGAACCGTGGGACGTGTACCTCAATTCAACGAAAGTGATCAAAGACACTTTCGTGTGTTTTATTGCTAAGCTGTTGTTTGCGGTACATTTGGGCGGTTGCGGTGATCGAAATTGAGGAGTCAATCCAAAGCCGCATGCTCACGGCATCCACACTTAATTGAAGAAATCATGACTTGTGCATATCTACGAACACGGCTCGGATATTTTTATACTATGCTACCTTTCTGTTGCTACAAATATCTTGAACCAGTAAAAGCTTCCGCTACTCTGATGGAAAGATGTCTTGATCCTGAAAGTGTGAGCATGTCGGTCCAAAAGTCACAACATCACATGAAGGCAACACAACTATGGATGATCCAGAGAGATTTATTGTGGCTGATGATCTCAATGAAAGCTCGAAGATCATCAAAGATGTGGATCAGTTAAAGGCCTCCACTAAAAGTACAAATCAATGCGGACTTTGAAGAATCGCTACTAATGCACAAAGATTGTGGAATTGAAGAATTGAAGTCTACGAGCTCAAGAACAAAGACAAAGAACGATTGTTAGGATTCAAAATGTATTTCATGGGGTGACCTCCCTTAGGGGGAGATTGTTAGGAATTGGAAATTACATGTTAAAGTGTCGGTCACCCCAATTATGGTCTAGCATATATTAGCTCGTAGACTTGTCGTTATTTACGTTATTTAGTAGTTTATTAGTTTGTTTGTAGCGTAGATTAGTTTAGTGTAACACCGCGGAGGAAGGAAGGGTCTTTACCCACTGTATACCTGATCCACAGGCCGTTAGGAGGTCGTTTAGTTTGTAACCTATAAATACCCTCTACCTCCCAAGGTAGAGGGTTGGAATTTCTAATCTAACCTTTTACACTTTTGTTCATCTCTCTAGAATTCCCTCTCTGCTCTCTTCATCTCTCTAACCATGAAATTTATATATTATCACCATCCTAGACCACCCGAATTATCAAACAACATAATATTCACGATCCTACAAGGGTGTAATAACCCGTTTCTTTATATCAAAGACAAGCTAAAGAGTCTTAAAGGTGAGCTGAAAAGGTTGAACAACAATAAGAAAAACACCCGGAACAGTGACAGTATCAGTCGTGAGATTTCTATGGTTGACATCGAGATTGCTAATAAGGGTGGTGATTCGGTTCTGGCCGGAAGACGCAAGGATTTGTTACATGAGCTGCAGATTTTTAACCACGGGATAAACAAAGATTTGAAACAAAAAGCTAAAACTAAGTGGGCCGTAGAGGGCGACGAGAACTCTAAATTTTTTCACGCTGTGATCAACGCTAAGAGGCGTGCAAACTCGCTCAATGGGATTAAACACAATGGGGTATGGCATGATGGTCCTAAGGAAATCAAAGCCTGTTTTCATGATTATTTTCTTTGGAAATTTTCAAGAGTTTAAGGGTGCAAAGTTTTCGATCGAGGGTTCCTTCTCTGCGACGATTCCTCTCAATGTGGCTACGGAGATCGAATCGGCTTTCACCGCTGAATAGATTAAGGAAGCTATATGGAGTTGTGGGGGTGACAAAGCGCCAGGTCCCGGTGGTTTTTCTTTTGCTTTTGTCAAGAAATATTGGAATATTTTGAAAGAAGATATGATAGAAACTAAAAACGTGATGAAGATAGTTTCTTGATCGTTTATGAGCCTTAGGGTTTAACAACAACATATACATACGCAGCGGAATAAGAAAGAACAATTATGTTATTGACACAAGGTTTTTATTCACTAACACTAACTAATCTTAGACGTTTATAGGAACACGTCTAGATAACTTAAACTAATAACCTAGGCGTTTACAAGACTATAAGCCTAGGACACACACACACCTTTACTAGACGTCTACATTATGGAAGACTTAATTAAAACCTACACCTATGTCCTCTTTATATACTAGAGGATAAGGACTAATAAATAAAACTTCTTTTGCAAGCAAGTCCTTCCATCTTTTTGTAGGTTTCCTTCTTGTCATATTAAGTCCCTCTTGTTTCATTCTTTTTGTCTTATCAACTCAAACGTATAATTCCCAACAATCTTCCCCTAGTTGATAATGACAAAACCATTCTTGAACGAACTTCCCTAGACGAAGTAGAGAAATTGAGATCAGGGATCTCACCATGAATGAAACAAGTATGTCTTCCTTTGTCTTCCCCTTAATCCATGTCATGCCACTCAAACATCTCTTCCCCTTTTTGTTATTATCCAAATAGGGAACGTGTGCAAATAATGATCTGGACCACCACGAACCAATATCATACTTCCAATCTAAGACTTCCAATGCTTCAAATCGCCCACCATTACGCACCATAGGAAAAATGGATTTAAAACAATAGAAAACTTCAACTAGCAGTAGTAATAATGATCAACAATAGTAAAAATCAAACACTTCCCCTTGAGTGATGCATGCATATCAATGATTCTTCAAAATCTGTAGGCTTTATGTAATGATTACTTGTGAAGAAAACCAAGTATAACGAATTTGATGAAGAAGTAGAATGTCCCAAACTTGTGTCTTAAATCTTGTACTATCCACGGAACTCCATACTTATACGAATCACCAAATATAAGTAGACCGCAATCCCTTGACAAGAATCCTCAACTAGTATGAGACACTGAGCACTACAATGTAACTCCTTTAAGTGACAGCCAATGTGTGCATAGAGCATCATAAGAAAAATCACACATTGCTAGATTCATCAAGCTATATGATAAGAACACAAACCAAGTAATTCCACTTCACCTTCAAATAAGTGATAAATAATCCTCTTCGTAATCAATTCTTCAATAAATCAAATACGAGCCTTTTAAATCCTTTAAGAACAAATAACCAAAAACCAAACTCCTTGTGTGTGTGAAAAATAACCTGTGTGTGTGTCGTCCAAAAACCATAACAATTAATATGCTCAACTTCCCCTTAAATTGAAATCCATATGAAAAACAGTACTTTTAAATTTAGAGAAGCAGTACTTTCAATAATAACAGTACTTTGAGAAGGAGCGATATTTTCATCCAATCGGCATACTTTCAAACATGGGCAAACAGTACTTTCAATAAAATCTGCGATTGAAGCGGTACTTTGCAACAGTACTTTCATCTAAGCGTCAAACACTTTCATAAGGAGACCAGCAGTACTTTGAAGCATAAGCGATACTTTAAAAATCAGTACTTTCATTAATAATCAGCAGTACTTTGAATTCCAAGCAAGGTACTTTCATATCTTGAACAACGGTACTTTAAAAATCAAGCAGTACTTTCGACATAACAGCAGTACTTTAAGCAGTACTTTCACATAATAGCTCAGACTGAAGATCCCTTCAGTGGAAAGTTAGATCAGTATATAGAGAACATCCACCAAAAATTTTGTCACGATCCAACGGTTAACGAAAAAGTTATGATCGTTTCAAAACAGTGCTGTAGTAACCTTACGAATTTTCTGCAGCAGACTTCGATACTGAATAACTTTTGATTGCGAACTTCAATTCACAATCCCTCTGGTTAAAAGTTAGATGGATAAACTGAGATGCACCAGCAAAAATTTTAGCTCAATCCAACGGTTCAATAAAAAGTTATGCCCTCTTGAAAACAGCCCTGCAGAAAGTTGCAAATTTTGTAAAAAATTGATTTTCTTCCTTCTTTTTAAGCCAAGAAACCTTGTGAATCCCTAGGTAAAGAGCTCCTAAGCTCGATACCAATTGATAGAAACTAAAAACGTGATGAAGATAGTTTCTTGATCGTTTATGAGCCTTAGGGTTTAACAATAACATATACATACTGCAGGGAATAACAAAGAACAATTATGTTATTGACACAAGGTTTTTATTCACTAACACTAACTAATCTTAGACGTTTATAGGAACACGTCTAGATAACTTAAACTAATAACCTAGGCGTTTACAAGACTATACGCCTATGACACACACACACCTTTACTAGACGTCTACATTATGGAAGACTTAATTAAAACCTACACCTATGTCCTCTTTATATACTAGAGGATAAGGACTAATAAATAAAACTTCTTTTGCAAGCAAGTCCTTCCATCTTTTTGTAGGTTTCCTTCTTGTCATATTAAGTCCCTCTTGTTTCATTCTTTTTGTCTTATCAACTCAAACGTATAATTCCCAACAAGATATTCTTAGTATGGTGGATAATTTCTACACCCATGCTTCAATATCGCAAGGTTGTAATTCCTCTTTCATCACTTTGATTCCCAAGGTTAGTAATCCAACTATCATATCGGAATTCAGGCCTATTAGTCTTATTGGCATTCAGTATAAAATCATTGCTAAGCTTTTGGCAAATCGTCTTGCCAAGGTTGTTGATCTTTGTGTTAGTCAGGAGCAAACGGCTTTTATTAAGGGTAGACAGATTCTAGACGGGCCTTTACTTCTTAATGAATTAATTGATTGGTTTAAAAGAAAAAAGAAGAAATTGATGCTTTTCAAAATTGACTTTGCCAAAGCTTATGACTCATTATCCTGGGATATTCTGTTTAAAATGCTTGAAATCAAAGGTTTTGGGGCTAAATGGATTTCGTGGATTAAATCCTATTTAAAGTCTGCTAGATCCTCGGTCTTTGGTTAATGGGAGTCCTACCGAGGAGTTCCCTGTTATGCGTGGGTTGCGTCAAGGCGACCTGATGCAGGTTTTACTGACCAGGTCTTAATATTTATAGTGTCTCGCTATACCTATGGTCTACCCTAATGCACTAACGGGCGTGTACCCGGTCGTGTGTAGTGTAGTAAATGGTAAAGCCGAGGTCGTCCCAAGAGCTATGTGTGTGGATAATTACTAAGTCTAATTGTCACAGAATATTAATGGTTTGATAGGGTTTTAATTAATTAAACTACTAATGCAGAATATAAAATCAAATAAATGGTAGAAGGGAAATCAATAGAGGAATAGTGGTGCTAACCTAGTTAATCCTTTGACTAGTTATGTCTACGTCTACCTACTTCCAATTACTTCAGGTGGGGTCAAATTCGAGAGGACGGCATTTGGTCAATTCGCCCTAACCTATCAGCAAAGATGCCACCACGTGAGAAATCAGCGCCGTCATAAGTCTGTAGTTCACGGTCCCTAAGCCGAGTCATTAAGTACTGCTACATGCTAGATTCTAAATAGTGAGTGCCGGCCGTTAGGAACTTAGACACTACACCCCCAATTCTTAAGTTCATCCAAACGATAGGTGATCGGTTGGTCAAATCGCACAAGTAGAAAGGGTCGTCAGTTGGTCATATCTTACTCTTCCCGTCTCGGTCCAGCTCACCTAGGGTCAGTAGGTCATATCTCCTAGGCAATTGGCCTCTATCGCCATTCAAAACTACCGAACCAAGGGTGACTACCAAAGAACTATGCATGCATACACTTAGAAATAATTATGCGGAAGTAAAGGTAAACGCAAACAAAACAATTAAGGAATCATAACTAGGCTAGCACCAAAGGGTGCTTAGCCGCTCATATTAATCATGCACATCAATTCAATATTCAAAGGTATGAAATACATGAATTGAAAGTAAAAGAAATAATAAACGCTAAAGCTTATCGTAATGGTGTGACTTCTCCTTGGGAAACAGCTCCGTATGCTTCCCTAGACCTCCCTTGAGCTTTTTCCCACGTTCTCGGAGTGTTGTGTGTGGAATGAGATGCTTTGAAATCTGGAGTTAGGTGAGGTATTTATAGGCAGTGTCGGGTTACGGCGTAACCAAAGGATGAGTTACGCCGTAACCTTTTATTTCTCCGTAAATGCACTAGATCGCTAGGATTACGGCGTAACCTAAAAAGTGGTTACGCCGTAGTCTTCAATAAACATGGTTACGTCGTAAGTGATGCATTAGTTACGGCGTAAGTATCAGCGGCGTAGAACCTCTTTTGACCTAATGGAGTTACATCGTAACCTTTGGGAGGAGTTACGCCGTAACCTCTTGATAAGTTGGACTTCTGGGTCACGCAATAGTTACGGCATAATGTGAGAGATGAGTTACGCCGTAACTTCTTCAAAATAAGCATATTGTGATAAATCTTTAGTAACGTTTCCATTTCCGCGTCTCTTTAGCTCCAATGCTCGTAATTTACATGAAAGTGTAAAACAATGGAAAACAAGCGTAAATCCATATAAATGATATAAATACGAGCATTAACGGGGGAAATTGACATTTAATATTCAAGACTATTTGATGTTATCAAATATCCCCCCACTTGAACTCTACTTGCCCTCAAGTAAACCTTATTAGATAGATTCCTAAAAAGATATCTCCCAAAACCTGGAAAATATGAGTTTACAAATCCCTTATGCTAGAATAAAACAAAGTCGAACACCTCACGAAAGGGGAACAAACACTCAAATCTCTCAACTATTCTAAGTGTCAATTTTGGGGTGATCACTCAATCGCACAGTCATAGCATGTATTCTATCAGAAGCTTGGCGGTTACACAAATCTCCACCACTAGAGTTAAGGGCTAAACAATTCTCGAAGGCAATATGGGTAGACACGACAAAGGTTAAGGGGTGACTCGTCATTACTAACATGTCAAGGCGAAGTGGTCAAAATCAATGATACATGACCAAATCCATGGCCAAGACACCAAAGATTGCTCGCTGCATCACCTAGACACGCTTCATGACTAAAGGGTATGATAAGACATGGATATATAATTGGTGTAAAATGAAAAACAAGCATGTAGTCTATATCTATAACTAAGTCATCACCACTTACCGTCCGCCCAAAGTTCAAGCTTAGAAGTCTAGAGACCAGATCATGAAATGTAAGGTAGATGTGTCATTAGAGGACGTCGTGATGGGCACACTACCTTTTCTTCTTCAGTTGGTATAACTCCAACTCCAATCTTCAAATGTGACCGAGGTGGCCTCCTCGATACTAAACAATAAAGCTCATACTATAGTGCTTATAACATCGCACTTTACAAAATCATAACTCAATCAACTATTTTTTTTTTCGACTTTTTTTTTTTTTTGAATCATAACATGATAACATAACATCCCCCCACTTGAGATGAACAATGAGAATTCGGGGGGTCTTCAATGATCTTCATAATTGTTTTCGATGAAAGCCTGATTTCCAAACCTTTCCACTCGAACCTTGGACTTAGGCAAATGATGACTTCCCAATTACAAATAAAGTCTACAGGGTAGGCTAAGGTGAAAGGGTGTAACGAAACAATATATTGGGGTGACAAAATGAAAGGAATGGCTCAGAAGGGTGTATCTAGGGGTATCTTGCACTAAAGGGGAGTGCAACAACAGGGTTTCACATGGGGGTCGAAAAGTCGAGGTGACTAATCGATAGACTCACAATGGTAGGCTGTTTGGGTGATAATCCTATAGTCTTGCCTTCTAAAAGCTGAAAAGTCCAAATACATCGAGCTAACTCAACATACCTCGTCTATGGTCTCGAAATGATGCAAAGGCCAAGTTCTAAAGTTTACAAGCTACCGGCACACTCATAATTTGGTAGATTTGGGGTAAAATATAGGAAACGGATAAGGCTAATCTCACCATGTAATATCAAGGGTTGTATGTGCTCGGCTAAGGTCTAATCTAGTTAGGTTTTGAAAAACATGTCAAAATTTTAAAAATGGCATAATTTTTCAAAATAAACTAGAAAACTGAGGGCGAAATAAAGTTCAAGAGATAATTCTACTCCCGCCCCCCACTTGAATTGTACAAAGTCCCTTTTGTACTAGGCATTAAAATAAAGGTGAAGAGAAAGGTAGAATTAGAGCGAGAACTTTCTTGAAATTTGCTCCAAAAAGAAGAAGGCCCACGAGAAAGGATCGTGCCTTCGTTTAAGCGTCATCAACAAACTTCAATCCCTGAAATCACAATACCGACAAGCATAATTCTAAAAGAAAAATAAAATGAAAAACAAACCTAACTCACTTTAGTAGGAATCACGGTTGCATTTAGCGAATGCAACAAGCCTTTAAACCACTTGGTGTCCCAAGTGGACGAGTGAAGTCTCGTGAGGGTTTACAGGAAACACACCCACAAAGTTCATTTAAAAACTAATACAAGGTTACTGTGTTTTAAAATGAAAGAATTAAAGTAGAGGAGAGTTACGTCGTAACTCCTATGAGAGAGTTACTGGGCAAAACTGGTATGAGTGAGAAGCGAATAGTTACAGTAATCATCGAGATGGTATTACTGTAATTGGTATCGTCAAGAAGTCTGCTGCTAAAATGTTGGTTACGGCGTAATCACCAAGATGAGTTACACCGTAACTCTGTTGAATCGACAAGCTGCAGCAGTAATTACTCCATTGTCTCCTGCAAAAATGGTTAGAAAACACAAAACCCAACAGAAAGGAAATAAAAACAAAAGAAAGGTATAATTCGAGTTGTCTCGGAAAGAGCACTTTTCTTTATTAACGAGTCTTTAAGTTAGACTTCGAGCGTGGGCTACCGGTGTTTGTCCGTCATCTCTTGGTGGGCAATCTCCATGTTGAAGCCAGGTGATCAAATTCTCATCCCGTTTGTATCCATCTCCAAGTTCTAAACACCCTAAGTAAAAGTTTTTGATCTTTTGGTAGGAGTGATCAAAACCTTTGGTTTTATCTTCATCACTAATACCAAGCAGTGGTCTAGCATAACTCAACTGTCTTTTAGTCCAATTTTTAAAGTTTTTGACAGTCCTTGGCATTTTGAAAACAGTTTTATCATCGCCAATCTTTAACCAAACCAGTCCTTCCTTCTCGTTTTTATCAAGCCCATATATTTCTTTAAAGGGTTTTCGAAAATCACCCAGTCGGCCCGTCGCCACGAATTCGCTAACATCATCCAAAACCACAAAGTCGACTAGAAGCAGTGTGTTCCTACAAAAAGTCGGATGTTTGTTGCAATCCCGAGGAAGTTGTTTCCTTTGTAATCAAGATCCTTTACCATAACCTGGTTGTAGCATTCCTTAGAGATAATATTGATGGGGAATGCAGGTTAGATAAATGGGTGAAAATCAATGAACCCAATTTTGCATGAGATCTTCAGATAGTGGGGATTCCTATGATGGATTCGTGCCCCCATCTCATAAAACTGCGGTTGGTCCGATTGCAAGGTTGTTTTTTCAGGGTTGTCTTGCCAATGGGTCATCTCGACATCACTAGAGAGGTCTTGACACTTAATCCTAAGTTATCTTCTTCCTCAAAATTTACGAAAACATCAAAATCCTTCCCGATTCAACCTCTCCGGGATCCGGGGTCGCTAGAAATTTTTCAAAGGCTTCACCAAAATCCCCCACTAGGTCAATTGCACAAACCTTCTCTGGGGTAGACAAATGTTCATTAGGTCCGAATGTGGCGATCTCTCCATTAGCTTCCAGAGTCAATTTTCCGGCAAAGACATCCACTTTAGTGTGAGCATAGCAAGCATGAGGTCTTCCTAGAATGGCAGGTATCTGTTGTCTTCCGAATATCAAGAATCACAAAATCTACTAGGAAAAGGAATCTCTTTATCTTCACTAATACATTTTCAATAATTCCTAATGGCGATTGCATGGATCGATCGGCCATTTCAATTTTCATCTTGGCTGGTTTTAAGTTGCCAATTCCCATACATAAAAACATCGAGCGAGGCATTATCGCGATACTAGCTCCAAGATCGCGGGCGTTACACATGTTCAGGCTTCCGATATAGCAAGGGAGAGTAAAACATCCTGGATCGTTTTCCTTTTGTGGTAGCTCGTTCCTCAAAACCGCTGAGCATCTTTCGTTGGGCGAATAGTCTTATCATAACTTAATTCCCGCGTAGCATCATTAGCATCATTGGGAGGGTTTACCAGTGAGTTTGGTCCAAAAGTGATTGTTTCTCCATGCTGATCCATTAAGCAACCTTTTCTCGAAAGGTCAAAGGTTCTTCGAGGATAGTTTCTACATGTGGACAACTTCTTCCTCCCGAACGCTAGGTAATCGGATATGGATTCGAACATGAACTAACACTTTCCTCTAATCTTTTTATCCTATCATCGTGAATTTTAATAGAAGAGACTGTATTATCTACGAATGCTTTCATCATCTTTTCAATCCTATCGTCACGCTCTCTTGATTCTTTGATGTGGTCGAGAATCTTTTTCTCAAAATTGTTCCCGGAATCGGTCTCAAATACACTTTTAACTTTTTCAACCCTACATGCTTGACTTCTCTTTCCAATCTCCGTTTTTCAAAAATTTCCCCGTAATTGTATTCTTGCTTTGTTATAGTCTTCATTACCTTATGATCGAAGTTATCTCTCGGTCCGTATCCAGTATCCATGTGCCACTTGTAGCAATGTTCGAAATCCGGAATACATTCCAAGGCCCGATCGAGTCATGCTAGGAATAGGTCTTGGTGAATCAAGGAGTTCTCGTGTTTGCACATTAATCCCTCGATAGAAAACGTATACGATCTGATGTTTGTTTAAATCATGAGTAGGGCAACGATAGAGAAGCTCATTGAATCTTTCCCACGCTTGGTACAGCGTTTCTTCTCCAATCTGCATGAATTGATAGATTTTCCCAAGAAGCCTAGCCATTTTAGAAAGAGGGCAAAATTGCTGGACGAACTCCTTTCTTAGTTTTCCCCATGCTTCTTTACTTTCACTAGGAAGTTTGTTATACCATCTTTTTGCTGTTCCAGTGAGAGTCATAGGAAAAATCCTTGCAGTGACTGAGTAACTAGGAGTACCCCTAACGTTGAAAAGGGAGGATAAGTGGAGAACTTCATCTACGTGATCTGAGCGTCCTCATCTTTGTCTCCGAAAACTTAAGCTCATGTAACTCTCGAATAATATGATGCGGGATGGAGTATTTTTCGGTAGGAGAATCCTTAGTGAAGCTTCGTTGGCGATTATCGTTTGGTGGGTCCAAATCTTGCTCCATGGTAAGGTCATTGATATTATTTTCATTGATGACCTCAGTTCTACGTGTCCGACTGATTGATTAGTAGAATGAGAAGATGTTGTGAATAGGAACCGGAGAATAGATCCTCCTTTTCCGAAATTGCTTCTCCGGGTCAATAAATGGGGTAGCCGAAAGGGCCTAGAGTCTGCGAGTCTTGTATCGACATTATCGAAAAGAAAATTAAAAGCAGACTTAATATGAAATCCTAAAATAGCTCCCGTGGCACCAAAAACTTGATGCGTGTTTTACCGAGGTCTTAATATTTATAGTGTCTCGCTATACCTATGGTCTACCCTAATGAACTAACGAGGCGTGTACCCGGTCGTATGTAGTGTAGTAAATGGTAAAGCCGAGGTCGTCCCAAGAGCTATGTGTGTGGGATAATTACTAAGTCTAATTGTCACAGAATATTAATGGTTTGATAGGGTTTTAATTAATTAAACTACTAATGCAGAATATAAAAGCAAATAAATGGTAGAAGGGAAATCAAAAGAGGAATAGTGGTGCTAACCTAGTTAATCCTCCTAACTAGTTATGTCTCCGTCTACCTACTTCCAATTACTTGGTGGGGTCAAATTAGAGGACGGCATTTGGTCAATTCGCCTAACCTATCGGCAAAGATGCCACCACAGAGAAATCAGCGTACCGTCATAAGTCTGTTGTTCTGGTCCCCTAATCCGAGTCATTAAGTACCGCTACATGCTAGATTCTAAATAGTGAGTGCCCGGCGTTAGGAACTTAGACACTACACCCCCCAATTCTTAAGTTCATCCAAACGATAGGTGATCAGGTTGGTCACATCGCACAAGTAGAAAGGGTCGCCGTTGGTCATATCTTACCCTTCCCGTCTCAGTCCGCTCACCTAGGTCAGTTGGTCATATCTCCTAGGCAATTGGCCTCTATCGCCATTCAAAACTACCGAACCAAGGGTGACTACCAAAGAACTATGCATGCATACACTTAGAAATAATTGTGCGGAAGTAAAGGTAAACGCAAACAAAACAATTAAGGAATCATAACTAGGCTAGCACCAAAGGGTGCTTAGCCGCTCATATTAATCATGCACATCAATTCAATATTCAAAGGTACGAAATAAATGAATTGAAAGTAAAAGAAATAATAAACGCTAAAGCTTATCGTAATGGTGTGACTTCTCCCTTGGAAATAGCTCTGTATGCTTCCCTAGACCTCCCTTGAGCTTTTCCCACGTTCTCAGAGTGTTGTGTGTGGAATGGGATGCTTTGAAATCTTTGGAATTCGTGGGGTATTTATAGGCCGGTGCGGGTTGCGGCGTAACCAAAAGATGAGTTACGCCGTAACCTTCTATTTCTCCGTAAATGCACTAGATCTGCTAGTTACGGCGTAACCTTATAAGTGGTTACGCGTAGTATTCAATAAACACTGTTACGTCGTAAGTGATGCATGAGTTACGGCATAAGTATCAGTGGCGTGGAACCTCTTTTGACCTAATGGAGTTACGTCGTAACCTTTGGGAGGAGTTACGCCGTAACCTCTTGATAAGTTGGACTTCGGGTCACGCACTAATAGTTACGGTAATGTGAGAGATGAATTATGCCGTAACTTCTTCAAAATAAGCATACTGTGATAAATCTTTAGTAACGTTTCCATTTCCGCGTCTCTTTAGCTCCAATGCTCGTAATTTACCTGAAAGTGTAAAACAATGGAAAACAAGCATAACTCCATATAAATGATATAAATAACGAGCATTAACGGGGGAAATTGACACTTAATATTCAGGACTATTTAATGTTATCACGACCCCATGGAACCTTTTCTTTTTATTATTGCGATGGAGGGGTTGCACATTGCCATAGATAATCTTGTTAAGAATGGTCTTTTCTCGGCTGCAAAGATTAACCAGTTTATGATTTCTCACTTGTTCTACGCGGATGATGTTATTGTGGTTGGGGAGTGGTCAGATGACAACATGAGAAATATGTCTGTGGCATTAAAACTTTTCTATGGTATCTCGGGTCTCAAAATTAACTTTGATAAGTCTTTTATTATTCGGGTCAGGGTGGAGAGTGCTGAAGTTGACCTGATGTCTAACTTATTTGGTTGCAAGCCCGAAAAACTCCCGTTCAATTATCTCGGAATTCCCATAGGAGGCAGCTCTAAAGAATTTCTTTGTGGGACCCTATAATGAACAAGTTCAAGAAACGTTTAAACGGGTGGAAAGCTAACCTTTTATCGATTGGTGGGCGGATGACTTTAATCAAGTCGGTGCTTGGGTCTTTAGGTAATTATTTTTTGTCCATTTATCGGATGCCGAAATCTGTTTCTAAAAATTTGGAATCTATGAGAGCCTCGTTTTTTTGGGGTGGGTCGGTGAATAAAAAGAAACTGCATTGGGTCAAATGGAGTTCGGTTTTAGCTAGTAAGAAAGAAGGGGGTCTTGGAGTGGGCAGTTTGGAAGTGATAAATTTGTCTTTATTGTATAAATGGAGATGGAGGGGTAAAAATAATAAGGATAGCTTGTGGGTGCGTGTGGTTTCTGATATTCATGGGCCGGATTGCTTCTTCAACATGTCTGCTAATTCTAAAGGGGCGTGGAATAACATCGTGACTGCAAACATGTATGTCCATTCCATATTCAAGCTACCGGTCGATGTCATTAGTAGACGGGTCGGAAACGGTCAAACTACTAGCTTCTGGAACGACATTTGGATTGGTGATATGCCTCTAGCTTCCAGATTTCCAAGACTTTTTGCTCTTGAAACGATTAAAGTTGCAAAAGTGGCAGATAGATTTCTTGACTCTGGTTGGATATGGAGTTGGCGACGAGAAATTCGCCTAGGGATAGAACAGGAACAATTCGATAATTTCATTGGTGTCTTGCCTTCTGACTTCGAGACTAGGGGGACTTTTGGGCGTGGACTTTTGATGGTAAAAATTCTTTCCAGGTTTCTTCTATTCGGACTTTCATTGATCAAAAATCTTTACCATCGGAATCTCAACGATCTTATTGGAATAAACGTGTCCCTAATAAGGTTAATCTGTTTGTTTGGCGACTCCTCCGCAATGTTCTTCCTACAAACACGAACCTCTTCAGCAAGGGGATTGACGTTTCTACGGTCCGGTGTGATCTTTGTAATAATGGTATTGATGATGTTAGTCATATTTTTGGGGATTGCAACTTTTTGAGAAAGGTTAGAAGTTGCCTTAGCCGATGGATACAACACTCTATACCTAATGTGGCTCCGCGTGAAATGCTAAATTGGCAACAAGGCCTTCGGTTGGATAAACATCAGCACAAAGTTTTTGAAGCTATATTATTTATTTGGTGGTGGCACACATGGAAGGAACGAAATAAAGTCCATCACAACGGGGATCAAGATAGCGTGAATATGTTTGTTAACTCGGTCATCTCGACGGCCTTCTTGTGGATTTCCAGTCGCAATCGTAGACATCAATATGAGTGGATCAAGTGGCAAGAAAATCCGTTGGATAATGGCTAAAGCTGTTGGAGCTGGAAGTGGGGCGTGGTTTTTTTTCTCATGTCGAGATCGCGCGTATTTGTGGTCTCCTAGTTATGCGTTACTTCATTATTATGACAGTTTATATTTTGTTTTATTTCTGGGTGTTGTTTCGGGACCTCGAGGCATGGTTGGGATCACATCAAAAACGCCTCGAAGTGAAAACCGGTGGCTCGGCCTTCGTTGGTTGGGAGTTTTTCTCGTGTCTTGGGTCACTGTAATCGGCACGAGTTTTTTTCACTCCTTTTGTGATCCTCGCAATTAATGTTCTCGGGTTGAGTCTAGATGTCGCTTGGTTATTTTGTTGTTTATTCTAGACTTTTTGTATTTGTTTTGAGGCATCTAGCGCCTTGCTATAATGGCCTTTGAACCAAGTTAAAGGTTACCTACGCTTATATATGTGTACTCGTACTTCTTACAAAAGTGCATGTTATGCAGTTATATGGATAAAAAAAAACATAATGGGAAACTAATCCCACGTAAAAGGAATATAAGATATAGCGGATTTTGTTTGATGCATTAATTTGACGGGTATACCATCTTCTACATATTAAAGATGAATCAATTCCATAAGGAGAATATTTATTACATGAAAGTATAGTCCCCCGAGCCCCTACTCAACTCATTATTTAAAGTTTGGTAGATATCAAAATTCACATGCGAGATTTGTGCAAGATCAACATAAAGTATATGGTCATGTCGTACACGTACTCTTTTATGTGTCCAATTATATTGTATTAGACATGACCTACAGGTGATTTTACTGTGCGAAGATGAATTCTCGAACTACAGGTGATTTCCACTCTATAAATTTTCCTTCTTTTAGAAAGACCAAAGTATAAAAATTAAAATTAATCGGAATATTAACTACTATGAGATAACATCGATAACGAATGAAACAGCGTTGATATCCCGAAAAAAGTGATCCAAAAATGGATTTGACCTAAAGTTTCAGGATATGTTCGACCAAGCCAATCCACCTCCTTCCGAATGACATAACGTACATAAGATAAACGACCATGAGTTCAGAATATCGTCTATACGACGTACACAACATCAAAGAAGAACCATATATCATTTTTGTGCTATAACAAACTAAATATTGTAACTAATATTAGCAAATTATTTGTCATTAAAGCCCATGAGAATTGAATATCAATAGTACGTATCATTCAATTAAGTTAGTCTAAACTCTACGCTACTTTCACTAGGCGGGTTGCGTTGCATCACTTTCACGTATAGGCTATTTGGGGCCAATATATGTGACTGGCTAGGATGGATTATACATGGATCGATTCTAGGATGGATTATACATGGATCGATTCGATTTATAATCCCATTTAATAAAGCATGAAATCACTTTTTTTTAAATTACTCAAACTCATTATGTTTTCGCTATTAGTAAAGTTATTGTAAGAGAAAACATATTTTGCCGAAATTTTTATTATTTGATATCCACCGTCGCAACGCACGGGTACCCTACTATAATATTCTAAATAGTTGAAATATGCGACATGAAACTTTTGGCATTCGCAAATTTATCGTCACATAAAACGTTTCAAATTATAAAGCATGGTTCATTAAATTTTTTATTTCAGAGTACCCGCCGCCGCATCGCGCGGATACCTTGCTAGTTATTGATAAAGATTCAACTAATTAAAACACAATTGGGCATTTAATAACTTAAAATTCAGCATTACAAGTATTATTGCTAAATGTACAAGTAATTTAAACACATTTCCTAACATTAAATACCTTAAGTAAATTAATTTTTCCTAACATAAAACACATTAAATATCAAAAGTCTTAAAATTAAGACGTACAACATATAAGCACTTGGTACAAATCAATTAAACACACATATCAAAATCTTAAAATTAAGAATACAACATTAAACACACTAATTAATATTATTTTTAAATCACTCATATAATAAAAATACATGTTATTATACACATTATACAAACAAATAAAAAACACAAAGCTTAATACAATTTATATGCTAACAAGTTGATGTTACATATGATTTTGAAAATCGGACCGGACCAACGGGTTCAACCGGAATCCGAAGTCGCTATCGGTTTGGCTAGCCAATAAAAGCCGTTCCAAACGAAACGGAGAGGACTAGTCGGAACAGGTAAAAACATGGGTAAATTGGGTTGGACTGTGATCATTTTTTTCTAGATAATCAATTCGTCATTGTTATTTTGTTGACGCTTAAACTTTAATCACATGGTACCGTCGTTGCAATACGCGAATACCCGGCTAGTTTTAATAAATCATCGTATAAAAAAATGAAAAATGAAACTATATATTGAATTAATATCTTTAACGCATGTGATAGCTGAAATAGTATAATTTTAAGAGTTGGATGATTATTTAACCTAACAAGGCAACTAGAAAACAAAACAATGAATTAACTTTCAAGGAATTTGCAAAAACTTGTGTCCATTATTCATTCGACGTCATATTGCCACATAATCTGTTATGGTGGAATTTTGGTTATTTAATTTTTATTGGCACATCAGTTAGGTTTTTTCCAACTAAGGTTTAATCAAGAGCAAACTGATATAATACAGTGCTTACTGTATAGTATGGTCATGGTTTGCCACATAATCTTCCAAGCTTGATTTGATAGTCGGCAATACATATTTTCCAAAAAAACAAAATACAACAAACGCTGATAGCTTCATTACATGAAATTTGACATGAAGTACATAAATAACAGTTCAGTTTACCGAACAGATATTGCGCGCTACATAGCTGATATTGAGAGAACCGTAAATTTAGGTGAACATATATGTTGTCTTTAAGACTATGTTTATTGGGGTATTCCACCAACCGGTTGGATGGGATATTGACAAAAAATATATATATATTATATTATTGTCCTCACATAAAGAAAATGAGATGGTGACTTCAAGTCACCAACCGGTTGTCCCCACCATTTTCCCACGTGTCAATTTTTGATTGGATAGGTAAGAGAAAAACTAATATTTTAAAATGTGTTTGGTTGGGTTGTTGATAAATGGTAAAAATATTGAAATTAGTTGGTAGTATTGGTTGTATAGGTGGAAGAGAAAGAAACTAATATTTTAATGATAGGTTGGGTTGTGACCGGTTGCTGTGACCGGTTGTTGATAAACATAGTCTAAGATAGTTAAACATGTGTGACATAAAGTCCAACTTTGTGGGGGGTTAATTAGTATGCCATAAGTACCGATATTGTAGATTACAACATGAGGATATCTACGGTCAAAGCCGATTAATGACGGTATTTATTCCAGGGCTGCCTCATAGCTCGACAAGTTATCATGATGTAGGCTTGGACACACTATCAAGAAGTTTCAAGCTTGTATCATTTGACAATACTGATCACCAGAAGCCATTATTACTAAACAAACTCGTCTCAAGCTTTAAGGAGAGCTCTATACATTTCGACTCATACATAGTTTGGGTCGAGTTGAGCTCGAACAACCTAAGAATATATGACTTGTTCGCAAACTTGAGTACATACAAATTTAAGCATACATATTACACAAGAAACAAAAACCTTACCTTTAAAAAATCAATTTAGATAAGTGGTTGCTACGACAGAAAACTAATTATCAAAGGTTTATCTCCCTATTATAGGAAAGTTCAAGAAAAAAAAGTTTAGCTCAAGCTTCTATTCCATCTTTTTTCTTTTACATATATTCCAAGCAAACCCTTCAAGAAAATTCAGATTTTAGTTTCTTTTTACTTTCTTATATTTCTCTATCTTGTCTGATATACCTTATACGAACATGGAAGATACAAGGTTATACAAATCCTGATCCTAGAAACAATCCCGATCATCAACACTAGCTGAGTTGAAACGAGGACATATGATCCCTGTAATACCCCGTGGAATTATAAAATTGGTGATATGAACATTTCCAAAAGCTGTCATATAATTATACATGTTAATAAACTACAACATCAGAAAGAAACTGGTGCTAGTAGAATCTTACAATCTCCTACTTAAAAAAAAAAAAAACAATCATAAAAAGTTTGCGATTTTGACAAGCTTTGCTCAAAAAAGTATAACACATATGCAATTACAAAACCAACATTCAACTTTTAGTTGAGGAAATTATTTCGGTAAAGAGGTTGAGGTGGCCCAGTCCCAGAATGAAATGGGTAGGTTTTTAAGCTATGGCCCATTGCATGGCCCACTAGTTACCCAAAGCAAACAACCGTATCCTTTTCTTTTTGCGCAATAAAGTTGCACTTTTTGAGAGAAAGTAATTAAATAACTCGGAAGAGATTTACGCAAAAAGTTAAAAATATTTGAGCAACACGTTTTTGCCAAAAACGTTGATGAAAAGGTCAGTTAAAATTTTGGGGTTAATTCATTAAGATGGCAATATGGGATTTGACATGTCGATAACTCTGATTAGGCTAACTTTTTCATCCGACATATTATCAATAACTTTGATTAGGCCAACTTTTCAATAGTTTTCTTGTGAGCGCTATTAATTATCTAAGATGCTTACAACTTTACTAGATGTGAAGTGGAAGATAACAAATTTGAAAGTGATGGGAGTAAGATACATGTGTTAAACTGTAAACCTAGATAAGAATATCCATTTTTTACTTTTTATATTTTATGATTGAAGTGTTTCTCTTAGAACAGTGTGGATGCTAGTTGAATGTTTTAAGTTGACATTTTGGTATGAAAATGTAATCAAGGAGTTATGGTGGGTGATTTTAGGTGATTATTAGAAGACAAGATGATTTGTCAGTTTATTAGATGTATCTTGTATCAGAGATAGTTTGCTACTGTATTTTTGTATCGCAGTTGTATGAATGGTGTTAGGGACTTGTCCAATGCCATGATTTTTATTTGTTGTAATAGGTTTTGAAAGTTAATATATGCTCACCTTTTCAACCAAAAAATAAAGTGTTTCTCACATACTAAGTTTTGGAAACGAACCATGTATGTATTATGCCTATATGATTTCTATCATTGCATGATAAACTACGTTTGCTTCCCATAAACTTGCAGCTGGAATATCGTCAAAAGAAGTAGTAAAAAATCCTATATCATCCTTATTTCTCATGAATAATTCAAATCTAAACCGGTAGTTCGATTCCTCTTGTTCTAATATGCATTCTGGTAGAGATTTTATCATTTTTTGACCATCAATTGAATGTTAATTCAATTAAACATGTATGCTAAACGTTCAAAACGCAGAACCAAAATTCCTATAAGATTTGAAAATCTTGTATTTGCGCTTAATAATAGAAAGAATAATCAAAATGATGCAGGCTCTAAATTGCAAAAGAAAGTGAATGAAAAAGTGTAGGATAAGGTAAGCAATGTAGGATGTGATGCTGATATGGGGAAAGGTGAATGGTGATGGGACTGTAATCGATGGAGTGGAATGTGTTTGTGAAAATGTGCAGGCAGGTATGGACAGTGTAGATAACATTGCAAGTATGGATAGTACAAAAAGTATAATGATAGTATAACTAGTAGTATAGATGTAAATGTACATAAAGAAAAAACAGAGAAAACGATGGAAAACAACACTACAAAAATATTTCCTTTGCTAAAGTAGTTAGTAGTAGCTAGTGAATCTGCCAAAGGGCAAAGCAAGAGTAGCTTGGAAAGTGGTTTGTAGGCCTAAAGAACAAGGAGGGTTGGGCATAAAGGCATTGCAAAAGTGGAATGAAGTACTTTTGTTGAAGCAATTGTGGAAAATAATTGAAGGGAAAGAATCATTATGGGTTAGATGAGTTAATGTGGTGAAATTAAAGAATATGAGCATTTGGAAAGTTTCAGTTTCTTCTACGGATAGTTGTGGATGAAGGAACTTATTGGCCATAAGGGATAAATAAAAAAATATATCAAGTATGGCATAGGGGATGGGAAGAATATCTTTATTTGGCATGACAAATGGTGTAGTGAAACGCCTTATCTCTAATAGATCCATCTACGAGGAAGATTGGATTACAATGCTAAGGTGGCTGATTTAATTAAGAATAAGTGTTGGCATAGTGAATGGTATTATAGGTTCCAATAACTAAAGGGGGTAAAAGTGCCAATGGTAAATGATGTTGCCAAGGATAGAGTGGTTTGGGTATCCGGTGCGGGCAAAAAGTCAAAGTTCATTACTCCGTATTAAACAAGCTTATTCCTAGACATTTTGTGGCTTGCTGTTAAAAGGAAGTTGTTAACTCGAGATAGAATGGGAAGATGGAAGCAAGACAATCATTTAAAGTGTGCATTTTGTAAGCAATGTGCTGATTCTCATGACCACATATTTTTTAAATGCAATTACTCACTGAAAGTTTAGAAAGAAGCTGGTGAAATAGATGTATAAGGTTGGGAATTGTGATACTCTTAAAGATGTGATAGAACTAATGGCTACAAATCATCAAAAAAATAGCGTAAGAAGTGTAGTTAGTAAACTTGTTGTTGCTGCAACAGTGTACTATGTTTGGCAAGAAAGAAACTTGATGTTGTTCAAACAAGAAAGCATGACAGAAGAAATTGTGTCTAAGATTATAATTGAGAATATTAAATGGCGGTTATTAAGTCTGAAAGTTAAAAGATCCAATGTAGTTCTCCAAGTTGCAAGAAAATCGGGACTACACTAGAAAATATGGCTCTCTGTGTTGCTCAATTATAAATGTGAATAAGATGGTTGAGAATATGATTGATTTTTACAAATGGTTGGTGAGTTATGAAAGATGGAATTTGATGTATCAGATAAATGCAACAACGAATGTTGATGGTGAACAAAGAGCAAATCAAGAAAGAGTAGATGAAGAGAAAAGTGGTTTCTCTATATTTTGATATATTGAAACTAAAAACAACTGCCTCCTACACGTCCTTACTAGGCTTTATATAGCCAACAACAACAAAAATAAAAGGAACATTGAAACATAAATAAAACTACCCATGAAAACTAATTAACCCACATTGAAAATGTCATCAGACCATGGGAAGTCAACAACTGCTTTGTCTTAGCCACTTGCACTATACTCCCCTACTAGGAAAAGATTCGCCCTCGAATCTTGCTCGACATCCTCATCCTCTTCTGCTTCGTTGTCTTCCGTATCAGTGACATAAGGAGACAAGTCTGCCACATTGAATGTTGCTGAGACGTTGTACGCTTGGTTTAAAATTGCGTTTTGTGATCCGATACGTTAAAGGTCCCAGAGGCCAATGCGTGATGCGTGTTGCGAATGCGAGCGCATTTTGGACACGATGCTTTTTGTATTAAAAAATACAAAAATTATTTATACGTAGTAAATTAAAAAAAATACCAAGTAAATGCAATAAATTTACAAATAAGTCACAAAGACACAAAAAATAGGAAAATAATCTATTTGTAAAACAAATAAGTCACTAAGTCAGGACACAAAATACTTAGAAACAACATTATAAAATCCAACTAAATTTTGTTTTAAACGGGAAACTCCTTTATTTACTTTCGAACAGGATGAACACGTAATTTTATTTTTAATTTTAGGATCTTGAATTCCATAATTTCTATATCCTTGTTATTGTTAGCAGTAATGCGGTTGAACATGAACAATTAAAGTCTATTATATACATATACATGATTCTATACATATACATGATGACATGATACTATAATATGTTAAAGGTATACTGATAAGTTATACAAGTGGTTAACAATCATAATTCATTCATTACCAAATCAACAACAAAAGTCAAAACTAAAAATTTTAGTCAAATTTTAATCACACATATGATTTCCAGCTCAACTATTTAACATATATGATTATTGATGATCAAAAAATAATATGAACTATTGCATAACATGAAGCTGTAATAAGATGATTGTTTGCTGGATTTCAACTCATGTTAATGGTGCATGATCTTGAACCGAAGGGTAATTTGGATGTAGGGTAATTTGGATGTTGTTATTGTGTTTATTTTAGACGTCTTTCAACAACTTCTATTTTTCAAAGTCCATTAAAATATTTTTATCTTCTTCTAAATGGTTTATTTTTTTTCAAAATGACTTAAATTCCATATTGCGACAATTGCGAACGTTGCTAGCATTACACAAATGCGCTAAATTGCGGTCTAATGCGAGTGCATTTTGGGATGGCCTCGCATTAGGTATCATGATGCGAAATCCTAAAAGCAATGCAATGATGCACACAATTTATGCAATGATGCGCGCATTTTTAAACCAAGGTTGTACGTACCAGGTAAGTCAATCTTGTAGGCATTATCGTTGATCTTTTTGAGCACCCGAAATGGACCATTAGCACGTGGTTGTAACTTTCCAAACCTACCAGCTGGAAACCGCTCCTTCCCAAGTCGAATCCATACCAAATCTCCCTCTCTAAATACAACTCTCTTGCGATGAGTATCTTCATGCTCTTTATACTTCTGGTTCTGTTTTTCAATGCGAGCTCGAACTTGTGAGTGTATCTGTTGTACTTGTTGAGCCTGTTCTTCGCCACTACCACTTCAAATGGAGTCTTTCCAGTGGTGCGACTTTGTAATCTGTTGTAAGCAAACTCAGGCTATGGTAGCACTAAATCCCATTGTCGCGGGTTCTCTCCGACTAAACTTCGTAACAAATTGCCCAAATTTCTGTTGACGACCTTGGTTTGCCCGTCAGTTTGTGGGTGGTGCGAAGAACTAAACTAGAGTTGTGTCCTTAACTTGCGCCATAAAGTATGCCAGAAGTGTCCCACAAATTTGACATCTCGGTCTGATGTAATGGTCTTAGGTATTCCATGTAGTCGAACAATCTCTTGCAAGAACAAACATGCGACCTTCGATGCATCAAAAGTCTTGTTGCAAGGAATGAAGTGAGCCATTTTTGAAAACCTGTCTACTACCACCATGATTGAATCTTTATTCCTTTGAGTACGAGGCAACCCCAAAACAAAGTCGAGACTTACATCCACCCACGGGGCTACTGGTACAGGTAACGGTTGGTATAAACCCGCATTTGTGCTTCGAGTCTTAGCTAGTTTACATACTCGACACCTCTCTACAAACCTGGAGATATCTCGTTCCATTCTGGGCCAATAAAAATGATCGCTTAACCAAGCCAGTGTCTTAGTCACTCCAAAGTGTCCCACTAAACCCCCTGCATGACCCTCCTTTATAATTGATTCCCGTAAGGAACAGTTAGGTATACAAAGTCTGTTACCTTTAAAAAGAAACCCATCTTGAATGATAAATGGTGGGTAAGGTTTATCTTGAGACTTCTTCCATATGCCTGCAAAATCAGAATCATCAACATACAAGTCCTTGAATGTTTCAAACCCAATGGTTTGAACTTGCATGGTCGATAGTAGTGTATGCCTTCGACTCAACGCATCAACAACCTTGTTTAAAGTTCCAGCCTTGTTCTTGATTGAGAAAGTATACGATTGCATGAATTTTACCCACTTGGCGTGTCTGGGCTTTAACTTGTGTTGCCCATTGATGTACTTTAGCGCTTCATGATCGGAATACAAAATAAACTCTTTCGAAATGAGATAATGGTGTCAATACTCTAGGATGCGAATTATTGCATAAAACTCCTTATCGTATGTTGAGTATTTCCACCTTGTCTCATTTAACTTTTCGCTAAAAAAAGCTACTGGATGCCCTTTTTGACTCAACACACCTCCAATTCCCACCCCTGAAGCATCACAATGGACCTCAAAAACTTCCTCAAAATCAGGTAGTGTCAACACGGGAGCCTCAATTACCTTTCTTTTTAATAACTCAAACGCCTCATCAGCCTCTCGAGTCTAATAAAATGTGTTTCCTTTTAGGCATTCAGTGATGGGTGCAATAATGGTGTTGAAGTTACGAATGAATCTCCGATAAAACGATGCTAAACCATGAAAGCTACGAGTTTCGTGAATATTTGCCGGATCCATTTGAATACCATCTTTAGACACAATATATCCCAAAAAGAGCACCTTATCAGTAAGGAAATGGCACTTTTTGGTGTTGGTGTATAGCTTTTGGGCTCTTATAACCTCAAAAACATGCCTAAGATGGTGAAGATGGAGCTCTTCTGTAAGACTAAACACCAAAATATCATCAAAGTAAATAACGACAAATTTACCAATAAAAGAGCGAAATACTTGATTCATTAAGCGCATGAAGGTGCTCGGGGCATTGGATAAACCGAAAGGCATCACCAACCATTCGTACAAGCCATCACGAGTCTTAAACGCCGTCTTCCATTCATCACCGGGACGAACTCGAATTTGGTGGTACCCGCTACGCAAATCAATCTTTGAAAATACTGTTGCCCCGTGTAACTGATCAAGAAGGTCATCAAACCTTGGAATTAGGAAACGATATTTGATAGTTATCTTATTAACGGCTCGAATATCAACACACATTCGCCACGATCCGTCTTTTTTAGGGACTAATAATACCATTACCACACATGGGCTCATACTCTCTCTAATGGACCCTTTTTCTAACAACTCTTCAACTTGCCTCTGTAACTCTTCATGCTCTTTGGGGTTCATCCAGTAGGCACTTTTGTGAGGTAAAACAGCCCCTGGTACAAAGTCAATACAGTGTTGGATGTCCCGCATAGGTGGTAGTCCAGGTGGCAACTCGTTTGGAAAAACATCAACAAACTCTTCAATAATTGGTGCTACCTGATGGGGAACATAATCACTACCATCATTTGACTCCATTACAACTAGAGCAAACACATCAGTAGCCTCATTTACTTCTTCTAAAAATTCTGCTCGAGATAGCAAATGGTTCTTCGTTTCCTTTCTAAGATCAGATGGGCCAAGAACAATGGTAGTACCATCTTTCTCAAAAGTGTAGGTGTTCTTGAATCCGTCATGCTTAGTCTTACGATCGAATTGCCACGGCCTGCCTAACAAAACATGGCAAGCATCCATTGGAACCACGTCACACCACACTTCATCAGAATACTTCTTTCCAATAGAAAATTTCACTAAACACCTTTTAGATACCTTCACTTCATTACCCTTCTTGATCCATGATAACTTGTACGGTTGAGGGTGTTCTTCGGTTTTCAAACATAACTTGTCAACCATTGTAGTGGAAATTACATTTTCACAGCTACCTCCATCTATGATTACAGTACATACTTTGCCTTCATACGTGCACCTTGTATAGAAAATGCTATGCCTTACCCATGATTCATCTTCATTTGTGATAGTACTTAAAGCTCGCCTTACCACTAGCATTTCTCCAGAGTCGGCATAAGTGATTTCCTCTTGATCAGAAACGTTCTCTTCGTCCGCATCCCTATTCATCAAACACGGGACCAAAATCTTCTTCTAGTAAGGTAACAATTTGACGGTTTGGGCAATCAGCGGCAAAATGACCAAGACCTTGACACTTGAAACAACGCTTACTAGTTGTAACCCCTCCCCTGCTAGAACTTGAACTGGAATTTTGATTCTGAACTTGAGTCGGATTATGAGTTGCACCAGTACCCGAATTTCTAATCGGGTTTAACCCAACCACCCGTTTACCGTTTTCAGTCCCCATAACACGTTTTGGGAATTGAAAGTTACTGATCTTTTTCTTCAATTGTGCTTCTACCTTCAGGGCCAACCGACACACGTCGTTATACGAGAAAAACTGTTGGAGTTGGACAACATCATAAATTTCTGGCCTTAAGCTTGCTAAATATCGAGCAACTGTTTGTTCATCTTCCTCATCCACATCACAACGCATCCTTAACCGATCAAATTCACCAGTGAACTCTTCAACCGACATACTACTAACTTGTCTAAAATTATGATATTCAATGAAAGCTTCTTGCTTATAATTAACAGGAAGAAATTTGGCCATCAATTTTTTTTTCATCTTGTACCAACTGAGTATCTTTGGTTTTCCTTCCCTAACGCGTTGTTTCTTCACATGTTCCCACCAAATAGAAGCATTCTTTTTCAATTTTATGGCTACTAACTTGACTTTTTGTTCATCGTTCAAATTTTAATATCAAAAACTCGTTCCATAGTATGTAACCAGTCTATGAATTCATCAGGATGAGGTTTACATTCGAAAACGGGGATGTTGACTTTCATGTCGAGGTCCTGAGAACGTGCTAACCGTCCCGGTCTAAAGCCATGATCTCGATGATGACGATTAGCCCCCCATGGGTTAACGTCTTCTTCCTCGTTACTCGCTGAGTCGGTATCCAGTCCCTCATCTTCTCCATCGTCACTATTAGAAACACCGTCGACTTCGCGATTGATATCACGATGTACATCTAATCTAGCGGTTGCAAGTAGACGTTCTAGTTCCCTGATTCGTCTTCCTTGTGCTGCAATTTCGAGATCTTGTTGGTCCCGACGATGCGGTTGTGGAACCTCTTCACCACCATCGACACCTCTACGAGGTTGACCACGTACTCGTCCCCCTCGACGCCCTCCACGACCACGTGGTTGTTCATCAGCCATCAATATGATTCGAGGCAATGGCTCTGGTACCAAATGATGTATCAAATAAATGCAACAACGAATGTTGATGGTGGACAAAGAGCAAATCAAGAAAGAGTAGATTAAGAGAAAAGTGGTTTCTCTATCTTTTGATATATTGAAACTAAAAACAACTGCCTCCTACACGTCCTTACTAAGCTTTATATAGCCAACAAAAAAAATAAAAGGAACATTGAAACATAAATAAAACTACCCATGAAAACTAATTAACCCACATTGAACATGTCATTAGACCATGGGAAGTCAACAACTGCTTTGTCTTAGCCACTTGCACTAGAATTACCCTCCATTTGTCTACAGAATTGGTTGGAATATAAAGCCAGTGTTTGAAAATAGGTTTAGAAGATGGCCTTCTACATTGGAAAAGTAAACCTTGTTTCATTCTTCTAGTTTTTTCTTTGCAATGGATGTTGATGGAATCATTGTACTTGAAGAGATTTAGAAAGTTCAGTCAAGTAAATATTTTTGCATAAGGATAGGTTTCCTGCTCAGGTGGGATATAGGGATATTTCCTGGGTATTTGCTATGAGCTCTCTTTTATGTGATTGATGATACCTGCTAGTTATTTTTGCCATTTTATTAGTATGAGGATGTAGTTGCATCAAGATAAATGGCGAGGATAGCTAGGAAATGCAGTTAATTCAACAAAAGGGAGTTTGTAGAGGAATGGTATTGGTCATATAAGGTGGTGCCTGCTTATACTAGTAAAACAGAATCAAATGTGTGAGGTTGCAGTCTGCACATTTTGGTTATGTTTTCTACTGGTATGAATTGGGAAATGTAGCCTTGTTTAGGGTTTAGGGTTTAGGGTTTTTAGGGTTTAGGGGTGGATCAATATCAAAGGGGGGTGGATGGTTATGTAGGAGGGATGATGCCTTCTGCTAAGATGGGTCTGATCTTTAGTGTGTGAGGATGTAAACTGCATATAAAGATTGGATTCATCTAGTACGAAGGAAATGTAGTCCTCTTGGTGATATGGTGAAAACTGGATTTTTTTCTAGTTAGCATAGTTTGATGTTAGCTAGTTGATGTATTCTCATTTGTATGTCATGATATCAATTTGTTGTCTATGACATGTCATAGATACATTTGATATTCATGTTTGTAATTGTTTGGACTAAAGCTAATCGTCACACCATCTCACTTTTTATATCAGCGCTAACTCAGATTTCTTTATCCTCTCACTTTCCCTCACACCTTCTCAGCTTACAACCCTAATAGTCACACCACTCACTCACACTTTATTAAAATATTCACTTTATACAAATATACCCCGCTAAATACCTAACACATGCTCACAAACCAAATAAAAAACACAAAGAAAATACACAAATACCGAGAGATGTGCAGCTCACCTCTATCTCATTTTTCTTGCTTCACACGTGAAACTCTTGCTAGGTTAGAGCATTCCCATTCATAACACCATAACACCAATAACACCGTCCACGTCAGCGCCACATCAGCTTTAACATTTAACATTAACATCCCCAAAAAACACCCACAACCATAACGTCCCAATAATATCAATAACACCAATAACATTTCATATTTTCAATTTCAACCCCTAAACTAAAACAAACACTTCATTTATTAAATTAAAACAAACATTTCATTAAAACTGAAAACATATTACAATACGAGATTAAAAATAAAATAAAAAATAAAAAATAAAAAAAAATTACAACAAAATAAAAAAAGACACTGCAAATAAAACATTACAACAAATTAAAGGAAATGACGAGAATACGATCTACTGACGAGGTTTCAAGTTATATTTTTTGATGATTCGATCTTTTTCGTCATTGATCCACTCCACGACCATTGGATCTTGCCCCTCAGTAGGCGTCATCAAAAACTTTATCTCTTCCAACCTTGTTAATGTGAGATCTCTTTCCTGTTGGGCCCGATACGCCGCTTCGGAGACTTCTCGTTTCATACGAAACTCGTTTCCCATAGTTTCTGTGAAATAAGCTGACGAGCTCGTTCCTCCAGTGCTTGTTCCCCCAGTACTTGTTGTAGTCTCGGATCTTGCTTTCTTGGTAGCACGTTTCTTTCCCATGGGGTGTGGTTGTTCATCATTACTAAACAAAGCCTCGTTTGTTTGGCTTGGCACATCGCCCGTTAAATCAACCGGTGCCGGCGTGTCCCATTTCTTATAATGACGCAAAACCTCCCAAGCGTTCTCCGCACCAAACGGTGCTCCTTTGGTTTCCTCACGATACCATTGCTTTGCCCGTTTCATCACATCCACCTCACTTTCCCCGCCGTTGTTCCCGCTAAGCGCACGTAAGTAACAAGCGTTGAACTTTGTGCTTATGTCGCTCAACGCTTTTCCATTTGCTTGACATCATGTCCTTGGTGCGCCGTTGAAAGTTGTTTTATTGAACTCATTTCGACCCGATACCAAAACGTATCTCTGGTTGGCACTTTCCAACTTTCGAATCCTCCAAACGCTATGTAACACCTTGTAAGTAATGCTTCCTCTGCTGAATTCCAACGCGCAGTAACGACAACCTCCTCTTCATCGGAATCAATTGGTTCGGGCTCGGGGTCTTTGGATTTCTTTGATTTTCGCTTAATACGACCTTTTCCTTTTTTGGAGGAGACGTGGGTGTGTCGTGAACATCTTGTGTTTCAGTTTGTGATTGTTGTGACAGTTGTGTGAATTGTAGATTTTGAAAGTTGGAGTTTAATTGGGTATTTTGTTGGTTTTGTTGTTGGCAAAACAGAAGTGTTTGCTGTTGTTGATACATTTCTTGGCTCGAGAAGCCTAGTGTGTTGGGGTTTGAAGATTAACCCGCGTTCGGGTTAGATGATGAACCCGGGTTTGAGGGATTCCACCCATCACCGAGAAGATTGAAGAAAGTATCGTCGTTGCCTCCCGACATTGTTTTTTTTTGCAGTTAATTGAAGTTGAAAGATTGAGACTATTGAGAGGATTTAGTAGTGGAAGTGTGAAAAAAATGGTGTTTTAATTGTGTATTTATAGTGGTAAAATAAGGTTTTTGAATTTTTTTTTATTATTATTTAATTTTCATTAAGTTGAAATGATTTGTTAATTAACATGACTTAAAACAATAAGTGATAAAAGTGAGGTCCTCCACATTAAATCATTTGTTAATTAACATGACTTAATGAAAAAATTAAACAAACAATTAGTCTTATAGTTGGGGAAAATATAATATATAATTCACCATTTCATAAAAAAAATAAAATAAAATAAAAATGTAGCTAGGATGAACAAATCGGAAATAACAATAAGTGAATGTCAAATCCAATAGTGAAACTTATTGTTGGAAAATTTAGTGCACTTGTGGGATTAGTTCACACCTTGAAATGGGTTAGGAGGTACGGAGTGTACACCCATAAGGTCCATGAACACCCTGACTCTAATAGTGGTTTGTATTGGTAGTGCTAGTAGAAAGTACTGCTTGAGGAAAGTACTGCTTGTGAAAGTATCGCTTGTGATTTTCACGATAAGCATGTTTCCACCGAGCAGGCGCTGTTTCCACGATAGGCGTGTTTCCACCGGCTGGTGTATCCACCGCTAGTGCTATGAAAGTATGATAAGCGTTTTCCATCGATAGGTCGTATTTCCACCGCAAGTGAAAGTACCGCTAGTGGAAAGTACCGCTTATGGAAAGTACTTGCTAAATGGCGCATACAACCGCATTATGACAACGTTTAATTGGTCATGTAACCACTAACGGCTATAATGGGGATAATTATGAGGCTATTAATGGGCCGATTAATACTCATAATTCCATTGGAATAGCTCAAGAGTAACCTCCTATAAATAGGAGATCGATAATGCATGAAGGAGACACATAAAACGTAAACACTTATTAGCGAAAGGGTTATAGAATTGTGCCTAATTCTCTAACCGCATTTGGTCTTATCCCAAGTAGATATTCGTGATACCCAGGCATTAGGGTCGAATAGTTTACTTTGGAAAGTGATCACACGATTCCAAGTGATATCCGATAACCACCTAGTGGTATTGCTACTGTCATTGATTGTCTTAACCTTGTTCTGGAGATACCCACCAACAATCAAAGTAAACTATTTTGTGATAATCAATGGCAACTGCTGCAATGAAACACATGGCTTCAAACTTTGCTAAGCGGATAAGTTTGAAGGAGTGGACTTTAGGAGGTGGCAGAAGAAGATGCACTTCTTGCTGTCAAGTATGAGTGTGGTGTATGTGCTAACCACACCCATTCCTGATGATGGTGATGATGCTACCGTGGAGCGATCGGAGGAGGAGCAAATTGGAGAATGATGACTACATATGCAGAGGTCTTATTCTCAATGGTATGTCTGATTCTCTGTTTGATATTTATCGGAACTTTGAATCTTCCAAAGAACTGTGGGATTCCTTGGATGCCAAATATATGGTTGAGGATGCATCAAGTAAGAAGTTCCTTGTTAGTAATTTCACAAATTACAAAATGACTAATTCAAGACCAGTTATGGAACAATACAATGAACTTCTTGGAATACTTGGAAGGTTTACACAACACCAAATGAACATGGATGAGGCTATCAAAGTCTCGTGTGTCATTGACAAACTCCCTCCTTCATGGAAAGATTTCAAGCATACCTTGAAACATATGAAGGAGGAGTTAACTCTTGTTGAGTTGGTAGTCATCTCGCACATTGAGGAATCTCTCAAGGTGCAGGACAATGACAAGCCAAAGAGTGGCAATGCTATTGGTGCATCTGTTGTCAATATGGTGGAGCATAACAACTCCACCAGGTACAATGACAACAAAGGCAAACGCAAATATCATGATAACACAAGGGCGGATCCAAACAAGAAGGCAACACCTACTTGTTGGAAATGTGGCAAAACAGTTCACATTAAAAGGGACTGCAAGGGTGTTAAAATTGGTGGTAAAGCCAATGGATCATGCACTAATGGTTCAGGGAGTGGTGGTTCACCAACTCACCGAAAGGTCAAAATATGTTTAATAAGTCTTTTCAGATTTATTATGTTACATATGTATCTGAATCTTTTATGTGCGTGATGATGATGTTGCGTGGTTGGTTGACTCTGGTGCAACAGTTCATGTGTGTAAAGATAGAAGCTGGTTCAAGACTTATGAGTCACTGAATGATGGTTCTATTCTTCACATGGGAAATGAGTCAACAGCCTTGGTGCATGGTCGTGGTTGTGTAGATCTTAGGTTTAGTTCTGGAAAGATTGTAACTTTGTTTAATGTTATTCATGTTCCCGATATAAGGAAAAACTTGGTTTCAAGTAGTGTTTTGAATAATCATGGATATAAACAAGTTATTGAATCGGATAAATTTGTTCTTTCTAAATGTGGTGTTTTTATTGGTTTTGGTTATTTATGTAATCAAATGTTCAGGCTTAATATTACCACTGACAGTGTTATTTCAGCTTTTGTGACCACATATGATCGGACTAATTCTATCCTCTGGCATGCAAGACTTGGTCATGTACATTATAAAAGGTTGCAAGATATGTCTAAGGATGGGTTGATCCCAACCTTTGACATGGACACTGAAAAGTGTAAAACTTGCATGTTGACCAAGATTACCAAGAAACCCTTTCAGGGTGTTAGTCGTGAGACTAAGCTCCTGGAGCTTGTACACAGTGACCTGTGTGATTTGCATGCCACTCCTTCTTTGGGAAATAAGAAGTACTTTGTGACATTTATTGATGATGCTTCTAGATTTTGTTATGTCTATTTATTACATACCAAGGATGAAGCATTAGATAAATTCAAAGTGTTTAAAACTGAAGTTGAATTACAACTTGGGTCTTTGATCAAAAGATTAAGGACTGATAGGGGAGGTGAGTACATGGATACTCAGTACTTTCAGTCTGTTGGAATAATCCATGAAACGACTGCCCCTTATACTCCTCAAAAATGGTATTTCGAAAGGAAAAATAGGGTGCTGAAGGAGATGGTTAATTCCATGTTGTCCTATTCAGGACTGAGTCAAGGGTTCTGGGGTGAAGCTATGTTAACAGCTTGCTATTTATTAAATAGGGTTCCTAACAAAAGGAACAAGGTTACCCCTTATGAACTCTGGACTAAAAGGAAACCTAACCTGAACTATCTCAAGGTCTGGGGTTGTAGGGTTGTTGTAAGACTCCCTGATCCAAAGCAAAAGACTTTGGGTGAAAGAGGCATTGATTGCATCTTTGTTGGATATGCCGAGCATTCCAAGGCTTTTAGGTTCTATGTTATTGAACCTAATGAATATGTTTCAATTAACTCCATTATTGAATCAAGGGATGCAGACTTTGATGAGAATAGATTCTCATCAGTTCCTAGACCAAGTCAGAGGATTCCTAATGGAACTCATGACACCGGTGTATCGAGGTACCGATGATGAACCATCGTGGTGCCTCGATGAGGTTGTGGTTCAAAGAACCTGAACCTCGTGCTCAGGAAAAGCAAAAGGGTCAGGACTCCAAAGTCATTTGGACCTTAGTTTCAACTATACTTAGTTGAAGGTACCAGGGATGAGGTCTCAGACCAATACTCCTATTACTTCATTGTTGAGGATGACCCCAAAACATTTGAAGAAGCAATGAAGTCCAGATATTGCTTTCGGAAAGAAGCAATCAAAGATGAGATGGATTCCATCATGGGCAACAACACTTGGGTGTTGGTTGATCTACCTCCTGGTTGCAAACCTTTGGGTTGCAAATGGATTTTCAAAAGAAAATGAAGGTAGATGGAACTATTGAAAAGTTCAAGGCTAGACTAGTCATTCAGGCTTTAAACAAAAGTCGGGGATAGACTATTTTGATACTTATACCCCTGTGGCTCGTATCGATACCATAAGACTACTGATTGCTATGGCATCTATTCACAATCTGGTTATTCATCAGATGGATGTGAAGATAGCTTTCTTGAATGGTGAATTGGATGAGGAGGTTTATATGAACCAACCTTAGGGCTTCATCATGCCTGGTAATGAAAACAAGGTGTGTAAACTGATTAAGTCTCTTTATGGACTTAAGCAGGCACCTAAACAATGGCATCAAAAATTTGATGAAGTGGTTTTGTCTAGTGGTTATGTTCTTAACCAGTATGACAAATGTGTATATAGCAAATTTGATGAATCTGGTAAAGGAGTCATCATTTGTCTATATGTTGATGACATGTTGATCTTTGGCACGGACCAAAATCAGGTTGACCTGACAAAGGAATTTTTGTCATCAAGGTTCTCCATGAAGGACATGGGGAGGCTGATGTTATCCTTGGTATAAGGATTAAACATGAAAGTAAAAGAATTTCTATCTCTCGGTCTCATTATATTGAGAAGGTACCGAGGAAATTCAATTACTTTGATTGTACTCCGGTGAGTACACCTATGGATACTTGTGGAAGTCGATGCCTAATCATGGCAAGGCTGTATCTCAACTTGAGTACTCTAGGGTAATTGGCTGCCTGGTGTATGCCATGACTTGTACAAGACCTGATATTGGTTTTGCAGTGGGAAAATTGAGTACGTATACTAGTAATCCTAGTGCTCATCACTGGCAAGCGGTTCAAAGGGTACTGAAGTATTTGAAGAGAACTATGGATTATAGTCTCTCATATACTGTTACCCATCGTGTTGGAAGGTTACACTGATGCAAGTTGGATCGGTAACACTGAAGACAATTCGTCTACCAGTGGTCGGGTATTCCTACTTGGTGGAGGTGCAATTTCTTGGGCATCCAAGAAGCAAACTTGCATCACCAGTTCAACAATGGAATCTGAATTTGTGGCTTTAGCAACTGCTGGTAAAGAAGCCGAATGGTTGAAAAACTTGCTTCTTGAGATTCCATTGTGGCCTAAACCTATAGCACCTATTTCTATCCGATGTGATAGTGCGGCTACATTGGCTAAGGCTTATAGCCAGATGTACAATGGTAAGTCTAGACACTTAGGTGTCGGACATAGCATGATTCGTGAGCTTATCATGAATGGGGTGGTATCTATAGAGTTTGTTAGATCTCAACAGAACTTAGCCGATCACTTGACGAAGGGTCTGGCTAGAGACTTGGTTATAAAGTCTGCTAAAGGGATGGGTTTAAGTCCAACTTAGTCATTGAATGCTAGGACACCCAACTCCCTCCCGAGGAAACTTGGGAGCTGAGTTCAATGTGGAAAGCTGAACATTCAGTGGACTAGAGCACATGTTTTATTTACATCCCAAGGTTGTGCTCGAACCTCGTTGAAAGGAGGATGAAGTTTTTACTTCTTAATGGTTAATTTTCTTTGAAAAAGTGCTTAGCAGGAGCATGACTAAAGAGGAACCACCTATGTAAATGTTGAAGTTTTGCCGCTCCAGGAAGCTTTGGACTTTTAGCTTTTACAACATTTATGAATTTGGATATGGACACATGGCTTGTATAGTGTCGAGAGTGTTAAGTGTTTGAAAACTTGTGTGTATTTATCTTCGTGTATTCAAGTGGGTTGAAGGGTTCAATTCTTAGAACACCCTGATTCTCGAATATTTGAACGTGTAATTACTAAGATGGAAATTCAATCATCAGGACATTTTCGTTTATGCACATGTTTTGCTTGATGTTTATTTTTCATGCAAAGGAAGTGAACTAAATTTGGGGAGGATTGTTGGAAAATTTAGTGCACTTGTGGGATTAGTTCACACCTTGAAATGGGTTAGGAGGTACGGAGTGTACACCCATAAGGTCCATGAAAACCCTGACTCTAATAGTGGTTTGTATTGGTAGTGCTAGTAGAAAGTACTGCTTGAGGAAATCTCGCTTGTGGAAAGTACGCTTGTGATTTTCATCGATAAGCGTGTTTCCACGATAGGCAATGTTTCCACTGAAGTGGTGTATCCACTGCTAGTGCTATGAAAGTACGATAAGCGTGATTCCATCGATAGGTTGTATTTCCACCGCAAGTGAAAGTCTTGCTAGTGGAAAGTACGCTTATGGAAAGTACCGCTAAATGGCGCTACTGCATTATGACCACGTTTAATTGGTCATGTAACCACTAACGGCTATAATGGGGATAATTATGAGGCTATTAATGGGCGATTAATACTCATAATTCCATTGGAATAACTCAAGAGTAACCTCCTATAAATAGGAGATCTGATAATGCATGAAGGACACACGGAAAACGTAAACACTTATTAGCGAAAGGGTTATAGAATTGTGCCTAATTCTCTAACTGCATTTGGTCTTATCCCAAGTAGATATTCGTGATACCCAGGCATTAGGGTCGAATAGTTTACTTTGGAAAGTGATCACACGATTCCAAGTGATATCCGGTAACCAGCTAGTGGTATTGCTACTGTCATTGATTGTCTTAACCCTGTTCTGGGAGATACCCACTAACACTTATCGTACTCGTCTCTTGTTGCTTTATTTCGTGCACATAAAGCATATCATGAAAATTTCTACAGTAATATTAAATTCTTTAACACTCTGTTCTCGAGTTTTTTTTTTAAAGGAATGGAAGAGGATGGGAAGGGAAATCAAAAAAATTAGTGTTCTTGAGATTTTTTTAAGATGGAAAGGTAGGGGATGGTAAGGTGGGAGGGAGGGAAGTTACGTGGTTTTGTGTGTTGATTGTTTCCGCCCATTTTTGGGGGGATTAGGAAGGGAAATGGGTCACTAACATAATGGGCTTGTGTAAAATTACAATTCTATCCTCATTTTTCATGCACGGTTTATCTCTTGTTGACCTAGTTATCACATATTAAACACCTCCAAACGGCCAAAAAACAATTTGTTGTCAATCAAGAACCTGGTTACACTTTTCACGTAAGTTTATTCTTTGAATTCTTGTTTTGAATTTGAATAGATCGTATGTTGTAAGGTTGCATTGTTTACATGTGTTTTTCAAGAAACCTGGTTTTGTATAATAAGTCTACTGGTTTTGTATTTATATGTAATATACTATTATATGTAGTGGTATGAACTTTAGTCTACTGGTTTTGTATTTAGTATACTACTATTTTGTCATTCTTGGGACCATGTTTGTTGCTCGTCCCCTTGTAACCACATTGGCTACCATAATGGTTTTATATTACTGAGGAAGTATTTATCTTTTGTATGCTAATATGTATAATAGAGCAACTAGTCTTGTAACTGTCCTTGTCACCTATAGAAATGCAATTTTGTAAATAAAGCATACATGGACTTTAGATTTGCATAAACATTGCGCAAGGGTAAGAACAGATAAGGGGATTTTGATGTGACGTCAAACCTGCTTTTGATGTATCTCAAGTCATGCATGAGAACAGATATACATAGAAAAATGATGAATGGGTTAAGGGGATTTTTTTTTTTTTTTTTTTTTTTTTTTATTATATACTAGGAAGGAAATTTTAGTTGTTTAATCTTTTGCAAGTCTCGAACAAACATCTCTGTAAAAGAATTCCATGTATATATCTGTAACAGAAGTTAGTCAAAATCACTTTTAAAATCATATTTCTGCATACATCAGTTAAGAGTAGTTTGCATAATCATTAAATATAGTTACATAAGTAGCTAAGATAGCTTAATTTAGTCTATAATCAGCTTATCAGATTATTTTCCATCAATTACAAGTGATCAAAGTTAAATAAAGTCAGTTTATAAGTTTTTTTTTTTTAAAACTTATAAACTCCAAAATCAGTTTCAATTAGGTTTACTTTTATATTTTTAATTTCTTCATTGTAAGTTCAAATTTGCTAAAAAATTGGGATCCTAGAGTCTGGAAGGTAGTTTTTAAGCTAGTAATTTTGTTTTATTTTTAAGATTTTTCTTTCGTAGCTTTTTAGTTGCTTAAAGTGAGGCTGTTGGAGAAGACTTGCCCTGCACCAGCAGCTTCTGTCCAGCTGCACCATTTACTCAAGCTTCTAACAAGCTCTTAAAAGCTCCTTTAAGCTCAAAATTGTTTTTATAAGCTTTTTGCATAGTTGGCTTGAGTTTCCAATTGAAATTTGTTAATTAGCTTTTAAGGAGAAGCTTGTAGACAAGCTCAAAGTAGCTCCAGTAGACTGTTTTGTGTTCTGTGTTAGATAAGTGCTTATTGAGATTAATTTAGCTTTTTATCAGATTAATTGTGCTTAATTATAGGTTTAGTAGCTTAGTTATAGTCATATCAGTGTTCTCCTAGCTCATCTAAGTTTTAAATAGCTTTTCCTAGTTTTAAAATACCCATCAGATGACAACCTACATACTAACAAGTCACTGAATGGTCTTTCACTTTGTTGCTCACAATTATGTTTATATACAATCTGCTTGCCATAATATCGATACATAATCTAGTACTTTAGTAAACACTAATAGATTATTTAAACCATTGTTGTTATATTTATGTAGTGATAACATTTGCACAATGGATTTGGATAACTTATATCGTATGGCGAGAACTCAACAATTAGCCGTAATTCACGTGGTTTGTTTAGTTGTTGCTTATCTTGCACATAGGCGATCTCGTAAAAGAAACCGGGTTAATTTACCTTCCCACGAATTAATGTTGCATAGACAAGCAGTACGAGAAGAGATGTTGCAAGACCTATCAACAAATACCAATTGTCGTAAACTAATTCGTATGAGTGTAGACGCTTTTAAAATATTGTGTCAAAAGTTAGAAAATGAATGTGGTCTTCGTCCAACCCAACGTATGTCTGTTGAGGAACAAGTTGCTAGATTTTTGCATATTGTAGGAAATGATTTTAGAACCCGTTTTGTCTCTTGGTTATATCGCCGATCCGTATCATCTACTAGTAGACATTTTCATAGAGTTCTCAATGCAATAATATCTCTCGAAGACCAATATATTAAGCAACCCACCGGTGATATAGTTCAGAAAGAAATCCAAGATAAACCAAGATTTTATCCTTTTTTCAAAGATTGTATAGGGGCTATCGATGGAACACATGTTCGAGTAAGAGTGCCTAATAGAGATGCCCCTAGATATCGTGGTCGTAAGGGATATCCAACAATCAATGTGCTGGTTGCTTGTACATTTGATTTGAAGTTCACTTATGTTTTAAGTGGTTGGGAAGGCACAGCATCAGATTCGAGGATAATAAAAGATGCACTCACTAGAGATGATAAGATACTTATTCCTGACGGTAAAACTTTAATAAAAGTTGAATAATTTACTAAAGTTATAACATTTTATATCTAAAATTTACTATGTTTATAGGTAAATATTATCTAGTTGACGGTGGTCTACCCCATAGAAGTACACTTATAGCACCATATAGGGGTGTTAGATATCATCTCAAGGAGTACTCGTCTCGTGCACCTCAGAATGCACGAGAATTGTTTAACCTTCGGCATTCATCATTACGAAACTCTATTGAACGAGCATTTGGTGTCTTGAAGAAAAGATTCCCTATAATTAGAAGTACACAAGAACCATTCTACTCATGCGATACACAATCAGACATATTCTTGGCATGTTGTATCTTGCATAACTTTTTACTTGAGGTAGATCGTGACAAAGAACTTGAAGATGAAGTGATACACGAGATGTTAGACGCATCACAGGATGAGGAACCCCATGGACCAAGAGACACGGATGATAGTGGAGAACAAATAAGAAACTCACTTGCAAATGACATGTGGAGTGATTATATGTTGAATCCGAACAATGAAATTAATATGTCTATTTAGTTTTTGACTAACTATTGTCGTTTGTCATTTGATGCATAACGTGTCTAGACTTTATCTTTATTGTATTCATCATTGTTGGAATATAAATTATCAATAATTTTTGTGTACGATTACTTATTGATGTTCGGAAGTTTCTTACATAATCAATTACACGTGGATAATATATTCTTTTGTTTTGATATATTGAATGTTCTTAAATGCATGTAATAATGGTTATATGTTTGTTATACAGTAGGTAACAATGGGGAAAAATGCAACTGACGGAGTTACCAACAATGCTACTGACGGAGTTACCAAAAATGCAACTGATGGAGCTACCACGAAGAAGGAGTCATTTCAATGGAATGAGCAGATGGATGCTGCATTCATCGAGCTTATGCTTAAAGAACAAAATGCCGGGAATAGACCTAATGGGACTTTCTCGCCTCATGCCTATAACAATATAGTGAAGGCGTTAAGTGATAAGTTTAATATTCCTTTTGAGAAAGAAAAATTGAAAAATCGAATCAAGACTCTCAAAAAATACTTTAACCAATTCCATGATGTTTTTAAAGGAGTTTCATTGAGTGGCTATGCATGGAACCCAAATACCAGGTTAATTGAGACTGACGATGAAGTGTGGGAAGCACTCAAGAAGGTATGCTATATATTATTCGTGTGAGATTAACTATTTTGATGTTTTTATTAATTATTTGTCATGTATAGGATAAACCTGATGTTTACGAGTTGAAGACTAAACAAGTTAACTGTTATGATGAAATGTATGCTTTGTGGGCAAACGATAGAGCTACAGGTGCTTGTGCTGTAACTGCTAAAGAGAAGAGAAATCAACTAAACAATGATCAGCAATCAGAAACAGTCGAAGAAATTGATCACTTGTGTGACAACAACGTGATCAATTTAGATAATATTGGCACTAGCGATGACATCCATATTACATCACCACCACCACCACAATCAGATGGTAAGCTCCCAACTAAATCAAAGAGTAAAAAAAGAAAGGCTGATGAAGAGGATCCATACCAAGATAAGATTGCTAATTCTCTTGATAATATAGTTGGTGCTTTAGACAGGAATTCTAAGGTACTGATCTGTTTATTAAGAATATATATTAGTAGTAGTTTATTGTTTATATATATCATATTGATCTTGTCGTTATTTGATTGTTATAAGGTAATTGAAAACTCTCGTCTACATGTGCATACCGAGGTGGAAATTTACCAAGAACTGAAGTGCTTGGGTCTTGAACGCGAAGCCATACACCCTATATATGTGTTTTTGCTCGAACATCCAGACAAAACACGTGGACTATTTGGCTGTCCTATTGAAGACAGATTGTTTTATCTGAGAGCTGTGATGGGACTAGACGGCTCTGAATAAATCTTATTCAGATTGTGTTATTGGTCGGTGATGATGCCCTTTCCGTTTGAAACTTATTTATGGTATTTAAGTACTCTCGTTTGAGGGCCTTTTTGAATTTGTTCTTGTTGGTTTCTTGGTCTTACATTATGACTTCATTTGCTACTTAGCATTGTTAGATTTGTGACTCTAGTTCTACAATGTGACTTCAGTTTTTTATTGCTATCTAGTCTAACAATGTTTTTGAAGGGGTGTTTTCCTGTTTATGCATATTTTTTGTGACAAAAAGAACTATGATGCCATCGTTGGCGATGTTACAATATTGGCTAACCGTTCAAGATACGTTGAGTTTACACAACCATTTACAGAATCGGGGTTGTCGATGGTGTACCAGTGAAATCGGAACCACGAAAGGCATGGACGTTTATGAGACCATATGCCATAGTATCATAACTGCATTGACACTTCATTTTCACAACACAGACATATATTGTTTCATTATGTTTTAGTATGTTCTACCTAATGTTTTCACCTCGCATTTTTTTACAATATATGTAATGCTTTGACTGCTCTGACTTTTCATTGGTTATAAAGTACGCCAACTATCATTTAATTACATCAGTAAGACCTCTTCTTTACACACCTTCACTACATCTGTTTGCACGTTAGCTAGACCCCATAAACCTGATTATAGATAGTACGAAGAAGCCACTTGATATGATGTCTTCCATTGCTAGACCTCACTATGTATGACTTCTTAATCTGCTCAGGTCTTATATCCCTCTTTTACTTACATGCATGTAGTATAAGGTTATTAAGTTTATATTTTATCAACACTTAAATGAAAAGGATATTGTATGGGTTGGAATAGAGGGGGTATATTAGTAATTTTATTAGTTTTCTTGTTCTTTCCTCTCTACTTAAAAATACAAACTCAAGAACACAAATTAAAATAACCACTTTCTTCACAATGTCATCCCTACTTTGCCCTTCCTATCCCATCCTCTTCCATTCCTTTAAAAATAAACTCGAGAACAGAGTGTAAGAAATTATACTGAGTAATGCCGACACTAAAAATACATAATTACATCATTTATGAAAGTAAAGAAATGAAGGGGTAAGAGCATTGAACCTTGTTGAAATGATCATAAAGTTAGTGGGGATAAGATTTTTGAATCTTATACCACCGTTTAAGGAAATCTTTGAAAATGAGATATGTTGAAATGTCCATGTCTTTGACTCCTCATATGGGGAACTTTACCTATTTATGATTTGACATGATGAAAGGGTGTTTAAACACTGTAAATTTGTAATTGTGATTGGCGGCTATCTTACGAAATTGTGCGAGGTTTTAAGTTCAATTCTTGTTAGGTGAAAATAACCTAGAAGTAGTCACGTTAACTTTTTGAAAAATGAAATGAAGAACTTTATTTAGTTTGAGTTTGTATGACGGTGGATTTAAAAAAGAAAGAATAAAATAAAAATAAAAATACATGCATTTGAAGAAAACTGATTTTGATCATGACCTTTTGTTATTTTTTTTTAAACTAAAATAATCATATCAACCAACCAGAGTAATTTTTTAAGGGTAGATAACTAAAAATACAATAGCAAAGTAACCCCTAACTTTGATAAGTTGGTTGTAGCTAAGTCTCTATTTTTTATGTTAACCGTTGATTGTGATATTGAAGATTATAATATGGTTTAGGGTTTATTGGAGATGAAGTTATTATTACTTGGCATAGCTTTTTACCTTTTCATTGAGAAAACGACTTTTCTAGAGTCTATTTGAACTACAGATTAAACCAACTGTATATTGTTTAAAAAAAAAAGAAAAAAAAATCGTAAAAGTGTTGATGAGGTGTTTAAATTAACATAAACCTTAGATAATGACTACTATATTGCATAGAATTGTTTAAAGATTACCAGATGCAAACTGACTTATTATTCAAAACTTTCAACAGCAGATACAATCTAGCTTGAAAAATATGCTTTTGCAAGCTCAGTTTATTAATCTAAATACAAGCAAGAATTACTTACATAACCTTGAGTTCCTCTCTAATTATGGTAATACTAGAGGTTCGATCGTCCAAATGTCACGTGCATATTGGTGTATAGTTCGGTCACTGCTGAACTTGTGTGAACCAGCAGTGTTCAAGATCGACATCTTTGTCCATTTCTGCCACGTTAATGTTTAGAGAATGTTAATTATAGCATGAAATGTAACTGTTATGGTTAAGGAGAATAATTATTCACCTTTTGGTCTCTGTATGCTTTATCGACCTCATCTTGACACTCAATATATGCTGGAAAATCTTTTCCGACGAGAAAATAATCTGCACGGCCATATCCTTCATTTCCTTCTAATGACCCCATTAGTTCATTATAATTGTATGGGCCGAAAACACCACTTCTTACATATTCCTTCACCTCCTCAAAACGTGGATCAGGCACAAACTGCACACGAGGTGGTCAAGTGAAAAACATTACTCAGTAATCTTTGTTTTTATCTGTCAGAATCAGTTTTGCATGATACGTGAATTTCCCTTTATTGCAAGCATATGTGGAAATACTAATCCAATTACTTATGAACGGGTCAAATGGGTCAAAAATTCCCATGCAAAGTTATCATGAAACTTTATTTAAAAATTTAAAAACTATTAGATTATTATAAGTTTTGTAATCAAAATTTATAACGCTAAATAATTTTTTAAATACAAAATATTGGACAAAATGTGCTCTGCATCAATCATCAACCTGTACAAAACTTTACCTGTTTTCACCCCGACCTGTTTGACCCATGACTCAATCCACATGACCCACCCAATTTTCAGCCATATCATTAAGCATATATGTGATTTCAAATTTACCTTGCCCTCAGATCTCTCCTTTCGTAGCCCAGCAATTTCATGAGCTTCAGCACCAAAAAGAAAAAAGTTCTCCTCTCCAACTTCCTGTCGTATTTCAACATTGGCACCATCCAATGTTCCAATTTGGATGCAGCCATTCATTGCAAACTTCATGTTGCTCGTCCCACTTGCCTCCATTCCAGCAGTGCTGATAATCAAAGGGAACCGATTATCAAACCCATACAACGAAAAAAAACTGTAAGATAATTTATACTGGTATACCTGATATGTTGGGACAGATCACTTCCAGGAATCAAAACTTCTGCTACTGTAACATTGTAATCTGGAACGAAAACAACCTAAAACAAAATTTAAAAAATGGATATTAGTTACTTTAAATGGAGTTTATTAGGAGTCATGATATATACCTTCAAAAGATCACCAATATCAGGATCATGGTTTAAAGTGGCACCGACATCAGTGATGAATTTCACAATCCTCTTGGCTTGGACGTATGTGGCAAATGCTTTTCCTCCAAATACACATACTCGAGGAACAAAATTTTCTTTTCTTTCCTCAGCACTCATTTCTTTCATCTTCTTGTATCTGTAAACGATTCCCAGGATATTCAAGAGTTGTCGCTTGTATTCGTGAATACGCTTCACCTGCATTACAACAAGTTATTCAATGTCCTTCCCAGACTACAATATGTTAAAATTACATTCAACTTATTTAACGAATAACCTGCACATCAAACATTGCATCAGGGCTGACAAGATATCCGGTTTTTTCTTTCAGGAAGGACACCATTTTCTCTTTGTTAATCCTTTTGGCTTTCCTCCATTCTGATTGGAGGTCTTCGTTATCAGCAAACTACAAAATGGTAGATAACAGAATATTATTATACTTTTTGTTACCGTTTTAGTCATTCTACAAACTAATACAGCAACGTTCTTTTTCAAATGTCCCTATTTAGCCATGGTACAAACTAATACTCATTAAGTCACAATGCCAATAAACTCACTTTTTACAGATGGAATATAATACAATCTAGTTGATTGTTTCGAAATAGATTATTTGCTGAAAACTGTTGAAAAATAAAATATGTGATAAACAAAGTATGTAAACTCACATTTCTAAGCTCCTCTAATTTTTCAGTGTTTAGCACCCAATCTTCTGTCCCGGTCCACTTAGTTATTATTTTACTTAATTCTGGATTACAAAAACTGATCCATCGTCTTGGTGTCACCCCATTTGTCTTATTCTGAAACTTCTCGGGCCAAAGCTACATACAAAAATAAAAAGGACAGAATGAAGAAATTATCTGGAAAAAAATGGTAAATGACTATATAAGTTGCTGATAGATTACCTTATAAAAGTCATTAAAGACTTCATTCTTCACTATTTCACTGTGGATTTCGGCAACCCCGTTAACAGCATGCCCTCCAACAACGCAAAGATTAGCCATACGCACCATCTTTGGCTGATTTGGGTCCGTCTCAAATGTCACCTTTGGGATAATTTTAACTTCCTTTGTCTCCTTAACTTTGCGCTCATCATCTTCAAGTGTTGCTTCAGTTACTTCCTCTGAACCTTCTTCTGCAATCTCTTCTTCAACTAAATCAGCGAGGGGGATTTCCTCAGGTTGAACAAGCACCTCCAAGATGGATGCAGGTAGTTCGACATTGTCTAAAACTCTCATCTGTTTCAGCTTTTCTTTAACCAACTCAAGGTCTTTAACACCATATTCAGCAATTATAATATCAATCAACTGAGTAAAATATCAGTCATAAGAGGTGTTAGTGTTCTTTCATTAGTATAAATTCATGGTTCTGTTGAGGTGCACAACATTTGATTTTATAAGGAAGTAAAGAGAAAACCGGGAAAAAGAAATATGATTCCAGAAATGAAGAGTAATGCCATCACTGAAGTTAAATATATTAAGAGGTTGAAAATACCTCTTTGTCAATCATTTCTATTAACTCAGCATGTCGAGGAAGTAGTTGTTGAAGAAGATTCAAACTCCACTTTTCTAAAGCCTCGGGTAGAACAGTGTGATTGGTATATGCTACGGTTCTACGACAAGTATTTAAATAAACTAAATGAGGCAAATACAGAAAAAAATAGAATATGTTCAGATGACAAATAAAACATTACTTTTGAGTGATTTCCCATGCTTCTTTCCAGCTTAGACCCTTATAATCTATCAATATTCTCAGCAATTCTGGTATGCATAGTGTTGGATGAGTATCGTTCATCTGTACTGCCACTTTTTCAGGAAACTCATTCCAGTCAAGTGCCTCCCCTGATCTCCTTTCAAACCGTGCAATTATATCTTGAAGTGAAGCAGAGCATAGTGTATATTGTTGCTTCAATCTAAGGATCTTACCCTCATGTGATTCATCTCCCGGGTACAAGATGTAGCAAATCTAATCATAACAAAACATTAGTTAATAAAATATGAGATACGCATTAATGAATAAACAGAGGAAAATTAAACCTTTTCTGCTCTTTTGAGAGCTTCATATGCTTTGGGATGATCTCCGGAATTGAAAGCATTTAAGTCAAAGTATTCAGGTGCAACTTTTGTTGACCATAACCGTAGGTTGATAGTTGTCTTGGTTTTGTATCCTGGTATGGGAACATCATAAGCAACTGCCGTTATATTTTCTCCACCAACCCATTCCTTTTGTCCATCTGGCCCCGTAACAACTTCACCATAAAACTTTACAGGATAAGAGACGTCGTTTCTTGGTATTTCCCATGGATTGCCCATCTGCAAAGTAGAGTAAAAGATCAAGTAAAAAATACAGTAAATCTTGGTAAAATAATTATAATGAAGATAAATATGGAACCTCAAGCCAACTTTCTGCAACTTCTTCTTGACCGTCTTTTGTAATGAGTTGCTTAAACAGACCATATTTGTAACGAAGACCGTAACCCCATGCAGGGTAATTCAATGTTGCCAATGAGTCTAGAAAGCAGGATGCAAGTCGGCCCAAACCACCATTTCCAAGTGCTGCATCTGGCTCCTGTCAACTACTAACTCATTAAGAAACTGAAAATACTAAGGGGTTACTATTGGTAAAACTACTGAGCGTTCACCCTTTTTTCAGTTAATCCCTAGACTTCTTTAAGCAGTAGTTCATTAACTCTTTTTGTGAGTCTAGAAAATTGTGCAAAAATGACCCAAGAAGTTTTAATGGTCAAACTACCAAAAAGTTAAAACTTTACTGGTTTTACTATTATTAAACTGATACTAAAAAACAACATCAGCTACATAACTACATAAGTAAACGAGAATAAGCTCACCTGCCTAGCAACATCCTCCAAATCATGACCCAATTTCGTTAAAGCCTCTGCATAAGCCCCTGACAACTCTAAATTACCAATGGCATTTAGCAATGCTCGACCCTACAACAGTCAAACCATAAGAGCATTATACAGCAAATATCCACTAGCTAACTAAGAAGCCAACATAATTATAATAGCACAATAAAAGGCTACAATATCAAACCTGAAGAAACTCCATAGATAAGTAATACGCTTGTTTCACATTCATCTTTTCCTGGTCTGCATATGTGGCATTCCAATTAACGATGAGCTTATCACGAACACTTTCAGCGGTAGCGTAGAACGCCTTTGGAAGCTCAAATTTGTCAGGAGAGAATGATGGTGTGAACTCTGCGTGGTATTTGATGCTTGATATAACCGATTCAGAATCAGGAACAACTGTACCATTACTTGAAGCATCCGTTGTTTCTGCACAAAAGAAAAAAACCTTAAAATCTGTAACATTACAACTTTACAATGTAAGTATTTACTGGAACTGATAACAAAGAGGTAAATATCCAGTGTCTTGATATCAGCTCAACAACAACAAAAATAGTAAAACTGTAGGTTGCAAAGCGGTAAATTTGAATTACATTCCGTAAAAATAATGTTACATGTATATCCCGACCAATAGAGTAACAAATTTTTTATTTTTTATTTTTTGAAGAGTAATAAGCTAAACTTCTGAACTAATTAATCAATAATCATAGTGGTAAACCAAACTGAATATACATAAGTGCAAAATTTAGGTTATGCTTAGCAAAACTAGCCGTATGTTTGTTTTATAAAAGTGTAGCTGTAATTATAAAGTGCAAATGATGTAAAAGCTAAACGATTCTTTTATTAGCATGAGCGTTTAAACAAAATCTAAAAGCTAAGCGCATATACAATAAACGCTAAAAGCTAAAAGCTAATAAATGCTCCAAAAGTAAGTCTGGTAGCTAGACACAACCTTAACCATTTAAAACAACAAAGTTAGTTACTAGAGTAAAAAACTAAAGTAATACTTTGAGTCAGAAAATTATACCATAAAGAAATAAGAAGTAGTGTTACGTAAGAATTATGGTAACTAGTAAGTATATACCTTGTTGAAGTGAAAATAACTGTTGATTAACGCTAAGGGCATTATTAACCGATAAGTTCGTCCTTGGTCTAGAATGGAGCTTCTTGTTTAGTTTAAGCTTCAATAGATACAAAGTTTTGGAGTGTTTGTTATTAGTGAAACTGAAGTCGTTGATATTTGAATTTGAAATGTAGGTTGAGATGGAGAGAGATGAAGCAGCTGCCATTTTTACTCTCTCTCTCTCTAGAACTACAACTAGAACTAAGAACTAGAAAGAGTGGTAGATGGGAAAAGAATGGTGATCGTTAAATTAGATATGAAATGAATTATATGGATTGATTTGTCGCTTTCTGTTACATTTGTTTCCCGTACTAAACGCTGTCAGTTGACGAGCACGTTATTAACGTTCTGATATTTTTCCATCGTTTATTTTCATAAAATGTACAGGTCCAATTTTATATGTTAATTTCTTTTCTTTTTTTTTATTATTATTACTTTTTTTTTTGTTCTGCCATCATCAGAGGGCCGTCCAATGGAATTATGAATTTTTTTAGAACCATGTACGGAATCAAATAACGAGCCCTTTTGAGAAGAAATGTTATACTTTTTAGAACCACCGTTTATAAAATATAATGCAATTAGTTATATATACATTCTAACATATTAATCATTTAAGATATTTTCTCATTTAAATACTTTTTTTTTCGTGAAAAATATATGTACACATGCATAGAATTATTAACAGGGCAAATTTTGAGGGCCATAAAATTTTGAGACCCTGTACAATCGCCCATCTTGCACACCCTAAAAGAAGGCCCTGATCCTCAGTTATAACAAAAAGAATTGTGTCTTTCTTACTACAAACTTCACTAATTAGTTATTAACAATCACTTTAAAACTTGTTGTTAGTAAAACATTTATTTTAAATTAAATTTAAACTAGTAAATATGTTAATTAGTTTGAGAAGCTTCATTTTAGATATCATGACTTTTTTTTTCACGGGCCAAAATTTACATTAAACTGGAATATGATATATACAAAGATGTTCTAATAATTGGAGAACATTAAATTGTTTTTAATAAAAAACTTATAGATATAATATACTTAGTTATTTAAATATAAAAGAGATTTTTTTTTTTTTTTTTTTTTTTTTTTAAGGTTTTTCTAAAACAATTCGTATAACATTAACCATTTGGCCCGTGCCCATTTGACCAGTTGCATGTGCCCGCCAGACCCGACCATTTTGCCACATCTACAACGAGATTGACAAAAAACTATAGATGGAAGCCAATTAAAACATAAGATGCAAACTAGGTAGAAAACCGATGCCAAGGACCTCCGAACGACAGAAACTATAAACCCAAAGTCACCATAACAAAAACATTGGCATAAAACAAAGTATTTTTAACCATCTCACAACATTCACTCCATAAAGTAATTATCTCACGTGTTCTAAGCATGTTTTGAACCTACAACTATTTAGTTGGGGAGCTTCTAACATAATATGAGGTACCATTGAGATACAAACCATTTGGTCAATAATTATCTCTCTACGTTCAAACCTTCAATTATGTCATCTGTTGGAATCCTGTAAATAGAAAGATAAGTATCAACAAAGACCAGGATAATATATCATTTCTCTAAAACAAATACTCCGTACTTTCAAAGCAGCAAGATTAAGGTGGTGTTTGTTTTTTAAAAATTACCTCTTAATAACATCTTAATCTGACTCATTCAGATGCGGTCAGATATTTGAGTCATTAAGACTATTTGTTTTTTTCATGTCACCCAGAGGCAGTAACAGGCAATCTATGTTAAGAGCGTTTGTTTTTTTATAACCATTAAGAGACAGTAAGAAGCATAAACCTCTTATTGAACTAGATGTGGAGGGGGTGTCTTAACACTTCTTAATGTCTCTTTTATTATTATTTTTTTCTTGTTATTGTCTTTCGTACGAAAGGTATTAAGTAGAATCATTGCATATGTTTTATTAGATAAAGAATGTATAAGATGTAGGGGTGAGCATCGGGACGAATCCCGACCCGTCCCGACTAATCCCGGTACCGACAATGGGGAAAAACCCAAACCGACTCCCGACCCGATAATGGTCCCGACTCGTCCCGAATCCCGATAATGGTCCCGAATCGTCCCGAATCTTGATTTTGGCTGCGTTTTTTCGAGACCGTCCCGACTCCCGACCCGTCCCGAATCCCGATTACCAGGAAAACGCAAACCGACTACCGACCCGATTACAGTCGGATTGGTATCGTGAAGGGAGTCGGGTGTCGAGATTGGGACGGGAGTCGGGTGTCGGTCGGGATTGCTCACCCCTAATAAGATGATATGTGACAATTCATATTTTTTTTAAGTTGAAGGGTTCGGTTTCAGACTAATATATCTCAACTCTAACGCAAGGCATATAGTTAATCGTTTTAAAAAGTTCAATTTAAACTCCGACACGTTTATTTTTATCAAATAAACATGAAATTACATGTTTTGTTTAAAATATTTTTAACTTTAAATTGATTATTATATAATATAATTTGTTTTTCTATATTTAATAAATTTTATCTATTGTGCGAATGCAATGGTTTTATATTTATATTGTAAAAAACTAATAGTTTAACACATCCATAATTTTTTATAAAAACAAACAGTTTTATTTTAGTCAGATTCAGATTTCTCAACCACTTATTCAGACTAAGATGGGAATCAGATTCAGACTTTTCTACCGCATATTCAGATTCAGATGTGCGAATCAGATTCAGATTCAGAGCCTCTTAATAAACAAACAACACCTAAGTAGACGAGTTGCTATATCATGACTTTATTTTAAGAGGGCAATTTCATATCTCCTCTTTTTAAATTTAGAAATTCCATATATACTCAAAAATGTTTTAAAAACATTGTACATTAACGCTTACATTTTGGGTATATATGAAATTAATAATGAAAGTAGCGGAATATATGAAATTAATCTATTTTTTTTAACCCAATAATAACACCAAACATTTTATGTAAATTAAATTCCCCTTTTTTTTTTCATTACAAATTTTCAAAACAAAACTCAACTATAAACCAAACACTTAAATTAGTATTTTAAAAAGCGTATTGGGTCCTCACGGGACTATGAAAGTTGGAGCTGCTACACGAGTGGACCAGAACCAATCATAAAAGAAGATATTTTACATGTGAGAAAAAAACCTTTCCATTTGTTGATATTCATATATATGTCGGAAAGACTTACCCCACACCAACTCAATTAGCTCACTTGGTGACATTCATGTGTCCTTTGGGAAGTGCATGGGTTCCTCATGCTTTTACAAAGATGTCGAAATAAATAAGTTGGATTAAAGAAGATATATCTTTAGAGTAATATCAAAGTTGGGAACTATCATCATACATTCATACGTCAACATAACACATAAAACAACACCGTAACACATTTTACACACATTCGAATTCGCAACACTAAAACTCGACTCACTATAACATACACAAAGCACACACATACACACATTGTTCTCACTAATTCTTAGGTGGATTTTGACTTTTTGAGTATGCCTATTTACATAGGTATCAAATCCATTGGTTCAAAGTTCAAACCCATACCTTAACCAGACATATTCAGTTTGTGTTGTTGTATAAAAAAAACTTAACTATAAACGTACCGAATTATTAAAATGAGCATAACTTTTGTACGATTTACATATTTCATGAATATGTAGAAGAATTTTGCTACAAAAGCACAAACTAAATGGCCAAAAAATATGGGTTATTATGTTGGCTTTTACATAACAAGTAATAAAAGTTGACTCATTTTATCCATTTACTTTTAATTTTCAAAAAATATTATGCACTTAACACCAACGGTCAAACCACTAAATATAGACGAACAAACAATTTTGTTAAAGCAAACATGAATTCTCGCAATGCCTCAGAATTATTTTTGTGATTTTAATGCGACACATATGGACCTCAAACCTACCAAATTTCAAACGTAAATTCGTAACTCATATCTCATTTTATCTCTTCATTGGAGAGAAGACTCTTGCATTGTTTTCTCTCCCTCCAAATAATTCTTGAATTATAGATTCAGGTGATTCTAATGTTTTATTTTGTATGTATAGCGTGTGTTTTAGGTGTTGTGCACGAGGTCATGTCGAATGTTGGCATTGATAAGCAATTTGTTTGATTCATACATCATTTCATAAATTTTTCTAACGTAGCGGATTATATAATTTGTTCTTCACATCTAAGAGGTGTTTGGTATTGAGTTTTAAAGGTGGTTATGTAATTATTGCGTTCTCAATTCATAGATGAGTTGCTTCTTGTCTACTTAACTTTTTGGGCAAAAGGAAAAAAAATATGTAGGATTCTCTCAAGTTGTAAACACAATATCAGTCAAGTTAGAGCATTATGAGCCATTGGATTTGATCCAATGACTCAAATCAAAAAAACTTCTTTGATTTGAGCCATTGGATCAAATCCAATGGCTCATAATGCCTAAACTTGACTCAAGTAACTTGAGAAAATCCTAACCCAAAAAATATAACTAACTTGATATTTTTTGTTTTGTTGTGTAATTATTTTTATTTTTTGCTATTGTATACATCATATTTTTAAATTTCGTCTATTGTGTGTATCTTGTGACCAAGTCAATGTATACAATAGAAAAAATAAAGATAAAACAAAATGTGGCAAGTTAGTTACATTTCCGTGTCATTTGCCCTAACTTTTTTGGTATAGTGAAACTAATTCCAGTTATTTACGAGTATGTTTCATTAATCAATAGTCCGATAATCAGTTTTTGAGTGATCTGTTTAGAATTTTAATCATGTAATCAAAATTTGTCAAACAAGTGACCATAAGATACAGCATCTCCTTTTAGCCGTTTTGTCAGTTTCGCTTATCTGATTATTGTTTCCTATCCCATTATATCCTAAAGACGATGCTGCAAACCTAAAGATGCATATGGTAGTGAATTGTTTAAACACTTGAACGCGATAAGTTGTAGCTAGTTTGACCTCTTGTGTTATTGTTCATAGAAGACTAGTTTTTCTTTGCATTCTCGGTTTGTTAACATTTCTTCTGCTTATATGTACTGGTTAACACAATTGTACTGTCATATCGATCTATAAATTTACATTGCATAATTGGCTAACATTCTCATTTGAGCAAATTTGCTTTGCAAATTTTCAGGTATCACAGGGATCTAGTTTTAGGCTATAGGTATAATAATATAATTTGGAAAAATGTTTGGGTTTAGAAAAGCTTCACCGGTTCCTCCTACGGAAACCGAGACAGAAAAGAAAGAAGTACCAGCCCGAAGGACATCTTCTGAACCAGTCCTCTCTATCCCAGATAAAAAGGGTGCTTTTGATGATGACGACGATGATGACTTTTTTGGAAAAACAAAAACTTCGACACTTAGGAACAAACACAAGGGTAAGGCTGAACTGGACGGCATGTCTACTCAGGAATTAGAGCATTATGTTGTGGATCAAGCTGAAGAAACCACAGACAGTGTGAATAATTGTTTGAAGATAGCGGAAGGTATCAGAGAGGATGCTGGTAAGACCCTCGATACTTTGCATGCTCAAGGGGAGCAGATTCATAGGACCCATGAGAAGGCTGCTGATATGGAAAAAGATTTGAGCAAGGTACTCCTTTTTCATTTAAATACTTTGATGTATTAAGCAATAAGTAGTTTTACCAAGCAAACTGCTTATCTGTTGCAAGATAAGTTAATAACCACTAAAATAAGCAATTACCATTGTAATCGTAATCTACCTAGAGGTATAAACTTCTAACTACTAAGGAGGTGTTTGGGATTGCAATTGTAAAATGCTTATCTGCGTTAAAAATAAGCAGGTATTGACATGCTTATTATAGAGTGCTTATCACACTAAAAGAAGCGGTTAAGTAGTTTCAATATCCAAGCACTCAAGTCTGGTTATATTCTTTACAAATAAGCACTTAAATATGAAATCTAAAATATCCTCTAAAGGAATTAAACTTCTATTACATATGGTCATATGGAGTAAATTTCTTTTGATAACTTAATCTAGATTCTTGATTATGGTATATGGATTGCTTTATTATTATTTAATTAACAAAGATACCTAGTTGTTTCTAGTTTAGGTGTATGAAGTTTTTTTACGACATATTTGACGAATATCTTTCTCAAATAAATGTTCATTACAGGGTGAAAAAATACTTGGAAACCTCGGAGGCATGTTCTCCATGACTTGGAAGCCAAAGAAGGGCAAGGAAATCACTGGGCCTGAGGCGATAGGTTTGAATCGATGTCTTTCTCCCTTGCATGCACAAACTTTTAAAGTACAAGCAAATACACACCCATTATAGCTAAAAGGGTAGCATCTCATAAAAAAATACTTCCCTCTATCCCAAAAAATAATCCCCGTTGGCCTTCTAAAGTCTTTCTTATTCAACTTTGACCTTAAGTATTTTTTTTTTCTCTTTTTTTTCTTTATTTATTTATTTATTATTATTATTATTTTTTTTGTTACATAATACTTTATGCAAAATATATGAATGAATTGGGTTTTAAATTCGTTTTCATTGTTGTAATTTTTATCAAGTATTATACAACACACACAAAAATGCTTAAGGTCAAAGTTGAACAAGAAAGACTTTAAAAGTCAAACGGGGACTAGTTTATTTCAATCAACTAAACCATGTTCTGTATGAGATGCTTTGGCATTAGCCTACACGTCATGTAACACTTAATTTCTCAATTTCATCTTAATAGAGACGTGACAATTTCGACCCGTTTAAATATGATTGGGTTGTTTCAGACTATGTTTTGTCGATAAAAGGTCAAAAAGGTTATACAAAATTCCTACCAAACAATTTTATACAAAACATTAGATTATTATCAAGATAACTTAGTTCCTCTTACTATATTTGACAAACTAGTTATATAACCATAAAATGGATACAAAGTGTTTCGGGTCTCTTTAGAGTTACCACCTACCCTTTATGCCACCACCTATAAACCATGGGGGTGTATTTTGTTTCATTAGATGACGGGAAAGCACATAAGAAATCAAGTAAAGAGGAGAGGGAGAAGCTGGGTTTGGATCACAAGGGTAAGAAGGCCCATAAGGCTCATAAACATGCTCATGGTGAACCAAAGGATGCCATGCAGAAAGTTGAGGTATGTGTTGTTTAACTATTCAACATGACCATTTGCATCAACCTTATATTTTTTGTATGTTTTGAATTAAATCATATTTTTTACGGTGGTTTGTAAATCAGTTGGAGAAGGAAAAGCAAGACGAGGCGTTGGATGATTTAAGCAGTGTATTGGGTGATCTCAAGGGAATGGCTGGTGAAATGGGATCCGAACTCGATAGGTCAGTTTTTCTTTATGATCATCTTTATAAAAGATGTAACAAGTTTTAGTTAATTTACTATTGAACGAATTGATTTGGGTTACTTTTCATTTCTAGCTGGTCAAACGGGTAAAAATTAGCTAAAAAGAAAAAAGAAATGATCAAAATGGATCAAAAGTCAAGCAAAGTGTATTTTAGTACAAACAACCTCCCAGTAAATTCAATCAAAAAGGCCTATTGCCCTATTGTTATTGAGTGACCCTATTCGCGTAGCATATTTGGCACACCCAATTAAGTTTTTGGACAAAAAGCATTTCTAGTCACTCAATCCAACCCGTACCAAACAGTGACTCATTCTGGCCTCTTACTTGACCCTCCCATTTTGCCGCCTCTATTTTTATAGCAAACAACGGAGAAGTTGGCAAATAAGCTTAAACCAAGTGCAGTATTAGATCTAACTGAGTGTATTATTTTGATAAAATGCAGGCAAAACAAAGCTCTTGATGATTTCTCAGAGGATGTTGATGAGCTAAACAATCGTGTCAAAGGTGCAAACCGACGTGCTCGTAAATTGGTTGAAAAGTAAAAAATGTACCATCCAATTGTAATCTCATTCCATTTTGTCTAAATATCTGTATATTTTTTTTGTATATGAATAAATTGCATTATTAATGCATAATGTGTATCATGTATTGATGTTACTTTAGATACTTAGGATAATATCTGAGCCTTGGACTCTTTCAGCATGCATCTTGCAAGACGAGTCCACACCTTGAAACATTCCAAAATTTAAGCCCAACTTAAGCAATGAGCTCTGTGTATATTTTTAAACTTTGGCCAATGATCTTAGTACTTTTATTTGACACATTAAAAAATTACCATCCTTAAGGTATCCTAACTGATTAGAGGTGGCAGAATGTTTAAATAGGCTCGTGTAATGGGTCAAATGGGTATCTGTCATAATGGATCGGGTTGGATTCACCCGTCAACACTTTTCTGTCCATTTTAAATTTTTTGAATGTGATGTAAGTATCAAATATGAGTATAACTTCATCTAGAAACCATGATGTGGTTATAAACTAAATGTCCAAAGTTTCTCTGTAAGACTAAACTCTGAATTGAAATCAAAGTGGTATGTTATAAAAAGTTTAAAACCAATAGAAGGGAAGCCTGGAAGGGGGTCTTAATGACAAAGAGCCACTACAAAATTCTCATCTTTTTGTCATCATAACAAAGAAAAAGAAACACAACTCATGTATATGCGTGACTCCTTTTAAAAATCACCCAATCACCATTATAAATACAATCACCATCCATCAAACTCACACCCCAAAACCCCAAAAAACACACAAAATGAAGAACACTCTATCTTCACCCAAACAACCCATTTTACATTTTTTAGTAATCTTCTTTTTCATCACAACCGCAGCCGCCAGAGAAACCTCCGTCATCACCTACCACCCTAACCGCCGCCACCACCTCCAAGATCACAATTCTTGCACCACCATCTCCCATTGCCACCCATATCTCCGTCCTCCACCTCCACTACAATTTCCAACGTCGAACAACGAAGAAGAAATCGATCCAAGATTCGGTGTTTTGAAAAGATTAGTCCCATCTGGACCCAACCCACTTCATAACTAGAAATACCCATTTCATTTCACTATCAAATTCTACATTTTATCCACTCTATCATTACTTAATATTTTCTTGAACCCCATGATCAAAAGTTGTTATTCAATAAGTTTTTTCCCGCCAATTTCCCAGTCCTTGTTTAAGAAGACTCACTCATGCAAAGATGGAGGCTGGCTATGGCATTGTCCGCTTGGAAGAAGCAAAAACAAGCATGGAAATAGTGATATTTTACGTAGTCGCAGTAGTAGTGTACTATTAGCTATTGTAGTTAGGCCTTTAATGTTTTTTTTTTAGGGAATTGATACTTACACCACATTTTTTGATTCATTCACCACCATTTATGCATTACAGTATTGTATTGTACAATACTGTAATGCATAAATGGTGGTGAATGAATCAAAAAATGTGGTGTGAGTATCACCTCCCTTTTTTGAATGTTGGAGTAAAAGTACATGGGATCAAGAGAAGTGCATGAGTTGCATTGAAGTTTTTGAAGGTTTCATGTGGAAGGTGGTAATGCAATATCGAGTATAGTTTTAAGAGCAAGGGTAAAATGGTCATTTGAGATGGGTATAGGCCAAATATATGTTAAATTTGTTCATGTAAATAGTGTTGCTATGTCAATGAACAAGGATAATAGCCCGCTGCGTTGCAGCGGGTATTATATATATATATATTTTTCTAACTTTATGTTTACGCGATATTATTTTGCCCAGAAAGATACTTGTTGCAGCGGCCATTATAATGTTTGTGGTATATTAGTCTAAGGAAAGGGATGTATCCTAAAATGTAAATTCAATTAAATGAATAAATCAAGTTAAATAAAAATGTATAGTATCAGGGAAGTGTTTAAAGAAAACATAGTTTAATAAAGAAAAGCGAATAATACATTATATACTAACATTTCTGCAAGTTCAGTAATATTATGTACATCCTTAAATTAGACATAACTAATCAAACTCGCGCCCGTGTGTTAGAAACGACTTTATTGCAAGCCTTATAAAAGCTAATTATTGAGGCATCTTACATACTAATTACTGAAGCGCCTTACAAACTAAATTAGATGGATGGTAGATGTTGTGTCAACCTGCACACTCAGCTGCTGCTGCAGATCCTCGAGCATTGCTTCTTTCTGTAGCTGAGACTTGCCACGTAGCTGCTGTCTGCATAGAAGTTGTTATTGTAACTTCAGTTCGTGATGCCGATATGCCTATAGTGACAATAACATAACAGGATTAATGAGAATCCATACAGTTCACAGATTCTATTCTTATCAGTGTATTTCAAACCGGTTATTTTACCTTCTTATCATGAATTCCAAAATCCAAACACCCCTACGTAAGGTTACTTAAAAATACTTATGTTAGCACCGTATAACGAATTTCAAAGTACTTATCTTAGCCAAGATAAATTACCAACATTGTATTATTCATATGAAAATGAGCCAATGAAATACTTGATCCATCACGTAATTAAAAGAAGATGAGGCTAAATTACCGCAACATGTTTTGCGCGTCGCTCTATGTGCTCGAGTGTTTTACTCCCGAACGTGGCATTCGCTCCAGTTTGTGACATCTGCTACTTTGAGACTGGAAATACTTGTATACCATGAAAACTGCAAGTTCAAAATTTGAAGTCATAAACAATTATGATTACATTTTCGTGTGATTAAAGGCATATATGGCGACCCAAAAATTTAGGCTTACCCTCTCACTTTAATCTCCAAACTTGTTCGTGTAGGCACAGCATAGGACGCGTGTGTAATCTAAAAGCATGCATAATCTACTCCTAGCATTCCAGTTTATCTAAATGAAAAACTAAATCCGCAAACAATACTACATCAATTTATAGAAAATTAATAGACAATATAGAAAATATTTTTTTTCTATTTTTCGTCAGTAGAAATGAAGTACCAGTTTACTGGTTTCAATTAGAATAATGGTCTATTGCCATTTTGTACCTGACATCAACATTATGAATTTTTTTAGCCGTTAATCTCATGATCCCCTCATTTTTTGAGGGTGTTAGTTCTTTACGAAGCTTAAAAGTAGTAAAGTACCCTCTAAATCTTCTCATTTTTGCTGGACCTGTGAGCATGTGATGCAGCAATATTTGACCATAATACTTAGATAGAGCAAGTTAGTCAACAGTGATATACCATAACGAATAAGATAGACCAAGTTAGTCAACAGTATCTATACCGTAACTCGATGAGTGAAATGTTGATCGTTGAGCGGTTTAAAAAGTTGGTGAATATAAATACTTACTTTAATAAACCAAAAAAAAAAACAAACAAAAAACTTGGTTTGGAGTGTATCGAGCGTCCAAACTAATCATCCTCATTTGCATTTTCTTTAGGACAGAATATAAGCATTTTCAGTAAGCGGGTTGAAAATGAGCTTAAGTAGAATGACTTGCACAAATTTAAGCGACCATATAATAATGATAAGCCCAAAAACTAAGCTATTCCAAACACCCCTTACTGACCGAATGCCTTTTAGTCTAATGTTAATTTGCATTACGGTTTGAAAAGCAGTAGGTCCCAAAAAACTTTGGCGTTAAAATTCTAAATTTGGCCCATTGACTCGTTAGAGATACAACAAACATCATCAATTGTTATAAGACCAATAAATGTAAACGAAATCACTGTCGTACAGCTTACCTTCACTTACGACTCAGTGGCGGAGGTTACTCCAAGTTGTCCCACCTTCCCCTTTCCTATTTCAGGCCTGAAAAAAGAAAATGTAGCCATTACAAAACCAAAAAAGACCAGCACTTGATTCCAAAACATGTAACAACCAAACTCGTAAAGTATACATAACAAAATTTCAACCATGTATCCCCATAAGCAGCTACATGCGCGAGAAAGTAGGCGTTAAGCTCATTTCCTTTCATGGCCGCGGAATCCTACAATAACATTAATAAAAGGAAATTCGATTGGAATTCCGAGAAAACTCCAGATTCACTGAATTTAAGCCAAGTATCAATAATCATGTACACATATATGAGCCACCAAAGACCTTTAAAGAGATACCGAACGTAAATCTACTACAGTGCTACGAAATTATTATCTGCTCAATCTGCCAGTACGTTGAATGCCGCAAATATGAAGTAATGTTCTGGAAAGTCGTCTTCTGCCAAAGGAATAACCTGTGTGAACTTACCAAAGAAATTTTATCATTTGTTACTCGCAACTGTAGCAACGTAAAAATTCTAGGCATATGTATAACACGTACCACGTATCAAAACTGTGCAACCATCGTCTGAACTTTCAAAAGTAGTAGTATGCCAGTCTTATCAGCAATGACTGTTTCAGCACTTTTGCAAGCTGCTCCTATGCTATCAATTCTAGCCTGCAAACAGGGACACAAAATTCCTCCTTCATGCTTCGTTGACATCTATACCACAGGTTTTATTGTTATACATTCAGCTGTTACATAGGGTTTCAATGATACATAAAATAGCTACTAAATTAAAGTTGGAAAAAAAATGTTGCGCTGACAAAAATGTAAACCCGTTGGCCGTTACACATATGCCAACGTGACAACCACGACCTCTAATGTGGACAGTTACCATGGAACAATATATATTTCACATGTACTATCATTGTTTGTAACAAATTTAAGGTATAGAATCATATATACATTACACTGAAATAGAAGTGAGATCTTACATTCTATGATAAAAAACCATCTTCAACTGTGTCACTATCGTTAATCACGAATCCCACTTTATATGCATCTGTCACCTTTTCCATCTGCACAACAATAAATAATTAGATATGGCAATTTTCTTATGTTCCCTTATGTACATAAAAACGCCTCACGACGCACTTATAATTTTTTGACAGATACGCTATATATTCCTTTTCCTATGAAGTGCAAGTGTTGCTACATTTAGAGACAAAACACACATATATGGAAGAAATAGAGCAGCTTGTCATGCCTTAGATGCAAAAGAAGCAATGGAAGAAATAGACCGCTTGCCGTACCTTGAATCTCAAAATCTCTCACAGCAAACTTCAATCCATGTATGAACCATCACGAAGAGTTGCAAACAACAAAAACAACCTAATAAGATGATAAAGTAAAAATTGTAAGTAAACACAAACCGACGCCAGAAAATATACACATATTCATGTACCTGAGTGGGCTTATCAGGTTTGAAGAGGCTAAATTAGCTCATAAGGTAACAAAATAAGCTAATTAAATCAGTCTCTTTCTTATCAAGTTTCAAGAAGCTAAATCAGCTCATAAGCTAACAAAATTAACTAATCGAAACACAAAAAATATATTTACTGAGTGACCGAAGACAATAAATTTGAAAAGAAAATCTAAAAACACACATGGAAGCAACAGCTGAAGAAGCAGGGGATCGAAGTTACAACCATGAAGACACCGCTGCAAGCTTCGCTGGAAGACGCCGTCGATTCGTGTGTTCTGTTACCATGGAGAAGATGACTAAGATGGTTTTGAAATGTGTGATGAATATCAGATGACGATGTATGGTCGGTTTACTTATCTACGAATCAATAGCCGCACCGACTCAATATCTGGATAAGCACACGGAAAAGCTGGATCACGTACCAATTTAAGTGGGCTAAAAACTTAGCAGGCTAAAACGTCGGAAGCCCAAAAAAAAAAGAATATTCCACGGAATCTCGTTGTGTTTTAGTATATAGATACAACAAGGATAATAGCCCGCTGCGTTGCAGCGGGTATTATATCTTTTTTTCGAATTTAAGTTTAGGAGGTAGTATGTTGCTTAATTTTTTTATTTTTTTTAGGTTTTACTGTTAGTGTGTTTGGTCATTCAATGAGCATCGGAAAATATATTGTATAATGGAAGGGTATTCACGGATTGTAAAAACATGCACTCTTCCCTCTAAGCAATACCGGTGGTACAAAGGACCTATGAAGAAGGCGACTACTATGGGAGACGAAGGAGACGTGGGCTTATCCCACTTTGATTTCCCTTCGGGCTCCTTATTCCGAGACCATATAGATGTAGTCTACTATTATATGTATGCTCGGAATTGTTCGAGAAAAATGCGATCCACTTTCACTAAGGCTTAAATTTTGAATTACATAAATGCAACCAACCAAATGCAACCAATATTTCCAACCCTCAAGCATGTAGAACAGTAGGACTCTGCATATAATGGTCGTTAGAATGCCTTCGACATATTGCCTTTTGGGTGGGGCATACCAGTAAGATACTTATATGTTTTATCCAACTTTGTTTCCAATCATAGCACTATACTTTAGTTTCAAAAAGTTGTCTATCAAGTCACTGCATTCCAGTTTACATACAATGCGTTTTGCATTAAAATGAGCCGAGTGAGAACAATTTTTGGGCGAGGTATAACAACGTGATGCTCTTTTGTCAGATGACTATATTCGTAAACAAAAACTATTAAAGTTCGCGAATGACCTAAGTAGATCCTAACAGAAATTACATCTTCAGTTCCTGAATGTTCAGTAACTTCTTCCATTTCATATCCCTCTTTGTTTGAATTGTTTCACCCTCAAAATCGGACAAATCCTCATTTTGGGTTTCATTGGCAACACTTGATGAACTTTCACCTATACCTGCAATATATATCATTATGGGCTTTAAAACTCTGTCATAAAATCGATTGCCTTTCTGAAGGAAAAATAAGGTTTAGAGGATCAATGGTAATTATATGGGACACACTACTACTGGAGCATATTATATCTTCCAACATGAATACATATCTTATAAGAGTTCTTGGAACCAAAATGTAGATACACTACAATTATTCGGATACACAGTCAGTCAGGAGTCAGGACAACAGTCAAGGCTTGTTTGTGGGTTTTCAGTGGGTCAGTTGGTGCTAGTATGGGTCTGGCAGATAGTCCAGGTTAACGACAAAGAACTTTTCAATGAAACAAATACATAAATGACGCGCCAAACATATCGAAAAAACGATGTGCTAAAAGTGAACCAACTTAGTCATTTTACCAAAAAAGGGTCGAATTGGGTTATGTTTTACTCACAATCAGTTAAGCGTTTCAAGAGTGTACCAATGTATGTGTTTACCACTAAGTCAATATTCACTTAATGGATCAATATTGTGCCGAACATATTAATTACTATTAGAAACAATGACCATTACATCAGACAGGCACTCTTCAAGAAACAAAATAAACTACTCAATTTACTGCATTACTTTAGTAATTAATACGTATCTTGCTTAAAATTTGATACCAACTTAGTCATTTTACCAAAAAAGGGTCGAATTGGGTTATGTTTTACTCACAATCAGTTAAGCGTTTCAAGAGTGTACCAATGTATGTGTTTACCACTAAGTCAATATTCACTTAATGGATCAATATTGTGCCGAACATATTAATTACTATTAGAAACAATGACCATTACATCAGACAGGCACTCTTCAAGAAACAAAATAAACTACTCAATTTACTGCATTACTTTAAGCAAGATACGTATCAAGTTTTCTATCAGACAACATTTCAGTTTACAATAGTAATTAATACGTATCTTGCTTAAAATTTGATACCTCTGTCAATATTGGCCAGCATAAAGTAAAATTAGTCGGTAAAGAAACAATGACGTTATCCTTAAAATGGAAACAGGTTTGCAAAAGTCACACGACGAACCTGTTGAAAGAGCACTGTTCTGGACATTTGGAGCGCTGGCTCATGGTATGGTCGAAGCCGGCGTGGCTGTATATTAGAAAACACGTTTCAGATAAATGTGGAACGCATAAATGTCTGTATAAAAATGTAAGAAAATAGAGGCGTATAACTATTTTACCTCCACGTCTACGCCGCTGTCCCCTATTGTTAGCGAAACTGGATGGTAAGCGTCTTCCTTATGGCTGCATAAAACAAAGAGTTACATTTTCAGTTTAATACCTACAGCAACATCTAAAAATGCTATGGCAATACAAACTGTACACACTCACTATTGAAAGTGGCATAAGACATAGTCGCTGATGTATGAGAGGCGTCACCACTACAGAGAGTGTGTCGTTCCACATAATCAAGTGGCTGTCGAACGGCGTCTATCTTGATGCAAGTGAAAACGCCTCCAACAAAGTCGATATTTTGTGGTGCAGACGCTTGCGCTAACGTAAACTCACTTCCTTCACATCTGTTGGATGGAGAAACTGAGTTAGTATACCCGTCTTGGGGCTGCAACTGCACACACATAACAACAAAGTGAAATTAGCAAGCATAATAGTAAATGAGTGTACAAAAAGATATTACCATATGGCTTCACCTGTGTAGCAAAAGCGCTATCGACTCCATTCGCATTGAGATCATCGGTAAAACTTGAGTAGGACCGATCTACAGTAGGAACTTGTATCAGCGGCCCGTTTAGAATACATTGAAAAGGGAAGTAGTCTGTGACCGAAACTGGAACAGACCCTGCAGCATGAAAAAAGGTGCGATGCATATCCATCTGAAAATTTGCACACTTTGCTTCCCTTTGTCAGCAATTAATCTGTCACCTCACATACAAAATAATGGTTAATTTGTAGAAAAAGGATGCACCTTTTTCCCTCGTAAGTGCACTTCAAACATTGTTTCTGTAGGGATGACCATCAAGGGGATGCAGTAGTAACACGAATACTATAGATGCTTTTAAGCCATTGGAGCCTCGAATCATAGTCAACTCGTTGGGATGTCCTCACGTTCTTCGAGGACTAAAAAAGTACATGGAACCTGGAAATTGAAAATAACCAACTATTACATTATTTATTACGCATGAAATACCAAAGCGTTGCACCAATGAGTACGTACTCGTTGTTCCAAAAGCCACTTGTGTAGAATGATTTTCTGCAATAATAGATTGAAGTTCATCCGTCACATTTCTTGTATCGTATGCCAGCTTATCACCATTTGTTATACGATGTAGCAAGTGGCTAGTTTCTCCATTAAATCCATATTCTAAGTCCCCTTTCCTGCCTTCAAAATAAGTTAAAAAAAGTTACGGGTGAAAGATTATGTCATTCAAATACTAAAGCAAGAAGTAATTAAGATTATGGCTTGCATCGTTAGTTCTTTTCTGACATTAAAATAAACACCAATAAGTATATACCTGCACATTTAGAATATGGATTGGTTTCCCTGGACGCATGAGACACCAAGATCAAAAAACCACGGCCACTTCCTCTCACTATCGTGTAAATTATCTGCACTTAAAGTAGAAAGTTTAAGTAAGAAGGTTGATCACATATTGTAATTGTTAATTTTTTTTTTTTTGCCAATGAGACACACCAAATAATTTAAAAGCTATAGTGTCTTTGTAAAGGGAAAATGATTATTTAACATTAAAAAAAAAATGAAAGTTGGTCAGTTTTTACTCGGCTAACCCAGGCTATTATACTGTCATAATTAAGTTTACCTTGAATACATCTCCATTTTTGTCATCGCATATGTATATGGGTGGTACAGCATGACCATTACCTAAGGCTGCAAAAACCGGGATCACCTTCAGATATAATGTGTAAACAAATTTTTCCATGAGAAGACAAAACTATACCATAGATTTATTAACCCAATCATTTGATGTCGTAATCAACCAACCAATTTGGCAATAGATACTTGATAAAAGTTGGGCAATTAGCGCATATCAGTGATTTCTGGACATTTGTCCTTATCCTTGAAGCCTCCGTATGCGTCTTTGCTGAAATAATGACATTCAAATAGCAGTCAACGACTATTATAATAGGCATCACAATTAAGTGAAATAAAATTTATCTTTTATCTATAGTACGTTAAAATTTGTATACCTCCTAGTCAAGCTCAGGTCGAGAGGTGCCTTTTCCAGCTTGTATATGGTATCAGTCTGTGAAGCCTGGTGCCGTCACTGCACGTAAATAACATTTACGGCTTTATTCACAGAATTCATCACGTCAAAATATAGTAAATGAACTTGCTAAGCTCGCGTTAATATCCACATGTCACGTGAATAACTTGCAGATCATCACTAATCCTTGGTGGCAGTAAATCTTCCGCCAGTTGAGTATCAATTCAGTTTGCACATCCGCAAAGACTAAAAACCAATTATAGGCAATTTAAAAACAGTCACCAAATCATAATATTCAAGCACATCGCCGAAACAACCTGTAAACCGATCTATCAAATAAGCAATATTCACCAGAGCGGCAATTGTTCGTTAACAAAAAAAAAATTTTGAGAGAGATAATTAGCAAAAAGTCTGTACCTCAATAGGTACGTTGAAGCATTGCGGGCTAACCACTTAGAGCTCCAACAACAGTTTCAGCTATTTAAATAGCTACTCCTTGTTACAGAGCAACCGCTGTATGCGTTACCCTCAATCCATATACGGCCACCGAGCGCCCCCACCATCTAGATCTTTTGGTCCATGTTAACAACCTTAATCGCCTAAAATAGAATAAATATTAGGTGATTAACACGTTCTATGGGACCGATTAAGCAAACATAGCCGAATAACCATTATTCTCGTCACATCATATCAAAACAGAATAATTATTACGTTATTAGCACGACACTCTAACCAACTGAGCTAATAAGCCTTTATTCACTTAGAGTCAATGTTAGTTTGTATAGAAACTCATGGTTATATACTTGGAGTCAATGTTAGTTTGTATTATAAAATGTACATATTGAATTACTTGGTTCCAGAATTATGGTTATATCTCCATTAGACATAACAATTTACTTATTCGTTGAAGAATGACCTTGTTATGGAGCATGACCATGGGTGTCGGCTTGGTCATTTTGTTAGTTTTGATTACCTCTTTAGTTATAAGCACATATATTTTTATCTTTAGAAAACATAAATGACACAAAATAAACAAAACAACTAAAACGAATGAAATGAATGCCTCAACATCATTTAACTTTGATCAAAATCAATTAGAGAGTTGTCGCGCAGAGGGTTGCCAAAAAACTTACAGCACTATGATTATGAACCCAAAAGAAAATATCAGATATTTCATCTAGAACTTTTTCAGGTCATTTACTTTTACCTTTGCCCGTTTTACATTTCTTGTTGTTTCCTTTCCCTTTCTTGCTTTTCACCTCGTGAGTGCTACAGCTACAGCCTTCATTTGTTATCACCACTTTCACCTGCGAATCATCATCACCATGAGTATTCTTATCAGAGACTACCATTTTCCCTGTATGTAGTGAAGAAAATAGTGTTAAAGATTATTGAATTTCTAATACATGAAATTTTATTAATCAAAACCCCAAAATAATTCCAAACACAATTAAGATAGAAAAGAAAAGCTAAAGTTAAAGCAACATACCTTCACTCAAAACTACAACCGAAATAATACGGAAGATAAACTTACCTATTGTATGTTTTAGTGTGGAGCCTTGCTTCCTCCATAAGGTGTGTCAAATCCGAGAACCTGAAAGACACAAACATGTCAAATAATTATTCATATTAAGCTAATCAGGTAAAAATTACAGTACTATAAATTCGGAATAGAAGGCGAGATCTAGATGAAGGCGGTGGCATGAACTTATCCGGAAATTTTGAGAAACCCACCGCCTTATCCTTGTAGAAAACGAAATATATCACAGCCAAGCGGGCCGTCTAAAGATGTACGCGCAAATGGACCCAAAAAAAAGGCCAAAACGACACAGGCCCAAAAAAAGGGAATATTCCCTAGGAATCGTTGTGTTTTAGTATATAGAGAGAATGTATGAAGATTAAAGAGTTGAGTGATGTTAGAGTTTATTTCTCTTTATTGCACTTTAGAAATATTTTTTGGTACAATGTATGGCAATTAATGTTTTGGTATGAATTTATTGAGACTTCATGAAATTCGTGATCATTTTGAATAAAAAATGTAGTTATTCTACTATGATGTAAGAAATCGAAACATCATGATTACGCACCAGTTTGGTTAAGGGTGAGCATATGACCCGAACGGACCGGACCGATCGAAGGACCGACCGGACCGACACGGACCGACCACATTCGGTCCGGTCCGTGGTCCCGCTTTTGGCTAATTGGTCCTCGGTCGGTCCGGTCCGGACCAAAAACGAATTTGGCCTTGTTGGGCCGGACCGACCGAAGGGCCGGCCGGACGGTCCGGACGAGACGGACCGACCACATTCGATCCGGTCTCGGTCTTGGGTTTATGCCGAAATCGGTTTTCGGTCCGGTCCGGTTTTTGGACCATGCACACCCTTAAGTTTGGTTAGATATATATGTGTATGCAAAGAAAGTTTAAGGGCAAGTTTAAGGCCCGTTTGGTTTGTAGTTGGTTTTAGGATTAGGATATTGGATTTGAATAAATTTATTAGATGTTAAGGGCCCGTTTGGTTTGTTGTTAGGAATGACAATGGGTATCGGATTTGGAATGATGTGAAATGACAATGGGTATGAAAAAGTGTATCATTACGATTGTTTATGTTTGGTTGATAAAATATGGTATGAAAAAGTGTATAGATATTTGAATTTTATAGTGGAAAAAAGAGGGGCTCACGGGAATGGATTTCATAGACACCAAATTGGTGTGTAATGAATCTATGACTATGATATACCCATTTCATTACCGGACCCACAAAACAAAACAAAACAAACACCGACTATGACTTTGAAAGTCATAGTCTCATTCCCATTTATGTTAACCAAACGGGCCCTTTTATTTTGCATGTATTTGTATAAGTTAGGCATCTATGTGTATATTTGTAATTAGGCCTGGTCCATTAATTAATTATTTAGGATATATTTTTTTGTAATTTATATATTGGTGATGTTGACTTAATAATAATGCACAAGATTACACAATTAATATGGTATCAAGCCACTAATTATTCTCCTAATTCCTCTTCCAGAATATCGTACCTCCCTCCTATCTCCATCTTTCTCAACCGATTCTCCATAACCCTAACCACAAAATTCGGCAACAATGGCCGGTGAGGACCCAACTCTACCACCTCCAACCGCCGATAAACTAATCCCTTTTAACATCACTAACAAAGTACCCGTTAAACTAAATCTTGAAAAACACAACTACACTTCTTGGAGTTCCTTTTTTAAAATCCATCTTGGAAGTCTTGATCCCAAAACACACATAGAACAAGTGGCCTCCTCTAGTGGACCCGATCCGGAATGGTATAAACTTGATGACCTTATCAATATGTGGGTCCTTGGTTCATTATGTGACTCTTTACAAGAATAAGTAGTCTCCACACCGGGCAATGCTAAGGATTTATGGGACCACCTTGAAAAACACTTTCACGACAACAAGGACGCTAGGGCAATTAATCTTGACAATGAACTTCCCTCCATCAAGATCGGGGACATGTCCATCAACGACTATTGCACTAAAATCAAGTCCATGGCCGATAGGCTAAAAAATCTGGGCTCCGCTGTAAGTGAAAAAAATTTGGTAATTTACGCGGTTAATGGTCTTAACTCTAGGTTTGCCACAATCGTCAAAATCATACGTCATCGCGAACCTTTACCCACATTTGAAACATCCCGCAACATGTTGTTGCTTGAAGAATCGACCTTGAAATAAGCTACTGACCAAGGCAATGTTTTTGACAGTAATAGTTCGTCCCCTAATGCTCTTTTGGCCACTAAATCAAACAACAAAGTTAATCACTCTAATTCTTCTAATAAGTCCCAAAGAGGCAAAGACTACCACAACTATGCAACCATTTTAATAAGGGCACGTCGAAGCTTGGAGAGCGTTGCAAATTCATATGTGATCAATCCGATCATAGAGGACGGTCGGGTCTAAATATTAAGAGCAGTGGTGGTTCTCAGTTTGGTCGTGGTTCACCTGGTACAATTTCAAATACACATAATAATACTAGTTGGGCCTTACCTGGCTACTACAACTCACGATTGGCCTACTACCCCTCACAACCCCCTACTAACCTACGTACAACCCAACACCAATTGTACCATCAATACCAACCTGCTTCCCCAGCCCACTATCATGTCGTGGCCCAACAGACTATACTCCATGCCCACTACACGGTTAACTCTCAACAGCCATACCCCGTTCAAGGTTTGCTCGGACCCGCTCCCGCACCCTACCCGTCTCAAGCTATCGCTCTCTCCAACGCTTTTAGCACTATGACATTACAGGACCCGACTTGAAACATGAATACAGGTGCATCCTCTCATTTTAAATTCTAATGCAAGTAATTTAATTAACATTTTTAATAAATGTTTATTCACATCTGTACATGTTGGTGACGGTAATTATATTCCCGACCAACACCGGACATATCATTATTCCATCTTTTCATCGACCTTTTCACCTTCATAATGTACTTGTCACTCCCAATATAATTAAAAATCTCATTTTTGTTCATCAGTTTATTAGGGATAATAATTGTATTATCGAATTTGACGCTTTTAGTAATTTAAGGAATGTTGCTTTAGTTCAAGCTGCTGGAACTTTAACTCATTTGTCACATACTAAAACACAAAAACAAAATACTTCAATTTAATAACTTGATTTCATCAAACATAGAGAACCATACATCCAAAATTCATTGACCATAATACATGGTGGTCAATGTATAAGTTCAATTAATCAAGAACCATACATAGCCTACTACATCATCATAAAAACAAGGAAAAAAACCCAACTGAAAACAAGAAAAAACTTCAATCTTTGATTTGTAGCTTGCATTGAATTCGTTGACTCTTCAAGCACATTTCTTTAGCAATCCGGGTATGATCTGAGTTGCACGTGGACACATTGGTGGATCAAGCCAATTAAAATATCCACAATCAATACCATTCTGCAAAAACCCAATTGTTAACTTAAATCAAAGGTTATAAAGATCAAATAATTGTTAAGGAACCCTAATTTTTTGATAACTTAAAATTTGGGAGCAAGAGTAAAACCTACGTCCTGAGTTATGTGGAGTCCATGAACAACGCACCACACATGTTTTCTGACAATAGCAAAGCACCATTTTGATTGATTATGATTTTTCCTAAAAATTAGGGTTAGGGTTTGGGATTTTTAATTGGGTGCTTTGGGATTTTTAATTGGGTGGGTGGATATAAAATATGTAGAGGGTATATTAAAAAATGAGAGAAACGGAAAAGTATATTGGGTGGATGGAGTATTAAAGGTTGGGACGGATTTAAAAAGACTAAAAGGTCCTCGTGTGCAACGCACGTGGGGTGGAAAGTGGATGGCGTTAACGCCTTTTGAAGCCAGGGACGATTTATGCCCCAAAGTTTGCCCACAGAGACGATATTTGCACTTTCCAAAGGTTTGAAACGAAACGTGCAATTTGGCCAAAGTTTATGGACGACTTTTGCAATTTACTCTCTACTATATATCCAACACTTCTGGAAGTACCTCCTCGAATTCCTAATGATACAACCCACATTGGATGTATCTATAACGAGAAAAATATGTCTCATGATCCAGACTCGAAATTCGAGACGCTTGGTTAGTCCAAGTTCAACTAAGTTAACTCGGCACACTAGATTATGTATCAGTCAAGCGAGGAAAAATTCGACGTTAGAAATCATACCCTCGAAGTGTTTATATGGTCCTCTTTCATGAATGCTTTTCGTAACCAAGCCTTCACATATCCTCGATACTAGACTTCACTCTAAGTACTTCATAATTTCGCAAAATTGAGGAATAAGGACATCATGAAATTTTCAATCTCACTTTGATCTCTAGTTAGATGTCACATTAATTGAAGTCACATATTTCATTATTCTGTAAGTTTAAATCCTCGTCCAATATAAAACTAAATTTGTATATCTCATATACAACACAAATTTTATAAAAGTTATTATAAAATTCAGTTTCTAAACAACGTGTTTTTTATCTTGAACACATATATGGCTCCCTTAAAAGGTATGAACTACCTACACATATATATATATTTTTTTACTCTTTAAATTCCTTTAAGATTGTTGAACAAGCTTTCACACAGCGTTCTGCTACATATATATAAGAATAAGAATATTCATTATAAGAGTCAAAACACATACTTATTTGGCTAGGATCAGCGGGTCATTGCAGGATTAATATTGCTGAATGAATCCAGGACGGAACTTTAACGGATCCAAGGAAGTAGCTGTTGGATAAACCTGAAACAACAACAACGACAACAAACGGTAATATAGTGTCGTTGAACGGGAGAAACCCCTGTCCTTAAAGGAATTTACGTGCTCTATTTTCTTTGAGAGCCTTCCGTAAAAAAACCTCCAGGATTTGATGCAGACACAACGTTGCATATTGGCAGCGATCTAAAGAAACGTAATGCAATTGGTGGTAGACATAAAACATAAGGGAGTAGCCAATCACCATTGGGTAAATGAGGGACTTCATGGTGTTTTGTGTGAATGTTTTGTGTGTCTGGTGATGAGTTTCTCTACAACCAAGTACAACCATTAAAACCCTTTTATAGCTAAGCACAAGTAGTTTTGGACCGTGATCAAAGTGATCAGTTAAGATCACGGCCCTACTGATAATCAGCAACATGGGAGACTATTTCAATTATTATTGCTTACCATGTCAACCATGTGGGATTTAATCACTTTGGCCTTTATCAACTCTCACACACACAAAACAAGTACCACATTATAACATATGTAGCTCGTAGTGTGAACCAAACACTTACATAGAACCCCCACCATTCTCTCAAACTCTTTAGTTGGATTGACATTAAGTTTAACAACTATAACCTCATAGGATTTTCACTCCTACATCAATGTAGGATAATGAAAACTTCCAACCTCATCATTATTTCCAACAATACATATATGAGAAGTGATTGTGCACCAGCATACACCACTATATCGCAAATTTGTAATTCTTTGATGCGCCACTCAATAAGCATAGTGGTGTGTCAAGTAATATATGTCAGGTGTATAAATCACATCTCTATAAATGCAAGAGAGCTAGATGTAGGAAGCACGCAATAATCGTTATTGATGTGTTACCATCATCTTACCAATAACTAAAACATCATCCCTATTAATAACACCCAATAACTATTGGTGCACGTGGGTCTCATAACACACCACAAAAAAATAGGGGTGAGCAGAAAAACCGAAAAAACTAAAACCAAATTGAAAACCGAACCTTAATAACCAACCGAAATTAGAAACCAATGGTTCGGTTTTTAATTTTTTTCAAAATCCAAAAAATTGTGTTTGGTTTATGTTTTCGTCCAAAAACCAAACCGTAAAGAAAGAACCGAACCAAAAAATTGTGTTTGGTTTATCAATACATATGTGACAATTATTATACTATGTGTATATTCAGTATTCACTTGCATGTGTATGTGTGTAGTTATAGAAATATGAGATAAATATTACTATTAGGCTTAGATTTATAAAAAAAGTAAAGAATGATAACCAGTTTTCTACATAAAACAAGTTTGTTTGTATAAATTGGCCACACTCAAATATAAACGGTTAAAAATCAAAATAACCAAAAACCGATAATAAAATGAAAAAACCGAACCGCAAAAAATCGAATGGTTTCGGTTTTGGGTTTTATAAAAACCGAATATTTCGGTTCGGTTTCAATTTTAGCCAAAAAAACCGACTCAAATCGAACCATGCTCACTCTTACCAAAAATACTTAACTCACTCACTAAAAAAAAAGAAAAAAGAAAAAAGAAAAGAAAAATTAAAAAGCCAACTGAGAGAGATGATTCAACTGGCGATGAACGAATATCATGTTAGGAAGGGTGCACTATGGCTAGCCATTGATGTCATTGGTAAAACGAGGCGGCATTGGTCGTAGCGTTCTTGGTGGTGAGCCGAAGTTTTTTTCCCTTAACGCATCTTGTAGCAATGTCTTGTAGTAAATTTCGGCAAAACGCATACGTCTTTGTAGCGTACCCTATATTTTATGCTCTTTATTTTTTCGGTTTTAGCCATTTTATTAACAAAAGAAAACAATTATTTATGATTTTGTGCTCCGCATTTTTTTATTTTTTACTACTTTAACTTGTCAATCTTTATATTTATAAATTTTTTTATAAACTTTTTTTATATACTTTTTATAAACCATTTTTATAAATTTTTTATAAATTTTTTTTAAACCTTTTTTATAAATTTTTTATAAACTTTTTTTATAAATTTTTTATAAATTTTTTATAAACGTTATAAACCTTTTTTATAAAAATTTTATAAATTTCTTATAAACCTTTTTTATAAAGATTTTATAAACTTTTTTTTTTTTTTGCGTCTTTGTTTTTATAAATATCTTATAAATTTTTTATAAACTTTTTTTTATAAATTTTTTATAATTTTTTTAAATTTTTTATAAACGTTATAAACCTTTTTTATAAAAATTTTATAAATTTCTTATAAACCTTTTTTATAAACATTTTATAAACTTTTTTTTTTTTTTTTTTTTTTTTGGGCATCTTGTAGCGATTCTTGTAGAGGTCCAACACTGTAGCATGTACTGTAGCACTGTAGGTGTCTTTGTAGCAAAGTGGGTAAAACGGCAGCGTTTTATTCGAGTTTTAATATATACTTATAATGAATTACCAACAACAATTATTTGTTCCTCTACACTGTTGGAGTCGTAAATTATTTACCTTAGGCAACACAATCGTCTAATTTTATCCATACCGAAAGCTTCCGTTGTGGTGGTTTATACAAACATGAACAGGCTCGTATTTTTGTTAACTATATAATAAACACATATTTGTTGCATAATTGACATAAAAATACCAACTTAAACATAGCTTCATTATCTTCATCTGCAACTTCAAAATTTTAATTAATATAGTTAACTGTATATTTTTATCTAAAAAACTAAAAAGTACTTATATAAAAAGGGATGGTCTAAACAATGCTTTTAGAGCATTCATTTAAATTGTTAAACAAGAAAAGTTTGCTTTCATTAAAGACAAAATCACATTTAATTAAAGTAAGACTAAAATACATCGTTGGTCCCTAAACTTGGCAGGACGCATCGCGATGGGACAAAACTCGCCCTTTTCATCGCCACATGTCCAAACCTTGGCCATTAAATGCCAGATTCGTCCCTTGACCAATAACGCCTATGTCAACGTTTTTTTTACTTAGTTATTGGAGGTATTATAGTCCATACATTTATAACTCAACTTAGTTAATGCGAGAAGCGCTTTACGTATACCATCTTGATCGTTTCCCTCCTTCCTCACACAACCCTCACACACACTTTAACAATGGCACACAAGGAGGTTACTTTTACAGATGTAACTGATGAGATGGTAAAATATGTGAAGGCAAAATACGGGGATTATAGCTCAAGTGATGAAAGGTTAGTCGGGTTTTTTTTTGTATTTGTGTGATTGCCATTTTAAGGGATGAGCATAAATAACTCCAATTTATTTGGCAATCCGGCGGTGTCGAATCGTAAAAAGAGGGATTATTGCAAGCTAAAGGTATCTGACGATATGGTTGAGTATGCCATGGCTACTTATGAGAATAAGTGGGATATAGGAGATGACATTGCTGATGTGATACTTGAAGACTTGTGGGAAAAATATGGAAATAAGGAGTATGAGAAATGTTAGAGTTAATGTTTGCAAGCTAAGAAAGTTGTAATGGGTGAACTCTGATTTCTTTCTGTTTTGTCTATCTTTCGGATACTAGCGTGAAAGGAAATGAAGTTGATGTCATCATTATTTTAGACACATCGATGATGGCGTGGGAACATGTCTTAAGACCACTAATTTGAAAGGTTCCACTTCCCAAGCTTCCAAAGGCGTCAAGGCTTCCGCTCCCAAAGTTGTACTTGGTCTTGTACCTGTGGGATGCTCGGCACAAATAGGAATGAGTGGTATGTGCCTCCCCTAAGGACCTCAAGTCTCCCCCCATGAATATCAAGTCTCCCATCAAGAAGTTCACATTTTATTTTTAGTTGTTGATGTAATGAAGATGTATATTTTTTGGTGATGATGGTTCAAAGCGATACTTGTTAACATGTATTTTTTGCTTCATATGGTGTAATTAGGTGGTGGTGTAGGTATATTTTGGATATGTTGTTTTCATTTTGTAGTTTGCACTTGCATATCCAGTTTAGGTGGGTGCTTGGGAAATCCCATTTTGACTTATAAGGTCAACATAAACCAAATTATTAGAGGATACTAGACCGAATTGTTAGTATTTAAAATCTCTCTTGTTTGACTTATAAAGTCAACAGATTCAAATTGTAACCAAAATTCAATTATTATAACAAAAGAAGCACACATATCGGTTAAGCTACATTTAGGCGAAAGACAACATAACATTTCTTGCTAGGAATTCACTGCGTTAAATGACTAGTAGGTGATCCATTTGGTCTGTCGGTTGCGGTTGGTTCAAGCGGTGTTTGTCTCGAGCGTTCTCCATTTGCTCTTTCGATTCGCGAGGTGCTTCACGTGGTGTTTGGCTTGGCTCTCCACTTGCTACTTCCGGTTGTAGGTGGTTCACTTTCTTCTTCATCACTGCCCAATGATGCACCAACACTAGTAGGTGCAGAAATATGTAGACCCATCACATATCCACCACTATCTCATGTGGTTGTGTTTTCCTTTGTAACACCATCTCTACCCGAGATAAGATGTGTTTCCCCTTATCTCAAGGCACACTGGACAAACATACCACATGAAAGCTCTATAAGGTGGACGCCTTGCAAAAAGGTCAATCCACCTGTTTTTCCCTTTGAAGCCAACAATCAATGCATACCATTTGACAACCATTTTCTACATCCATGGTGATAATATGTTGGTATGGTAAACAATTGCTGACTTAAGATGTATTATATAAGTAGATGGGAGTTGTGGTTGTTGAACAAGTAGATAAGGAGTAAAGACAAAATAAATTCTTACAAACTAGTCAACTTATAAAGTCAACATAAAAAACAAAAACATATTCAAACATAATATTGTCGATATTACAAATGGCTAGAAGAGTAGAAGCCTACAACCTTCGAAAACTGCTGGAATTTGTGCCATTCAGAGCGTGAATTTTATCCAGCACATATGGATGTCTTGGATATAACTCTTCCACAGACACTCCATAGTAAGCTACCTCATACTCTGCATCTTCAAGCCAAATTTTCCTCTCCCATTCCTCTTCAATTCTTTTGTACATTCTCTCCTCTTCCAAAAACTGCTGGGATGCTTCTTCATCCAACCTGGACTGCTCTTCATCTTCCTCCAAATTTGTGTGTTCTTCTTCTTGCTCATAAAGAGCTTCAAGAAACTCTTGTTCCATAGTCTTCTTTATATCGTCTTCATCCATCCACTACAAAAGTAATACATTTGCACATCAACTAGAATGTAAACACACAAGAACAATCGTTATGCAAATGACAATTAAATGAATACATGTTGCCTTCTGCCATCACAATGCCTTTTTTACCTCGAGCGTTAGTTTCCTTTGTTGGTTTTGTACACGATCCTTGTGACAGTAGACTTATTATGTCCAACAGTTTGACAATTGGAGCATTTAATCGTTTACTGAGCTCTAGATTTACCCATTTTTACGCAATTTCTCTGAAAGGGTTGGGTTTATGTATATGAATTCAAATTTGTGGTAAAATGTGAGAATAAAGTGCTTGCTATAAGTTAATGCAAATGTGAGGACGGGATGGGGACTAAAACCTTAGTCCCTATACTCTTAAAGCTGTTTGAGAAAGGACCATAGTTCTACCAACACCCAATACAATCAATACAGATATAACAACTCTCTTAGACGAATACAACAATTAACAACATAATTAACAAATTAAAACACTATAACATAACATATAGATTCATTAACTTCATATTAAACTTTAAATATTCAGTACATATTTTTCCAAAAAAAAAAGGGAAAACATAACCACTTTTTTTCCTTCTCAACACTTCCTAAGATCATCAAGGAAGTTGTTCCTGTCACACACCTGTGAGTGTGTCTGACAGATCATCCTCCTTATCTCCAACGCCTTCAAGACATTAGCCTTTTGCACATTTGCGAAGATCCTCGATAACCTTGTAGTTCATCACCGTAGTTCAAAGCCCGATCTCGAGATGTATTCTTGGGTTTCCTTCATACCGAATCAAGTCGGTCAAAGTGTTTTGGAGTCCTTTAGCAATTTTGATGTCCTTATCGTTTTCTCTTTGATAAAAGAGAGAAATCGAGTCAAACATGTAGTCGAGTTGAAGCTTTGGCGAGTTCTTCAAGTAGTGGGAAGTCAGCCATAGGGAGGTTGTTGAGATTTTCTTAGGATATGTTTCTTTTGATTGTTGGTATGCAATTGGTATAGTGTATTAACCAATAAATACAAAAACAACTGGGCGTTCCAAATTCAGGGACTAATTGTGAAGTTAGTAAAAAGACAAATAGTCAAGTTTGTGTGAGAAAAAATACGCGGGGAATTTTAAGTGCAAAAAACGGCTAACTGGCCAAATTGAGGGACCAAGTGTGACATTTTAAACCTATTACCCTGCAACTTGCCCTTTTTCCTTCCTTGATACGCTTATGCACAATTAATGTGTTGGGAATCACCAAAGAGAACCCAACTAACAAGATTCGAAACAATAAACACAATCATAATAACCCGACCCAATTAACAAAACCCAATCAAAATGAAACCTAACATACATCCACACTCACGTACTGAAACATACATCTAGTCAAACCCATTCTTAAAAACAAAAAGTAACAATGAAGGACGAAGCATATTAGTCTCCACTTTTAAGGATGTGAAGGAAGAAGAAGAAGGTGAGGTCCTGTTGAGAATCCACTATAATGGGGTTTTGATTATAGCCCACTCAGGTATGAACGAGGTTCATTAATTAATCTGTGTGCCTTTACGAGTGATAGGGATATATTTAGTTCAAGCCTTGATAATGTGTTATCAGAGATTAATGAACAAAATGGGCGTTGTTTTTACGTGATCCTAAACAATCCATAGAAAATGGTTTGCATTTGATTCATACTGATGTTGATGTTCATACTTTGTTTGGAATGGCTGAAACAAATGAGTCAGTTGATATCTTAAGTAGCCCACAAGCCCCAAAAGTTAGCACAATTTTACTTAAAAACATCAGTTTTGAAGTTGTGGGTTGGGTAGAGCAGGATGCTTAGTCAAACACCTTTTAGGACTAGACGTCAATGGCAGGGGATAGATAAGAAAAAAATGTAGGGGAGTGGAACCAGGACACCAAGAGTGAAAGGTGGTGTTGTAATCAAAGACGAAGAAGGGGTTGTAGCTAAAAAAAAGGGAGAAAATTAAAGGAAAAGGAAAGATGGTTGATGAAAAGGAGGTTTTGCCCAGAAAAAAAGGGAGAGAAGTTGTTCAAGAATTTAAGCGAGGTTTAGATGGGAAGGGGAAGGACAAAATGGTTGAGTTTGCAGGGTTGGATGTTGAGAACTTTCCTGGTTTTGATGTGGAGGGGAAATTTGAAAGGGTTGGTGGTCTGCTGTGATGTTTCAAGCGGTGTTAAGACACCCTTCGAACAAAGAAAAGATTACAAAGCTGCGTCCTAGCTTGTTCACCCAAAGGCGACCCTAGGTGATGTTTGATTGATGAATACCATGTCATGTGTTAAATTCCATTAAGTGTGATGCAGTTCATAACTTATATGTTTGTTGTTTGTATACTTGTTTTTGCGACAAGGTAGCACATCATCATCAATTTAGGGTTCATGTTTTGTCGGTTCAACAGTTTACGGATATCGATCGAATGTGTAGATCATTTGAAGATTGGCCAGTTGAGCGTTTGAAGTTGGGCCCAAATTCATCTTTTATATTTTGTAAAGTATCGTATATTAACATGTATCGAGACAATGACTCCGGTAGTATCGTTATGTTCAGTTTCATCAAACACTATATATAGTTGACTTTAATAAGTCAACTAGCTAAGTAGTTGCTAATGTATAAATTTGTTTGTTAATCATGGGTTAAATTCTGTGAGCTCATAGTTTCTATACCAGTTGACTTTTATGAAGTCATACTTAAGTGGTGAGGACTTCGGTACTTGATCTAATTTGTTCAAACAATAACCCTTTTTTGTTTTGGTGGAATAGTTGTTGAGTTAGAATTAACTAAGTTGAGTTATAAATGTGTATGGACTATAATACCCTCCAATAACTAACAGAAAAAAAACGTTGACATAGGCGTTATTGATCAAGGGACGAATCTGGCATTTAATGGCCAAGGTTTGGACCTGTGTCGATGAAAAGGGCGAGTTTTGTCCCATCGCGATGCGTCCTGCCAAGTTTAGGGACCAATGGTGTATTTTAGTCTTAAGGTAATTTATAACTTTAATTAGCGTATATTGAATGCATTTTTCATTTTAAAAAGAAATATTATATTGAATTAATCTTAGGACACTTTGTTAAACAATCCCATATAAAATCGAAAAAATGAATCATAAAAAAGGATGTACTATTCCTACCCTCCCTACTAGGGAGTGTTTGTACTTTTGATGCCCTTTGTCCCCCATTTATTTGATGCAACACGTTTTTGTGAGTTTCAGTATTTACAGTTTTAAGCGTTTGACTTATTAAACTTTATATTTCTTGTTCCGCATTTTCAGGTTTATAGTTTTTTGATATAAAAAAATTTATAAAAATAAAAAAAAATAAAAAAAATGCAAAAAATTAAAGGGGGTGGGAATATAAGATGAGAAGTGATACAAACACACAAAAATTTCCACAAAAGAAATTCACAAAAGGAGGTATATGCATTTGATTGATGTATTACTCTCTTCTCTTGTACTAAGCCAATTTGTGAGAATTTTTGTGTGGTTGTATAGATGAGGCACTTTATTTTGCTTACTCAAAAATCCATGCTTACCAAGGGATAAATCCCCACCATCCATCTAATATAATCTAATGGTGGGGATTAACCTAAAATTTAATACTTAAACCTAAGTCCATGTTTTTTTTATTGTCTTTTTGTCTTTCTTTTTTATTAACCTTTTTTTTGTCTTTTTTTTTTTTTTTTGACTTTTTATTAATTTCCGTTTTTTAAATTTGCGTTATTCACGTTTATTTTTTCGTTTTTCGCTTTCATACGTTTTCCTCTGTTTTCATACGTTTTAAATAGTTTTCATCTGTTTGTCCGTTTTCAACGTTTTCGCCCATTTTCTTACGTTTTCGTCCATCTTCATATGTTTTCGTCTATTTTCTTACCTTTTCGTTCGTTTTCATACGTTTTCGTTCGTTTTCTTACGTTTTCATGTATTTTCGTCCGTTTTATTCGTTTTCGTCGTTTTGACGTTTCGCGTTTTGATACGTTTTCATAAGTTTATATACGTTTTAGTCCGTTTTCATCCGTTTTAGAGCGCTTTTGCCGTTTTCTTACGTTTTAAATGCGACGTTTTCTTGACTTCGTTCGTTTTCATACGCTTTTGTCCGTTTTTATACGTTTTCGTCCATTTTCATACGTTTTCGTTTGTTTTTTTACGTTTTCATGTACTTTCATCCGTTTCTATACGTTTTCTTCGTTTTCAGACGTTTTCATCGGTTTTCATACGTTTATATACGTTTTCGTCCGTTTTTTACGTTTTCGTCCATTTTTAGGCGCTTTGTCCGTTTTCATCACGTTTTTGTCCGTTTTATACATTTTAATCCGTTTTAAGGCGTTTTTATCACGATTTTCATTCATTTTATACGTTTTTCCGTTTTGAGGCGTTTTTCGTTTTTTGTAGTTTTTTTTTATACGTTTTCGTCTATTTTCATACGTTTTCATGCTTATTATTAAACTCTATTATATTACATGTCTAATATCAATTGTGATATTTTATAAAAAAAAGTTAATGTCTAATATCACTTGTAATAACGGACAAAAACGTTATAAAACGGACAAAAACGTCTGAAAATGGACAAAAACTTATAAAAACGTATGAAAACGGACGAAAACGTATAAAATCGGGCGAAGCGTTCAAAACGACGGCGTCTAAAATGGAAGAAAACGGGGAAAAACATCTAAAACGCGTCAAAACGGGCGAAATACATGAAAACATAAAAATAGAGACAAAGCCAAAACGGACGAAAATACATGAAACCTAAAAACGGAAAAAAGCGTATGAAAACGATATAAAACGAGCAATGCGTCGCGAGCGTCTAAAATGGAAGAAAATATAAAACCGGACGAAAACATATGAAAAGGCGAAATCGTTTATAAACCTATAGCGGTTAAAACGTATAAAACGGAAAATTATAAAAATGACGAAAACATGAAAACATAGAAAAGCGGGCCAATTAAAAACGTATTGAAAATGGACAAGCGTGTATGAAACGATAAAAATGGCGAAAACGTAAGAAAATGGAGGAAAACGTTGGAAAACGGGCCAAAACGTATAAAGCGGACGAAAACAGCGTAAAAAAAACGGGCCGAAAGCACGCAGCGGAGCGTATGAAAATGAAACAGCGCAAAAGCGTGAAAATGGAAAATGTTGGAAAAGCGGGCGAAGCAGATGAAAGCGGATGAAAACATACAAAGCGTATGGCGGAAAAACACTAATAAAAAGCTCGAATAACGCAAAAAAAACGTTCATTTATTAAAAAAAAGCGGGAATTAACAAAAAAAAAATAATAAAATGAAATAAAAAGGTGAATAAAAAAGGAAGAAAGAAAAAAACGTGACTTAAGTTTAAATATTAAATCTTAGGTTAATCCTTAAACTAGATGGATGGTGGAGATTTGTCGTAAACCAAAATAAGGGTAAGCAAAAGAAAATTCGTCTATATATATATATATGACAAAATTACACGGTTGGTCCCTGTGGTTTGCTCATATTGCAAGTTTAGTCCCTAAGTCGTTTTAATTACACCAGAGATACCTATTTTTGAAACCTTGCACTCATTTAGTCCCTATTTTGGATGGGCGTTAGTGCAGTCCGTTAAGTGTTTTGCGCTTTTAGTCCTTCGTTAATAAATTTTGCACCGTTAGTCCTTATTTTTTAAAATATAGTTTTCCCCAGTTAGTCCCTCCGTTAATAATAGTTATCGTCCGATTTTGTGTCGTTTTTGTGTTTTAGTTCGTTTCTATCCGTTTCCCCAGTTTTTCTTTGCTTTTTCGTGTTTTCATTCGTTTTTATAATTTTTGTCCAGTTTTCTTACGTTTTCTCCGTTTTCTTAAGTTTTTATCGGTTTTCATCCGTTTTTGTCCGTTTTTCTTAGAATTTTGTCTGTTTTTATCCGTTTTTCTTACGTTGTATTTTTTCTTTCGTTTTTGCCCGTTTTCATCCGTTGTTCTTACGTTTTGTCCGTTTTTCTTACATTTTGTCCGCTTTTTTTACATTTTGTCCGTTTTCTTTCGTTTTGTACAATTTCAACATATTTTGAAAAAAATATTTCCAAAAAAATGAAAAAATTCAAAAAATTTTGAATTTCGAAAAATTCAAAAATTCCTAAAATAAAAAATTTTCGAAAAAAAAAAATATATCAGAAAATTTCAAAAAAATTTAAATTTCAAAAAAATGAATAAAAAATATTTTGAATATGTTTGTTTTTTTAAAAATTTTCAATATTTTCAAAATTTTTTAAAATCTTTAAAAAATATATTTGAAATTTTTTTGAAATTTGACATTTTTATTTTTAGGAATTCAAATTTTTTTTAGGAAATTTTTTTATTTTTGAATTTTTTTTATTTTTGAAATTTTTAGAATTTTTTTTTTTTTAGGAAATTTTTTATTTTTTTATTTTTCGGAATTTTTTTTTTATTTTTTGATATTTTTTGAAATTCAATTTTTTTTTTGAAATATGAAATTTTTTTTTTTTTTTTTTTAAATTGTTCAAGATTTTTTTAAAAATTTTTCAAATTTTCAAAAAATCTTAAAAAATGAAAAAAATTTTTTAAGATTTAAAAAAAAATATATATATATATTTGAAAAATATTTTTTTATTCAAATTTTTTTTTTGAAATTTTTATTCAATTTTTTTTTGAAATTTGAATTTTTTTTTTTTTTTTTTTTTTTTTTTTTTGAAATATTTTTTCCAATTTTTTTTTTGGAAATTTTTTTTCCAAATTTTTTTTCTTTTTGGAAAAAATTTTCAATATGTTGAAATAGTACAAAAACGAAAGAAAAACGGACAAAAACGGATGAAAACTAATAAAAACGTAAGAAAAACGGACAAAACGTAAGAACAACGGACAAAAATGGATGAAAGCGGGCAAAAGCGAAAGAAAACGATAAAAAACGTAAGAAAAGCGGATAAAAATGCAAGAAAAGCGGATGAAAACCGATAAAAGCGTAAGAAAAACGGATAAAACGTAAGAAAAAGCGGACAAAAACTATAAAAACGAAAAAAAAGCGGACCTAAAAACGTAAAAAGAAAGGCGGATAAAAGCGGGCGAAAAACGTAAAATCGGGCTTATATCTATTATTAACGGAGTGACTAACTGTGAAAAACTATATTTTAGAAAATAAGGACTAACGGTGCAAAATTTATTAACAAAGGACTAACAGCGCAAATAACTTAACGGACTGCACTAACGGCCATCCAAAATAGGGACTAAATGAGTGCAAGGTTTCAAAAATAGGTATTTCTGGTGTAATTAAAACGACTAAGGGACTAAACTTGCAATATGGGCAAACCACAGGGACCAACCGTGTAATTTTGTCTATATATATATATAGTGGGTAGGACCGTAGTAATATCTTGTCCCTTATAAAAAAAAAACCACCAATAATATAATGAAGTGATAGATAGATTTGCCGGTGACACCAGTTAACGCGTTTGATCTGACTCCCACCGAGATCATACAACTCCTATACACAAACACTCTCTTGGATCTCTATTCACACACACACAAATGATGATTTAAAAGCCCAAAATTAAAACCCTGATCTCAAAACAAAATGCTCCGTTATCTACAACAATTCTCCTTCATCATACTACTTGTTTGCTTAATCACCGCTCATCATGTCCACTGTAAAACCCTTAAACGTGACGGTAATTTCTCTTTCTTTCTTCTTTACCTTCTTATTACTACTCAATTACTCATAGTGCTTCAACCTAGATCCAGCAGTTACATTTATTTATTACTCTAGTATTGAATTTAGCATCTAGTGTTTGTGATCCTCTTACTTATTTTAATTCTAGATTTAGCTATAGTGCCCGTAGATTTCACTATGTCAGATTCTTTGGTTTTTTTTTTTTTTTTTTTTTTTAACTAGAAACGGATGAGGAATAATGATTTTGTAGGCGTAAATTATGTTATTTATGTACCTTACTTAACAACAACACACGGTGAATCTAAAATGTTTGATTTATCGCTTATTGAGTGGATTAAGTTCATTTTAAGGTCTATTTAGTAGGAAATGTAAAATGTGTGTTGCATAGCGGAGCACATTGCAATTTATCTGCCATATGTCTGCCGTGGGACTGGTGAATTACATGTTTTTAAAATCCATGTTTGGGATCCGGTTGTAAGTCGATTGATTCGATTTGTCTTTCTAAATCACGTGGCACTTCTGTAGAAACTTTTATGTTGGTGTACTTGGTACTTTTTTTAGTTTAGTTTGAGGATTGTTGGTGAGAGTTTGAGTGGAAAGTCATGAAACTGGAAGTGTAATGATGTATATATGATTGTTGTGTAGTGAAAGCTTTGAATGAAATAAAAGCATCTCTTGGATGGAGGGTGGTTTATGCGTGGGTTGGTGATGATCCGTGTGGAGATGGTGATTTACCAGCTTGGTCTGGTGTCACGTGCTCTACACAAGGTGATTACAGAGTCGTTACCGAACTGTAAGTTACTTCACATTGGTTCATACATATCGTATTCTAAACACTTGTTATCATTTATACTAAATAGAAGTCATTTACTTTGCAGGGAAGTATATGCGGTGTCAATTGTTGGGCCTTTTCCTACTGCTGTAACCAATCTGCTCGATCTTACTAGGCTGTACGACTTTCTATCCCGCTAATTTACTTCTGTTCCTTTTTGTCGCTAGTAGCTACTTTTTTCTGACATAGTGATTTTACTTATTTGTTGTTTGCAGGGATCTCCATAACAATAAGTTGACTGGACCAATTCCACCACAAATCGGGCGTTTAAAGCGGCTTAAAATACTGTACTGTGCTTTACTTGAACACTTTCATATCAGTAATATTTGGTGCTTCTGTATATTGCATTTGAACAAAGCTTTTTATGGTTTTTTACGTGCCTTGGTGTACTTGACCTGTGCCAGGATCATGTGGCAACTAGTTCTTAATAATTACATGGATTGAAAAAAACTAAGAGCATGCAACCTTTATTTAGCATTTTTTATATGTTATGCTTTTTATACTGTTAGGCTCCAATTGTTTAATTATATTTAGATTGACAATCCCTTTATTTTTTATGTGTATTGATTTCTCTGTTTCACTTGATATGGTATATTAAGTTATTATGATTGTCTTTTGACTCATTGATGTTAAGATTTGGTTTAATTTGTTTATAATATACAGATTTGGGTAGTTAGTGCAGTTGTAAGTTTGTAACTACAGCTGAAAATCTTAAATGAACATAAGGATTTGAGTAAAACAGCTCATACATGATCTGAAAAGCTATCATAGAAGAAGTAAAGTTGGCTTTTTAGAACAATGTTGCCAAAATCTTTGAACTTGAAAGTTAGTGAGTCTAGATGATATATACACCCAATGAAAATTTCCATGTAGGCTGATACTGAACAAATGTAGATAAGAGGCTGGTTTAACCCATATTAACCTTATGCCAGTTAACACGACAGTCACCAGCCAATTAGAGTACTAACACAACCATGAAAAAAATCAGTTTTGCTGATGGGTTTTGTTTATTTCCAGTAATTTGAGGTGGAATAAGCTGCAGGATGTCATTCCTCCTGAAATAGGTGAATTGAAGAAATTAACACACCTGTGAGTCTCCTTATCTTTTTGACCTGGAATCCTGGATAAATACTCTCTAGACTGTCCTCGAGATGTACATTTGATTGTATTACTTATATGGCTACAGATACTTGAGTTTTAATAGCTTCAAAGGGGAAATACCTAGGGAGCTTGCAAATCTTCCAGAGCTGCAGTATCTTCATCTGCACCAAAACCGGTTCATTGGCCGTATTCCAGCAGAATTGGGCTCCTTACAGAAACTTCGCCATTTGTAAGCGTTCATTTTCCCACTATCACTTTATCATTTATCTCACATATATAAATCCCTCTGATGATCTGAATGATAAATTGTGTTTGTAGGGATGTTGGTGACAATCATTTGGTTGGAACAATTAGGGAACTGATACGTATAGAAGGATGCTTTCCAGCTCTACGCAATCTGTATGTTCATTTTCTTTGGCTGCTTTAAAGTTATACCATGTTTGATGATTTGATTTACCCTGTAACTAAATCTGCAGCTATCTAAATAACAACTATTTGACTGGAGGTATTCCAGCACAGCTTGCAAACTTGACCAATCTGGAAATCTTGTGAGTATTGAAATGGCAGTATGGATGTATATTTGTCGGAACTGAATTACCTATGAAAGTTGGTATTTTTTAACTGATGCTAATGTGTATTCCTTCTGAATTTTCAGGCATTTATCTCGCAACAAGATGTCTGGGATAGTACCATTTGGACTTGCTCATATTCCTAAACTTACTTACTTGTAAGTGTGTCATTTCTTGCAATGTGATCATTAGCAGCACCACAATTGTAGCCAATGATTGTTGAATATTAACCGCGACTTCTTAAATTCAGATACTTGGATCACAATCAGTTTAGTGGGAGGATTCCTGATGCCTTCTACAAGCATCCTTATTTGAAAGAATTGTAAGTTTGCTCTTTTTATTCCCTCCAACTCTACATTTCAAGAATCTTAACCGAGTTGACTTAAGTGATTGTGTGTATGCTTACGAGAACTTAGAGGTTTGAGCCTGTGCCCAACACTAGGTAGAATTGTCAAAATTGTTGGGTCAGGCAATAGGTAACTTTAGGACGTGCTTGCTTTGCTTGACCAGAACACTTTATTGTCCAGTTGTACAAATAACTTATTAGTGTGCTTAATATGATTACAAAATCGTGTCACAGTAATGTAATATACTTGGCTTTTAGCGAGGTTTTCATGTTTTCACTTTAAGCGTCTTCTTTCTCTCACGGTATTTTATATTGCAGGTACATTGAAGGAAATGCATTCAAACCTGGCGTGAACCCGATTGGTGTTCACAAAGTGCTAGAACTTTCGGACTCAGATTTCTTGTTCTAATCACCTTCAATACTGGATTCGTGTCTAGTGAATAGTTAGTTTAAATACGCTCCCACAAAAGAAACATTTATTAGTAACTGTTGTTGATGATAAAGAATTAAAGTCATGTTCGTGTAATGTTTTGTAGCTCAGCATCATATATTTGGTAACGTTCATGTTCCAAAGGAGTTCAATTGTATAATACATAGTAATATTTTTTGAGCTTTAAGAATTAACCACTGCTATATACAATGGCATTTCTCCATTTTTCTGATTCGTATCATCTTTATGTGATTGTTCAAGCCAAGTTTTGTCTCTTAAATTTTAGGGTTTGCATAAAGATTACATATTAGACAACACGATGCTTCAACTTATAGATTTCTCCAAAGGTTTAAATCGGCGGAGAAACTCTGACCTCTACACCCGTGCCGACTGATCCTTCCCCGTGCACCCCTTTTACTAATAAAATAGTAAACATATTCATAATGATAACCGTTGCAATAAAAACCACCCTTCACCTGCCTTCCAATACAAAACCACCCTCCACCAAGTCTCATGACCTTTGCTTGATAAACATTGTGACATCCAATGTCAACAACAACAATAACCAAAAGATGCCTAAATCTCCTAGAACAATGCAAAAACATAACACAACTAAAACAAGTTCATGCACACTCAATAACATGTGGCCTTGATCAAAACCACTACACATTAAGCAGACTATTAGCATTTTTTTCACACCCTCATAATCACAACAAAAACACCTTACAACATGGTCTTAAAATCTTAAAAAATATTAAACAACCAACTAATCTTTTATACAACACCATGATCAAAGCATGTTTAGTTCACAAAGACTTAGACAATGTACTTATGTTATATAAAAAAATGATAAAATGTTATATGTACCCTGATAACTATACACTTCCTTCTGTATTGAAAGCTTGTCTATTTATGGAAAGTTTTGAACTTGGTGTGGTTGTTCATGGGCATTGTGTGAAATTTGGGTTTTTGTGTGATGGGTTTGTGGCGAATAGTTTGATGAGTGTGTATTGTTGTGGTGGGGATATGGGTGGTGCGCGTAAAGTGTTTGAGGAAATGTCAGTAAGGTGTGTTGTCTCGTGGACGGTTTTGGTTAATGGGTATTGTAGGATTGGGGATGTGGAGGTGGGGAGACTGGTTTTTGATGAGGCGCCGGTTAAAGATAGGGGGGTTTGGGGTGCGATGATTTCGGGGTATGTGCAGAATAATTGTTTTAAAGAGGGGTTAGAGATGTTTAGGTTGATGCAGTCGACGAGTATTGTGGCTGATGAGGCTATTTTTGTGAGTGTACTTGGGGCGTGTGCTCATTTGGGAGCGTTAGAGATTGGGGTTTGGGTTCATAAACGAGTGGATGAGGTGAAGTTGAAATGTGGTGTGAGGTTAGGCACTGCGTTGATGGATATGTATTGTAAGTGTGGGAAGTTGGATGTTGCTGAGAAGGTGTTTAATGAGATGACTGAAAGAGATACTATTTGTTGGAATGTTATGATCTCGGGACTAGCAATTCATGGGAAAGGGTTGCGTGCTCTTAGATTGTTTTCGGAAATGGAAATGGCTGGAGTTAAACCGGATGATGTTACCTTCATTGCTGTTTTTACGGCTTGTAGTTATTCAGGTATGGAACATGAAGGTCTGAGATTGTTCAACAAAATGTGTAAAGAATACAGTATCAACCCAAAAACCGAACACTACATCTGTATAATCGATCTTCTTAGCAGAGCCTGTTTACTTAATGAAGCAGAAGATATAGTTGAAAGAATGCCGACATCTTGTAGCCTAAAAGAAAAAGCAGTGGCATGGCGAGCTTTATTAAGTGCTTGTGAGAGTCACAAACAGATAGAACATGCAAAAAGGGCAGTTAATAGACTAATGTTATTAGAAAACGACAGTGGGGCTTATGTACTTATGTCTAATTTATACTCTAGTACAAATGATGTTGATAGCCTGCAAAAGACTAGAAAGTTGATGAAAGCCCAAGGATTGGATAAAGTACCGGGGTGTAGTTCAATTGAGGTTGGTGGTGCTGTTAATGAGTTTGTTGCTGGTGAGAAAATGCATCATCAGATAGAAGAGATTCACACACTTTTGGAGAATCTGAATAGGCAGTTGGACTAATTCTTTGATGTGTTCAGTGTTGCAACATTATCAACTGTGAAAGAACAATTGATCTCTGGAAAGAGTTGCATATTTCTAAACAAAAAAAACAAGTTAGATTTTACTTCTAATATAGATTTTTCTAGTCATGATAATATATGTTTTTGGGTTAACTTGAAAGGAGATAAATGTTGTCCTCAAAATCAGTTAGGAGATGCTATATTGTACTATTATAGAAGCAAAAATGAACATTTATAGTTTTATAGTACCATATATCTGAAATCATGATAATGTATTGCTTAGATCGATTACCATCTTGAAGATGTTTTAAATCTTTGTTACGTGCCATGTTCTCTGCAAAGAGGAGACAGTTTTGCCACCATGTGCTCAAATTGAAACTTGCACGTTGTTAGATGCTTAGAAGTTGGGATTTTATGGAGAATATTCCAACACACAAGCGTAAAAACCTTGATCCAAATAAACCCAACAACTAATATAGGTGACGTATAACACCAAGTTTATGTAGGTTAAACCCTGTGTAACCTAATCAATAACGACGAGTTTGTGTAGCTTCATACAAATTCCAATGAAGTGAGTTATACCATACAGTCACGTTTTTAATGATTTACTAGACTATTGTATATGTGATAATGACTTTGCAAATCCAATTCTCTCTTTAGTTGCACAACCTGTTAAACAAGTAATCATTATTTAAGGTGCGTTTTTTATATTAAAGGAAAATGATTGACGGCGTTAAATGAGTGACTAATTTTGTGCTTAAATGTATGTGGTATCAGTTTATTGGTTTGTTATGAAGTGAGTTTCTTTGCTGTTGCCAACAGAATGATGTCACATAGGTTTAAGCATACAATTAGTTATATCGATGCTCTATACAAAATAAACTTTTGTCTGTTAGAATAAACAATAAAGAATGCTATGTTCACAAAAGATTTACAAAAAAGTCTTCACACAATAATGTGACAAAATAATATGTCCAATCAAATAGATTCTTATTTTTTGTTAAGTGTTTTGATTGAATAAATTATATTGACACGTCATTGTGTAAAAACTTTTTTGCGAATCTTTTGTGAAGATAACATTTCTCGTCAAAATAACTCTTTTCGAGACATAGATACATATGATGATAGGGACCATATATAAACAAAAGAAAAAGATGAAGGGTAACTTTGACTATATAAATAAGCCAACACAAAATGTCAAAATGACAATGAAGCTTTTTTAGCTCCTTGTTTTTTAATCAATTTCATTTTAAGTAAATTTAAATAAAACATTTTTATCAAAACTCGAAATAATTGTCCAACCAATAATTGTCAAATTTCTAAATTATCTTCCTTCCCAAATCCCTCACCAAAGATTAGCAGGTAATAATTTTATTTCAGTTAATTGCATCTTATGTTTAATTTACTTATTATATAATCCCAATTATTTTTATGTTTTATGCATTTACATGATCACAAATTAATGCAAAAACCCCAAAAGAATCTTCATTTACCTTCAAAATCGAAACTTTATTGCACAAGTTTTGAAATTAAGTTATAATCTTTAATACCCTTTTGCAGATTTGCATAAATTTGATTAATTTTTATGTAATTTAGCAATTAGTCAAAATCCCAGTTTAGCCCAAGTTTTGTGCTTTTTAGGAGATTAAATAGCTTAATGAAGTTTAATGAGTTGATAAAGGTTAAGGGTATGACAAAGTTTTGACTTTTTTATTATATGTGATGGGATAAGGGGTGGTGGTGATTTGGTGGAGATAAATAAATGTATCGGAATATGGCGGCAAATGTGGAGCGTGGTGGACAACCGAGTGATGGTATTAGTGGTGATGCTGTTGTGACTCTTGATCAAGTACCTAGATGGAGTGATGGTGATTTTAGATATTCGTATGAGATTGAAGATCCTAATTTTCCTAATATACATTTGTCTGATCCGTTAACGTCGTCTTCTGGTGCGGAAAGTAGCGGGAAAGTTTCAAGGTTTCCGGTTGATCATGAAGTTAATTCTAAGATTTATCTTTGGAGAGGGAATCCGTGGAATCTTGAGGTGGATGCTGTTGTCAATTCTACAAATGAGGTCAGCAAATCTAGGTTTGATATAAAATATAAATTATAGCTATAGTTAACTGTTTAATAATGTCGATTTTATTCGTTACAGAACTTGGATGAAGCACATTGTAGTCCTGGTTTGCATGCTGCGGCTGGGCCTGGTCTTGCTGAAGAATGTGCGACATTGGTAACACAAACTTTCTATTTGTAGTATTGGGTATCTGAAAGACTTTAGAAAACTAAGTATACGTATTTTGCTGAAATCCTCTATGAATAATTTATGTAACCGAAAGATGTCATGCAACTTTTTTTTGCCTGACAGGGTGGCTGCAGAACAGGGATGGCAAAAGTTACGAATGCATATGATCTTCCTGCAAGGTAAGCTTTGCTGATATAAATGGTTTCATCTTAAGCATAACAGTTCAATACCTCATATGCAAACTGTTTTGTGTTTACCTACATATAAGGTTCAAATTGAAGCTATTGAACTTTATGCGTAAAGGGATGTTTATATGTTTATATATCATCTGTGCTTCATGATGAGAGGATGGAAAAGAAAGTGAATTGATTTAGCAATGTGTATCCACCTATAAAGAAAGTTAACCTAAATAAGGTCAATAGAAGGCACATTTACAATTACTTATCCACACACAAATATACGGTAGTCAGAACACACTATATTCCGTCCCTAACATTTTGTGTTATACATGTATATACAAGTTATAACTACAAATTCTTCACTGATCCAACAAGTTCAATGTTATGTTTGTTTGCAGGAGGGTTATACACACGGTCGGACCTAAGTATGCTGTAAAGTATCATACTGCAGCAGAAAATGCTTTGAGTCACTGTTATCGTTCTTGTCTGGAACTCCTCATTGAGTGTGGACTTCAAAGGTGGATTTAAACCCATAGGATGCATATAAATATATTATATCTTTTCACGTAGCCTGCTGTATATGGTAACACTTTAACTAATCTTATGAAATCTGTTAATGCAGCATTGCTATGGGTTGTATATACACAGAGGCAAAAAATTACCCACGGGAACCCGCAGCCCATGTGGCAATAAGTAAGAAACCCCTTATGCTTCCCATGTTCATCTTGTTGATGGATATATATAGCACTATAGCAGCTATATTTAGTAGCTTTTTGTGAATATAATGTATACATAAGAATTGTACCCATATATACGTTTTTAGAGAAACTGTGTCTGTTACACATTAGTTGTTATCTTTAAATGTACGATACTTTTACGCTACTGCTACTTCTTTTTGAATATTGTTTATCTTTATTAGGAACTGTCCGCCGGTTTCTTGAGAAACAAAAGGATAAAATTGCAGCTGTGGTCTTTTGCTTGACGACAGCAAATGACACTGAAATATATAAGAGGTAAGCTGGTGGATGTGTTCGTTTTTCTTATCCAGTATATGTGGAAAATATTTGACACATATACTTATGAAATCTAGCTCAAAGTTGCCCAAGTTTTTAGTAATGTATACAACCTTCTAAATCATTTATAAAAAAATGTAGATTGTTATTGTGATTGTATCTTTTTTTGTAATCATAGTTGACACATTAGTTCTCTCCTAAAAATGGACAAAAAAGTGTTTGCGGGTCAACCCAATTCAGGTCGTTTGACAAGGGGACAAGTTTGAGTATTCTTGTGCTGTTGCAAGTAAAGCCTTTTTATTTATATGACTCTGATGTAAATACATGTACCTCTATTTGCTTTACATATGCAGACTGCTTCCGCTCTACTTTCCCCGTGATAAAAAGGAGGAAGAGATTTCTATTTCTAAGCTTCCTGCTGATGTTGGCGATGAAAATGGTGAAACAGTTATAGATGAACGAAAAATCAGAATAAAACCCTTGCCCAATGTCAAGAAGACTATTCCTAAACCACCTCGAGCATCACTAGATGTTCCTGTCGGTGATCAAGGATTGCCTAGACGGTTAGTAACCTGTAAAACATATAAAGTGAATTCCACAAATTAAGGAATAGTACTGTATTATTTTTCTGATATCTATAGTTATTCTGATGACAGGAACTCTTCATATTTGGAGTCATATTTGGATCCTGCTTTCATGTCCATAATTAAAGATCCTGACCAGCGACGCCAGGAACAATGGGAAAAGACCGCCCGAGCACAAAACGGATTCAACTTTGCTAAATTGCTAGGCTTTGGTGATCTTGGGGGTGCAACACTTTCTGCTGCCGAAGAATACTCGCTCCATTCTAGATACCTCGCCAAAGCAAATACTCTTAATCTTTCTGAAATAGCAGAAATGAAGATTCTGTAAGTTGCTTTTAGCGAGTTTTAAATAAATGGTGCTTTGTTATATATATTAGTTTCAGGGCCCACAAAACCTCACCCGGAGAGGATTAAACAAACACTCTATTATCAGATTATCACACACGTGCTAATTTAACAGCTAACCGTTTGCCAGTTCTATACTAAGTGCTTACGCACTGGCTTATATTTCAGGTACCGGGGAGGAGTAGACAGTGAAGGTCGTCCAGTAATGGTTGTAGTAGGAGCACATTTTCTCCTTCGTTGTCTCGATCTTGAAAGATTTGTTCTTTATGTAGTTAAGGTAAAACAGTTCTTGCCATAGGTTCTACAAGTATTGTGATGTTTTTGGAGTGACAATATAATGTCATCTGTACTGTATAAATTTTTAGTATATAGATCATGAAAATCACTTAAATTCTGTTTAATGTCAGGAGTTTGAACCTTTGATCCAAAAACCTTATAGCATTGTTTACTTTCACTCTGCTGCATCTTTACAAGTGTGAGTTCTCATTTCTTCAGTTTGTCCTATTCTGTAAAATCGATTTTCTTTAATTTTCTTTCTATATTGTATTTGGGTTATTTCACATTTGACTTAACTTTGTAAAAATCATCTTATGGGAGTTAACAGGCAGCCAGATTTAGGATTTATGAGGAGATTGCAGCAAATACTTGGTAGGAAAAGCCAGCGGAATCTTCATGTAAGCTATATATCAAGTCATATATTTCAATGTTTGACTTAAGAATAGCTGAATCAACATGTTTGAGTCTCTATCAAATATTAAGATCTTTCCATATAGATGAATGTAGAAATCTCATTGCTATCTTATTGGTTCGCAGTGATAATAACATGCAAATAGGTAATATAACTTGTAATATATTTAAAAGAAAGAGATGTTGCATGAAGAAAGTAGCATTTTTCGCAGGATGAACAGTGTACTTTTTAGTAATGATCATTTTTATATTTTTAGTAACTACTCGATTCATTTATGTGTTTATCTCCCACACATGCAGGCGATATACATCCTCCACCCGACCTTTGGACTAAAGACTGCTATACTTGCATTGCAATTATTAGTGGATGGCATGGTATGTAGTGTGTACAAACATGCTTGAATTTCCATACCTCTCTTTAAAAATTGCAACACTTGATGGTCATATTTGGTAAAAATGTTCAATACACGTAATAGCTGTAATACCTTTTATAGATGGAAAATAAGAAAATCTGTTGACTCCTTATATATTTGATGACAAATTGAGAAAATATTGCAGAGTAATCATATGAGAAGAAAACCCGTAAAGATCTTATTTCCAAGGTTGTAAAAATCGCTCGGCGGTACCGTGGCGGTTGACCCCATTAAGCGCCATGCTATGCGGCGCCATGGCGGTGACCATAAATTACAAAGGAATTTATTAAAGAAATGAATATTAGCAAGATTAATTATAAAAACTAGCTTAAATTAGAACAAAATCAATAAAATCGGAGTTAATTGCCGTGAATTTGAAAAAAAAAAACCCAGATCTGAAGTTGACAGGCGTTGACCGGCGCTGACCGGCGTTGACCGGCGTTGACCAAACCGCCGCCAAGGCCGATTTTGACCGCCAAGCTCCGATTTTGACCGATTTCTGACCGATTTTGACCAAAACGCCAAATTAGACCGATATGCCAAAAATCGTGGCGTTGGACCGCCGCCAACCGCCTAGGCGCCGCCATATCGGCCGCCAAGGCCGATTTTTACAACACTGCTTATTTCTTTTGAAAAGTTTATTACTAATGGATATTGATTCACAGGTGTGGAAAAAGGTTGTATATGTTGATCGACTTCTTCAACTTTTTAGATACGTTCCTCGTGAGCAGCTAACCATCCCCGACTTTGTATTCCAGTTGAGCCTTCTTGATCTTTCTCTCCTTAAAATTTACGCTTTTTCTATAAATCGAATAGGATGAGCTTGTCAGCTATTGTTACCAAAGGCAAGTGCTTGACAAAATAACAGCAAATGAGGTGGCAATATGGGCTGGCTGGCTGGGTTGGACAAACGGTTACTATGGTAATGGTCGAAGTGGGTCTGTAACAATTTTGTTCAATCTTTTTTAACAAAAATGCATCAATAATTTGTGTTAGATATGATTACAACATATACATTTTTCACATCAATACAAGTTCTGGATATTGTGGTGCAGTAAGTTGTATGATTAAGAATATTGTTTCGCAACTTTCAATCCATTTGACCCTGCTAATTTTTTATTTTTTTTTGGCTAATTTTCTCTTTTCCAGTTGACCTGCATAAGTAAAGTATAACCTGTATTCACCATTTATAACTGAACACTCTTTGGTGTCAATTTGTTTCCTTCAAACAAGATTCAACCCTTTTACATTTGCTGTGTTTTGATATGTAGGCATGACTTGGAAGTGAATGGAGGAAAAGGGCTAATCGTGGATCCAAGAACAAAATATGTATATCAACGACCTTAGGCATCACTTGTTAATCCAAGCCGGGGTGGTGCATCAATATCCTTCAATTTCTCGAACATCAGGGAAAGAAGCCTTTGTATATGATCCTCTTGCAAATTTGCAAAGAAGCTTTCCGGCTTAACCGCCACTAAACAATGACACCAGAAGTTGCTCCAAGATCCGCACGCTATAGCAAGTTTCTAGTGCATATATTGAAATTTTCGGTCATTTACATATGTGATATGTGATGTATGTTTTTTCCTTCTAGATGTAAAGTTTTGAAGTTTAGCTTGTTTGTGTATGCAGTCTGGATGAGAAATTTGTTATTGTTTGGAATACTCATGTAACATGAGTCATGTTGAATAAATTTGAATGGTAAATTGGTAATGAAGTCATATTTTCTATCAGCTTGTTTGTACACTCAGGGTGCGTTTGGTATCTTTGCCATGAATGACAATGGGTATGAGTTTGATAGCAGTGGTGAGTCCCTCACCTATGAAAAATCCATACATAGCTCTCTTGATGTATATGAAGTATGGATTATATTTATCATTCATTACCATAGTGGTGGGCTCCTTATCTTAAACAAATACTTTTAACCACTTTTATAATCATAGTCTCATTCTCATAGTCGGATACCAAACACACCCTCAATTTCTTTTTGGAAACTATGGTTGACTTTTTGATCGACTAATATACATGTTCCACACATGTATCTCACTTAATTTCTTGTTTATTGATCTTTAGACGAGTACCCGCGTCTATCGGCAGCGGTTTCTAGCGTCAGATAATTAATGATTTGTGATATTGTGGTGAGTGTTTTGTGTAAGCGTTTAAAATAGAGACGTGAACCGATGAAATGCAATTTATAAGCAAACGGTTGTATTATCGATAGCTAAAGTCTAGACAAAATTCTTAACATCTATCAAACAACATATAAAAACATTTAATGAAAATGAAAGTAAACATTACATCAGGTTATGAGATAAAATAACAACTAGTTCTTGTCGCGTAAAACTAACAAGGATGAGATTAATGGTGCGTTGTTAAGAAAGAATGCAAGTACCAAAATTAGCATGAATGTGATTAGCCCAAAATAAAAAAATAGGCTAATTTTGGCTATTTTATAAAAGATTTAGGCACATTTAGCCCCATTTTTCTTTTTGAAATGAAACGTATTATAGCCTATTAAAAAGTTAAATGTGCACTAACGGACACATATTTTCTCTTAATTGTAAAACATTATAATGGTTTTTGAAGAAAAACTTATATATATAATATATTTATATAGCGACAAATCGTTTTGTGTTAAAAACGTTTATGGGTTCTAAACGAAAAATAATAAAAGTTTGAAGATTTGGGGATTAAACATAATGTTTTGAAACCCGGTACGACCGGGTGGTTCAACCGGTTGAACCGTTCCGTCGAAAAAGCGGTCGATTTAAACCGAGTCAACCCGTCAAGTTTGGTCAAAATGGCTCAAATTAAAACAGGTCAACCCGGTTTTGAAGCGTCAGGTCATTTTCAATATGTATTAATAGTTTCAAATTTTCACTTTTTACTATTTGGTTTTCCTTTATATATAGTGTAACGGGTACCGCGCGTTCTTGGCGGCGGGTCACCATGACGATCTTACCGGAGAAATAGATATCGATGAGACACGATTCACTGTTTGTATCGGTTTCAATGGGTCATCTCTAGTTCATTTTAGGATGGTACATTATTGGTTAACCGGCTGGTGGCGACCCGGTTCGGTTGAACCCGTTGGTGCGATCCGATTTTCAAAACTATATGTACCATCAACTTGTTAGCTTGTATGAAGCTTTGTGTGTTTTATTAATTTGTATAATGTCTATAACAACATGTACTTTTTATTTTAGGGTGTTTTAAAAATAATATTAATTAGTATGCTTAATTATTTTATATTTAGAATTATGTTGTAGCTTGTTTAAATTATACATTGTGAAAATTTTATTGTACTTTTCAATAAGATAGTTTTAGTGATAAAAAAAAGTTTATGGGTTATAAGCGAAAAATAGTAAAAAGTTTGAGAAATTGGGGATTAACATGATATTTTGAAACCGGTTCGACCCGGGAGATTCAACTGGTTGAACCGTTCCGGTTAAAAAGCGAATCAATATAAACCGGGTCAACCCGATGGGTTGGGTCGAAAAAAGCGTCAACCGCGGGTTTGAAGCGTCTGGGTCAACCGGTTTTCGATGTGTATAAATAGTTTCCTTTTGAAACATATGTAGGTATTAATAGTTGAAATTACTTTCTTTTTAATTATTTCAACATTTCCTTTTTAATTTTTTTCATATTTCACTTTCTTGACTTTTCACTTTTCAATTTGACCATTTTTCTATTATAGATAGTATAGATAGTCAATAATCAACCCCTACCATTAACGAAACTACATAACAAAATATAAAGTTTTTGCATAGGAGTAATGGTCAGAGTGATACCTTGCAAAGTGAAAAAAAAATAAAAATGTTAGAAAGCCTATCATTGATTGTCATGTGTCCTCCATCCAATCATTCCCTTTTTTCTTATTAAAGTTGGTTAGGGGGCATTTTGGTCCTTTTAACATGTTTTTTTATTTCACCCCAAAACTTCAAACGTAAATAACGTTCAAACGACAAACTTTTATAAAAAACCGATTTCATCATAATTTTTTTAATTTGATTCTCTTTAATTTGGTATGCATTTTGATATATAAAACGTAACTTTTTTTTCAACTTTTTAAGTGCGTGTTGATTTTCTTGAAATTTTTGGTATTTTCGGCTCTAATTTTGACTAGTTTAAAAGCCGAATTTTACAAAACTTAAAACATGAAAATTGTAGGCTTTTGACCATTCTTTACTCAGAAATTTGAATCACTCAAATCCGATATGATATGAGTGAGATATTGCACGTTAATGATGGCATCTTAGTCATATTTAGTGCATACAAAGTGTTTGATAAAATGCCTAAAAGAGATTTTCTTATAAAAGTACATTCAAATGCACTAATTGGTATACCAAAATACATTTTTTGTTATTTTTTGTTTATTTTTAACTGATGAACAACCAAATGATAAACTGATGAACATTGTGACCATAACTGATGAACATTATGATTTTTTCGACAATTGATGAACATTATGACTTTTTGAATCCGATAAACTGATGAACAAAATTTAAAAGAATTGATGAATATCTTTTATTATTGCTGAACAATACTAACTGATGAACAAGACTAATCGATGAACAACTAACAGATGAACATTGCGATTTCTTTTAGACAACTGATGAACAATATCAAAAAGAACTGATGAACGTTATTTTTTCGAAAACTGTTGAACAATATAAAAACAACGGATGAGCGTTATAAAAATAGGCGATGAACAATATCAAAATAAGCTGATGAACTAATGAACATTAATATATACATTTTTTAAATTGATAAAAAGACTAACGGATGAACAAGACTGATTGTACCTAGCGAGGAACAATGTAATTTTTTTATTTGGAAAACTGATGAACAACACTATTTGTTTAAAAAAAACCAATGAACAAATGATGTAATTGATGAACATTATAATGTAACATCAAAGAAAACTGATGAACATTATAATGTAACATTAAAGAAAACTAATTGATGAACACTGTGACTCAAATAGATGAACATTACGATTTCTTTTAAACAACTGATGAACAAATTTTTTATTGATGAACAATACTTTTATTGATGAACAATAAAACTGATGAACAACTTGTTTTATTGATGAAATAAAACTGATGAACAATAAAACTGATGAACAACTCATTTTATTGATGAAATAAAACTGATGAACAATAAAACTGATGAACAACTCGTTTTATTGATGAAATAAAACTGATGAACAACTCGTTTTATTGATAAAATAAAACTGATGAACAAAGTTAAATAGAACTGATGAACAACTCGTTTTATTGATGAACAACATTTTTTTTTATAAAACTCATCCTTAGTAGAAAGTAACTTGACTACACTTGCACATTGTACCATAAACAAACCATCCCATCCTTTACAATTGCAAGTCTCATCTATCAAAAAACAAAAATTTATAGAATCTCATTCTCCTAGGCGTTGAATAAAATTCCCAATTTTCTCTAGCACATGTGACTTCGTGACCAATCACAAAAGCTGAAACCAAAAGACCATTGGACCTGCACTTTTCATTTATGTTGACCCAAGTCAACTCATAACATCTTGCTGTAGAAACCCACTCACCACTCTCACCCTTTGCATACACTATTTACACCTGAAAGCACAAACACCCTTTTTCTCTCTCCCCCAAAAGAAATCATCAATGTCTGGTCACGGTGGTCAAACCACCGCACCTTCGTCGGTCAACGCTCAGGTGAAAGAGCTTGATAAAATGTCGTTGGTGACACCGTCACCGCCGTTGATGGTGCCGCTGGTGCCGTCAACGGCGAAGAAGATGAGAACGCCATCGAAGAGTGGGTATGGTTCAGTTGAGAGAAAGATTTGGTTGATATGTATTAGCTGAATAAGATGAGCAGTGATTTGAGATTGGATCTGAGATGTTGGTAGATGAGGTGATTTGAGATTGGATCTGAGAAGTTGGTTGTTTATTGGAATGACCATCATGCCCCTATGTGTAGATTTTCTTCTTTTGTAATCTTGACAGATCCAACGGTTGATATTAGTTTTTAGACTTTGAAAATATTACTCCCTTTTTAATAGATTCGCTTTCGTAATGGTTATGGGCTTATGGCTATTGGTGACACTTTACATTGCAAAAGTCAATTTGAGCAAGGTTGTCAAGATCGGGATCCTACCTAGGATCGTTTTTGTCTTTGCAAGATCGTGATCGTAATATCGGATCGGGATCTTAAGATCCTACTCTAATGTTATTTCTTAATAGTTTATGTAATTTTATACAAATCTACAAATTCTAATACATTATAACCACAAAATACTATGAATGTTTTATATAAATGTTTTCATAAATTATTATTATAAAATGTTTAAAAAGATTAACATGTTGTTTTTTGAATTCTACAAACAAACAACCCATAAATTTATAGTTTTTTAGTTTGTAATCCAAGAAGAGTGAGATCGGATCGGATTAGATCGTAAGATCGTATGGTCAAGATTGGGATCCTATAAGATCTTAAGCTTGCAAAGATCCTATGTAGGATCCGGATCGTTTTTGATTTACAGTATCGTAAAATCGTAAGATCCTAAGATCAGGATCGAGATCCTGACAACCATGAATTTGAGTACGAACATAATCTCTTATGGGCCGTTTGTTTGATAGGTTTTGGCTTTTGGGAAAAATAAAAGATGAACATAATCTTTGAGGGGCCGTTTGTTTTATAGGTTTGGTTTTTAAAATCAAATGAGAAAAATAATAATAATATAAGAATAGTAATTAGAAAACACAACTACACATTTCAGATGCACATACACATATAGATGCACCTTTTTTAAAATTTTCATTTTACTGGAAGTATGTGGTTATAAATCTTTCTCATTCTTATAATTGTAGTTTCTTATCCTTATCGTATCTTTTCCCATGTAATCATACCATTAATATATAGTTTTTTTTTTAACAAAATTAATATTTAGTTTGGTATATACAAAGTTTGATTTATGTATAGGATTCATACCATATCAAACCGGTAGGTTTTACTTGAATCCACAAATTTTGTCACATTCTTCTGTTCTTTCTTTTCATCTACAAGTCTCACTCAATTAATTTCGAGATTTGCTACAACCAAATATTTTACAAAACAAAATTTACAAAATGATTTATCATAATTATTATTTGCTTCAAATAAATCATCAAGACGTGGAATAGTAAAACGATACGTTACCATGAATTTGCTGATGGCACGACAACGCACATCCTCCAACTTCCATCCTTCTTCGGTGTAGGAAGCGCCGGAACCGCACAAGGACTAATGCTTTCTTGAATATGCCCCTTTCTCAACAATTCTTCTACTTTCTCACGCAAGATATCCGACTCCTTAGGACTCATCTTATAGTGAGGAAGGTTTGGAAAACTTGCTCCGGGAACCAAATCAATTTGGTGTTGAATGCTCCTCAACGGTGGTAAAGAATCCGGTGTATCATCCGAGACTACTTTACTAAACTCTTCAAGCACGGGCTTAACCACTTCCGGAATCACATTATCCATACCATCTTCAACCCCCATTCACTAACAAATCCTAAGAAACCCCCGTCTCCTTCCTTTCGGCTTGAAACTCCTTTGGTGATGAAACCATCGTCACCAAAGTTTTGCTTTCCACTTTCTTTCCGGGATAATTGACACCTAAAGGTAACATAGCAATAGTTTTTCCACTCTATTTAAACAAATACATATTTGACTTACCTTGGTGCGTAGCATCCACGTCATGTTGCTATGGTCGTCCTAGCAAAACATGACATGCTTCCATATCAACCACATCACACGTAATCAACTCATTATAGTGCTTCCCAATAACAAGAGGAACCTTACAAATTTTGGTCACCTTAATCGCCGGTCCCTTCTTAATCTACCCAATTTGATATGGGTTAGGATGAGGCTCGGTTGGTACTCAATGTATATGTTTTAGACACCAAATTCTCACAACTTCTCCCATCAATAATAATAGAGCAAATCTTTTTTTAACCAAACACTTAGTTTGAAAAATCTTATTACGTTGTGAAGAATCACTAACCTTTGGCGAATACAAAGTACGTTGAATGACACATGTCATTTGTTCCACTTCTCCATCTAATGGCCGCGTGTACTCAAACTCATTTTCCTCTTGAAACGGCTCGTCACCAAACACTCCATCATTCCCAATCTCCGATGTATAGAGTGTATTCCTCTTAGGACAAACATTCGACCTATGCCCCGGTTCACCACATCTAAAACATTTGTCACCCGTCGGTTTAACATAAGGATTAGATTTTGCCATTTGAACTTCCTTACCTTTGTCAACCCCACTTCCACTAGCCTTATAAGTCGTAATAGTAGAAGTAGTAGTGCTAGGGACGGCAAATTGGCTTTGATTGGGCCGACCCCCATAAGTACTTGAACTCTCCAAAGTTGACCGTTTAAACCCAACTCCGGTTTTAGAAGCCAACCTCTCCGCCTTCATAGCCAAGATTTGAGCATCTCAGCGGCGGGATTGAATACCCGGATCGAATCAGAGTTCACGTCGCCCTCCCTGAACAAATAGGAGGCGTGGGCCACAGGTCGCAAAAATCAAAATGAAAAAAAAAATCAAAATGAAAAATCAAATGAGTCTTTCTAAATTCTCATAGCCAAGATTTGAGCTTGATCAACTTTTCTTGAATCAAAGAATTCAAACCACTAATATACCTAGCCGCAGTTTGTTCATCCGTTTCCCTCAAATTACAACGAGCTTGCAACCTTAAAAACTCACCCGTGTATTCGGCTATGGTCTTCTTCCCTTGAACAAAACTATGATATTGTTGGTACAATATTTGCTCCATATCCGGAGGCAAAAACCTTCCTTTGATCATTCTCTTCATCCTTGGCCATGTGTTATTTGGATACTTACCTTGTCTCCTACGGTTTTGTTGTTCACGTTGCCACTAAGCTCCCGCGCCTCCTCGTAACTTATAAGCCACGATCTTTACTTGATCTTCTTCGGGAACATCCATGATGTCAAAAAACTTATCAACTTCATATAACCAATCTAGCATCGCTTCAATATCAAGATTTCCAACAAATTTAGGAATTTCGACCTTGACCCGATAACCTTGTCGCTCACCATAACCTTATTGACGGACATTCTTTTGAACCATGTTCCTATGTCTTGGATTCCTATCCTTTGGCCCTACATCAAACTCCTCATAATCTTCCTAATCTTATTCCTCCTCCGAAGACACAAAGCCATCATATCTCCAAACTTGTTTAGGAGATTGGTTACGTGGACGATTTCTATTGAAACCCTCGTTGTTACGACGGTTTCTATAGATACCATGTTCGTCACCCTCACGATTTGGATGTCTACCACCCCCGAGCGTGGATCGGATTTCATCAAGAACGGTGGATAAGCTCTCGAATTTGGTTGCGACATTGGTAATCGCACGGTCCATGTCTTCGGTCGACCGCACCCCACCACCGGTACGGGTTTTTGGATCTTCTGCGCCGTTCACCATCTAGGATACTAATAAGCTCTAGATGTTTAATAGACGAAAAACTTCTAAACCAATTACCACAAGAAATCAACGTGTCTCTGATGCCAACTGACGTAGAACGGAAACGTGTAACACAAAACCTAACTAAGGTTTTAGCAAATCACAAGGATTTAAAAGACAAAGTCTTGAAATTTTATTGATAAACTGAATAATAAACATAAAACCCCAAGCCCTATATTTATAGGGAAGCCAATCTTTGGGAACAAGCAAGAAAAACTCGTCCAAAACCGACTCAAAAACTAAAATAGAAAACTGACGTGACTAAGGTTACAGCGTAATTGAATCGATCAATTACGGCGTAATTGCTACACCGAATGTAAACTACCTAAATCTCCCCAATGATGGCGTAATTGCTGAACCGTATGTAAACTGAAATTTAAACATAAATTTACGGCGTAATCTTGGCTTGGGGTTACGCCGTAGTTAAACCACAGACTACGTCTTGATTTGTCGAAGCTTCTTGTTACTCTCAATGTGCTCCATATAATCCTCCGCAAGTTCCTCAATCTTTTCCTCATCATCTCTGATGATTCTCGTGTTATAAATCTTGAAAATATTTTGTTAATACCGTACACGAAACTGAGATCTTTGGTTCTTTGTTTTCGGGTCATGATAAATAAAACTGAGATCGTTTTGTATCTTCTTAGTTACGAGTTGTAGGTTGTAGTTGGTTTCGTATAATGTGATTTGAGGATTGTAGTGAGGATTTTGTTGTTTGTTAATTTCTGCTTTCTTCATCTCATCTTTTTCTTTTATGGTGGCGGCAGACTTAGATGGTGGTGGTGGTGGCTAGTGTAGAGAGAGGGATGCTTGTTGTGTGTGTTGTAGGTTAGAGAGAGATGATAGTATTTATCTACTTATGCGTGTGTTTTTTTATCGGTGCTAGGAAAAAAAGAGAGTTTGTGTTTCGTACTGGTGTTTGAGTTTTTAGGTTGGCTTTTATACAATTGAGAGTTTTTAGGTTTGGCTGTTACAAGTCTGGTTAAAATAAACATTTAATGGACTATATAAATACTTGATTGTTATTAGTCGACAACTTAATGGACTTGGTAAATGTTTGATTGTATAAATGAGCTGTATAAATATTTGAAGGTTGTTACAAGTGTATGAAAGGATGTTATTTTTTATTTATGAAAATTGTGATGGAAGCTATTAAAAACGTTTGACTTATTTTGAAATGTGAGATTTCCTATTAAAAAAATATGTTTGGTCTTACAAATTTTAAGACTTATTTATTTAAAAATTCCTAAACCCTTTATAAAGTATTATAGATAGGGTTTCGATCAATAAACAACAAAGGATTATACGAACAACATTAAACTTATGGTTAGGAAGATTAGAATTTACTATAAGCTTCTTCTTCGTTCAGTGATTCTTCATATTCACAAAGGCACCATTCAGAAACCACCATTGCAAAAACAAGAAACCAAATACTAAAACTGCAATTGTGGGTTTGGTGTTTTTGATTTGTGTGTGTGAAAGGTTATATGTTTGACTTAAGTCATATCATTTTAAAAGAGATGTGAGTTAGTTGGGGCAACTAAAAAGACGTAAACACCTTCATGTGACAAGCATGTGTACAAGATAATGGCAAAAAAATTGCACCGTTCGTCCTCAGGAATATATGATTATCAATGTTTATTAATAGAAAGATGTATATGTCTCAATTTATCGGCGAGGAATGTATGGTGTGAAAATAAGTAAATCTCGAGTTTACTAAAACTAGGGAAAAAAATTGATAATATTTAAGTTTAGGTAAATGAGGAATTTTCATTTGCTTACTTTTATTTTGATACTTACCAAAGGACAAATCCCCATCATCCATCTAGTTTAATCTAATGGTGGAGTTAACATAAGATTTATTAGATAAACCTAAGTCCATGTTTTTTTCTTGTCTTTTTGTCTTTCTTTTTTATTCATATTTTTTTTGTCTTTTTCTTTTAATTCACGTTCTTTTAAAATTCACTTTTTTTTAATTCACGTTATTCGTGTTTTTTTAATTCACGTTTTTTTCTTCGCTTGCACTCGTTTTCGTCCGTTTTCATACGTTTTCTTACGTTTTCGTTCATTATTCGTCCGTTTTCGTACGTTTTCTTCCGTTTTCATACTTGTTTTTACGCTTTCATACGTTTTCGTCCGTTTTCATACATATTCATCCATTTTCTTACGTTTTCGTCCGTTTTCATACGTTTCCGCCCGTTTTATTACGTTTTCGTTCATTATTCATACGTTTTCGTCCATTTTCGTCCGTTTTCATACGTTTTCGTCCGTTTTGATACTTGTTTTTACACTTTCATACGTTTTCGTCCATTTTCATACATATTCGTCCATTTTCTTACGTTTTCGTTCGTTTTCATATTTTTAATACAAATAAGCCGTAAAAACGTTTATTTATATTTTACGATCTTCTATTGTTTTTGTCGATAACAAACGTAAAAACATTTTAACGAAACAAATAAAATACGTAAATGGTTTGAGCCAATAGTTTACTAACACACTTACATTTTCATATAAAACACTAAACAAGTAATAGTGTTTACATTTTATAGAAATACATATGTATAACAACTAGTGTTTACATAATATGGAAATGTGCATACTTATATTGTAATGGGTAATGTAATGGGTAAAAATCTAAGTACTTGACCCATTGACTAGATACATTGAATGTAGTTGGGTAAAACCCAAAGTCCATGACCCATACCCATGAAGCTTGATCCATAACCCATGACCCATTGCATGACATCATGCATGAAGTCATGTTGGGTATTATCCATGGTCCATGACCCATGACCCATGATCCAATGTCTAGATACATTGCATCTTGTATAACCCATGGTTCATAACCCATAACCCATAACCCGGTTTGCAACCCAAAATCCGGACTTAAGCTGACCCAGACTGGCGGATCCCTTGGATTGCACTAGCCGGATCCCTCTAGGGAGGGATCCGTGGGAACCGGGGAACAGTAGAGAAAATTGCCTATAAATAGTGAGCCATTTCTCTTTTGCAAATCACCCCTTTTTACACATACTCTCTATTAGTATTATAAACTCTCTAACATCAGATCCAAAGGATATTTCTATGTAGTTTTGTGTTTGTGTGATTCTGTAGGTTCCTCTTAAAGGCGATATCACCACCTCTTGAAGTCGAGCAAGCTCAAGTCCATGAGTTGCCAAGCTTCGTCATCATCAAGACTACTGAAGTGATCTTGTTGATAGTTCTTTCCTCCCTCCTAGAAGTGTTGTGATGAAGGCATTAGTGAAAGGTGCCAAAAGTCCGTGTCGAAAGCATTAGTGAAAGGTGCCAAAAGTCCGTGTCGAAAGCATTAGTGAAAGGTGCCAAAGGTCCGTGTCGAAGGCATTAGTGAAAGGTGCCGAAGGATCGTGTCAAGAGCATTAGTGAAAGATGCCAAGGGAGTACATTCGATATGGTGCATCGATGTACAAGATAGATAGGTTGGGTTAAAGGATATTGATATCCTTTATGTCGTTGTAATAATGAGTGTGTCTTCTTTGGGGTTGTTGTGTATTGGTGTAGTGTTGGGTAGTAGTTCCTCCTTTGTAATGGAACTCGGTATTTAGCCTTGTACCGGATAAAGTTTATGTTAGGTTCCCATGTTTGCAACAAAAGCATCAATATAAGAAATAAGATAAGAGAAGTGATCGGATGAACACAAAATCACAAACACACGAATGAATGCAAAATGTATAGGCGTAGGTATTGAGAAAATGTGAACAACCAACTCCCAAATGGGAGTTTACAACATTATTTATAGGGAAGGAACTAGGGCAACACACAAGTTCCCTTCCTTTCCTTATTGGGCTTGGATCAAGGCTTATGGGCTTTCTACATAAGCCTTGCCATTAATACTAACTTAAAAGCCTAATTAAGCAATCTATTACATATTGATTACAAACACTTGAAATATAGTTTAAAGAGTGATTCCAACAAGGGAAAATTAGTCAAATAGACCGCGCGCCCTGAGGCTTATCACTATCCGGACCACGCACTTTTTCCGAATGAAAATGGACAAGTTGCCCAGCGATTTTCTGGTATCCAACCATGGGGTGCCATGTGTCAGACAAAGGTATGACCGAAGTACGTATTTTGAGAATATATGTCATGTATTGTAAGGTATTGTTTTTTGGGCAACCAAATTGTATTTTCGGGCAACTATATAATATTGGGCAACTTGTATTTATACACGAGGATAATATTGTCATTTTACACTGGTTGTATTATAAAACTAATACCAGTAATATTAACGCACTTAGAATATCACGCGCCTACACACACAATCAAACATCTTCTTGTACGATTTCTAACAGCTTCTACAATTTAACGTCTTCTTCTACATCACGGCACACACTCACAAACCACATCTTATTCATAAAACCCTCTAAACCCTAATTAATTTTACTCTATAATTCCATATGACAAAATTAAAGTTGTATAATTGTAAAATCGCAGTTCGTTCTACATTGAAGTTGCTGCCAGATATTAAACTCTGTTTGTCAAAGAATGAAAACCGCGAAAGGTTGTTCAGGCAAACAATATTTGGTCCATGGTTGGATATAAAGTCGTGCGAGAATGACTGCCTTCTGATGCATTATGTTTTGCAACACCAGGTATATGTTTCTAACATCTCTGATTCCCCTCCACTAAAATTCCAAATTGGGGATCATTCGTTAAGGTTTGGCCGGAAAGAATTTTGTCTGATAACAGGGTTTCGATTTGGCAAAGTTTCAAAACTTATTAAACGATCTAGCGCATTTTTTGATCGTGTATTTCCTGAAAAAAAGAGTAATGGTATAACAAATGTACATGCAATTGATCTTTTGGAACTTGTTAATGACGGAAAAAAGGATGGGAAAAGGTGGTTATCTCTTTCGATGAGGATCTTTGTTAGGGTGTGTCTGATGGTAGCTGCAGAGCTGGTGTTTATGGGAAAAGAAGACAGGAATTGCATCCATAATCACTTATTGTCCTTGGTTGATGATTTTGAAGCCTGGAATATATTTCTTTGGGGTGAATATATGTGGCATAAATTTTATCAAAGGACTGTCAATATTGTTCATATTCACAGAAAAGATCATTTGTTAAAATTTAAAAAAAAACCCAAAGTTCAGTGCCACATACAATCTATACGGGTTCGCTTGGGCTTTCAAGGTTAGAATTCTCACTAGTTTGTACTAATGTATGAATGTCTAGCTTTGATAACATATTTCTTTACAAAAACAGGTTATTAAAAGCTTTTGATTCTATTTTGTTGTGCTATTACTTATTCATTTCAAAAGTACCTAAAATTAACGTTGTTGTTTTATTGTTATGAAATCTTTGGTTTTTCTTCTGTATACAAGTAATATAAAAGTTACCCGTAATTTAAATAACAAAAATGTTATAACACATTTTAGTTTGTGATTTATTTTTAAATTGTAACCATAAAGGTATTTGTTAGTGCAAATATTACGATATTTAATCTATACATTCTCATTTGTTTTGTTGATGACAAACATGTAACTTGTAATATATAACGTAAAATGTATAAGTTACTTGTAGTTAGATCTTGTCTCAACATACTCTCAACACCTCTCGACGACTCAAGTCCTTGTATGCTACAACACAGGTTCGTACATGTTTGTTATGTTGCATTATGATCAAACCCCCAACAAACCAATAAACAAGTTTAGTTAAATAGTTTATGTACAACAACTAGTGTTTACATATTGGGTAAATATATACATAGCTAGTATGTATTATAATGGGTAATATAAATGGGTAGAAACTTAAGTATTTGACCCATTGACCAAATACATTGAATGTAGTTGGGTAAAACCCAAAGTCCATGACCCATACCCATTGCATGACATCATGCATAAGTCATATATGAATATTATCCATGACCCATGGTATTGACCCATACTTATAAGTCTAGATACATTGTACCTTGGTGGGTACTCAAAACCATAACCCATAACCCATGGTTTCAACCAAAAAACAATGGGTAAAGAGGAGCGTGCATGGATCCCTCATATGACCCACGGATCCCTTGGAATTACAAGGCCGGATCCCTCCAGAAGGGATCCTTGGGGCAGAACATGGTTTTGGTCTTTTTGCCTATAAATAGCAAGCCAATTCTTACCATTTCCACACACCTTCACACATAGTTTCTCTCCACCAAATCTAGGATATTTAGATCATTAGGAAACATGTAAACCACCCTCATCTCATATGATCATAATGCTTCTAACTCTCATTTGTTGTAAGCATACTCCCGAGTGATCCTCCAAGCAAGCTTAGAGATCTTGCTTCCTTACCTACTGAAGTGATCACTCATCACAAGATACAAGCACATGAAGATCTTATACAACAAGCTTGGGAAACTTGTCATATTCATTCATAGAAGACTAACTACATCATGCTTTGGGTTCTTGATGTTTAGTCTAGGAGTTTATATCCATTAGACACATTGTCTTGGATATTGTCTAGTATCATATTCTTGTATCTATGACTAGACTAGATGGTTTATGTGTTTGTGCCATAAAACACAAGGTTTGTTATGTTGGGCCACAAAACATAACGGATGTGTCAAAGGCATTAGTGAAGAGTGCCGAAGATCCGTGTTGAAGGCATTAGTGAAGAGTGCCGAAGATCCGTGTTGAAGGCATTAGTGAAAGGTGATGAAGGATCGTGTAAATGGCATTAGTAAAGAATGCCTAGGTCGTATAATCGATGAGGTGCATCGTTATACATATAGTATTTGTTTAGATCCAAGGATGGTGATATCCTTGATGGTGTTGTAACAAGGTGTGGATCTCCTTGAGATTAGGTGTTGTGTTGTGATGGGTAGTAGTTCCTCTATAGTAATGGAACTAGGTGCTTAGCCTAGTACCTAATAAAGGGTAGGCGACGTTGTGTAGGTGTGGTTCACCTTGGAGTGAAAGAACCCGGTGGTTAGCCTAGCACCGTATAAAGGGTAGGCGACGTTGTGATAGGTGTGGTTCGCCTTGGTGTGAAAGAACTCGGTATTTAGCTTTGTACCGGAAAAAGGTGTAAGCGACATTGTGAAGGCTTCTCCGCCATAAGGAGTTGGTGTAGTGATTACGAAATCTCGAGTAGGTGACTCGGGGAGTGGAGTAGGGCAAGGAAGGTGTCCTTGTAGCCGAACCACTATAAATCCTCGTGTTGGTTTGTCTATCCTTTTACTTATCACTTTACTCTTATTCTTGCATTACATTGTTTATTTTCTATGTGGTTGATGTCTATGTTTGTGACATATACTTGGTCTTTCATATAGTCACAAACTATATTTAACACTTTACATATTATGACACGCTTGATCAAGAAAAAGCAACCGGACTAATAATGGTGAAACTTGATTTTTAATGAACCATTAATCTTGTGGAATCTTATGTGATATTAAGGGGTTGGCCTTACATGCCGTAATGCGTTAAATGTATCCTCGCGTCGAGATTAGCAAATGCAATGGTTTATACTATATTTGATACAAAAGTTTTAAGTTTAAAATGGAAACGTATTCACCCCCCCCCTATGTTTTCACGGTATTGTTTCATCCTAAACAGGTTACCTTTACTTTGGTAAACCTTGAAACATTTTCAAAAACGATAGCTGCATAAGTACACGTTTTAAAGATGACAATTGTGGCTATTACATATTTGGATTTTGGAGACTTATCCTAAAAGCTCACTTTGGTGGGTGAAAGACAATTAGATCATTCCACGTGGTCTTGCTTGGTCAGGACTTTCAAAGTTTCGGAAACCGGACTGTTGTAACCTCTTTGGACGGTATGCATCACAGTCTTACATTCTTGACCCACGAACTTGTAACTGAATTTGTTCACATTATATGAGTAATTTAAATTTTATTATTATTATTATTTTTAAATTTTGTTGTTGTTGTTAGGATTCAACTCCCATTGCTGAACTTTCTGCAACACAAGCTGAAATGAAGCAACCGTGGTGTATTGCCAACGCCCAATTTATAGATGGTTTGTCTGTTCCAGAGACCGACGATGGTTACAAGGCTGAGAGCATTCAAATGAATTCGCGGACGATTTCAATTTAAACTTGTGCATGGACGATTTCAATTTAAATGTTGCACAAACGGGAACTACTCATTCGACAGGGCGTCTATTTTGTGAGTTAGTGGATTTGAATAAAAAAGTTTTGATGATAGAAAACAGCATTCATTCGGTCAGAAACACACCTTTTGTACTTGATGTGTTTATGACTGTGAAAACCAGACTTTCAAAAGTACAGGAACTATTGGGTCTTAATAATTATGTTGTTGTTGATCCTGAACATATTAAAAGTTGTGCCACCACAAACGACCCTGACGTTACTCTCGATGATCCGAAGGTTTGTATTTACTTTTCAGTTTACCTCCAATGTTTATACCAAACTCAAATAATCGTTCGTGTCCACACTTATATCAAACATTGGTCGATACAGGCCACGTCGTCTCATATTGTAGGCCCTAACGGGGATAAGGTTGTCCATGCGGACCATGCAACGAACATTGAAAATGATGATGGGCTTAAAGAAACGCAACCATGTAACCTTGGTATGCTTGTTGAAGCTTGTGCCATGACCCAAAAATGTCCTGTTATGGAATATGGAGGTCAAAGTAGTACTCAACTTCCACCAGTTGCACCTAAAGAGGAAAATAAAATACCCGGTGACCCCATTATTGTACGTTATATTTCAGTTACAGTTTAAATATCAGCTATAGCATACGTCCCTACTTATGTATATATATTTAAAATTCATCAGGAGCCGGAATGTGGTAATGACTGGTCGTCTTACATAAACGATGAAAAAGTTTCGGGTGATAATTCTCTAGATGCAATGGATTGTGATAACGAACAACAAGATGTGGTTCAGAAACAATTGCCTTGCCAACCTGAACCCGTTAGCAATATTGATTGTGTGTAGACAGAAGTAGGAACACCCACCAACAAAGCTCATGAGGTATCTACATTCTCAGTAAAACATCGCCGATAAATAAAATAGTTTAATGTCTTTGTTTTGTAACATACTATATTCTGAAATGTCATTTTAAAGACAACAACCTGCCATATGTAAATGTGGTTGGCCAAAATGACACTCTTGTTTCCCCCCAAGATAATGTCAACAAAAGCGTCGATACAAAATTGTGTCTTCCGTCTTTAGATTTAATGGATTGTGATGATCAACAAGGGGATGTGGTTGAAAACAATTTGTTTGTTGGCCTTGAATCTAGTAACAATGATATTGTTGTGGTTAGCCTAGAAGATACACCAACAAAGAAAGACGCTGAAGCCCCTGAATCTCAGGTTAAACCCAAGAAAGTGTCATTTGCAAATGTGGTAGGTCCTAATGACAAACCTCTGTTGGAAGATCTTTTCTCCGATATGAATACGAACAAAAGAAGGAGAGTAAAATTGAACGACAACCTCAGTAAAAGAAGGCGCACTGTACAAACTTACGCGACGTTGTTTGGGTCTGTCGATTCGGAAAATGGGGTATCAAAAACATCAGCTACTCCTTGCCGCCGTGTTACAAGATCGCAGGGTGTCATTAACGAGGCTATTATCCCGTACCGTTTCGGATGTACATCACCTTATTAAATTGTAAGCTGAAACGAATCTTTTTTTTTATTTTTTACGCTTATCTTTCAACTTTGTTTTCAGGAAACATCTGGAAACCCAAGAACGTGTCCAGTTAGTCGATTCTATTCGCCCACAATTGAGCCGTTTGTAGAGGTAGGTTCTGTTTGTTAATCCAATAACATCATTATGATTGTGTGTATGTTATTGAATATATTTATTTTGTAGGAACTTTTACGACACCCGAAATGCAACAAGAAGAAGGTTACTGTTCATGATTACCTTCGCAAGTATTTGAAGCTTAAAGAACCATTACATTATAGGTTTCCTTGGGGCTCCTTGCGTTATTGCTTATACGTATTTTGGGTAGCCTTGGCATGTGTTGAAGACTGCACCGGCTGGTGGCTTAATGAGTTAGTGAGTAAACCTGATGCCTAGCTGGTCTACTGCACTTGTTTATTATTTCGTTTTGTTACTTATGAAACGAATGTTTACTGATTTTGATTTGCTTTACCTGTCCGCAGCACTTGGATGCATGGGTTGAATTGATGTGGTTGTTTAGACTAGCTGATCAGATTGGGCTTTGGCGGGTGTACTTTTGCAATCAAATCCTAGGTGGCAACATGCCTACCACTTATTCTGATGGCACAACATACCCTGTGGCTTGGCGAGATGTTGCAAAGGTCATTATGGCAGACTCTTACCGTACATATACCACTCTGTTATAAACGACTTATAATATCCTGCATTTTTTTTATATATCAGGTGTATTTTCCCATGAATGAAGATACAAAACACTGGGTACTCTGTGAGCTCCATATCCGCACTGGAGTTGTTTACATTTATGACTCTCTTGGGTCACCTCGTGAAGTGAACGGTGGTTGCGCGGTTCCAAGAGAAAGTTACAAACACAGCTTAAATCGTACCTAACAAACGCTGGGGTACTGCATAGTAAGGGCATATCACCGGGGGATTATAAAATCACATACAAGTGTCCACAAGTACCAAAACAATCGGAGTTGTACGGTGACTGCGGATTAGGGGTGTGCATTATTTTGTACAGATTGCTCCGTAACCAGCCTCTGGAAGTAGACGACTCTCTTCAAACAGCTTTAGCTTACCGTGAACGGATGCTTGAATACTTCTGGAAGCACAAGGTTGAATACATAATTTGATAGCGGTCTTTCAAGGTACTATCCTTAATGTCCGTTTGACCCATAATTATTGTCTAATGTTGACATGTGAAGTATTTTTCTTTCAACGTATACTGTAGGTATTTTTACTTCTATTATATATTTGTCGATTATTATAATATTTTTTTAACTCAACGGCACTTCTTTAGTTAATACCCGTGCACATATACAAAAAAGCCTATGCTTTGCAAACCACTTCTATATATTATGGCTTATGTATAATTTATTAATTTATTTGGTATATACTAGCAGAATTTAATATTTGGTTGCCCTATAGTACATTACGGTACATGTCCTTAAATGTCTTCTTTTGCCAATCTCTTTCTTCAATACAAATCTTTCTTAATTTGTTTAACAACATCTTTCTTTCTTCTTTTGGTCTATTCACTTCATATCTTTATCCCAATCTTTATGCTTTTGTTTAACAAAATGTCCGACTATATCCCACTGGATGTTCAACTAGATATCATTCGCAGGCTACCTCCTAAGTCGATACTCCAGCTACGTAGTGTTTGCAAGTTATGGAAGGCTAGTATAGATTGTGGTTTTTTCATCTCTAATTACGGTGTTCGTCGTAACGATGAGTGTTTTTTACGCTAACATTTGATCAGGGTCACAAAGGTTTTATGTTAGCTTTTAATGAACAGTTGATCGCTACGGTACTTCGTACATATTTAATGCTTTCATCTATGATTGCAGTTGGCAATTCTCATGGTCTTTCGTGTTTTGTTTATGGGTCTAATCTAATGTCTGTTATTTGGAACCCGGCAATCCAAAAATCACTTGCAGTACATGTCCCGTTTTACACGCATCAAATTGAATGTAAAAATATTTGCTTTGGTTTTGCCGTCCGTCCGGACACTCTTGACTCGACGATCGTGAAGGTATCCTATCCTGTTTTCCAAAGTGGTTTCTGGTATGTTTCTGTCTTTTCTTTCAACTCGTTAAGGTGGACATGCCTTGAAAATTTCCACCCCTCGTGAAACTATCAAATTGAAACGTCAAAGTCAGGCAGTTGTAGGTCATTTTATCTATTGGAATGGGAGTGAAAAGTTAACTAATCAGGACGGTGTTACATACAAGATTTATATGTTGATTTCGTTTGATTTGGTAACCAACCAATTTAAAGTTATAGACCTTCCAGATTTTAAAAATGAACTCCCAGTTCCATTCTATGTTTTCGATCTTTGAACCTCTCTAGTGATTTCTGGTATGATCATTGATGAAGATATGCCATTGTTTTGTGGATGGGTGTTGGACGTGAATGGTTTTGCCATAAGATCATGTAGAAGCCTCTTTGCCATCCCCACCCTATTATCTGTTCGTTTGCTTGGGTTTACAAAGGATCAGGCTCCAATAGTGGAAGTGTACACTGGCAACCATTTGGGTCACTCGCTATTCCTGTACAACAAAGAACTTGAATTATTTGTCAGCATGGGAATTTTAGGAGATACGGGATCTTTCTACATCGCCCCATACAAAGAATCTCTTCTTTTGTTAAATCATACAAACTGTGCTGTCTATAGTATGTTTTATTTATAACTTACCATTCTATTCATGTTCCTTTTAAACATTATCACTTGAATTGGTTAATGATATATCAATGCCATTTTCAACAGGTTTGTTCGGCTGAAGTTACGGATCAAGCTAAATGGGAATGAAGGTTTGTGGTTTTAGTACGCTGTCTGTGTGGGAAGGAAGCATTGGACTGTTTAGATTTTTAAGTAGTCGATGAATGTTATCAATTAAGTGGTTATATAATATGTAACAATTAAAGTTATAACCATGTAGTAATCGTAATATGTAGTTGGTTGTCTGTATCAAACGTTGTATGTCAACGTATTTACTATTTCATCTCTTCTATTATCCCATTATCCATTTTTTAATCGGCCAACAAGTAGTTGTTACCCAAAATAATTTTGGCAACCTAATTTTGTTCTTAGGGCAACTTCTTTTCCATACGGACTACTTTTATAAACCCACGACTCCTTCTAGACGTACATTTCGTATTCTACAACCTACTTATAACTACCAACTTGAGACAATGCACACTTCCAAAAATAGAGGTTTAACATTCAACACTAGTACAAATTAACTACCAGTTGTAAGTTTACTACAAGCAGTGGTAAAGGACTGTCCCTGTTCAACAAAAGCAGTAGTAAAAAACAACTAGCAGTTGTAACTTAATTTAAGTAATTGAGCATAAAAGCAGTGTAGCATTTCTTTTATGTTTACAAACGTCATTATAAAGCTAAAAATAATCCACTCAAACGAATGTCACTCTACACATCTGATAACCTGATGCCGTTGTGAAGATGTTCTTTAAAAAATAATCCAAGTGAAGATGTTGATGTTTTTAGAATGAGTGATGGTCATTAAAATTGTTTCGTCCATTAACATACAAATCTGTTTTAAATACCATTTTAGCGAAGGATCTACTATAGAAGGTGACTAAACGAACACAACCTAATACTCCTTAAGAAGAATAATAATTAACGAACAGTTATTCTCACTAAACACCTCGATATGTTGTTAATACACGAATACTCTGAATAGTATTGCCGTTTACAACCTTGAAGTGTATCGACTCTAGATATCACCAAAACTTATATAGAACTCAAACCTAGGACCTCCTTTAATAGGATAAGGAGTCCTTTGCAAAATACACTAAGTAATGTACAAGATAAATATACTTACAATACTTATCTAATACAAAACATCCTACCGAAGACATTCTAGAATATTACATATTCATCCCACACAATCATACTAGCAGTGACTGTTAGGAATTAGAAATTCCAGGTATTAAAGAGTCGGTCACCTCAAGTATATGTAATCGTTAGAAAGCTCGTAGTCGTAGTTATTTTAAGTTAAGTAGTATTTAGTTTAGTAACACCGTGGAGGACGGACGGGTCTTTACCCACTGTATGCTTGATCCACAGCCCGTTGTGTGGCATTTTATTGTAAGACTATAAATACTCTCTACCTTCCAAGGTAGAGAGTTGGAGCTCATAATAAGAATTTTCTTTCTCTCACTAAAGTTCCCTAAACCTCTAACTTTCTCTCTCTAGAATTCCACTTATACGCCTACTTTGTGTTATGGTTTGATGTGTATGTGAAATCCAATATCCTACAATTGGTATCAAGAGCCATGGTTAGATCATATCTTACACATCTTTGGATTTCTAGTGGTTTTTAGGTGGTTTTTTAGTTTGAAAAAGTTTAGTGGTTTTTGCATCATTTGGTTGATTTCTTGTGTTAAAGCTTGGATTTTGTTAGTACTTTTGTGTTTAGAATCATCACAAGTGTTTAGGTTTTCATTTGGTAAGCTTGAATCATCTTGGTTGGGTTGTTTTGGATTGAAAAGTGGTGTTTGTGAAGTTTTCTAGCTAGCGACTTGATCTACGGATAGCTTTTCTTGCTAGCGACTTGCTTTACATTTTGGTAGCGAGTTGCAGTTTGTGGAGTTAGCGACTTAGGCATAGCGACTTGCCTAGTGAGACAAGCCGACAAACAGTACAAGTAGTGGAATCTCCACTACGGGTAGCGACTTGGTAGAAGTTAGCGACTTGTACTTTATATTGTTAGCGACTTGGTGTTAGCGAGTTGGTACCTAGCGAGTTGCTATTTAGCGACTTGAATATTTAGCGACTTGGTGCTTAGCGAATTGTTGCCAAAATTTTGTTAGCGACTTGGATTGTAGCGAGTTGTTACATAACGACTTGGAACTTTAGCGACTTAGCACTTAGCGACTTGGTTCACAATTTTCCTAGCGACTTGAGTGATTTCCTTTAAATACGGTTTTCTCTTGATTTAGTAAAATCCCGTGAAAGAATCTATTTCCGGTTTAATCATAGAGTTATAAAATCTCGTTTAACTTGTCATCATGTCTACCAACGTTCCTACAATCATCTCCACGTTGTCGAGGATGTTCAAGCACTGGTTTGAGACACTCGTCCACCCATGCTTGACAGAACGACTATGACTCTTGGGCTCAACGAATCAGTTATGCTTGTCTTGGAAAGAAAATGGGGTTATCATTCTCAAATCCATTGATGAAGGACCTTACCGAGTTGAAACTACTAGAGATATACTTGATACTGCGGAAGATGGAACTTTGATTTACGGAATGGACAGACCAAAGATGTATGATGAGCTTGACGATAAGGAGAAAAAGAGATTCGATGCCGATATCCGAGCTTCCAACATTATACTGCAAGGTCTACCAAAGGACATCTACAAGTTTATCAATCACAACACCGAAGCAAAGGCAGTATGGGATAATGTCAAGATGCTTCTTTCTGGTTCTGAGCTAACTGTTGAAGATCGAGAATCACAACTTGTATGATGAATTTGAACACTTCAAGATGAAACCAAATGAAAGTGTCTATGAGTACTATGTGAGATTTCATAAGTTGGTGAATGACATGAGGAACATCGGAATGACTATGCCTAACATTCAATTTGAACTCAAAATTTGTAAACAACATGAATCCCGAATGGCACAAATTTGTTACTTTTGTGAAGCTCACTAAAGGATTGAAGAATACTAACTATGAGCAACTCTATGCCTTCCTTCTTCAGAATGAGAGACATGCCATGTTTGAAAAGAGAATTCTTGAACAATTCAAAACAAATCCAGGAGAGACAAGCTCATCAAATGATTCAACGGCCTTCTACTCAAACATTGGGATTACCACTAAAGCTTCACAAGTTATACCCATGGGTGATGGAACTCACAAACTCATTCCCGATCCAAAGTTCAAACAAGCTGATGCTGATGCACACGTGGGTAACTTCATTAATCAACTGGCTCTCCCGATTAGTCAAAACATGAATTCTCTCCCACAAACCAACAACCACCTCAGCAATTCTAACCCACACAATAAAGCTACTGTCAGAGATGGGAAAATTGTTGTGCAACCAGTTCAGGAAAGACAATATGATCAAGAAAGAGGAGGAGCTGGTAGAGGTTATGTTGGTAATCAGAATCGAGGAAGAAATGGAAATCAAGGTCAAACTAAGCCGATCAAATGCTATAACTGTGGTGGTGAGGACACATTGCAAGGAACGCACATCTCCAAAACGTCCACGAATGCGATTACTTCAGAGATAAGATGTTGCTTGTACAAGCTCAGAATAATGGTGCTGCGTTGGATGAAGAGGAGTTATTGTTTCTTGCTGAGGGCAATGCCAAGACCTATGATGCGATGTGGATGAGCGCCAATTCAGAGATAGGTCACAATCATCAGAATGCCTTTCAAGTCGCTGATTGTGATGCATACGACTCTGATGTGGATGATGGACCTCCTGCACACACAATTTTTATGGCTAGCATTTCTCCAATGGTTTCTCCCAAGGTCTCTTCTTCACCACAAGCTGGCCCATCCAAAGACAAACTCATCTCGGAGGTATTAAAACTATACGATGATGTTGATGTACAAAAGATGCATGACAAAGTACAATCAACTGAAACTATTGAATCAAATATTGAAAACATGGGTAATATCAATGTTGTCCCATATGATCAATATGTGAAACACTGCATGTGCCCCTGATGATGCATCTTCTGCAGTCAACAATGACTATGTTTTTGATGTATACACTGCATGTGCCCCGATGATCTGTTATCTCAACTTGAATGCCTATAAAGACCGTGTTGCTATTTATGAACAACGTGCAAAATTTGAGTTGACCACCCGTGAGCAGGAAATGGATGACCAAATGCGTACAACTATTAGAAAAAGTAGGTTTAGAGAAGAAGTATTAAAACAAGAGTTAAACTCCTTACAAGAAAAACTTTCAAAAGCTGCTAAGCAAAAACAAGAACTTCAAGAAAATGTTAAAATGCTTAAGCAAGAATTCATGCTAAGGAATCAAAACTTTTGAATGATTTTTCTAATCTAAAACCTTGAAAAACAAGCTTGAAAATAAGTTGTACGTACAAGGAAACACCATTCAGATTGCTCACATGATCACTAAGCATAGAGTCCTAAGCGATAAGCATAGCATTCCCCTTGTTGAGGAACCAAATCCAGAGGTCATTAAAAGGCTAGAAATGCTCATAAGGTTCTTTATGATGGCAAGGAAATCCTTAAACCTAGACAGAAACCTAGTTGCTCTGAGTGCACAGAGGAAGATAAGAAATCAGATGAAATCACTAGGGAAAAGTTAAACAAGAAACTAGCTGATCCAAAATGTAAAGAAAAGAAAGTAATCATCACATCCCATGATTACAAAAAGGAGAATTGGATTGCCTTAAACAAGTTTAAGCCTCGGACATTGTTAACTCCCGAACAAGTGTTTCGGAAAATGGATTTAGATAAGCGAAAAGTGAAAATATTGTTGAAACCAACCCCCTTTGGAAAATTCCTAGAGCGACAGTGTATCCTCCAAATACACCAATGCATCTAGTTCCTAGAACAATTGCCACTAAAAGCAAGACCTTAATCAGTCAATATGTTATCTTTCAACTATTTGTTGATTTTGAGAAAACTTGCAAGAGAAAGAGGTTTTGAGCAAACTAAAGAATGTTATTTAACTGAAGTCATCCCTTTCTTTAAACAACTAAAAGATCACTTTGAGAGTCTTAAAAGGGAATGAATTCAGACATTAAAGAAATGGAAAAGGAATTTGATGCTATGATAGTTGAGGTTAGTGACTATGAGCGAGCATTAAAATATAATGAGATTGAAGGGAAGAACTTGCATACACTGAATGAGAATATGATTTCTGAATGTATTGCTCAAGATGTGTTTTTCACTGCTACAACTTGTTCTATTAATGCTTCTCAATTTCATGAATTATCTGTTGCTCTGAAAGTCTCCCATGATCGTGTCATTGAGCTTGAAAAACTAATTCTAAATTAACTGAGAAAATTGAACTGGATGATCACGACAATTTGGTTAAATTTTTTTCTAAACTAGAGGCTGAGCATTTTAATTTACAACTAAAATATCAACATCTTAAAGAAAATGTCAAAACTTCAAATATCAAGACATCCTCGATGCTCCGAGTTTGATGCGTTTTTCAAATTAACAAACGTGATGAACAGATTCAAGCTCATTGTAACACGATCAAAAAGTTGAAAGCCCAAATCTCTCAATTAAAGGGTCAAAAGAACAATATGACAGCTCCCAAATGCCTCCTCCTTTAGATTCTCAGAATTCTCAAACTTTTCATCTTCAAAACTTAGTTAATGCCTTACAAAAGGAAAACAAGAGTTTTCTAGAAGAAAATGAAAAAGTTAAACGACATTTTAAAGAGTTATATGATTCAATAAAAGTCACCCGTGACCAAAACAACGAAAAAATAACGTCTTTACAAAAGGAAATTGAGAATCTGAGAAGTCAGGGAAATGGGAAACTACCACTTGTTTTCAATAAGAATGTTGTCTCAAAGTCACCCTTAGATTGCAAATACACTGTGACAGTTAAATATATTCCTCCTCATCTTAGGAATAATGAACATGCTTTTCATGACTACTGTGCTCACCTTAAGGATAGTCTAGAATGTCTCCATGAGATTGTCGAAGAGGATTTCATTAACAAACCTCTTGATAGTGAAATTAGGTTTGCTTGCCTCCAGGCCAAACGATCTCAAGAGCTGCTAGAATGTGTAATTGCAACATGTCCCAAATCCTTAACCTTAGGTGCAAAAGGCAAAGCTGTGATGCCTTGTTCTATGCCTAGTGCCGAGCCTTCAAACCATTCTAGGCCCAGTTTTAAGAAAGTATACATCAATGTGTCGTCCTAGTAATACTGATCCTTGCACGTCTAGTTCAGGAATGCTAAAAGTAGATCAACCAACTAATGTTCCCATAATTCCCTCTACAGGAGTAATCAATGACATTAAAGCGAAAGCGGTGTCAAAGTCTCAAGACAATACAAGGAATGATAGGACCTCGCAAGCTAAAATGTGCATTGGAAGAGAGTAGAAGACCAACCTAGGATCTTTAAGCTTGAGTTGAATAAAACGAATCGTGTTGATTCTAGTATTAGCCTTAGGCGTCTTGTAATTAATTCAATTCGATACTATTTGCAAACCTTGTAATGATGTCTGCTTGAATTCTGGTGCTAATCATGAATGTGGTGTGAATGCTTTGTCTAATGTTGTCAAATGCCCAGTTAAAATTGTTAACGCTAATAATCGTGCAAAGAAGGCAAAAAGGCAAAAACGAAAGATTGTTAGAAAATAGTGGAAACCCACAGGAAGAACTTTTATAAAGATAGGTTATTATTGGATACCTTTTGGCCATAAGAATAATCAGGTTTTGCTCTCAACTGCTAAGATTATTCCCACTAGAAAATGGATGCCTATTGGTAGAACTATTCCCTTAAGAAGTGAACATACTTTGAATAGGTCAAATCTGACACCAAAGATTGCATCTATTCCCAATGATTCCATTGCTTCTACTTCTGATATGGATGTTTCTATTTCGGATGTGGGTGTTCCAATTACTGTTACTAACCAAGTGGAACCCATTCTTGCATGGGGATCCCAATTATCCGGTTATCCATTCTTGTCTGTGTTCAACTGCAGATCGTTCAAATCGTTCGTGGTACCGGACTCGTCGTTCCAAGCATATGACTGGAGACCGGTCGCGGCTCATGAACTTCGTGAGCAAATTCATCGGACAGTTAGATTCGGTAATGATCATTTCGGTGCAATTATGGGTTATGGTGATTATGTTGTTGGTGATAGTGTTATCTCTAGAGTATACTATGTGGAAGGTCTTGGTCATAATCTTTTCTCTGTCGGTCAATTCTGTGATTCTGATCTAGAAGTAGCCTTGAGAAAACATACTTGTTTTGTTAGAGAACTTGATGGTAAGGAACTTTTAAGAGGAACTCGTGGTTCAAATCTTTACACCATCTCTATCGATGATATGATGAAGTCTTCTCCAATCTGCTTGTTGTCAAAGGCTTCGAAAACAAAGTCATGGTTATGGCATCGTCGTCTCAATCACTTGAACTTCGGCACCATCAATGATCTCTCCGGAAAGGACTTAGTTGTAGGTTTACCTCGACTAAAGTATGAAAAGGATCATCTTTGTTCACATGTCAATTGGGAAAAAGCAAGAAGTATGCCCACAAACCCAAACCTACTAACTCATCACGAAGTTCTTCATACAATTCATATGGATTTATGTGGACCAATGAGAGTGCGGAATATCTTTGGGAAGAAATATGTGTTAGTTGTGGTTGATGATTACTCTAGATTCACCTGGGTCAAGTTCTTAAGGACAAAGGATGAAACTCCGAATATCATCATCAAACTCATCAAGCAGTTTGCGCAGTTCGACTTAACAAAACCGTCGAATTATCCGGACGACAATGGAACTGAGTGTGTTAACAAACAACTTAGTGAATTTTATGAAAGCATTGGAATCGGCCATCAAAGAAGTGTTCCACGAACTCCTCAACAGAACGGTGTAGTTGAAAGACGAAATCGAACTCTTGTAGAAGCCGCTAGAACAATGCTTATTTACTCAAAGGTTCCAATGTTTCTCTGGGCTGAAGCTATTGCCATTGCATGCTACACACAAAATCGTTCCCTGATTCATACTGTTCATGGAAAAACTCCATATGAACTTGTCCACAACAGAAAACCTAATCTCTCTTTCCTTCGTGTGTTTGGTGCATTGTGTTATCCAACTAATGAGGGTCAAGACTTAGGCAAACTTAGAGCTAAAGCAGACATTGGAATATTTGTAGGGTATGCACCAAACAAAAGGGATACCGAATCTACAACAAAAGAACCCGAAATATCATGGAAACAATTCACGTTACGTTTGATGAGTCGACGGTCAAATGGCTCCTGGACAATCGATTCGAACCCGCACTTCAAATCAGTCCCATTGGTTCATCCCTTGTTCCAAACTTTTCTCAAGAAACTCCATATGTACCTCCATCCGAAGATGATTTAAAGAAATTGTTTGATCCTATGTTTGATGAACTTTATGATCCAAGTACTAATGAGGTGTCGATTCCTACAACGAGGTGCTCATATTCCGTGAATGAAGTCAATCCCTCGTCTCAATATCATTAAGTCAAGAAGCGCCTGCTGCTGATCCTTCAGTATCATCAAAAAATCATCATTCTTCAAATGTACATCATGGAACTGTTTCTGGCATCAATGATGAAGTTAATCCCTTTGCTACTCGTGAAGATGCTCCGTTTGAAAACATATTTGCTCAATCTTCATCGAACCATCTTCTTCAGTAGACATCGACTCTGCTACTTCAGTCCCTCAACAACTACCACATGAACACCTCAGAAAATGGACTCACGATCATCCATTAGACAACATCATTGGAAATCCTTCTCGTCCAGTATCAACACGGAAACAACTTGCAACCGATGCCTTGTGGTTCTTCTTCAACTCCGTACTCTCTAAGATCGAACCAAAAGATGTCAAAACCGCCATGAATGAAGATAGCTGGTTCAATTCCATGCAAGAAGAAATTCATGAGTTTGATCGACTTGATGTATGGGAGTTAGTACCAGCTCCAGATTGTGCTATGATTATTGCTCTATAATGGATCTTCAAAGTAAAACTTGATGAGCATGGTGATGTGTTGAAGAACAAGGCTCGATTAGTTGCTAAAGGATACCGTCAAGAGGAGGGTATAGACTTTGAAGAATCTTTTGCTCCTTGCTTCGAATCGAGGCAATTAGAATCTTTTGGCTAATGCTGCAAGTAAGAACATGGTAGTCTATCAAATGGACGTGAAGACGGCATTCTTGAACGGAGATCTTAAAGAAGTCGTCTATGTCAGCCAACCTGAAGGCTTTGTGAATCCGAAACATCCTACCCACGTTTATCGTTTGAAGAAGGCTATTTATGGTTTAAAGCAAGCTCCAAGGGCATGGTATGATACGCTATCAAAGTTTCTTCTATCTACCGGATTCAAAAAAGGAGCAGTTGATCCAACATTGTTCACCAGAAAGTCAGGCAAACATTTAATTCATGTTCAAATTTATGTTGATGATATCATTTTTGCCTCGACCGACCCCAATGAAGTGTGACGTTTTCAAATGAAATGAGTTCAAAATTTCAAATGTCAATGATGGGACAAATGTCATTTTTCTTGGGACTACAAATTTCACAAAGTCCCGGAGGCATTTTCATAAATCAATCTAAATATGCTCCTGAGATCTTAAAGAAATTTGGATTTGATTCAAGTGACCCTGTTGACACTCCCATGATTGATCGAACCAAACTAGATGAGGACCACTCGGGGATCATGATTGACCAAACGAAATATCGTAGTATGATTGGATCCCTGATGTACCTCACTGCTAGTAGACCGGACATCTTGTTCGCTGTTTGCATGTGTGCTAGATACCGTGCTAAGCCTACTAAAATGCATCTTGAAGCGGTTAAACGGGTCTTTCGGTATCTCCAAGGAACCATCAATATGGGACTTTGGTACCCGAAGGACACCGGTATGTCACTAACAGCCTATGCAGATGCTGATCATGCAGGATGTCAAGATACTCGTCGAAGTACGCCCGAGGTGCTCGATTTTTGGGTGATAAGCTTGTGAGCCGGTCTTCAAAGAAGCAAATGAGTACTTCTATTTCCTCTACAGAGGCAGAATACATAGCCATGTCATCTTGTTGTGCTCAAATCCTTTGGATGAGATCTCAATTATCTGACTATGGCTTTGTATTTAACAAAATCCCTCATCTTTGTGATAATAAAAGTTCTATTGCTCTTTCATGCAATAACGTTCAACACTCAAGAGCTAAGCATATCGACATTCGTCATCATTTCATCAGGGAACAAGTGGAAAAGGGTGTGGTGGAACTCTATTTTGTGAGGTCTAAATATCGGTTAGCGACATCTTCACCAAAACTCTTCCAAGAGAACGTTTTGAGTTCATACTTCCACGACTAGGCTTGAAAAGCCTTCAACCGGAAACACTCAAACGTCTTCAGGAAGAAGACGAGGAGTAAAGGTCTATGCTCATCTATCTCTTGTAAATATTTATTCGAAAAACAAAATACAAAATTATAAAACTTTCAAAATCCATAAAAATCTGAAAAATTCGAAAAATCTTCAAAAAATATTGTCAATTTGTCATGTTTTTCTCGATTCGATAATATCTACGGTCTTTGTGCTGTCATTCAAAGAATGACACGGGACTTTAGATGTTGCTCGAATTCTTATTAAAAAAAATAAATAAAAAAAAAAATTTGAGAGAAAGAGAAAAAAATGGTTTATTGTCATGTCGGCAAGAACCCGCTTGTCAAAGAAAGAACAGAGCCATACTTTATCATATTTTCAAAATTCCATGCTCTGATTCTAAAAACATTTATCTGCTGAAAACTAATCGCTATGAAAAATAACTCGGACTCTATTTTTGATAATCATCTAGACTTATTTGTCAAAATATCTATCTCTCAATCAACAACCTATGTCATTGATTGAGGGGAGAATGATTTCAATTAAATTAAAAAGTTATTTGGCATTCAATTGTTTTCAAAAGATAATCATGCATGTTTAACCAATGGAGTTTAAAATCTCAAAATCGATCCTTATCGCTTAAAACGCTTTCATATTCAAGTCACAATTCTCCTCAAAAGCTTTCAAAATCAATTTAAATCTATAAGAGATCACAAATCTCAAATGATTTGATAATTGTGATAGGGGAGAATGTGTGATTTAAATTGGATTTAAATTGATAATTCGGTAAATGGTTTTATAAGGATGTACAAGCTCTCCTTCCCACATGTGACAAACAATTTCAAATTTTCCATGCACATGTTGAGGGGGAGCATCTATCTTAAACCTATGATTTGAAACATGATCACTTATCTCAATGTGCAAGTTCCCTCTAGTATGTGCAAAACTCTTTTCAAATCTCGAGGCACATATTGAGGGGGAGCAAAATCATGAAAACCTCATCCTTCCCTAAAATGCTTTATCTACTTGATTCGATTAGGGAAGTGATGTTGATATTTTTAGAAAATGGTAATCAAAGAAGTTAATTCTTTCTCTTGCCTCCGTGTGGAAAACTATTTCAAATACTTGATTCACATGTTGAGGGGAGTTCTTCTTCTAAAAATATCAAAACAATTCAGGTACAAAATGCTTTGATAATATATCACAAGTATCTGGATTGATTTTCAAATGGTTTTCAATTGGTTCCTATGGCGGATGAACAATACCAAATAAACCGACCAACTTTACTTTATGTACGGTGATATAAGGATGATAAGGTTAGGTATTGTTCCCATGATCCGCCAGAGCGGAGGGATCTACCCGGGGACAATCCACTAGATAGTGTAGAGTCCTTAGGTATGATGAAAAAAGAGAAAAGTGAGATATGGGAAGAGTGCGGACTGAGACTGAGCTAGTAATGGAATAAACCCAACAAGGTTCTAGCTATGAAGTCTCGGTAAGCACTAAAGGGGTTGAAGAATGAAAAAGAATTGAATGTGAAAAGGGTGAAAAGAAATAGCCCTCCATAATTCAACCTTAGGGCAGAAACCGGGTTCAATACATATGCTATTGGTGGTTACTTAGGTAACTCCGGTATTGAAGACAAGACGTCATGGACCCAAAGGACGCCTTGCACTAAACTTCCTATGCTACTCAAGTTCCTCTTAAAAGGGCTTGTTTCATTCTCACGGGGAACCTACATTATCTATCGACTTTCTCTTAGAGATTGTTGATATTGAAGAAGGAGACCCTCTCCCTAGTCTCCTATATAGGATCCAAAATGTGCACAAATTGAGTCTAGAGCCACGAGATCATCAATAAATCTCATTAGGACAATTTCAATGAAGACTCTCTGTTTCACACAATGTGGAAAGAGAAATTATATCCTGAGTCCTACGCATTATCCTTGTGGTATTGCCGTAACATCCGAGTGATGTGTTTACATATTCACTGTGAAGATGGAAAGCCTTCTAGAGCCAACATCTAACAAGCTCTTGGTAGGTGGCATGTGAGATCTATTATACATATCAACCATGTGACAACTGAACATAAACAATGGAGCGATTCAATCTTTTGAATCAATCCTCGTTCAGGTTATGGATTGACGGATACCTTTGAAAAACCGGTCTTTGTGCTTTAAAACTCTTTTCATTAGCACGTCGACCGTGTACTAATTTTTCAAATCAAAAGGTGTTTTATGATTGATAATTGATTTTCATTAAAACCTTCGTTATATTGCAAAAACAATTTCTATTGAGCAATACACGATTGTTTTTCAAATCTCTTTTCATCAATCGGTGGACTTAAATTCGCTGGTTCACTCACTCCGTGTTGTCTTCTTTGAGACGTTCGGTTTGAGAACAGCTAGAGCATTCTGCGAAACCCTCAAGGAAATTCTTCGAATTATACGATCACGTATTTGTATCGATCAACGGGAACCGTGGGCCGTGTACCTCAATTCATCGAAAGTGATCAAAGACACTTTCGTGCGCTTTATTGCTAACTGTCTTATGCAGGTACACCGGCGACGCTTGGTGATGTAATGGAGCGGTCAATTCATAGCCGCATGCTCACACAACACATTCATATCGAAAGAAATCATGATTGGTGCATCAATGACTCGGATATTCTAACTCCATGCTTCTGCTACGCTGCTGCCAATATCATGAATCAACGAAAGCTTCCGCTACTCGGATGAGAAGATATCATGATCCATAATATGAGCATGTCGGTCCGAAAGTCACAACATCACATAATACCAACACCACAATGGATGTATCGAGATTTTCTATTAGTGATGATCTCAAAAGTTGGCTCAACATTATTATCACGTGGATCAGTAAAAGACCTCCACTTGGATTAACCAAACATGCAATGAGTGGAATCAATGACTACGAGCTTGGGAGCAAAGTACTACATCAAGAATGCAAGATCAATTGTTAATGTAATATCTGATTGTATTCAATGTCATTTTAGTATATGTTTGAGGTGACCTCCCTTAGGGGAGATTGTTAGGAATTAGAAATTCCATGTATTAAAGAGTCGGTCACCTCAAGTATATGTAATCGTTAGAAAGCTCGTAGTCATAGTACTTTTATGTTAAGTAGTATTTAGTTTAGTAACACCGTGGAGGACGGACGGTCTTTACCCACTGTATGCCTGATCCACAGCCCGTTGTGTGGCGTTTTATTGTAAGACTATAAATACTCTCTACCTTCCAAGGTAGAGAGTTGGAGCTCATAATAAGAATTTTCTTTCTCTCACTAAAGTTCCCTAAACCTCTAACTTTCTCTCTCTAGAATTCCACTTATACGCCTACTTTGTGTTATGGTTTGATGTGTATGTGAAATCCAATATCCTACAATATTAGCAGTGGTACGCGACTTTTTACGCCAATCTGGTTTTGTGTTTTGTTTGCTTCTATTCTTTCCACGGGCTTTTCCCGGTAAGGGTGGCTTTTCCGGTGCTGGTCTTTTGCCTTTATACTTTTCTTGAAGGAGTTCCGGTGGCTTGCTTCCTCGTGGCCCCAGCGTATTGATCAACCCATCGTATTCCCCGAGGAATTAGATAGGCCTTTCAACTTCAATAGGCCTTCGGGGGTTTCCCGTCTAAACACGCCCCTCTACGCGGTACATGAAGGGCTTTTGGTAAGTTGCCTGACTTTCTTAGGGAAGTTTCTTGTTGGAAGGGTCTGGTTTACGTACTTCGCCCCCCTAACTTCCTTTTTTGCCCTTCCCTACGGGACCCATCTCCAACACATTTTGTCACTCCCAAGACCAATTCCCATGATTTATTTCCTTCTTCCGTTCTCGAATGGTGAGGTTAAGAAGGAAAAGCCTGCACTTTCAAGATCCCATATTGCTAATGAGAGTCTAATAGGTTTAAACTCCCACCTTTGGTATGCATATGGTCCTGGCAGACTACCACCACGTGAATGGACATGGGTTTTGGGTGAAGGTGTATTGTGGATGCTCGCGGAGATGGGTTTTTAGTCGTCATTTTAGAACGAATAACTGTTATTAATCGTCATTTTAGAACATGTTTCAGTTTTCGCAGCATCAGCTTTGAATTTTTTTTAAGGGGGTAAAGGTTTAGGCTATGTATGGGTTGTTTGGAAACGGTCGTCGCGTACAACGAGTTGTGTTGACGTCCGTATGCATTCTTTTTGTACTGTGTACCATCGGTATCTTTTTCTGAATAACATCTTCAACTTCTCTTTTGTTTTTCAAAATATTCCGGTTGCCTGATTTGCAGGTGGAAATATTTTTGTAGGTTAAGGAATGGTTCCTTTTTTTTTGCTTTTTTCTGGACTTTCCCTTGATTTACCCCGTATTTATAGCGAGGATTTTAACTGTTCGCGCACGCGGTTATCATTAATTTTCGTTAACTGTTTTGTGGGTAGGCACGTGCCTAGGCTCCTACACTGTTGCTGCTATATTTGACAAAAAATTACGGAGTACTTGTGAAGGAACGTGAATCTTTACATGCAGATTTTATCTCCTTTTTGCTATTTGAATAAAAATGATTACGTAAACATAAACAAATTTGCTTTTTGCGAGGAAACTAGCGGTGGTTTTTGCGACACTAGGAGTGGGTACAACGACGTTAGGCAGCGATGGTTAGAGCAACGTTAGCCAGTGGTTGGGGATTAACGTAAAACGACTTAAGAATTTGTTCAAAACCTTTAACCTCCTTTCAGCGTGCAAACAGTTGTAACTCTTAATAGAGTTTGTATCCCCAATTCAATCCAAATTAATTTGTACTAAAAACTTACTTTTTTAACACTTGTAGCAGTTGTTACTAATTTTTGGGGCATACATCCCCAACTGTGCTGTTAAAATTATGTCTTTTTTATTTTTTATAATTTTTGTATTTATTTAATTTTTTTTAATGATGTTATAAGGGTTATTATTCTAACACATAAATAAGCATGTAACTCAACACGTTATCATATTCTATTATCGAGACACAAAAATTCTGACTACCATTATTAATCGTCTCATACTCTCATTGGCTTGCATACCCAAACAAGTTACCCACCCACACTATGACTTTTTTTTAACTAAATAAAATTTCATCTTCATATTACTACTTTATTAGTAAATTTTTTATTTTTGTAAAGTGACTAAATATCTCGAACACAGTTTGAATAACCACGCAAAAAAATATATACTAGTAACATAAAAGGGATCACATCCATAGGTTAACATGACATATTATTTTTTTCAAATATTTTTTATGACGAGTTTGCTAGTGCATAGCTAGCAAATGGTACTTTGGGCACCTAATTTGTGTACTCATGTCAACTATACTTTGGGCAACTAAATTGTGTACTCATGGCAACTAGTTTAAATAGTAGTACTTTTAGTCAAGTGGTGATGTATGCAACAAGGGGCTGGGGTTTGACTAAATTTAATTTACATCTTTCTATATTTTTAAACTATTTTTATGACTAGTTTGCTAGTGCATACCTAACAAATGGTACTTTGGGCAACTAAATTGTGTACTCATTGTAACTAGTTTACGTAGTAGTACTTTTAGTCAAGTGGTGATGTATGCAACAAGGGGATGGGGTTTCACTGGATTTAATTTACATCTTTCTATTTTTTAAACTATTTTTATGACTAGTTTGCTAGTGCATAGCTAGCAAATGGTACTTTGGGCAACTAAACAGTGTACTCATGGATAAGGAGTCCTTTACAAAATACACTAAGTACTGTACAAGATAAATATACTTACAATACTCATCTAATACAAAACATCCTACCGAAATATACTTACAATACTCATCTAATACAAAACATCCTACCGAAGACATTCTAGAATATTACATATTCATCCCTCACAATCATACTAGCAGTGACAAGTACATTAGCAGTGGTACGGGAGTTTTACTGCCACTCGTCGCCCCGACGTATTGATTAACCCATGGGATTCCCCGAGGAATTAGATAGGCCTTTCAACTTCAATGGGCCTTTCAGGGGGTTTCCCCTCTAAATACGCCCCTCTGCGCGGTATAGGAAGGGCTTTTGTAATTTAGCTTCCCAACCCGCCAGGTTTTTTTATTTTATACCGGACTCCACTCAAGCGGTCA